>CAMGYJ010000002.1:21037359-21657118 GCA_946122785.1 Linum tenue | reverse complement strand
CTCAGAAAGCCGCACTTGCTCCCAAAGCTGCCCCTTCCGTTCAGGTCTTATACATCAGTTCCCTTCGCCCTTTTTCTTGCGAGTGATTCAGAGTTAGAGTACTCACATATCGGTGTCCTATATTCTTCGGTTCTTTCTACAGAGACACATTGGAGAACTACTCGCTCGAGGTAAGGAACCTTGCAGCACAAGTACTGGACCATATGGCAAAAGCCCTGCAGATGAAACCAGAGGAAATGAAGGACATATTCTCGGGGAACGTAAGGCAGACAATGCGGACGAACTACTACCCTCCGTGCCCGGAGCCTGACAAAGTCATCGGCTTCACACCTCACTCCGACGGCACTGGCCTCACCATCCTCTTGCAGGTGAATGAGGTTGAAGGCTTGCAGATCAAGAAAGACGGGCAATGGGTGGCAGTCAAGGTCCTTCCCAATGATTTTGTGGTCAACGTCGGTGGACATTCTCGAGATGATAACCAATGGAGTGTACCGGAGCATCGAGCATCGGGCGACGGTGAACTCGGAGAAGGAGAGGCTGTCGATTGCTTGCTTCCATTCTCCTAGGTTCGATGGGGAGATCTACCCTGCGCCGAGCTTGGTGACTGGAGACAGGCCGGCCTTGTTCAGGAATGTGAGCGTTAAGGAGTTCTTTAGGGGATTCTTCTCTCGTGAGATTCAGGGGAAGGCATACCTCGATACCTTGAGAATCTGATGTGTGTGGAAAACGGTCTACGAAAGCATTGATTTGGGTTCGCTTGCAGCTTGTTCTTTGCCAGGTCGATACTGGGTGGGTTGTCCTGTGCCGGAATAAAATCCATCCATTTGATTGGATGCCTAATTTAATTAAATATGCATGGGAATTCCCGAAGTTATCTTATATAGATATATCTATAGAATACACTTCTTCCAAATGATCAAAAGAAAATATTTTGACATGATACTATAGGCTAAGGTTATTTAGATCATTAATTAACTAAACTTTGAGACATGATACTATAGCCAAAACCATAAATAAATTGCAAAGGCCAATTTACGTTGTGTATAATGGACGTATGTGTTGACATGCATGAGTTAAGAACTGAAAATGCTTTCATAAATTAAGATTAAGATTAAAGATAACGCGCCCTTTCTTGTTGTACGGGTTCCAAACGAAATTTTATCCACATTTGTCAGTTTTTTTTTTTATAACTTCGACAACAATAATAAATAGAAATCTGTCGCACACGATGTCATGGCTCTAACACGTGTGTGGCCTCTCTTAGAAGCAAATGTATCAGCTAGCAGATGTCAGGAATTCCAACTTTGATGTATTCTCAACTTGACAGAGTACTCTTTGAGGGTTTGGATGCACCGTCCGACACAGTATATCCACCATTATCTCTTTTATTTTTTTTTATTTTTTTTTATATAATGGCGATGGAATACATTCACCATTATCAAACTAGATAGAAAAGGAAACAAAGAAGTCCATGGCTTCAGAATCAGAATTACCTGCTGCTGGAATGAGCATTGGCAGCTCCCTACTTGTCCCTAGCGTTCAGGAATTGGTGAAGCAACAGGGTTTGGCCACTGTTCCACCCCGATATGCTCGTCTTGATGATCAGGATGTTGCTTCACTCCATCAGCAGCAGCCTCAGCTTCCAGTTATTGACCTCCAGAGCTTGCTCGATCCAGAGTCCATGGATTCTGAACTCGCCAAGCTCCACTCCGCCTGCAAAGATTGGGGCTTTTTCCAGGTATGAATATGATCACCACCAGTATGCATGTTATTACTCCGAATGTTGGAATGCCTTGAATCTGTTATCCGTATGCATACCTTCTAACCCTCCATTACGTTATAACAATGAAGCCCATTTCTGCTTAACATTGAATGAGCTCGTGCAGTTGGTAAATCATGGGATAAGCAGTGGTCTGTTGGAGGAGATGAAGGCACAGGTTCAGGAATTCTTCAATCTGCCAATGGAGGAGAAGAAGAAGCTGTGGCAGTTTCCAGGAGAGGTTGAAGGGTTTGGACAGACGTTTGTGGTCTCCGAGGAACAAAAGCTGGACTGGAGTGACATTTTCTACTTGGTCACCCAGCCACCCTATCTGAGGAAGCCTCACTTGCTCCCTAACCTCCCTCTTCCTTTCAGGTTTGCATAGATTTCAAACTCGCGGATAAAACGATTCAACTTTAAGCCTCGTTCGAGTGATTTTCTTGTGTGTAGGGATACTGTAGAGCAGTACTCGTTGGAGGTGAAGAATCTGGCCTCCACCATCCTGAAACATGTTGGAAAGGCTTTGAAGATCGAAGGGGACGAGGAAATGAAGGATTTTTACGAGAACGTGAGGCAGACGATGAGGATGAACTACTACCCTCCATGCCCCAGCCAGAGAGAGTTATGGGGCTGACTCCTCATTCGGATGGCACTGGTCTCACCGTCCTTCTGCAAGTAGGTCAAGTGGATGGTCTGCAGATAAAGAAAGATGGAAGATGGGTTCCTGTCAAGGCAATTCCCAATGCTTTCGTGGTCAATGTTGGTGACATTCTAGAGGTGAAGGAACTCAAATACTAAAAGCTGTGCATACAATGGGAAGTTCTTTACTTCTGTATGTGCTGAACAATTTCTGGTTGTGTAAGCAGATCATAACCAATGGAGCATACCGTAGCATCGAGCACCGTGCACTGGTGAATTCGGATAAGGAAAGGCTCTCGATTGCCTGCTTCCATTCTCCAAGGTATGATGGTGAAACCGGGCCTGCTGCTAGCTTGATCACAAAAGAGACACCGGCTCTTTTCAAGGTGGTGACAATCAGAGAGTTCTACAATGGCCTCTTTTCCCGCCAGCTTGACGGCAAGGCTTACATCGACACTTTGAAGATCCAACACAACGAGAAACCTTGATCGAAGCAGGGATAGAATGTGCAAGGGTTGAACAATCGCAACGTTCCAAGTTTGAGTCATGTGACTGACTCTCTCTTTGGTATCCTTCATTCCATTGTTGTTTCTTGTAAGCGAAGAAACCGGAGAATTCCGAGTTTATTAAGGTGCTGACGACAAGTTCAATCATGTCCAAAGAATGATGCATGTTACAATCCTACTCTGCAAATGAAAAGAAGCCAAACTTGTTCTGTCATATTCTTTCACGAGTTGAAATGCAACTACAAAATCGTATTACCCCTTTTTCTTCATCCCCATGTTTCCCTCCCTGTTCATTTTTTCCCTTTTGTGATTCTGACTGAAGGGATGATATCATGGACTTTCAACACTTTTTCTTTCTACTGCACATGTATATTGCCTTGTATATCACAAAACCCGTTTTGACTTCAGTTTGAGATTCTTTTCTTTTTACATATTTTTGTTTTTCTGGTTGGGATCACTCGCCTCCTGCAGAGGTGACTTCCTCATTGTCAAAAGGCGACGAGGAAACTGTGGTGTCTGACGCGGCATCGTCGATGGTCAAGCTTGATACATCACCGGCGATGGAAGAGCTTTCATCTTCACCACAAACTGAAGGGGCCGGGGATGCATCAGGTGTAGCGTTGCATGTGTTGCAACTGGAAGGTGCCGGGGACAGCGACTCCCCTTCTTCCACTGCTTTTTGGAGGCTCCAGTACATAATGCTCGCCGCTAGCGTCAGAATCATCTTCTGGTTCACCTGCAACCAAACTCGGAGATAAGTTTGGCTGACCTTAATTCCACCCCTAACAAGAGATTTCCCTCAGTAATAACAGTTCTATACAAAAGAAAGCAGTGTTACCTCCATAATGTCTTCTGGCAACACGAAAATGGAACAGCCAAGTTTCCTGGCCACGCTGATAATGTATGTAGCATTCAGTCTCTTTTCGTCATCTGTTGTATTGAAGTGGGGAAAGAAGATGATGATAACCAAAGCTGTCAATGTCCTACTACTAAAAATGCAGAATACATGCATTCACAATGCAGAATAGCTGGGAAAAATGGTCATTAGTGATTACCACTTTCGCCCTTCGTGACAAGGTTCCAGTTTACAACTCTGGGTTCCACAGAACTGAGAAGCTCAAGGAAGAATATCCCATTTGATATGCTCTTATCCTGGCAATAATTTCCATATTTTTATAAAGTCAGCACACGTCAGCTAACATATGTCAACTGATGACGGGGGTAAAAAGTGGATAACTTTTATTTTATTAACCTTGAAATTTTCAATCCGGGAAGTTCTCCCCATACTTCGAACTTTTTTATTCACCCAATGCAAGATATCTGTATCAGTTACTTCCTTCCCTTGAGAGTGTGATCTCAAGTTCTTCAAAAGTTGAAGCATGGAATATCTCATCAATTGCCATAAGAAAGCTGAAAAAGAACTAAGAATCTTCAGATTCAGTGCGACATTAATCATAGGTACTAAACTCAGGGAGAGCATGAAAAGTGAAGAGACCATGGACATTTACCGAGTATGAGTTTCTTATTTCCTTGCACAAAATCATTGCCAGCTAGATTAACAAGTGAAAACTTCAACTGCCTCCCAATCTTTATGACCTGATTGCAATTCTCCACTTTCCTGAATGGCATTTTGATGGGAGGTTTTGTGGCATGCTTCCAGTTAACTGATCCGGGTTTAATCTTGTCAAGTACTTCAAGAAGTATCCACCTGCAAGCATAATGTTCCAGAATCCAAGTTACCGCCAAACCAAAATGCAAAAACTGTTCCAAGAAAAGAAAAAACATAAGTTGAAACTTAAAAAGATACCAATACACCAAAATGGAATCCGTACTATAGAAACATTGCCTCAAAAGGTAACAAAAAGAGACTGAACATCTGCAAATTGTACCATGTGAACACCAGTAGATTGAACAAGAGAGGGGAAATTTACCCATTCCTAACATCCTCAAACACGTTGTTACAATAGGTAGCTCCAAGACTATTGATCCACAATCTAAAGCATCTCTCTTCTCTGGATGTTTGCACATCATCTGTCATCATCTCTGCAAAAGCATACTTTTTGCCATCTGTACTCAGGCCACTCCTGCAATAGTAAGATGCAAATTTCATTTCAATCATAATTTTTGGGGGGAAGGAAATAGCACGATCAGAAAAGCTTTTTGACCAAAGGAAAAAAATGGCATGAACATGAAACCATAAAGAGCATAGACTATGGTACTCCTACAAAGTTATCAAGAAGAAGATAGCATAAATATTTCATGATGACTCAGAATAACAAAAATGCTTAAATGATTAAAATGCCGTGACCCTAATCAACCAGGTCAGTTGGGTTGAGGGATATTTTCAGCATAAATGCATCAAAACTTAATTGTAGCTACTATCAATTCCGACTATGGAACCACCACTTGTTTGTGTGAATGTGTGCATTTGCCTGCATGGAGCAATTACCAAGAGCTAAAGCAGCATTTTTAAACACATTGGACCACAGCCAACAGGTCCCTTTTCCAACTACCACATGATTAGGGAACACAAAGTCTCTAGAAAGCATTGGTACACAGACTACAGTAACTATGCTGATACATTTACTCTAAAACACCACCACTGATGCAATGTAGATGGTGTATATATCTCTACATTTACTCTAAAACACCACCACTGATGCAATGTAGATGGTGTATATATCTCTACAACGCATTCATATGAATGAGCCCACCTCACTTAATTTCTTACAAAAGTATACATGCTCAGCGTAATAGTAACATATACCCAACAGTTCAGAAAGTAAGGCCCTTAGAGTCAGTGTCCCTCACCTTCGATGAAATATTTGTGCTACAAAGGCAAGATTCAGATTTGATGAGCCTTCAACAATATCAGTTGGTTTCAAATACCGTTTGCAGCCCATTTTCTCAGCATGATCAAGTACTAGTGTAGCCCTCTCAAGCGCAGTCTTAGCGTCCAATGTAGCTGGATTGCAGTGCTCTGGTGCAAGAACATTAAGAAGGTAGGCATAAGCCCTTCCATCCTACAAGTTCGGCCATGAAAAAATCACCACAAGCATAATTTTCAGAGAATGGCAAGATTCAATGTCAGCAGACAATTGGGGTACTCAGTATTTGGAGGATGTAGTATTCATAGAAAAAGACTACTTTTTGGTACTGAAGAGACAATCAGGCATCAACTAATACATGTGCCTAAAGTTCTAAGAGTTTCAATGCATCTCCTAGAGCATGACTAACAGAACAATTGAGGCATTTTTCCCAAAAACGAAGAAAAGGAGTCATGTCACCTGTGCATATTTGTTGCTAGAGAATAGATATAAAATGATATTGCTAGTACCTTCAAGTCGGAAGAGAAGTTTGAAACACGTTTTTCATAGCCTGCTTTGCCCAGATGGAAATTCATCCATTTCAATAAGAGCTTTTCAGGGGCCAAGCTCATGAGCTCTTCTATATCCTGAGAGATAAATTTTTCAGTGGACAATTTTTCAGATTGATTTGCTGAACAATGCAAATGGGGAGAAAAAAATTAACGGTCCTCAATTATGTATTTCATTACAGTGTTGTCCTCCACCAATTCCACAAGCTGAGGTGTCTTCTTGAGGTTGAGATCTGCTAACAATTGAATCTGAGAACACCAGAGTGAAGAATTTAAGTCCATAGACATTAACACCCAAATCGAGAAAATATGCAAAGTAATTTAGAGTAATGTTTTAAATGATTAATTTCTAACACCTGCCAGCTACCCCATAGCCTTATAAGTTATAACTCGCGATATGCAAATTTGCAATGAAGAAAAAAGCCGAAGTCTAACCTTTATAATCTGAGAAATTAGACCAAGCACAAGATGAGGCTGCAAAATCATTGGAATTATGTTAGCAACAAATCTTCTGATTACCACAAATCAGACCTAGTTTATAGCATAAAAACCTATAGGTAGATTAAACCTACTCTTGCTTCCACCAAGTCCTGTGTACCAATGTTAACCACTGTGCAACCGATAGCCTTTGCAGAGTTGAGGCAAAGGGTGTGGTTCTCATTCCTCTCCCACAAGTTAAGAATCTTTTTACAATTGATTGCCCGCTCATCAATAGTCCCAGGAACAGCAACATTGATAAGCTTACTGAACAAAAACCAAAATGAAGACGATGATTAAGTTCAAGGTAATACAGCAACAAAAGTACCAATGAAATTGCCAAATCAACTAACCATAGAAGAACTCCATCCTTCGCAAGATCAAATAAATCATTTGTCGCTGGATCCAAGGGAAGAAACTGCTTCAGAAATGGGTCATCCTCAAGGTAACTGTTTATGTGAGCTACATATAATGCTCGCTCAGAATGGCTAATAGTGTGAAGCAGAGTGGTTATTGATGCCTTGAGGAATGCTGAGGCTGTTTTTGAATGCCCTGATTTAGCATTAGCTTGACCTTGCAAATTCAAGTACACCTGTCACATTCCGAGTTCGTAAGCAAAGAAAGAGTATATCCTTTTCCTTGGAAACAAACTACAATATACCAATCACACTGTTCAGTTCCTATTTATTGAAATTCAAATGCCAAATAGGGTGGTTCAAATGGACATTATGAGACTTCAGACGATAATAAGTTGGTTCACAAAAGCAAGTATAAAAGGGAAGGCAAGGTTATGAAAATGAGAGCAGCTCACCCTGAGAAACCCTTCAAAGTCTATATCGACAGTCAAGTCAGGAAAGGATTGAGCTAAGAGGCCTGCAACCTCTTCCTCCTTGAATGTTGAAGCAAAGGCTTTTAATGTCACCAGCAAAGATGGCAAATCTCCAATTGTAACTTTACCTTTCTCGTTCTTTACTGCGGTAAACTGAATTAAGGGAGGGGGAGGAACAAACATCAATAACATTAAAAGTCAAGCTGGATCAAAAGAACTTGAAATGACATTTTTCCATCGGAGGATGATTCCAGCGGACAAAACGCCGGCATTCAAACAGATAAACACTGAGGATAACAAAAAGGGACTTACTTTAGATTTGAGGCTACGAAGCTCCACCTGAGTGAACTGATTCTGCAGCGTTGGATCAGAGACTTGAACACCTAAATAACTCGTCATCTACGCGAATTAGCCTTCCGCAAAGAAGGCCAAATGATTTTCAGTGGTACCTAGAGAACGCCCAAGTAGTCCAAACTTTCACGATCTCAGAACCAGCAGCAGAATCAAAGCTCCATATCAATCAGCAGGTCTCTCCCCTCAGATTTGCATGAACCGCACAGAACCTCAGAATCCAGTCCCTGGATCAAAGATTCAATCACGGCCCGATATTCTTGATTTACATTGTCGAAAAGTTCAATAAACATTTGACCACCAAAAACAAATCGCAACCAATCAAACACATTCCACCGCCAAACCATTAAGAAACAAATTCTATCATAAACCAAATGTTGTTAGCATCCAAAACAAATTCTATCATCCGCCAATCAGAAAAGAAGCGCATCACAACATGCGAACAACAACAACAAAAACTTATGCAACAAGTTTCTCCCCATTTTTCCCCAAAAACAAACAGAATTTAGTGCGACCCAATAGGGCAAACACGATATCAAAGAGAATCCAGAAAATAGCATACCTGCAGAAGGGGGAGAGACAATCAGAAGAAGAAAAATAGAATTTCTTCTTCTTTTCTTCCCCCCGGAAGACGAGAATCCAAAAACTGGATTCACGCCCCAATTAACCAGGCAGCAGTATCCAATAGCACCAGATAAAGCATATTTATATGACTATATCTGGCTTCGCCATCCCATGTATCACAAAAAGGACCGAACTTTTAATAGAAAAACTGGATAGAGGGAGAAGGGGGATCGGAATTCCTTCAGGGGAGAGCAAAGTTTGTGATTTTGTGTGTGGCCGAAACGGGGAGAGAACGGTTGTGTAGCAGCAGCAAGCCAGCAACAAGGGAAGACGACAGACTGGCCTATTCAGAAAAAACCAACCGGTTCAATCCGCTAATTCAAGTGCTGGAGGGAGCAGGGTCACTACTGTGAGCTCGCGGGCTCTCCGTCTGCCAACGCATTCAAGGTCTCATGACACGTACCTCTGAAGGCTGTTTTGGCTCTGTCCTCAAATTAAATGTTCTGCTTTTGTTTGTTTTTTTGGGGAATTGAGAATTGACCACAACAACAACAATCGGTAATTTCCCCGTATTACAAGTTTTGATTTATCACCGTGTTTGTGAATCTGTAATCTATTGACGGTCTAATAGTGTTTGTGAATCCGTGTTTAAAAAGCATATAATAACATAAACACAACTTTAGAATCATGGATCAAAATCAATATGTAAAATGAGTGTATATCATTGGTTATGCTTGGTGCAATAAATGGTCATGGAGTAGTGTTTTCTAAACTTCAAAATAATTTTATAGGCTCCATTTGATTAGTCTCTTCTAGAACATTAGCAATCAATTTATATGATCAAGTATGTACTTTTCTCAATTTTTAATTCATGTTTTTATTATTAAATTTTAAATTAATATGGATCATTATTCTCTTTATCTTACTCTTCACGTTAGTGCTCAATATTTTTTTTAATATTCACTCTCTTTCTCGTAATTTGTAAGATTATAATCACCAATATTGAGATAATTATTTGAACAGTCGAAGTATCGATATATAACCGGTGGATTGAATTCCTGAAGAGGTATAAAGATACTCTTTGACCTCGAAAATTTTAACAATGAATACCTGTAAAAAAACTCATTGACAATAAATTGGTAGGATTTATTTATGGTTAAAGTTGCTATGGTAAAATAATGAGTAATAGTATTGACAGTACTTTTGAGTAGGGATGGCAATTTAGGGGTCGTTTGGAAGTTGCGATTGTTTTGTTGAGATTGTCATTATGCATGTATTGTTTACAATGCATCGTTTTTTTGTTTTTTTAGCAGAAACAATACATGGATTGTTTCTGTGATGTGACAGAAACTATCACTCATTTTGAGTGATTGTTATATCTCAACTTTTAGTTGTGATTGTTGAGATAGTTGAGTTGAGATTGTTTTGTCTCAGCTTTTAGCTGATGCGACATACACAATTACACATACCAAACGTTGTATTCTATAATGCATCAAATTCGACAATACATGTATAATAGTATACATGCATTCTCAACAATACATCTATTTAACAATCGCAACTTCCAAACGACCCCTTACCCAACCATGGGTATTTTTGCCGGGACGGGATACGGTGACAACCCCTAAGGGGTTGTCAGATTGACAACCAAGGGTATTTTGGGTATGAAAAAAAATGAATTTATTGATTAATTATTTTGTATTAATTACAGATTGAGAATTCAAAACTCATATTAAATACATGCCTTTTTTAAAAAAAAAATTAAACCCTACAATTAATACACTTGTATCTTTCTCTATCTCTTTTTTTTTCCAGCAGCCTCTCCGCTTTGACCGCCAAACTTTCTCCGACCGGCAGACTTTTTCCCGGTGAAATCCTCCGATCAGACTCACTCCGGCCACCTGCAAAAAAGTACCACTTCGGCAGTGCGCTAGTGGTAGTGATTTTCGACTAGTGGTACGCTACCACTGGTATTGGTATGATACCACTACTCACTGGTAGCGCTATCAGCAGTAGTGGTACGCTACTAGTACTAGTGGTACGCTATCAGGGCTAGTGGTACGGTACCATTACCACTTGTAGCGGTACCATTAGCAGTACCAGTACCACTGATAGGGGTACCATTAGCAGTACCAGTACCAGTACCACTCGTAGCGGTACCAGTGCCACTGGTAGCGTACCACTAGAGACTAACGCAAAAAAATCAGATCTGAAATATGAAAAATCACAGATCTGGAATAAAAAAAAATCAGGGATGAGGAAAGGGGGAGGCAGGGGAGAGGCGGTGACCCTCGTGGCGACGGTGGTGATGGGAGACAGAGGGCGGCGGGAAGGTTGCGACGGGGAGAGGGTGATGGCGCGGCGATGGTGGGAGGAGGAGGCCGCGATGGCTGCGGTGGGAGGGACCTGACGGTGCTGGGAGGCGGAGGGCGCGACGACGGGAGGGCTGCGGCAGTGACGAGAGGCGAAGGGCGCGGCCGATCGACAGGAGGGCTGCGACGACGGCAGTGGTGGCAGTCGATAGAGAGAGGGAATAGATGGGAGGAAGAAGAAATATGGCGTGAGAGAGAGAGAGAGAGAGAGAGAGGAAGAGGAAAGAGAGAGTGTATGGTTTTAGGTATTAATTAGGGTAATAATCTAGTGTGGTCAATTTTTTCGTCCAAAAATACCCTTAATCCAATATGTACTATTGATTTGAAAAAAAGAAGAAAGAGACAAGAGAGAGAATGAATCCTATGGTTATAAAATGGGTTGTCAATCTCACAACCCCTAATGGGGTTGTCACGGTATCTCATCCCTATTTTTGCCCAAACCCATTTATATCCATTTATATGGGTTGGGTATGGATTTATTCTATATGGATTTGGATAATGTTTGGGTAGGTGGAGTTGGGTTTGGATTTTATTTTTGGGTATGGATTGGGCTTGGGTACCCATCTCCTTGGACCCACCTGTATATATTTTTTTTATTAGGTGTTAAAATGTAAAGCAAAAATTTTAATGTACTAAAATATAATTTTCCACATATGATGTTGAACCTATTTGTATCTTCTTAAAAACTTCAGGTACTAAAATGTAACTTTGGCCAAGTCCAGCTGCTTCGCCGGTGCCGAATGCCGGCGCCGATTCCGTGTCCTTGAGCTCGGCCAAGTCCCCGAGCTTCCCCTCGTCGTGGAGCTTCTCCCTTGCTCTGTCCTCGTACTACCCGCTATCAGGCCGCCTTTCCGCCGACGAACCCGATTCCGGCGGCAATTCCTCTGTTTTCATCCGCTGAAAGCAGAGGCTAATCGAAGCAGGCGGAAACCACTCTCAGCAGCTCATCGGCGTTCACCGCCACCTGCGAATCGGCTTCCCAGGCGTCCTTCCCTACCAACTCCCGACTGCCTCCGATCAAATCCACTCCATCCTCACCACCACTAACAAAATTCCACTCATCGTCAATTGGGTCCCCACGCCGCCGATCCAGGCCCAAGTGGATTCAGCTCTGAAGGTCGTAGAAACCCTCCGACGAGCCCCTAAGAACCCGGCCCAACAGGAGGCGGAGGCGCCGGAGGAAGAGCCGATGACGCTGGGAGCGGAGGAGTTTAAGCAGTGGGTGGTGGTGCTGTTCGCGGATGCCGTGGCGGAGAAGGCTGGGAAGGCTCTCCTGCAGCGTGTGCCGATTGGAGTCGCCGGGATAGTTGGGATTGGTGGCGTCCAAAGGAGTTGTTACGGAACTGGTCAAATTGGGGGTAGTACCAACCAGGATGTCAAGTTTCCCAAACTGGGTTTTGATGAAATCGGCAAGAGAAGAGATGCTGGAGCTGTCTGTCACGTCGAGCTGATGGTAAACGATGTTATCGGAGGAGACGCCATGGTTGGTTAAGGGGTTGACTCATTTAATTGGAACAGAAATGCATACGTTTCTCAGTTTCTCTTGTTCTTAACTTCTGGGTAGAATCAATCAGTTCGTTTGGATAAAAATGAACCCACCGGAGAACAAAACAAGCAATTGGGTTCAACTGAATTTACCTTCCCGCTGTGTTTGCCTTAGTCCGCTTGTTTGATGTGGTGGACGAAACAGCTGCTGCTAAGCTCACCAAGGCGAACGGTGGAGCGGCTACAGCGGGAGTCAACGGAATCAGCTATAGCGGCGGCGACGTCGAAGCTTGGTAGCACTGGGCGGCGGCGACGTCGGAGCTAGTGGCAGTGGAGCACGGCGGGCAGATCGGGATGGTGGTGGAGATGTACAGGAACTGCGCCGGGTTTTTCGATCAGCTCGAGGAATCGATCGATTCCACTCTCGGCGAATCGGGATTTGAGGAGAGAAAAAATGGTGAGGTGTTCGCGATGAAGGTCGGGCTGGCGCTCGGAAGGAGTCCGGCGGAGGTCCGGGAGCTGGCTGGAAAGTGTGCTAATAGTAGGGATGAAGGCACGCCGTTGGATGAGTTTGCTAGCAAGCTCTTCTGATTAATCTTATTTTTCTTTTTAGTTTCGTTTTTCTTTTTTTAATTATTTGGGTTTGGATTTTTTAACCCAAGTTCATGGGTAAAACCCAATTAAACCCAACATAATGGGTATGGGTATTGACCCATCTAACTTTATCCATTTACACTTTAATTGGATTTCAGACCCAACCCAAATGGGTTGGATAGTTATAAACCCATGGGTATGAGTATAATTGCCAAGCCTACTTTTGAGCGTGAATCCATATTAACCTAATATCCATAATACACCTATCCCGATCATGAGCTGTATCCCGATCATGAGCTGTTAGGGTTTAACTGGGGTGAACCCCAATAATATAAAGCGGGTAAAATATCTCGGGTACCATTTAAATTTGATAATTGGGGTAGACATATAACTTAACTTTAAATATGAATTCGGGTACCATTAAAGTCGCCAAAATATGCATCCGTCTAGTTTCCATCTAACCCAAAAAAATTAATTACCTTTTGGTACCCAAAACCTTTTAAAACATCTAAAACTATATTTCAATAAGTATTAATTGATATAAAAATGAGAATATAAAAATGAGAAAACCTTATAAACATAGTATTACTAGAATGACTAATGAAAATTTATCGATAAAATAGATAAATTAGTAAAATAATATGACTATAGGAAGAGCATCTAAAATATAATATTAGAAAATTACAAGGAGATTTAACATAGATAATTAGACAATATCATCATGATGTAAGAGAACTAAATATAACATCCTTAGATTATTTATATCGAGACAGAATTCATAGGATAAATTTGCTTCAGGGAATAATTCAATTATTAGAACGCATAATGATAATTAAAAATACTTATAATGATAATTGATTCTAAATTTCCTACTAGAAGGACCAATTCTGAAATTTAGAAAATAGAATATTCCAAGAATATTCTGTTAACTTTAACGAAATGCACTTAACAGTAAACTTAAGTGGTACTAGGTGCATATATAATCGAGTTCAGTGGTACGTGATGCCCTATTCTTATTTAAGTGGTATAGCTCCCCCAATTTTCATAATTTAGTGGTAACCGAGGTATTTTACCAAGATGGAGCTTTTGGTTATGGTTAATTACGTTGGTTAGGATGTTTAAGCGTGGGTTGAACACTTTATCCCTTAAGAGTTAAGATACGAGCTAGGTTGTTTCAATATAGGTGCCCTTATGTCTTGCTTGTATGTTTTGTGCGAGTGATGCAAAGAATATCTTGGTTCCAATGATCAATGTTTTATTAATTTAGGATGTCTGTAGATTTATTTATCCTAAAACTTAATTTTATCACATTGATTAAGTTTGATGAATTAGTTGTGGTATAAGGTTGACTTTATAAATAAAGATTAAATGAGATAGTTGGGTCTTATTGGTTTGAGTTTTTCAGCTTAAGTAGCTAAGCTCTCTTTTGTCGTCCTAACTGGCCAATAGCCCCTCTCTGGCCTTAATGGTTGGCGGTCACCTCTTATTAAATAAGTGGTTGACCAGTAATAGGTCACGTATCAAAACGGATTACAAGCTAGTGGGTATGAAATTTGGCAAAAAAAAATTAAGTTTGAAATCCTGATGATGGAGTACCAAATCGGCAGGGTGACAAGGTGTCAAGTTGCTTACACAGATTTATTTACTAGCTCATCGGGTAGGGGGTTAAGCGACAATCCCTAACTTCAAAAGACTAAGTATGGAACCTCAGGGGGTGGAAACTTGTCAGTCAAGGTACCAAGTCGACGAGATGGACTTGCTAACAAGCTGATGAGATGGGCTTGGCGGCAAGACGAAAGGCCTCGAGCTGATGAGACAAACTAGTTGACAAAATACAAAGACAGGTTTAGTGTCACCTTGATAGGGTACCGAGCTGATAGGGTATCAACTATCAACTTGACGAGGACTTGGTGTCGAGTCCCTTAGGGGCCCGTATGAAGACTAAGTTGGTTGGACGCGCGTGGTGGAAAGCCGATGGGGTACCAAGTGGACGAGATGGACTTGCCAACAAGTTGGTAAGACCATTTTGTCGACAAGGTGGTAGTGTATCAAGCCGACAAGACGAGCTTGATGTCGATATGACAAGTTGGCATCATGTCGAGCTCCTCAAGACTAAGTGTGGAGTCTTGGTGGGAAAATGGGTTAAGTTTTCTTTCCGTCAAGGTTGGTAACAAGGCCTAGCGAATAAGACGGTTCATCGAGGTGGCTAGCAAGACGGGGGATAGCAAACATGTGAGGAGAGCTAGGCTGACGAGATGACGATGGTGCCAAGTCGGCATGGAAGATACTATCTCATATCATCAAGTTGGTAGCGGTCCCTAATAAAAAAAATGGTGTGTTGAGGTGTTTAGCAAGATGAGAGCAACAAAGAATTATTATTTAATTATTGAGTGATTAAGGTTGATAGGGGTGTGATCAAGACTTCGTAATGGATGCTAAGAAGATGAGGTTTCAACCCTATCCAGCTAGTACAAGGCAACAAGAATTGGTGAATCTCAACTCAAAACTAGTCCGGCCCTACGACGAGGCTATCAAACTTATAGCAATTGTCACCAAGACGACATGAAGGGGTCCATGAGGCAATTGGAGCAACCAGACAGCTAGAAGTTACTGTTAGAGTGTGATATAAGATACAACATAACCTTCTCCCAACAACTCGAGTTATTGGGACCAACTGGTTTATGATATGGTATCAGAGTTGGTTTGACTAAGTGGTCGTGTGTTCGAATCTCCACCACCCCCAATATTAACAGTTGATTAAAGCACAAGGTGGGCCTGTGCAAACTTCAAGCCCGTGAGTTGGCTAGGAGGCATGTTAGAGTGTGTTAGAGAGTGTTAGAGTGTGGTTTATGACAGTTACCAGGACAATTACACTTATTTACTATAAAATAAGAGTAACAAAGACTGGAGAAAGGGTCCCAAACCAACACTAAACACCCAATGCCAAATTTTATCCTTTTTCTGCAATGTAGCAATAGTTGTAGCATTTAGTTTATGACATTCTCACTGAACCTCAATAAGATAAGTGTATAGTAATTTAACTCAAATTTCTCACTCATAAAAACATCAAACACTCTCGTTGGAACTTTATTTGGAGAGGTGTGAACCGTGTTATTAATCGTTGTTCTATAAGTGAATGTGTAATCCATCAAAATTCAAACATAAAATATTGAACTGTGTTATTAATCGTTGGATTTCACCTTCACCGTATATGGATTCCGCGGCAACGGGACGGAGTGAACAACTTAGGGCCGGCGGCGATGGCGATTGAAGGAGAGAACAACCCAGCGACGACGGCGATTGACGTTGATGATTGTGACGACTCCGACGATGAAGGTTAGAGGTTAGTAAGGCTTAATATCCAAGTACGCATGGAACTTTTGGTTTGTTTTCTCCTTCGCCTCTACGTATCTCATCAATTTCGCACTTCTTTTTGTATTTGGTTGAAGCCTTGAAGGGAAGCATCGACCAAATCTTGGTTTGAGGGAGATGGCGTCGAGCAGATCTTGGTTGTTTAGGGGCGGTGGCGTCGAAGCTGGCAGATCTTGAACTCTGCCGATGGGGACTCCAACTCCGCCAGCTATTGTTGCAATCACCGGTGGGTACTCGAACTCCGCCGCCATTCTCCACTTCTCCTCTCTCGATGCCAAGCCTTCACTCTCAACTGGCGATTGTTGTTAGGTTTGGGTAATTTGGGTTGGGCTAGGGTTTCAGATAGAGAAATGTGAAAATAGATTAGCGGGCTTGGGGTTGTGGGTTGTGGGCTTGGGGTTTGGGCTTGGATTGTGTAGGTTCGGTTGGTCGGTTTGGAAATCGAAAATTGGATTCGGTTGAGCAGATCCTGGTTTCCGAAATACTGGGTTTTGCCTTCCGAATTCTGAACTGAATAATGATATTTCGATTTCGGTTCGGTCTAGTTCAGTTTTGGTCTGGTTTGGTTTAGGTTTACCGAACCGGATGCCCACCCCTATAATCAATTGTCTAGGTTTTTTCCCCTACACCCAATCTTAACAGAAGTCTCCCCCTAGTCAGTTGTCCAGATATTTTTATTTCTTAAAAATTCATTCCACATTACAAAAGGTTATGTATTTAAAATACATACATAAATTATAAATATGTTACATAAAGCTTATGGATGGATAGTTGTTTCTTATGTATCAATTAGAAAACATATTACGCGGGTATTTCGTAATAAATAAGATAATATGTAAAGCTTATGAAGGCATAGTTAATTCCTATGGATCAACTAAACATATTAGGTAAATTTTCGTAATATCAGTTTGAACAAAACTTTCTTTATCATCAACTAAATTGTTAATCATTTTATTAATTAGCATTACACAAAGGTTCTGTAAGCTCGATTCTTTTTTGCATGTTTCGTGAGGTTAGTTCTTTTTATACAAAAATTTAGTCAATTTTGATACTTTCCATAACTTAATTACTTTACTATTAGCTACAATATTCACACCTCATCAATTTGCATTACATAAAGGTGGTGTGAAGCAAGTTATTTATTATATAATAGTTTAATAAAATGTGATACTTGAAAATTTTGATTTTGCTATATAAAGTTTATGCAGATATACTAACCAAATAATTTTTTGAATTATTTAATTACAACAAAATTATTGAATATATAGATAAAATTTAAATATGATTAGATTTTACCACCTCAAAAGCGCGAACTAAGAGACTAGGAATCTTGAAGTGTGTTTATATCTATTTGAGCATAATATAAGAAAACGAGCATTCAATTACTTTTTTTTAATATACCCAACATGAACAGTGAAAAAGGAAAACAAATCTGTCAATGTTGGTAGGATAAAGATCTTGAATCTCTCTTATCTTTCAAGCATATTAGCACTGGGCCCGGCCCTTGGCCGGGAGAGTTTGGTTATTATATATTTTGATGTGTTGTTGTCATTTATAATATGTAACTTTTTAGTGTAGATAAAAAAAATATAGAAATGAATAACAAATATAAAAACTAATAGCGATATTTAGAAGTAAATGGAGTCTATTTATTTTGTATTTCATGTAGGACAGCATGAGAGTTTTCTTACATTACACACACAATCAATCTTAATCATAAAAGAAAATGATTGTCAATTCATGTAGTTTAATCTAATATTTTTCCCCAATAGTTACCATCTTTATTCATTACGGTACGTTATAGATATGAAATTATATCATGTGAAAGAATATACATGGCATATTAGAGATTGATCAACAATATGAAGTAGCATGTTGAAGATGTACCACGATGACGTGAAAACCACCCTCGATACAACATTAACCTTACTTATTTTGCACAAACTAATATGCTATAGAATTTGTGATCATTTCGCATCCATGCATGAGAGTGTCGTTGTAGAAGCTATTAGAGAAACCAGAAAATGACATAGTGCCAAGATTCCGAGTGAGCATTCTTAACATAAGTCAAGAGCTCGATGCATAAAAGAAAAATCAAATGAGTATTTTGTGCACTGCGGAAGTTATACTTAAAAGTTGAGCCTTTAGATGCCTCGTTGGTAACTTCGGTATTAATATTTTAATGTGAAAGTAGAGGTAGACAAAACAGTGGGCAATGAAGAGCAAATTGATCTCAAATGCTCAATACATGGGAGCTCACTTTGAAAACCAAATATAAAACTAACTCTGTGCCTTAATGTTGCATCTTATTCTCTCTAAAATCCATAGCATATTCAGATGTGAAACAAAAGTCTTTTAATTATGCTCCCAAAAGAAATATAGGGAAAGACAATTAGATATAAAAGGAGATAATACCACCTTCTATAATCTTAAACACTTGGGGGGAGATGAGCGAGCTTGAAGATGAGAGTCAAAGACATTATCAAAAAGAGGTTCATTGTGAGAAATTCAATATCAAGAAATCCAATAAGAGATGTACATGAAAAAAGTATTGTGTTTCCGAGTCAATTAAATAGGCAAAAGCAAGAGAAATAGACAAAAAAAAATATATATAACCTATCAATTTGAAGGTCTGCTACATGAAACAAAAAACCATTAATTAATAGTCTGTGTGTCATCGCGATGAGTTAACCCTTATCCACATCCACATAAAGATGTTTCTTAACTTAATAGGAATCATTTGATTAATCAATAAGAAAAATACATAAAAGATAAATGTCGATATTCTAAATTAATAATTAGTTTAATAAGTATTTAAAAAATAAAAATGTGAAACTTCAATCTCACACTCTTTCTCTACCACATTCAAACTGTGTCGGAACTTCTCATTTTATACCTTTCTATTTTCTCTATGTCGTTCGACACATTCGCTTCTTTCCAAAATGAATTTTTGGTTACCCTATTTCCACTTTCTTCATATACCATTTTTCAGACATGATGGATTTGCATTAGACGAAGCTTATATCATTAATCACGAGGAATAGAATCGATAACCGTCGTCGTTGCTTCGTATATGTCTGCCATCTAATTCTTCCGCTGCGGTCGATGTCAAAGTTTGGAAGGTTCATTTATTAACTGTTGATATTCAGACTTTAGTGTTAATTGCTTCAGTGACGGTTCGTTCATTGGCTGCTTCCTGTTCATATGAGATATATATGGTTAACGGTTTTGCTTATGTTGGCAACGTTTCAATTTGTATACTATTAACAATACATCATTTCATTGTTAACAGTATGATCCAATATCACAGTTGTCTATTAATGTTGTTTGTTCATATTATTGATGTTCTTGGTATCATTAACAAATTATTTTATAAATGAACATTTTGTTGATTATGATAATTGTTAACATCACACAATATGGAATAGGTACTAAATTGTATAGTTAAAACTGATATCATAATTGTTAAAAATAACTCTAATGTTGTTAAAAATACATGTTCGTTCGATAAATGGTTCTATGGTTGGGATTTTGTAGAGTTTTTTATGTCTGGATTTTGTATCGTAATCCAAATCATTATTAAACCGTTAGATTAATCTAAAGGCCAGAATTAGGCTGAAGTAAATTATAACCAACGATTAGTACCATATATATTATGGAAGCGAAAATTATATTGGAATCTTCAAGATTGGGAATTTTATTAGAATAATGATAACTTACTTTTTCATTCATGTGTAGCTTGGTTTGATAATTGGATTTATGGAAACACACCATCTTTTTGTTGTTTGACAGGTGAAAATAGAGAAGATCGGGCGTGGAGACGCATTATGAAGCTTTAGCCAACTGTGTAGTCATTTATGAGGAAGCATGGTGATGAAGGCTTTTGGAATGGGAAATTGATGCACAACTACTCAGTGAGTGCAGTCTAGGACACGATACGTCCTGTGAAGAGCAAACAACACTGGTCTGCTCTTCTCTAGAGTAAATTCTATGTGTCACGTTGGAGTATCATAGCATGGATTGTGGCCATGGATGCGATAGTAACCAAGGTAAAGTTGATGCGGTGGGGTAAATTAAATGAAGTTAGATGCATTTTATGCCATGCCAATAGTGAGACATGAGATCATTTGTTTTTCGAATGTTGTTTCTGAAGGAGTATTGTTAGCAGAGTTGGCAATTTTTCAGTAGCAGCTCTTGGGATCTCCGACTCTCATATGCAGGTGTGGTTGCAAAGCGAAACACGGCTCTGGGGAGACTTATTGGACCTCTATGGTGCTCCTTGATTAGCTTTGTCTGGCATGAAAGGTGTCAAAACCTCCATGGAGAGGTCCTAAGAACGACCTAGTTGGTGGCGGAGTTATGGATGCGGATTTCCGCTTCTTTGTTTTCTCTTATCCAGGTTTAGAGGTTGAGAGAGTTTGCGTCCCTCTAGCAACATTACAATAAAAGAAAAAATAAATTAGAAACTAAAATATAACCCAACGAATTTAAAGCCTAGCGGAAACACTAAAATCCATGCGACAAATTTAAAGCCCAACATAAATGTTTAAACAAAGTATTCCAATCAAAGTGTGGTAAATGACATTTTTTCCTTCCAAAAATCACTCTGGTTGCTGGATATTTGAAATTGAGAAAATTTAACTCATGAATCTCCTTCATTATTTTAAGATTGGAGGATAGTCTAGAATTAAAACAATCAAATATGAAAATTGAAGTATCAAACACCATAAAATACTTACAGGAGACTTAGTGAGCTAGCTTATCATTATACAAAAGTCATCCGTTTTTTAGATTTTAACTTCGTGTATGTTTTGTAATAAAAAGTATACAATGTATTTGTTTAGTGTAATTGGTTATGTTTCTTATCTCTCTTTAAAGATACCATGGTTCAAATCTTGGTGCCGATATATTTTTATACGAAACAAATAACTAATTGCGAAGACAAAAATACCCTTCATACTTTCACTCTGGTTGCTCGAAATTTGAAAGGGAGAAAATTCAACCCATGAATATGCTTTATATATAGTATAGATAGAAGTGGAATCCCTAAAAACTAACAAAGAACTAAGAACCATTGCTTAACCAAACTAGTGTACAATTATCCCTACTAAATATGTTTATCTCGCCACAGCGCACCAACAAAATAGTTAGTAAAATATGATTCGATTAAGTTGAATATAAAATATATACGAGTACTTATCTCATCACAGTGCACCAACAAATACCTTTCATACTTTCACTCTGGTTGCTCGAAATTTGAAAGGGAGAAAATTCAACCCATGAATCTGCTTTATATATAGTATAGATAGAAGTGGAATCCCCAAAAACTAACAAAGAACTAAGAACAATTGCTTAACCAAACTAGTGTACAATTATCCCTACTAAATATGTTTATCTCGCCACAGCGCACCAACAAAATAGTTAGTAAAATATGATTCGATTAAGTTGCATATAAAATATATACGAGTACTTATCTCACCACAGTGCACCAACAAAATAGTTAGTAAAATACGATTCGATTAAGTTGCATATAAAATATATACGAGTATTT
Source organism: Linum tenue (assembly GCA_946122785.1). Classification (NCBI taxonomy): domain Eukaryota; kingdom Viridiplantae; phylum Streptophyta; class Magnoliopsida; order Malpighiales; family Linaceae; genus Linum; species Linum tenue. The sequence goes on along the minus strand of CAMGYJ010000002.1, from coordinate 21,635,243 downwards.
AATTTTATCTCTTAACTAATGTTACGTTTATAGTACGTTAATAGTCATAAAGGACATGAAAAGAATTATTTTAGAAGTAAATAAATCATATTCGAACTAGCAATTAGTTTATAAATATTAATATTATAAGGGTTTAATACGTGTTTAGTACATGTATCATAAAATGGACGGGGAAAAATAAACGTTTTGAAAATAACACAAAAATTAAAAATTTAAACCCATAAAATATGTGTGTCTATATATACACATATTAAACGAAATATTTACTAACTATGCCAAGAAAAGTCACCCACTTCTAGAGAGAGAGAGAGAGAGGCGCAAATACTTATCCTCAGAAGAAGGGGAGAGAGAATCGACCAAGAGAGACAAAAATAAGAGGAAATGAGAAGAGGGGAGGCAAAGACGGAGCGAAAAGAGAAAGAAATGGCAACCAAATTTCTAAACACAAAAGAAGAGAGAGAGAGAAGGAAAGGAGAGATCGAGGATTGACATGGCCAGACTAGGGAAGGAAACACCGTGATGATGTTGTTTGTTTGCTAGTTTTTTTTAAGAGAAAGGAAAAACAGAGGAGAAGAGGAAATGACGGATCATGAGATATCTCAAGCCTTGCACTCTCTCCTCCACTCTTCCTCATCTCAATCATCTCGCCTTGATTCCCCGTCACCTCCATTTACCTCCCTCTCCTCCATAGTCGGCGACCTCGAGCTCAAGCTTGGTATCGGTCTAGCCCACAAAACAGACTTCATTCGCGCTCAAATCCAACAATATCTTCTTTTCCAACCTCCACCTCCACCTCCACCGCCTCATCTTCAATCGCAACAATATCAACCACCGCTCTACCTCCAACACCAGAACCAGCCTCATTCATATCAGTACCACCTTCATCAACAGCACCAACCATTTCAACACCAACACCCGCAGATACATACACACCAACCATTATCGTTGATTCAGCCTAAAGAACATTATGCCTTCCAGCAAACTCCCCATTTTCATTCGGATATTGCTTCCCCAAATCTGTTCTCCTCTTCTTTTCCTGGAGGCTTGTCCTTCCACTCCATCCCTGCTCATTCGGTCAAGCCCGATAACACCACCACCACCATCGACCCTTCCAAGGCGAGGTTGGTTAGCCTTCTCTGATTACTTTATCCATGGATGTAGGATGGCTACGATTTTGGATGGGATCGATTTTCTCACATACCATCTCTCAACCACACTTTTAAAATCGTAACCATTCAAATAACTAGAACTATGCGGGAATGAAATATGGCATATTCCAAAACCAACTCGTATGTCTTTCGAGAAAAACTCACTTGCACCATCAATGAACAATCATATATGAAGTTCTGATTTCATCTAATTTTTTTTCTTAGAATGTCAATATTAATTGAAGTTTCTTTGTCTCATTGTTTGTAAAACTGAGAAAAGATTATAAAAAATTGTGTAGAATATACTATTAACACATATTCTGCTAGGTTTGGTAATAATACTTAAAATATAAAAATCGCACCAAATTCATTACTTACCTTGTCGGGTTATGGGAAAATCCATCCAAAGATGATATGATAAAAAATTTCTCGATATATCAATTCAAATTTGATTGGATATTCGCGATGATGATGTGTTATTTTGCCATTCCCGTGTGGAAGTCGAACGACCTATTGATTTTTTATGGTGGGCTAGTGATCTCATTCTTTTTTTCCGTTCTTACTATTAGTGGGTCGAGTAAAGCAAAAAGGAGAGGCGGGGCCGGAGGTCTGAACAAGCTCTGTGGCGTTTCACCGGAGCTTGAGGCTGTTGTTGGCCACCCAGCTCTTCCGAGAACAGAGGTTATCGCCTTCCTCCTGTAACCCTAAGTTTTTGGACTTTTTGTAAGAAGCATTATGTAAATAACAAATTCCATCCATGGAAATGACATTTTTGTAGATTGTGAAGCAGTTGTGGGCATACATCAGGAAGAACAACCTCCAGGATCCGAGCAATAAGAGGAAAATAATTTGCGACGACGCTCTGCGTGTGGTGTTTGAGACGGACTGTACTGACATGTTCAAGATGAACAAGTTGTTGTCTAAGCACATCACACATCTCGACCCTAATAGTAAGTCTGCTCTCTTGTGGCTTCTTTCATTTTCCCCCTTGGATGCTTTATTTAGTGTGAAAACCAACTAGTGGCAATAACTTGAGTTGTTGGAAGATGTACATGTATAGATCTTAGTCGCTTCTTCATACGATCCCTCGGACGAAAACCAACTTATGAACTTGATGTTTGCATAAGCCTGTTATCAGTGACGGAACCAGAAATTCGACTGATGAGGGGGTAACTTGAATTTTCGTAAATGTGGGGTGGGTGTTAAAGGCCTACCGACTATTCTTATTCCTAAATTTGTGCAAAATTTATATGTAATTTTACCTATATTTCAAAATTGAGGAGGGCTATAGCACCTCCTAACTTCAACCTAGCTCCACCAGTGCCCTCCATACCATGGCTTTAAGATAACAATTAACATTGAGGGTTGTGACTCGTGAGGACTTGAATATGTGACCTCAAGAATAAATCAACTTTGATAACATGTCATAACTATTTGTCTCAATAACTCGACTTGTTATGAGAGTTCCATGCATGAATCTTAACTACTTCCTTATATTTAGTGCTGACTGTTTTGGAGTGGGATTTTTTCTCAGAGGAGCCCAGTTCTAAGAAACAGAAGGTGGCCAGCGAAGAGAAAAAGTCTTCTTGTGTGACACAAATCACTGTGTCTGCAGCTCAATTGTCTTCTCCCTCTCCAGCTCCATCGCTAGCTGCTTCTCCAGCTCAAGGTCCAACTCCTCATTTTGTCGGGATATCAGAAGAGTTGGCCAACTTCTTTGGTGTTGAGGTGAGGGAGATGCCCCAATCCAAAGTTTTGAATCGCGTGTTAGAATACATCAATTCCAACAATCTAAAGGTAATAAAAATTTATTTTGTCGTTATTAAATATGATTCGAGTTTGCTTTTTTGGTTAAAACAAGTGATCATACTTTTTTCTTTTTAGGACCCCGTTAATCCCGGAGTGATAGTATGTGACATGAAGCTTCAAGAGCTCTTTGGCTGTCATAGTTTCCCAGTTGAGAAGATCATGGACATCCTATCCTGCCAACACACATTTAGGATTTGAGTTTCTGCAAATGATGGGTTGCTTGTTGCCAAAGTAAAGGGTTGGTCGTATAAATAGTAATGATTGAATAGTATTTCTCCTCCCTCTTTTGTTTCTTACTTGCTTAACAATGTTGACTGATTGCTAACCTTTTTGTGGATATAGTTGGTTGTTTATTCATCCCTTTGAACAAATAGTAAGTTGAAAATCCATCCATGTATGATGGCAAAGTTGAAAGGATGAAGCCTTTTCTCTTAATGTTGTTATCATTTGGTTCCTCTCATCATGACAAGTCATTTACATGCATACGATTTATGTATTTAAGTAGATAGTTCTTGGTCTTATTTTGGTATTGTATAGTTCTTGGTCTTATTAGAGCATTTTTTTAGGGGCTTCTTGATTTTTTTGTAAAAACTAATGCAGTGAAAATCTTAGCAAAACAATGATTCAATGTCGTGTAATTGGCATTTGCCCTGTTGGAAATGAGGTAGACCCAAATTGGTTAAATTAAAAGAGCATAAGTTAATAAGGAATTATTGTTCCTTTACTTTGGAATAACCAATGTTCAATTCCATTAATCTATCCACTTGATGCATTGGTTTAATTGGAACGTTTGGATTTTGGAGTGGAAGTAAGTTTCAAAATGTAAAAAACACATCCTTTCCAACTCCAATTGCATTACTTAATGCAGTTAAACTAATGTAACAATTAAAGACTAATGGAAGTTATGGATACTACTTTAACTAACCAAAGTTTGTGATCTTTCAAAGTTGTCATTCATGCATTATGAAATCAGAGGCTCAGTTGATGGCAAAGGAGACAACACAAGAAAACATTTATTCTTCTTCTTTCATAAAATATTTCTCGGTGTACTTTACTGTTCTTAAGTCTAGAATCTAAAGTGATGATAATTTTATCTTACGAAGAAATTTTTTGTAATCTAAGGCTTCGCAAAAAGATGGAGATATTCTTTACGGAAAGTAAATGCAGTTCATGACTCTATCTTATTCTAGTCACCCAATTTCGGTCTATCGTACAAATACACCCTTGTAGTTTCTAAACCAACATGCCCTTCTATCGTCCTTTAATTGGATTTTCGCCCAAACACCTTTGTGGCTTTGTCAATATACTTGTCTGCTTTCCTGTAGAATTGCATCAGATTAATGGGTGGGTGTACGAAAAAATGTTTTTGTTTTTATTGCGAGTTACAACTCTCATAAATGTCATATTGAATAGTTTAGGACACAATTGACACTTTCTTAATAGTCCGGGTTCCCCATTGATATTAGCTCTAAAATATATTTTGTTGAACACTGTAGATACAAAATGTATTTGTGAACGATTGAACATAGCGGTAGCTCTGATACCATGTGAACGATTGAATGTAGTGATTTGCATTGATCAGGAGAGTGGTTTAAGTACCAACTCTTGAATAGATTGGAGCTACAAAGTAGGAGCCACTAACTAAAACTAATGATATGAGTAACTAATACCAATAACATTAAATAATTACAAATTTTTTTTATGTAAAGCCCTAATAAGTATTTTTACTGTTTATAAAAATGTATTTCTACTATTTTTTTTTAATATGAAAGCATGTTATGATGTTTTCTATTTTGTTGTAACTTGGACTTATTGAATATATATTTTTTTATTTTCTAATTTCTAATTTAATTTTTGAAAAGAATATCCTAATTAAAATAGAGAGGTTATAATAAAAAGATTCCAAGTGGCAAACTAGGATTTGGTTTTCTGTTACGAGAATGACGACCGTACGTGACCCTAGCAACCAATCTAGAGAGAGAAAGAAAGAGGAGGGAGAAAAAGGACCAGGGGAAGGAAGGGGGCCAGGCCAAAGGCCAAGGCAAAGAAAGAGGTGAGAGAGAGGCAGGCAATCGAGAAGAGAAAGAAAGAGGAGAGTTGAGGAAAAACCTAGAGAGAGAAAGGGAGGGAGAGATCAGACAAGAAGTTGGGCGGGCGGCTAAAAGAGAAAAATAGAAAAGCAATGACGGACCAAGAGATATCCCAAGCTCTCCACTCCCTTCTCCACGACTACTCCACTTCCCAGTCCTCCGCCGGCGGCCCCGCCGCCCCTCTCACCTCCATGACCGCCGTCGTCAAGCACCTCGAATCCCGACTAGGCGTCGACCTCTCCCAGAAGGCCGAATTCATCCGATCCCAGCTTCAGCAATTCCTCTTCCAGCCTCCTCACCCGCCTTTGCCGGCGCCGCCGCAGCACCAGCAGCAGCAACCCTTTCCTCATCCGCCCACTTACAAAGACCGTTATGCCCCTCACCAAACCCCCAACTTCCTCCTCTCCCCCGGCTTTCCTCCTCACTCCGCCGCCGGTGCCGTCTTCTCTCCTGGCGTCACAGTGACCACTGCGGTCAAGCTGGACTCCCCTGCTGCCCTGGCTGGTTCCGCCCTCGATTCTCCCAAGGAGAGGTAAAGGGTTATTCCTGAATTTCTGTTTCTTGTTTCCTCCGTGCTTCGTTTTTTACTGAAATGGGAAATGTGATAATGATATCCCCTTTTTTTCAAACCCTTTCCCCTGTTTCACTTTTAGCATCTCCATTCTGCTTGCAATGCATGCAGGGTCTAGGCCCTGTAATTGGGTTAATATTTGAATCAGTGAATGGGGAAGAAAGATTCCGCTTTGCTATGCCAAAGCAAATGATTGACTGTAAAAGAGATTTCTTACTTTGGTATTCTTCAGGTCTAACGAGGTATTGAAATGCTGCTAATCTTATTTGCAGTAATAAGGGTAAGAGGAAGGGCGGGGCAGGTGGTTTGAACAAGCTCTGTGGGGTCTCACCTGAACTTCAAGTTATAGTCGGTCATCCTTCTCTTCCCAGGACTGAGGTTCTTTTGTGAACCCTACTTTGCATCCTTTTCATTTGCATGACGACATAGCTGACCGAGGAGTCGTGACTGTTGTGATTTCGGAATAAATGTGTCCAGATTGTTAAGCAGTTATGGGCGTACATAAGAAAGCACAACCTCCAAGACCCGAGCAACAAAAGGAAGATTATCTGCGACGATGCACTGCGTGTGGTGTTTGAGACTGACTGTACTGATATGTTCAAGATGAACAAGTTGCTCTCTAAACATATCCTTCGTCTTGATCCCCCAAGTGCGTGATTGATTGATTGATTGCCGTGTGGAGGCTCTCTGTTTTGTGTGAGGGGTTTGTAGTGACATCAAGCTTTTGTTATTGTTGTTTTGATATTTCAGAAGAGGCCAGTGCGAAGAAGCAAAAGGTAGGGGATGAAGAACAGGAGTCTCAAGGTACACATGCTGCGCCTGTTCCTTCTGCAGGGATACCGGATGAAGAAAAGGAGCCTCAAGGCACACAGGCTCCTCCTGGACCCTCTGTGGGGATATCTGAAGAACTTGCAAACTTTTTTGGTGTTAGTGAGAGGGTGATGCTTCAGACAGAGCTTTTTTCTCGCCTTTGGGCTTACATCAATGGAAACAGTTTGGAGGTAAACTTTGTGATGCATGCAGTCAAGTATGCGGTGTTGTCTTGTGTCTCCCTTGTTTTGTGGCTATGCCTTGTCTGCTAGACCCTTACACAGTAACTCGAGATCTTCAAAATGGTTGTTATTGGTCAATGAGCATGGCAGGGTGCCATTTGCGTAGATCCAACTTCATACATTTGTGTTTTGCCTGTAGGATCCTCATAACTCAATGGTGATACAATGCGACACAAAGCTTCAGGAGCTTTTTGGTTGCGAAAGTCTCCCAGCCTCAAAGATCCCGGAAGTTCTGTCCCAGCATCATATATTTAGAACATGATTGCTGGGAACTGATGGCAGGTTAGACTGGTTGCCCATATACTGTGTGCTTTTCTTCCTTTTTAGCTAATTCATATATGATCTGTAATGTAACAAAATGCAGCTTTATTCTTGATTTCTGTAGGCTATCATCGATGCAGCACCTTATTACGACTCTGTGAATGTGGTAGAATGTCTCTCTGTGACTTTGCTTATTGCTCCAAACTCAAGTCTACTAATAAACGCGAATGTACTGTTGCTCGCGGGATGCAGTAATCTGAGGCGGAACCTCTTTAGATCAGATATAAGTTAAACTGTTGGGGAGTCTACTAACTCCCTGAACAGTGCTAGATCCTAGCTGGGCAAGAAATGTAATTATTGGTATCTTGTCCCCTTGTAGTATATTGTTGGCTTGGTTTAGGTTTGTGCTGTTGTATTGCTATCCTGTATGTGGTAGGGACTAGGGAGTATGGGCAAAGGAATTAACCCTCCACTTCTGTAGAACAGATCATTACCATGTATATGTGACTGAGCTTCTGCTGTGTATCTATTGCTTAAGTTCATAGTTCAGCGCCTTGGACTGAGATTGCTAATCTAGAGTGTAACTGGACTGTAATGTTCTTATCCTTGAGTTTTCGGAGATCGTTCTTTTCAATTTTCAGTTTGTCCAGCCCTAAATGGATTTAATGGTTGGAGTTTTAAGAGAAGTTCGGTTCAAACATATGAACAAAACAATAAGTTAGACAATAGTTAGAACTTAGAAACGAGAGAAAAGTTTGTGAAGGTAATGTTCTACTTTTAGAGCTACATGTAAATGTAGAGGTAATGTTGTGCTTTTTGAGCTACTTTTTGTCTAGACTTTGTCTTTAAACTGGATTTGGTCAAAAACTCGATTGAATCTGGTCAAAATTGGCAGGGTTTGACTGTTTGATTTAGCGATCGAGTAAGTTAAATCAACTCTCTATGTTTTCCTGTCGAGTATTTCTACAGGTAAAATACCTCGGATACCATTTAAGTTTGAGAATTTGGGTAGACATACCACTTAAGTTTGAATAGGGCGTCGAGTACCATTAAAGTCGACAAAATGTGCATCCGTCTACTTTTCCATCCAACCCAAACTTTTAATTACTTTTTGGTACCCAAAATTTTTTAGAACATTCAAAACTATATTTCAACAAGTTTTATCTAATATAAAAATTAGAAAACCTTCTAAAAATATTATTACTAAAATGGCTAATCAAACTTTTTCATAAAATAGATAAATTAGTACAAATATTAAATGAACATAAGAAAAATAATAAGTACACTAGAATATAATAATAAATATTTAAAATTAATATTAGAATATCTATTTAAACACTCTAATTCAATTAGAAGCACTATTAGAAATAGTTAAAATAGAACTTAATCGATCATCAATACATCAAAACCAAAGAAAGATAAATAGAACACAATCATAAGGAATAAAACATATTCCAGTAATTAAAAAAACATTTAGAACGAAAAGAGACGGAAAGTAACCAAGTAATAAATGCGCTATAAAAGCTACAACATTCAGTAAAAAATATAGAAAATAAAATATGATTATAAGAAGAGAATTAGAATTACTAAATTTAACTAATATGAAACATCTACAAATATAATATTAGAGAATTAAAAGGAAATTTAACATTGAAAATTAGACAACATCACTCTGATGTAAGAGAACTAAATATAACATTCTCATATTTTTTATATCGCGATAGAATTCATAAAATATATTTACTTGAGAAAATTATTCAATTATAAGAACACATAATGATAATTGAAAATACTTATAATAATAATTGATTCTAAATTTTCTATTGAAAAAATGATTTTCTATCAAGTATTCAAAAGAGGATTCCAATTAAACAATAAAAAATTATGTTTTTCATAAGTCCAAATGATTTTTTTTGCAATAAGAAAAGTAGAAGGACCAATTATGAAATTTAGAAAACGGAATATTTCAAGGAATATTCTTTCAACTTTAACGCAATGCACATAACAGTAAACTTATGTGGTACCGGTGCACATATAATAGAGTTCAGTGGTACCCGACGTCCTATTCAAACTTAAGTGATATGTCTACCCCAATTCTCAAATTTAAATGGTATCCGAGGTATTTTACCCCTACTTCTATATGCTTTTTGCATACATTCGAGTTAATCTAAACTAATTGAGTTATTCTCAATTTGACCGGTCAAACATTGATTGAACCTGCTTGATCAAGTCAACGAAAACAATGAACAACATGCCATAAGAAACTTGAGTTTCGATGTGATCTGCATTACTCATAGAAACTTCCAGTATTGTTTGCCAACAAAGACGACCACACACTGATCTCGAATTGAAGCAACACTTGAGTTTCGGTGGGACCTACACTGTCCAAATAAACTACCAATCTAATTAGTCAAACAAATACAATGCAAACATTGATCTCAAAATTATAGCAACCGATGTGAATGATATCCTGACTTGACTGGATGTCAGATCTCGAAGAAGTTAGATGGACAATCACTTGCATACAATTACAAACCCATATGATATTTGTTCATAGAAATGTAATCGGTGTACTTAATTAGTCACATCTTCAACATAGTCAACCAAGGATAGGGCTGTATTGATGGACGGTTGTGATTTCTAACGGTTCAACCGCCTGGTCCGGTTCGATTTTGATAACTAACCAATCTAGAAAGAGACAGGAGAGAGAGAGAGAGAGAGAAAGAAAGGAGGAAGGAGAGGGGAGGGGCCAAGCCCAAAGCAAAGCACTGGGTGGGAGGAAAAGAACAGAAGGAGAGAGAGACAGACAGAGAGAAGAGAAAGAAAACAGGAGAAATTCTAGAGAGAGACAGAGAGAGATCTTCAAGGTGGGCAGAAGTTATCGGGTTAAAAAAAAAAAGATGTCGGACCAAGAGATATCCCAAGCTCTCCACTCCCTCCTCCACGACTATTCCACTTCCCAGTCCCAATCCTCCGCCGCCCCTCTCACCTCCATGACCGCCGTCGTCCACCACCTCGAGTCCAAACTCGGCGTCGACCTCTCCCCCAAGGTCGACTTCATCCGATCTCAGCTTCAGCAGTTCCTCTTCCAGCCACCGCCGCCGCAGCAGCAGCAGCAGCAGCCGCCGCCGCAGCACCAGCAGCAGCCGCAACCCTTTCCTCCTCCGCAATCTTACAAAGACCGTTATGCCCCCCACCAAACCCCCAACTTCCTGCTATCTTCCGGCTACCCTCCGCCGCACCAAACCCCCAATTTCTTGCTCTCTCCCGGCTACCCTTCTTCTCATTCTCACCCGCAGCAGCCACCGCAGCACCACCACCACCACCAGCAATTTCCTCCTCCGCCTTCTTACAAAGACCATTATGCCCCTCACCAAACCCCCAACTTTCTCCTCTCCTCCGGCTACTCTCCTTCTCCCTCCCCTGGCTCCGTCCTCTCTCCTCGCGCCGTCAGGCTGGAGTCCTCTGCACCTGCTGCTGCTCCTCCCCTCGAGTCCCCCAAGGAGAGGTAACGCTTATCTATCTCCCCTTCTCCATTTCGCAGTGCTTTGGTTGTTCTGAAATGGGAAATGTGATATCCCTTTTGTAAACCCTTCAACATTTCAATTTTTTTTGGTTGCTAAGGATTATCTGGTTTTCTGGGGGGAGCGGGAATGCACAAATCTTTAGCATCCCATTTCGCTTGCGATTGGGTTAGATCAATGATTGTAGAAAAAAGATTATGCTTTCTGAACCCGGGACTAATGAATTGAATGTAAAGCAGATATACTGTTTGCTCCATTGAGGTTGTGTGTTCTGGTCAGGGCAGCCTCATTTTGGTATAACGAGCTGTTGCTAACTGCTGGTTGAATGCTGCTCTTCTCATTTGCAGTAGTAAGGGTAAGAGGAAAGGCGGTGCAGGTGGGTTGAACAAGCTCTGCGGCGTCTCACCGGAGCTTCAAGTTGTAGTCGGCCATCCTGCTCTTCCCAGGACTGAGGTTCTTTTTTGTTTGTTTGTTTCTTGTACCTTACTTTGCGTTCTTTGAGCTAGCATGGCAACATAGCTGACCGAGGAGTTGTGAATGTTGTGATTTCCGAATCTATGTTTCCAGATTGTTAAGCAGTTATGGGTATACATAAGAAAGCACAACCTCCAAGACCCGAGCAACAAAAGGAAGATTATCTGTGATGATGCACTGCGTGTGGTGTTTGAGACCGACTGTACTGATATGTTCAAGATGAACAAGTTGCTCTCTAAACATATCCTTCGTCTTGATCCCGCGAGTGAGTGATGTCTTGATTACTGTGTGGAGCTTCTCTGTTTCCTTGGGGGGGTTTGTAATGATGTCAAGCTTATGTTATTGTTGTTTTGATGTTACAGAAGAGGCTAGTGCTAAGAAGCAAAAAGTAGAGGATGATGAAGAACTGGAATCTGAAAGCACACAGGCTCCTCCTGCTCTTGCTGTTTCCCCTGCCCCTGCTCCTGCTTCTGCTCCTTCTGCAGCGATAGAGGATGAAGAAAAGGAGTCTCAAGACACACAGGATGCTCCTGCTCCAGCTCCAGCTCCAGCTCCTGCTCCTTCTGTGGGGATATCTGAAGAACTTGCGAACTTTTTCGGTGTTGGGGAGAGGGTGATGCTCCAGTCGGAGCTTTTCACTCGCCTTTGGGAATACATCAATGCAAATAATTTGGAGGTATAAAACGACTATTTGAGCTTCATCTGATGATTGGACAACGAGGTTGTTTATTTTTATTCTTAACTGGCTATAATTTGCTCTTTGTAGGATCTTGTTAACCCAACAGTGATTGTATGCGACTCGAAGCTTCAAGAGCTCTTTGGTTGTCAAAGTTTCCCAGCTGCAAAGCTAATGGAGGTTCTAGCCCGCCAGCATATATTTAGGGCTTAATTATGTGCGAATGGCTGTTTGCTTGCTGCTAACTTAATGGCTGGTTAGTTGATGGTAGTCTAGATATTAATCATTAGACACTCCCTCCACCTTCCTTAACCACGGTGACTGACGGTTAACCTTCTGTGGATATAGTTAGCTGTTTATTCATCCCTTTGCAAAGATGGAAATACTAATCTGAAGCTTGGGAGGATATCTCCTCTCATCTTAGTGTTGTTATTTGGGTTTCTTTGATCATGCAAGGCAGTTGGCTGGCAGATGATTTGTATCTAGGTAGTTTCTTTTGTCTTGTTGGAGCCTGCTGCTATGACTCCTTGCTTTTGTTCGTTTGTGGATTGGGAATGTCAACTCTAGCTAGATGTTTTACTCAAAAACTAATGTACTTCAATCTCAGCAAAACAGTTATTCGTGGTAGTGTTGTATGCTATTGGCTTCTGCTCTCTGTGAGTGCCTGTACTCCTCCTGTATTTCATCCCGCAATGCTCTTCGTCTCTACAACAAAATCATATATTACTACCGAGTCCGACTCGACTGACGAGCCTGAGCCACTGACCATGCCATGTTCTGTAGGCTGTAGATAACCTCAATAGCTTGTCGAAAAGGATCCTCTTAACATGTGTGTGACTGTGTGAGGTATCCGAGGAGCTTAGTGTTTCGGCTCGCTTTGTCGGGTCACCAGTTTATAAATCTTAATCTAGTTGCTTATGCTTTATTTTTTAACGTTCTACCTCACGGGAACTGTTTAGTTTAATGTTGTTCATCCTTCCCGTGACTCCCTGCAACAAACTGGTGAGCACATGACACTACTACTAATATTCCATTTGGCTTCAATTAAACAAAACTCAAGGGGTAACCAAACTGCAACCCTTTTTGCCTGCTTTGTATAAATTACAGAGCCTACACTCCTCAAAACCCTACATCAGGAAGCAGGACTATGGCCGACCTCAAAGCTCTTGCGCTCTTTTTTGTGCTTGTAGTAGTGCTAGCACTGCCTGCAGCTACTGTGATAGATGGAGGCTCAGGTGGTGGTAGTTCAGCCGCTGTCAGGCTAAACAGTGATTGCCGGGTTGATCCGTCCCAGCTCATTGTCTGCCGCCCTGCTGTCACCGGAGAATCACCCCCGCGCCCCACCTACGACTGCTGCAAGATGATCAAACGTTCCAACTTGCCATGCCTATGCATGTTCAAGGATTTCCTCCCAGCATTTGGAATCGACCCCGCTCGTGCCCTTGCTTTGCCTGAGAAATGTGGCCTCAAGACTCCACCAGAATGCAAATGTAAGTTCCTCTGCCACTGCATTTTTTTGTTGATTTGGAGTCTCCTTTTTCACAGCTATGTGGAGCTGAAACTTATGATTCTGTAAACTCATATTTGAAATGGCATTTTGGTGGTTGCAGCGCCTTGAATGAAGATGTCTACTAGTAAGGAGACTTGGACTATTCAGGGACCTGGGATTCAGCTTTGGGAATGATCCTTTCTGTGACTTGGTTTTAGTAGTCTGAAGTTTGTTCTTGTACTTTGATGATTTCTGGAACAATGTATTGCTTTAATGAAGGAAGCTCCATTTTTCACAAAAAATGTTTGTTGAGAGTTCTCTTAAATAATTTACATTCAGATAGTAGCTTCCACCATCAAAACTTCCAAAACTTGAACATTACTACATTCCTTCCATTCCATACACAATCTCTACTATACTCGACATCTGCATTTAGTGTTTTGTACATGCATAGTCTAGGCACCAACTCAAATAAACACACCCCTTTCTCCCCTACCCTTAGGCTGCCTTGAGGCGATTCAGGTATTCTTCGATGAAGAAATGGCCGAGACTTTAGCGAGAGAGAGAGAGAAAGAGCAGTAGTGGCGGTAGAAACTCAGCATTCTGATCGGCTGTGCCGAGGGCCACCAAAAATGGGTCTCATGTAGGCATTATCAAACCTCCTCCAGTAGTGATGGATGGTGTATACCGGCCTGTCCATCAACAAGGAGAAACTCTCCCTTGCGATTTGCATGTTAGCAGATGCAGATTCGTCAAAGGACAGCAAAGGAAGCACCACATCGTCTTTTGGGGACCTTGGTTGTTCTCCTCCACTCCCACCCCCACGATTGTTCTGGTTTCTCATTCGGTGTGTGATTAGGTAATTTACCAGGGGCTTCGTCAAGAAACCAAATACCTGCCAGTAATGACAATGCAACAGTCCATTGTTTCACTTCAGAGTCTGGTGAGGAAAGACAGGAAAACCATAAAAGGAAGGGGTTTTGCTGTTTACCAATGTAGTGAAGAGAACGACTATGATGGTGTTGGTGATCATTGTTGCATTGATAGGATCCAACGTGACGCCAGAATAGGTGAACTGCATGCACAGCCAAAGAACATATGCTACTATATGCTAATCATAACAATCATTGACAACAACAATCAACCAGCTTGACAACGGGAGGTACCTGTTTGAAAGCAAGAGCGATAGAGACAGCACCTCTCATTAGGCCAGCCCACCAAATAACAGTCTGCACAAGAAATGAAAGTACCCAAGTAAAGGGAAAAAGTTATTTTAGGAATTGAATGTGTTTCAATCGACCCCACATCGCAATTTAGCAGCAAAGAAAGAAAAAACCCGACTTGCTGTTTGAAGGTGAGCGGGGATGTTTTGCGTCTGTTCATGAAGTTGGAAAATGCAGAGAGTGGAAACACGAATACAGCACGCCCCACCAATATCAGAAACACTATTGAGCTATAGATCCCAAGGGAAGTCCCTAAGCTGTCAACCATGAGTAATTTTCTGTTACCTCTGGCAAAATTGATATCAAGCTGATAAAACATATGCAAATAACTTCTGAAGGAAGCTGTACCTCAATTTAGTCATCTTCCACTTCTCGATGTCAAAAGCATCCATGCCCACATAGAGAAATATGAACGTCTCGGCGACAAAGGACAACATGGCGAAAACATGTCTGCATAAAAGTACCAAGGTAAGTTCATATAGAAATGCCAAAAGGATTGCAGTGATTGATTTGACTCTTCCTGATGTGATACATGCCTGGCTGTGATCCTGGAACTTTCCGTCACATTGTGCCAAGAATAATGCGACATGATGATTCCACAAAAGAAAACAGTGAGAATCCCGCTTAGTTCAAGCAGCTGCAGAATCCAAAAGAGTGTTAATGTTGCTCCATTCATCAAACCCGCAGCATGAACACTGCTAGTGAGTACTGGGTTTAAGTAAAGCAAAAGTACCTCGGCGAGCATGTAAGATAGATAAGCCATTAATACCATCATGGCGAGTTCACGTATGCTTGAGTGTCTGTTTTCAAACGACAAAACTTGTGTTAGGATTTTTGAAACCAGTTTGGTCAATGCAATTTTTTTAGGCAATAAAAAGTTAGACAGTAGTTCCCACTCATGTGTTCTAACTACCTTTCCGAGCAAGGGGTACTTACTTCCCAAAGTAGAGTGTTTTAAGCACAAGTGAAGTGAGGAGGCCAACCTAAACAAGAGAAATTGGGGTGAGACAGGCCTTTGCCTATATAAATATAGCTCGATGAGAAAAACACGTTCAATTCGGTGAACACTCACACCGATTCCAAGAGCAGTGCTGGTGGAGAACAAGTAGAGGAAATCTCCAATGACACTGAGTATTGTTTGGGAGTTGATCTTGCTGACATCCATCTTCTGAACAGCATTGAACAGAACAACTGATGTTGCATCGTTTACTACTCCTTCCCCAAACACTATGCTGTAGAGCAAAGGTGTTTCATCTTGGTGAAGAACCTACAGGCGCATTGCAAGAGCATCAAAAGAAGAAACTTTGGCAGTGCCAAAAGCATCAAGGGACAAGAGAAGGACCGGTTCTCTTCGATCCTTACATACCTGCAGGGTGCACACTGTATCGGTCGACGAAAATATGGTTCCTATAGCTGAACTCGACAAGCGGCCACAAAAAAAGAAGGATCATTCCAATGACTCAGTACAAGGTGCACAGTAGAATCATATGAAAAATGAATGGAAAACAGGAATGTTCACCGAGGTAGTCTCGCGGCGCTAGACCGAGGAATCCAAGTTTAGGAAACAGCCACCAGCTGCCTAGGGAAAGAACATTAACATTTGAAACCACATATAGCACACTAATCAGTCATCACTACATCAATCAAGAACAGAGAAAGCAAATGTGTGAAAGCCTGAAAGGGATGTTTTACCTAGGGATATAATGACTGTTGAGATGAAAACCCCAACAATCCCAAACAGCATAATGGTTATGAAGTTCTGAAAGAACTGCTTCTTCTTAACCTGAAATCTGCTCATCACCATATACACACAAAGAAAAGCACGCAACTTTCTTGAGGCTGAATCGATAATGTCCATCTCCAAAGCATAGCAAAGAGTATTGGAAAAAAACCCACTTACCCGGCATTGAAGATGATGGGGGGAAGGAGGTAAATGAAGAAGAGCTCCTCACTGAACCTCAAAAGGTGAGAACTTTGCCCCTTCCGCAAGACCAAGATCAGGATTCCAGTTAAGCCTCCCTGCCCTCGTCCACAAATTTTAATCACAATCGTTAATACACACGTCAATCAGCTCAATAAAAGGGTTCAGATAGGAAAGATAGAAAAGAAAGAGAGGAATACTGACGATGAAGATGGCGGTGATGGACTCGTTAACCCAACGATTCTCTTCGAGCAAATGGCCAATGACCAAGCAGAGGCACAGCACTGCCACGAAAATCGTAATGGGGACAACCTGGGGGTGCTCAGGAGACACATTTTCGCCAACCGTCTCGTACGATAATAAGCTCAACATCACTTCTCTTTGGTAATTGTCACGGGCCGATGTTTCGATTTCCAGTTACTCTGTGTATTATACCGAGTCTGCAATTGGCTTTTGACGAAAAGCTTTCCAATGGCTATGAGGATCGAAATGATGGCAGCCCGAAAGGAAGAAGACGAGAGATATCGGAAAAAGAGAGTGAGAAAGACAGTGGAGTGAGTTACGAGCCAGAGCTCGGTGGCCGGACGAGAGACAGCGAGATACTCGATCGTCGACTGGAGGTTGCTGGCGGCATGTTCCGGCACGTGGCGAAGCTTTGCATGTTAATGGGGACACGTTACACAAGAGTCAGAGTTTCTGATTTGAGGCTGGAGCATCCTCTATCTATCCGACCCTAATTCCCATGCGTGCTGCTTTTCCTCCCTTCCAAACAGGTACAATTTTGCTGATATCACCATGGTTTACCAAAACGATGGTGACATCGAGTTGGATAAGAAATCAATGCTGGATAACAAGAAGGATCATGGCGGCTCCACACCGTAACAAAGATAAGAGCTTTCAAATCTACCGAGAAATCCAGAATTGTTGGCCATTAGAATCTAGATCAGTAAATGTCTGGAGAATTCTTGGAATCGGAGGAATGTTCACTTCCAAAATCTTCTCAAGAACATACACGACCTGGCTCATTGTCAGCCTGTGACTTTCGTCACCCTGGATGCACCATAGAGCAACTCTGCAAACTCTTCCCACCTCTTCAATATCAGCATTCCCATTCAATCTAGGGTCCAATAGATCTAGCACGTTCCCGCCTTCATTTACAACAGTTGCTACCCAAGTTGGAAAGTAATGACCTGTACTTGTATGTTGTGAGTTTCTCCTTCCTGATACTAGCTCAAAAAGCATCATCCCGTAGCTGTAAACATCAGCCTTGGCTGTAATGGCCTCCCCTGAAAGCCACTCAGGTGCTAGGTATCCTATTGTTCCCCTAAATGTTGTCAGAACCCTGCTGAAGTCCCTCCCGAAGAGCTTTGCCATGCCGAAATCCGCCACTTTGGGTATGAATTCAGAGTCTAGAAGTATGTTATCTGGCTTGATGTCGCAATGGATTATGCATTCCCTGCACTTCTCATGTAGGTAACCTAACCCTCTGGCCGTTCCTAGTGCGATGTTGTACCGTGTCTTCCATTCTAAAGTCTTTGCATCTTCTCCCGTGAACAGATGGGAAGCTAACGAACCATTGGGCATATAGTCATAGACTAAAAGCATTCTAGTAGGATCACTAGCAAAACCTCTCAAACCAACCAGATTGATATGTTGGATGGTACCAAGGGTCCTGACTTCTGCAAGGAATTGCTTATGCATGTCACCTTGGCTGAAGCTGACGCCGTCCAGCTTCTTCACTGCTACAACACTGGAATCAGGCAGTGTCCCTTTGTAAACAGAACCAAACCCTCCTTCTCCCAACTTCTCCGTGAAATTCCTTGTAGCAATCTTTAACTCTTTCTGGGTAAAAGCAACTGAAGACCCTTCCATTACCTTTCCAGGTTCAGCCTTTCTCTTCTTTCTCAATCTAACGATTACTACAGATACAGTAATTGCCAACAACACAATCACTGAACCCACCACGCAACCAATGATAACCCTTTTCTTGTTCTCCGAACTTGGGAATTTAGAATCGGAACCTGCAAGTTTAATGAAGATCGTTTGCCCACCTGGGACATCCTGCTGCAAATTCATGAGAACCCCATACCAAGTGAAGCATTGGTCTCCACTGTGGGAATAAGCTGTACAGCTACAAGATCTCAAACAAGCCGCCTCGCAATCCTTTGGACTTCCAGCAACTGCCGTCTCAGGTTTATCAGGCAATTTCACATTGTAATTAGGCAAGAACCAATCAGGTTTCCTGCACTCAAGTGGCGAGCTTCTATAGCAGCCACGGTAAAAGACCTCAGAACTGTACTCAACCTGAGATAAGGGAACAAACCCTGTCAAACATTGACAGGGGGAACGACTGGATTCCCCCATACAGCTCCCATACGGACCACAATAACCATCGACTTGACATTGGGATCTAGGATGCGACCAAACTAATAGCCATTGCTTGGTGGATTCCTGCCAGGCGAGCAGCTGAAGCTTCCCACGTACATCCACAACATACCGTGAGAACAAAGAGCCATTGTACCCGGACTCGTACAGCTGCTTAATCAAGGCATTAGGTTCCTCCACAAGTTGAGCCAGCTGGGAGATGTTGTACTGAGAGTAGGTTAAATAGCTCTCATTCCTATTATCCACATAAGAAAGGCTCATGAGCTTCAATTTCATCTCCGAAATGGAGCCGGAAACACGCCCAGAGAAAGATTCGCTCGCCCGGAAAGCCGTGTACATGTTCCGGAGCTCGAGTGACCGGTTTGGCCCCAGCTTGAGTGAGAAGGGGCCTGTAGCAGGGTCTTCTCTGTTTCGCCACGAGGTCAGAGAGATATCTTGCTCCGTAACCTTGTTGAACCCAATCTTGCCACCGGGGATCCAGGTATCTCCAGGGTGATCAAAGCTTTGCCAAAGCGATTGATTTGGGGAAATTGGAGAAGACCCATTTGACGTTAGGACGAGATTTCCATCATCCAGAAGCACAGCTTCTGCGTAGCGGAAATTCCTGTCCACCATACCGGTGGACCAAATTTCTCGATTTGAGCCGTCGTGTAGAGCCAGGTATCCGTAATCGGTAATCTTGAGCTCGGCAGAGAACCTGTCGGGAAGAGGGGAGTAACTGTTTCTGTTTGCTACCCAAACTACCGTCCTTGGAGAAACTTGCTTGTACCAAATCCCTACGCAGTAATTTCCTGATTTCCCAGGCTTGAAGAAACCCAATTCGAAGACTCCTCCTGCCGAGACGATCGTTTGGTCGCCGGAAAGTGAACGGGTTGGAGTGATTCGATCCGCTCCATCGCAGCGGACAAGTTTGAGACAGAGGGAACTGAGGATTAGAAGAGAGAGCTTGAACAAGATGGTTTCCATTTGGTAAGCGGCGGGAGAAAACTTGGGTAGTGCTGGTCTAAGGACGAAGGATTTATCGCAAATTTGGCCGCGACTAGTCCAAGTACTGCTCTCTGTCATTCAAGAAGCAAAAATGGCCATTGTTAAGTGCGAAAGTTCGTGGTCTAGTCTAGAGTGTAGACGCTCGAGCGAGCTAGGGACTTGATTCTAGAACGGAAACAACCGCGATTGGCCGGTCTTTCGTTGTCTGTCTCAATCAACTAGGGGGCAAAAAAAGAAAAAAGCGTAGAAAGTTGAAATACTAATTACTGGTGTGAAAAGTCAAACGGACAAGCTTCAGAGTGTCAACTCCTAATTTGTTAAGACTTAAGATGGTGTTAATATCACCTTCAGTCAAACATTTGGTTTTGATAAACTTTTTATTTTTAAGAGGTTGACTACAATTGATGATGATTTTTCGACTTTGACATTATTAAAAATTATAGGAGACACATATGTGTGGTGTCACTAATTTATTTCGAGTCCTCCGTCATTATAAGTATCATGAAGCATACCACAAAATACATTTTGAAAACAACAAAATACACCATAAATAATATAAAATAGACCAGAAAGTTTATAAAACAAATCAGAACACTACTACACCACAAAATTTATAAAGTATACTGAAAAATTCAAAGCCGACCCTAAATTTCTTAAAGCAGACCAAAAACCTCATAAAATAGTCCATGGTTGAATGAATCCCTAGCATAGTAAACTAAAGGATATTTTAGTTGAGATTGTTACAATGCGCATATTGTTCAAAATGCATCTTATTTTTTATTTTTTCTGTACAAACAATAGAAAACATTATTTGTTTGATATTACATAAGCTTAATACACATGCATAGCCACAAATGTGCACTTTGTGACAATAATAGCCAAATTTTGAAAAATACATAGATATAGCCATTCTGCCAATAACTTTAACGAAACAATAATAAATGCTTATTGGACTAGCTTTTTTGTTGACGTGGCAGGTTTCATAAAAACTATGACAGGTGGAAATATTTTCTTCTTATTATAATAATTAATTACATAAAAAAAAACTAAAACTAAAAGGGAGATGAAAAATCATCCGCCCCTCTTTTTTCCAAGACTAGTCGCGGGCCCGGCCAGTTGGCCGGATTCAGTCGCCAATCACATAAACAATATTATAAAATTGTAGATGAGATACACGGGTTTTGATAGTATAAAAAATATATAATATTCAAATACTTAAAATATTCAAATTGATTGGTAGAATAAGAGAACCCAAATTATTAAAGTAGTTCAACAATTCAAAATGATCAATATCATAGTGTTTTCGGCATTGAAACTCACTCATTGACTAAAATCTTTTTACGGAAATGAAAGGCAAACTCGTTTTCTTTACGTCAATCACCCTTCTATTTACTCCTCTTCGTGAGAGATTACTGCACATTTTCATGTTGACTTATTTGCACTTCCTCCGTCATGAGCAACATCATCATCTGCACCAATAATAATGTCATCTCCATTAGCGATACATTTATCTCCGCTGTCAATTTTCTCTACCTTCTTCTCTTGCATTTTAGTAATTTCTTCCTTGTTTTCATGCATTTTACTAAGCACAAAAATTTAATGGTAAAATATTTACAAATACCAATTTTCTTTTTCATTGGAGTAGAATTTATCTCATCCAAATTATGAACAATACCTAAAAAATTGTTCTTTCTCCTCATCACTGGTACTTGTATCTTCCTCATGAAAAATGTATTTCTTCTTCTCAAGATCGTCATCTCTAGCACCGATCCAACACATCCATCATTAACAGTGTCATTCCTGTTTTCTTGCATTAGCATTATGAATTAAGATAATTGACATTCAAAAGCACAATATATGTTGTAATTGTCTAGAATCATAGGGGTTTAATATATTTGAGTTAAAATTGTAGTTGGATACAATTGCTTGCATGTTAGTGCGAGAGGAAACAAAGTTCCACTGGAGTATTATGTTATAAATGACATGCATTTGCATATACATTAAAGAATACAACTAAGTGTCATTTGTATATGGTTTAAAAATTGAAAGCATATATTTGTGCATGGTATAGAAATTGAAGGCGTATATACTTGACAATACAACCAGTATATAATTGCATGCATGCTAGTGGGTAATAAAAGAAAGTTCCTCTAGAGTTTTAAATTATACAAATTGAATTGGCTAAAGTTAAAATAATATAATTGAGTATCATCCATGCATGGTATAATAATTGAAGAACTATATACTTGTTATATAACTATGTATAATTTACACGTTGTATACCGTTTATAGCAGTTAATTTTTAGGAGATTATAGACGCAAGTAATTGCATTGTAAAATCAACATGTGAGAAGTAGACATGGTATGAAGGTTAGTTAAATAATAACCAGAAGGTGCATGTTCCAAATATACTCCAAATTTAATGGAGAATATTACAATTTAATAATTAATATTGATCATCATTTTCATGCAAGTATAATTTACCTCAATCAAGTCAGGAAGATCATCTGATTTATGCTCTTCTCATCCTTTCCTATCCTGAAAATCATGTACTCACTTGTTGGATTAACGATGTAATATGTGAGCTTAATTTCAAACTTCAATATCATTACCTCAATTTGTAAGAGATGAGCAGGTGGTAATCCTATCAGTATACCGTCGTTTTGGAATAGCCTTTTAGCCGACATTCTAAATATTCCATATCTCACTCAATCCATAACAACAAAGTTAGCCTCAGTGGTTTTGTTCAGAACTCGAAGGTGGATCTTGAATAAGTATAATGTTATTAATGACATAAACAACAATAGAAACTAATACTTTTACAGACAGGTTTTCAAATCCAGCATAGCACCACCCATATTAACTTTGAAAACTTTGTATTTGACGGAATACATATTTTCCTACATATTACATAAAATGTTAGCATTTGATAGTTAATAGGTCATTAAATCAAAATTGATACTTACCTCTTCTCCATCCTTAATTTTTAATTGATTTAGCTTTTGCGGTGTTTGAGTTGAAATTAGTTGATGAGGTGCTTTCGTACTTTTCACTCAGAAGAATTGGTCCACCTCAGTCACTTATTTACCAAATAATGAGTGATAATTAATCCCTTTTTCTATTTGAAACTTCAAACTTATAACGCGGAATTAAATATGGTAATTAAATTGTCATGAATTTCACCTTGGCCCAAAATTAATAACTTCTGGAATTCTTGGATTCGCCAAGAGCAAAGTCACTCGAGATGAGAAGAAGGTTATCTCGTTTTCAAATTTGACGATCGTTTAAATAAATTTTATTAATTTATTTGTAAATTGCTGGATTAATCATGATAAAGTTATTAAGATATTTCATTACCATTGTAATGACGACATATAATGATGTAATGACCGGGATGAGAGGGCGGTTACCCGCATTTGCAAGGATAACATTTAATTGAGTAACCAGCCTACCAAAGAAAGTTAACTTGAAAATCAATCCCCTTCAACCAAATTGTATATTAGATTTGCGATTAGAGTCAAAGTAATGTATTCTATTTGCATACTCGAGAAGTTTTTGTCGGAGTCTTCGTGCAAGCAATTCTCTAGTGAGTGTTAGATGTCAATAAACGCGAATAATGAATAAGCTGGTTAACAACATCTGTGCAATGAAATTTTAAAAAGTTAATTAATGTTTTTGGGTTTATACACATCATATTGAAGTAAAGTTGAACTGAGAGTAGTAATTCGAACCTGAAAGAAATTTTCTTTGGTTGCACTTCTTATCAATCTCATCTTCTTAGATGAAATAAAGCTTAAAAGCTGGTAGACTGGAATATCATTTCATGACCAATTTGTTTAGAATATAGCCTATAATCTCCCTACTCATACTGGCCATAAAGTCTTGATAGTGTAAACTCTCTAGTCATGAAATGGGGGCCGAAAGTACTTGATTTTTCCTTTGGGAATTTGCACCCTAATATCATTATCATGAAGAAAAAAGTAGGAATATTAATAAATTTTCCAAATTTGAATCATAGATTTGAATTTGCATTGTTGTTGTTGTTGTTAGTTAGTTTACACTATGAGTCAATATATCGAGGCAATGAATAATATATGTCTTGAGATTGATTGACATCCACTTCCTCGAAACCTGACATTGAAGAATCTAGTTCCTCTTTTAAGTTGTGAGATCAGATATCAGGTTAGATTGCTTATTCACTAACCTCCAATTAAAATAACAGTCAAACAATTTTTTTTTGTTTCACAACATATATCAGATTAACTCACAAAATATGTAATAAGCTCAATCGTGATGCCTGAGCGTGTGATTAAAAAACACAAATTAGCTCTTTCTAAAATTAGAATATTGACATGTATAAAAATGAATATTATATTGTGGGTAAAATTTAGAAAATAAATATAAAAGCAAAGATTGAAGAATTTTAACACTTAAATACAATTTAATCCTCCCACAATCATGAATACATGTAAACTGAAAATATTAATTTTCTACTACCAATACATAATAACATATTAGTACGGAGGCAATGGCAATTGGATAGTGAGTAAAAAAAGAAGCTAAATTTAGTAAAACATGAACGACGTTTGAATAAGGACTTGTGAGTGAAAGTGAAAGAGCAGTGACAATTGCAGTCCTCATGAAAGAAATAATACACGAAATAATTCATAAGCTCATATAATCAATTGGGAAGGACATGATGTGTTGAGAGGGAGCAGTTGGGTATCTCTGATCCATGAATTATATAGTAGTCAGGTGAGAGTTAGTTGTTGCGTAGGATTATGTATCCCGCCTTTATTCACTATTGTCATTATCAACTACTTTATTTTAAAGTTACGGTGGGTATAGCAGGAATGCAATTGCAAGGTAATACCTTTTTTATTTTGTATTCCTATTCAGTTAAAAAATTTCATTATTTGTGTGTCGTATAAATTTTGGAATGAACTGATGAGTTAAGTTTTTTAAATTTTAAATATTTTCTTATTCACTTAATTTAGGCTCAAAGAGTCTTTATCAGTTTTCTTAATATAAGAACTAAATCGGATCAACGTTTGAGTAAGCAAAATCATAGTTAGTAAATACTTCGTTTAATACACACGTATATGTACTCGTACGTACTTTATCCGTTTAAAACTTTCGTATCCGTATTATTGTCAAGCCGTTTCATTTTTGTCCGTTCATTTGATGGCTCCCGTATTAAACACATATACAACCCGTATAACACTTTTAATATCCATATTTAATGAATTAAATTATTAACTTCACCATTATTTGTATATATATTTATTTTTAAAATAATTAATTTTATATATTTATGACTATTAACATACTATTAAACGTAACATTAGCATAGAGACAAAGTAAAATATTCGTACGTATTTTATACGTAACTTTCCCATACCGTATTTTACTAACTATGAGTATAATCACTAAACCAGTTATAATGGCGTTCAGTTCATTTAATTGGATGGTTAGAGATGGACCAAACGATTTTTAGTGGTTTGGCATGAAACCAGATGACCTGGTTTACCTGATCCACTGGTTCACTATTTAACCACAAAATTTTTAAAAATGTACGTTAACGTAAACTAAAACATCCATCCTCAATCACTAATTTTATTCATACTTCATTTTTTTTATTTCTCATCCTCCTTGTCGGATTTATCTGGTTCACTATGGAGTGTCACTCTATTACTGACTTGAATTTAACAAAAAAAAAAAAGATGATTTCTTTTGTGAGATAATTTGAATGTTTTGTTAGAATATTTTTTGTGATAGATGATATGATATGGATTTGAAATTTTTTATGTGTAGTGATACATTCACTCCTAAATTAACATATTATATATCTCTAGCGCATAAACGGCTCTATCAATAATTAACCAATATTTTTATAACGCTTAACTATTAAACCAAATCACTAACTTTTTTGGTTCAACATCCGATCCGATTTTGAAAAAAAACATTGGTTTTCTTGCACCATGCACTTCGCGTCTCATTTAATGAACTAAATTCTTATAAGAGTTAGACGTGTGTGTAAATTAAATGGACATGCTGAATTATATTGAATCTGATAACATCACCATCAAAGCCCATGTACAACATAACTAATCAATTATTAGTCAAATTCCCATGGGTTGGTTAAAGAAGCCAAATCTAATAACAATAGCCAAAATTAAGAGGGTTAACCATCCACTTCGACCGCCGGAAACCACTCCTGCGACCAACTAAACGACCAAGGGCGGTGAGGTTAGATTTCCGGGCGGCCGCCGACAGCGAGAGAGTTGGCGGACAGGAAGAGAGAGACAGCTGCAATGTTGAAATTACGACCGCCAGCGAGAGAGGCGGTGAGGTACGGTCCGGTCGACAGCGAGAGAGTTGGGGGACGGGAAAGACAGGCTCCGCGGTGAGGTTCGATTTCACAGAGGCTGCGAGCGGTGAGTTTCGCGGCGAGGTTGTTTGGGCAGGCGACGATGTTGCGGTGAGGTTCGATTTCACAGAGGCTGCGAGCGGTGAGTTTCGCGGCGAGGCTGTTTGGGCAGGACAAAGAGATTTCCACTGTCTCCGATTGTAATGTAAACGGGAGCAGATTCATCTTTTATGGGGTTGCAGATCGAGTTCGGCGGCTGGAATTTGTTCAACGCGGTCTAGGACTTGGGTCTCTTTCTTGGGCGGGGCATCAAGTACGGCCCATCTCAATGGAACGGAGCCAACAGAGCCATTTTACCAAATTGGCCTCCCGTGAACTGCGCAGAGCGCTGGAAAACAGAAATTAAACATGATGCGCCCTGGAATCTCTATTATGTATTATTAGGATCTGCTTCTGTGCTACTCGGCGGCCGAATCTTGCCTCGTCCCAACAAGTCAACCACTACCATTTAAGATCTCGATCCCTTGTCTCTCCTGAAAATGCCTGAACTTCTGGTTCTCCATTTGGCTTGTGCTGAAGCTTGGCGGATTGTAGATTCAGTACATCCGGGTAATTAGGGGTTAATTGCATGATTGGTCATTGAGATTATAAAAAACATTTAAATTTAATCACTCGAAATATTTAAATTCATTGGTGGTACTTTAGTTTACTGAAACTGTTCACGTTTGGTCACTCTTCGTCCAACGCCGTTAACTTTTGCTTACGTGGCGGTCAACTCTAAAAGTTGACCGTTAAATGTGTGACGTGGCAATTTAAAAATAATAAAATTAATTTTTAAAATTGTCATCTCATTTCCACCTCATTATCACTTTATTAAAAATAAATAAAAAAACCCTAATTTCTTCTAATCCCCAATACCAATGCCCGCCAGGAGCATACCTCGCCATCAGCTTCCATTGTTGGGCTGTTGTACAGCAGCTTCCGATTCACAATACGAGCTCCTCTTCCTAGCTATGTCCCTAGTCCCTATCGCTAGGGATGACAATGGGTCGGGTCGGGGACGGATAGTGCATATCCGTTACCCTACTCAAAGTAGTTCGGGATTTAACCAAATCCATACCCACATAAGAAACGGGTAGAAAATCCAAACAATACCCATACCCGTTCGAGTTTCGGGTATCCACGATTATCCATGGGTAATAGTTTCTCTTTATAACTCTAACCAATATGTTAATATTCACACATTTTCTTACATTATGTAAGACAAAAAGTACGACAATAATTCACTAGAATAAAGAAAATTAATTAAAACAACACAATTTCATAAAATATTATATTTATATGCTAAATATAAAATATGTTAGAGAAAATATTGATTATTTCTAGACAAAATACATATGCATGTGTGTAATCGGGCGGGGTTCGGGTTGGATAGTGAGAAAACCATGGCCACCCATTACCCGTAATATTCGGGTTTTACCCGTACCCACTAAAAGACCTTCGGGTTTGATTTTTACCCTATCCAATTAGATCGGATTCGGGCGGATATCCACGGTTATGGATATTTTTGCCATCCCTACCTACCTCTCACTTACCTGCTTTCCTCCTCGCTCTCGGACTAATCTTCCTCTACGATTTCCTGGAGATTCATTTCCTCCGCGATTTGGCCACCGGGTTCCGGGCAGATCCCGTCAAGTTGACATACAATGCTTCGTCGGAGCTCTATCAGGTCGTTGCTTCCAAATGCCAAGTGCTCCACGGCAGGTTGACGATGCAGCTCTCCGATTGCTTGTAATTTTGTGATTGCGCTCAATCTGAATTGTATCCTAATTTTTTATTTTGACTTCTGACTTTTTTTGTTTATTGTGATGCAGATTTTGGGAAGGGGAAAGATTTAGGTGAGGTTCTCCCAAACCCAATTTAGTTTGACTGGGAAGTTTCAACAATGGATGCGGCAGCAATGGTTGGGTATGCTGCCGGCGGGGTATTGGTATTGGAGATTAGAAGAAATTAGAATTTTGTTTTATTTATTTTGAATAAAAGTGATAATGAGATGGAAATGAGAGGAAAATTTTAAATAATTTATTATTTTTAAATTATTACGTCACACATTTAACAGTCACTTTTAGAGTTGACCGCCACGTAAGCAAAAGTTGACGGAGTTGGACGGAGAGTGACCAAATGTGAACGATTTCAGTAAACTGAAGTACCACCAATGGATTTAAATATTTTGAGTGACCAAACTTGAACGTTTTTTGTAATCTCAGTGTCCAACCATGCAATTAACCTGGGTAATTAGCATAAAAGGTCACAAACCTATTCACTTTGTACAAAACGGTCACAAACCTTTTATTTTGCACGGTTTAGTAACATATGTTTGAGTGAATAACAAAAAAGTCATTCCGTCCATCTCCATCCAAAAAATCGTTACTTATGCCCAGTTGGCATGCCACATCAATTAAAATATTAATAAAAAATTAATGACATGGATTAACCCAACCAATGAACCGGAATTAAAAAAAGAACCACCCGCAGACCTAGCTCTATTCCCCGCCCACCCCTGACCGCCCCACTCAATTTTGCTTTTTTATTACAGATCAAATTGATTTTGTGCAAGAAATCAAGTAACTTGCCTTTGCCCTTACCCAACCCGACCGCGATCCATAATCATGGGGTTCGAGAGGCAGAGCAGAGCGCCGGGGTCCTTGTTTGCCAAATACATTCAGTTCGTTGTGCACAAAGGAAATTTATCTCCCTCGTATCAAGAGAGAGTCGCTGACTGTATGACAGAGATAGTAAGATTGGAGCAAATCCTCTTTGGAAGGAACTGCCATGCCATATTCAAAGGATGCTTCTCGCTCAAAATTTTCCAGATCTAATTCCTCCAACGATTTGCCACAACCGTCGTGGATGGCATCTTGATGGCACTTTCCAGATCTAGGATTAGCTCGCCAAATCGCACGTCTAGACTCATTGTGGTTTCGTCTTCTGTTTTCTTTGTCGAATCGGTTGATCGATCCGGGAAGGAAAGACCAAAAAGCAGAGGGGGATTTGGAAAGACCAAATAGTGTCGCCGGTGGGAAGGGATGAACCCCTCAGAGCATTGCTGGATCGAAGGAATAGAGAGAAACAAAAAATGAAAGGCAAAATATACTTGTATAGCTATAACTTTCACGTTTGTGACAAATATAGTTATAATTATCCGAAAACATAAAATAGCTAGGTTATTGGAGGGTAGTGTGACAAATCTAGCCATTTCCATTTGAAACTTTAACGGTGTTAGTGACGCCGTCAGTTTTGTTAGCGATTTGCTGATTAGGATGACAAATCAACAAAAAGTGACATGTAGATTATATATAATAATAATAAAAAAAAATAATATGAATAAAAATATATATAATGATTAATCATAAAAGAAATAAAAAAACCGGTAGTGTTTTTTTCTCTCTTTCTCTAGAGAGCTCTCGTTTTCTCTATTTTGAATATAGGGACGTTTCATCTTCCCGCGCTGACTGAGGGTTCCCTTCCTCGTTTGTTTTGCTGATCTCCTTTGTTTCTCTCTTCTCAATCTTGGTTATGTGTTTCCTTTGGTTCCTTTCTGTGTGGTGTGGTCCCCTGGCTGGCCCGAGTCCTTGATCCCATGGCGGATGAGATTGTTGCAAAGCTCTCTGGGATTGACATGACGGAAGATGAAGAGGCTCTTATTAGCATCGATGAGTTAGGTACCAGTGAAGGAGTTGAAGAAGCTATTAAAGAACTGGGTGCGGCGGGGAAAGTTGTTTCTGGCAACTTCCCCTCCGAGAAAATTCTGAAAAGAATACTCTGTGAAGCTTGGAAACTAAAGAAAGATTTTGATGTTCAAGTTACTAGAAGTAATATCCTCAGACTCCAGCTGTACTATTTTGAAGACAAAAATAAGATTCTTCATGGGGGTCCTAGGCATCTGGAACGCCAGCTTCTGATCTTTAAAGAGATCCCCCCCAATTTAGATCTGGAAAAGATCGACTTCTCTATCGCTGATTTCTGGATTAGTATCCGAAAACTTCCTTTAAAGCTAAGGAATAACCAAATGGCAGGGAAGATTGGTGAAATGTTTGGTGCTCTTGTCCGCTGGGATGAACTACACTCCAGTCTTAGTAGTGACTACATGAGGCTTCGTGTGTCAATGTCGGTTGCTAAACCTTTAAGAAGGGTGGTCAAGTTACAAGGTGTTGAAGGCCCTTTTTCTTTCAGGGTGGGATATGAAAGACTCCCTATCTACTGCTTCAGATGTGGGGTTTTTGGGCACTTAAAGAAGGCGATGGAAGCTGGTGTAAGCGATGAAGACCCCTATGGGCCTTGGCTTAGAGCTGAATCTCCACTAAAGAAGATACCATTCAAAGAAAAGGGCAAACAACAACAACTAACTAAATTGTGGGAAGAGGTAAAAGCTGCAAAGAGTGGTAAAGAAAAGTTGGAAACGACTCTCTTGAAGCAAGTAAAGCTATCCGTGTTTACGAAGATCTATCGATGGAGCTACAGGAAACTAGTGTGAAGGAAAAAGGAAGAGGTGAGCAGCAGC
This sequence comes from Linum tenue, assembly GCA_946122785.1. Lineage (NCBI taxonomy): Eukaryota > Viridiplantae > Streptophyta > Magnoliopsida > Malpighiales > Linaceae > Linum > Linum tenue. The sequence continues at coordinate 21,604,702 of CAMGYJ010000002.1, read as the reverse complement.
AAAGTGCAAACACTATGGAAGGGCAACTGCAAGAAATCCCAATAGTTGAGAAGGTTACTACCAAGCAAGACGAGGAAAGGAATGTAACAGTGGAACAATAGGAGTTGGAAAACCTTGCCCATCTAAGCTATCAAATGGGACAAAAGGGGGACGACAGAAAGAAGTGGACAAGAATTGTTAGGAAACAATCTCTTTATAGCGAGCAAAGTCAGAGTCAGATGACGATTGGGAAAAGGGGGGCACCAGATGCTATGGACGTTGATATGGTGCCCTGTACTGAAAAACGTCCAAAAGGGAACACTTTCAACATTGTGGATGGCGAAGTGGCAGACCTTGCGGAGGAGCAAGGCCGCCGAGCCCAATGAAGATCCTAAGCTACAACTGTCGAGGTTTGGGCAGCACTTCGACAGTTGCAAAACTAAAAAGGCTGGTCCGAAGGCAAAAACCTCATGTTATTTTTCTTATGGAAACAAAAAAGGACGAGAGTGTATGGAAGGAAGTTCAAAAAGAGCTTGGTTTCTCAGGTGGCCTGGGTGTAGCGGCAATGAATGATAAGGGTTGGAAGGCTGGTGGTTTGTGTTTGTTATGGACGGAGGATATCCTTGTTACAAAACTTGGCTCATCCCTCCATCATATCGATGTTGTCATTTCTTCTAGTAACAAGGAGGAACGATGGAGATTTTCAGGGTAGTATGGTTGGGCGTCTAGAGGAGAAAGGTTTAATTTGTGGGACCTCCTTAGAAGCCTGAGAAATGGTTGTAGTCTCCCTTCGGTCTGCATGGGGGACTTTAATCAAATCCTGTCTGGGGAGGAAAAGAGAGGTGGAAACCCTATTGATGAGATTCATGCTACGGAGTTTAAGGAAGCTCTGGAATTTTGTGGCCTTCTCGACTGTGGTTTTGAAGCTTATCCTTTTACTTGAAAAAATAACAGGTAAAATGAGAGATATATCAAAGAGAGGTTGGACAGGTGTGTGGCTAACTGGGACTGGAAGTTGCATTACCCAAACCATCAAGTCTTCCATCTTGATTGGTGCGGGTCGGATCATTGCCCTATCCTGCTCTCTACTGCTGGAAAGGATGAAGAAGAAATTAAATGAGGATGGTACTTCAAAGTTGAACCCCTGTGGATTAAAGATCCTGAGAGTTCTGAGATCGTGAGGAAGATCTGCGAAGCTAAACCTATGGATGGGCTCACTGACATATTCGATTGCTGTAAAGCTGGCTTGCTGAGTTGGAGCAAACAGAAATATGGTTACATAAGGAGGAAGATCGATAGAATTGAAGGTTTGCTCAAATCTTTTAAATACAAACCAAAGACTAGAATTGTCCTTGAGCAAAGAAAAGTGCTAGAAGTAGAGAGAGCAGAGTTGATCTATCCAGAAGAACTGTTTTGGAAGCAAAGGTCAAGAACGGATTGGTTAAAGGGCGGTGATAAAAATACTAAGTTCTTTCACACCAAAGCTTCTGCCAGAAGGAAAAGAAACACCATTAAGATGCTCCACGATGATCAGAAGCGGCTTTTTAAGGGACAAAGGGAGGTTATGAGATGCATCACTGACTATTATCAAACTCTGTCTAAGAAGGGACAAATCCCTGACTCGGATGAAGTCATCCAAGCTTTGGATAAGAGGATTACTCCTGACATGAATGAACAATTGATGAGGCCTTTCAAAGAAGAAGAAATTAAAATGGCCCTTGATCAGATGGCACCAAATAAGGCTCCGTGGTCGGATGGCTTTTCAGCTGGTTTCTATCAAAAGAACTAGAGTGCGACTAGAGTGTGACTCTAAGGTAACTGACGCAGTAATTAATTTTTTCAATACGGGTACTATGCCTCCTGAGTTTAATCACACTCTTATTGCCCTCGTTCCTAAGGTGAAGACTCCCTCTACTGCCAAAGATTTCAGACCAATTAGTCCGTATTGAGTCATCTATAAAATCATCTCAAAGGTTCTGGCTATTAGATTAAAGGCTATTCTTGATGATATTATCTTAGAGGAACAAAGCGCTTTTGTGTCGGGAAGATGTATTACTGATAATGTTATTATTGCTTTCGAATGCTTTCAGTTTATGAAGAACAAGAAGAAAGCTAAAGATGGTTTCTTTGCTGCTAAGCTGGACATGGCTAATGCCTATGACCGTGTGGAGTGGAATTTCATGGAAAAGTTATGAGGAAGCTTGGATTTTAAGAAAGATGGATTAACCTAATCATGAGCTGTGTGTCAACAGTTTCCTACTCGGTTCTTGTCAACGGGCATAAAACTGATTGCTTTACACCCTCTAGGGGCCTGCGCCAAGGCGACCCCCTATCACCCTACTTATTCCTCCTTTGCGCTGAGGGTTTATATGCTTTAATTAAAAAAGCTGAAAGGGAAGGTAAGCTAAATGGCATTCAGATTCGTAAGAAGGCTCCTACTATTTCCCATATGCTTTTCGCTGACGATAGTGTGGTTTTTGGGAGAGCGGTGTTAAGTGAGTGTGATAAACTAAAAGAGATTCTGAGTTGATATGAAAAGGAATCGGGTCAGCTCATCAATTTTAACAAGTCAGATATCTCTTTCAGTAGTAATGTGAAGAGTAGCAGAAGACTTGAGATATGTGGAACGCTGAGAATCAGGGAGGTGGTCAAACACCCCAAATATATAGGCCTACCTACTATAGTGGGGAGTCAAAGAAAGTGATGTTTGAAGAGATCAAGGAGAGAGTTCGTAAGAAGCTGAAAGACTGGAAGAGTAGCACGATGTCTAAAGCTGGGAAAGAGATTATGATCAAGGCGGTGGCCCAAGCTCAATTTCTTTATCCTATGGCTGTGTTGCTTATCCCAAAAGGAACCCTGATGGAAATGCAAAGAATGATCTCTAACTTCTGGTGGGGGAAAAAGGGGAAGGAGACTAAACTCCATTGGTTGAGTTGGGAGGATCTGTGTGATGACAATGAATATGGTGGGATGGGTTTTAGGGACCTGCATACCTTCAACCTGGCTGTGCTCGGAAAGCAAGTATGGAAAATTCTTTCTCGACCCAACTCCCCGATGACAAGAACCCTAAAAGCTAGGTACTTCCCAAAGTCTGATATTTTCAACGCAAAGACTGGATATAAACCTAGCTTTATCTGGAAAAGCATCATGGCTACTAAGGAGAGGATTCTGGGTGGTTTCAGATGGCGTGTGGGTGATGGGGAATCAATTCGGGTTTGGGAGGATGCTTGGATCCCAGGTAAAAGCTATTTTTTTGCTGACCCTCAACCCTCTAGGATGGATTCGGATGAGCTGGTATCATCCCTGATTGACAAAGAAAGTGGAACTTGGGACGAAAGTAAGCTTAAGGAGAAGTTTTATCAATTGGACTATGGGCTCATTTCGAAAATACCCTTGCGAAGTCACCTGCGTAGGGACGAGAGGGTGTGGACGGACACTAGATGGTAACTACTCTGTTAAATCTGCCTATTGCAGGATTCGTGAGACCCATGGCATCAATTCTACCTATTCAAATATTCTTTCATAAGAAGAGACAAAGTTCTGGAAGGCTCTTTGGAAAACTCATATTCCACCAAAAGTTCGAATTTTTCTTTGGAAAGGTGGAAGAGATATCTTACCGGTTGGCTGTCATATTGAGGAATGGATTGATGAAGCTTGCACTGACTGCCCCTTCTGTGGTCTCCCAGAAACCCAGCTTCATGCTCTCTGGGATTGTAGTTGGATCAGGCGTCGTTGGCAGGCATGGGAAGAGAAGCAAATGTTTGAGATCGGAGAAGGTAAATCGTGTTATGAATGGCTAAAGGAAATATGAAAAAACTCTACTACTGAGCAGATACAGAAGTTCAGTGTGGTCTTATGGTACCTGTGGAAGGAGAGGTGTAACCACCCGAATAACAATCACAAGATCGATGAAGATCAGGTCATCCCCAAAGCTCTGGGTTGGCTACAATCGTTCCTCGAAGCTCAATCCCATATTCCCTCAAATGGAGCCGTGCCTCAAAGTGGTAGATCTGAAGGATGGCGCCCTCCCCTTGAAGGTTTTTTCAAGTTGAACTTTGATGCTGGTGTGCTCGAGCAGATGGGGGTGGGTTTTGGTTGTGTAATAAGGGATTATAGGGGAAATTTTTGTGGAGCTACTGCGAAGAAGGAGAAGGGGGTTTGCAGACCCATTGAAGCCGAGGCCAAGGCAATATCGATGGGGATCCGTGAAGCAAATCGAAGTGAGTTCAGCCTGTTGATTGTGGAAACTGACTGCCAAAAGCTTATCAACAAGCTTGCGAGGGAGGAGAGTGATTTCACAGAACTGGGCACCTGGTCCAATGAGATCAGAAGGTTGGCGAAGGTGAATGAAGGTTTTTCGGGTGTCAAGACGATCTGGAGCTTTACCCCAAGGGAAAACAATTCCCCAGCTCATTGGTTGGCCCATTCCATTTTCTGTTGGGATAAACAGTTTGTGTGGGGTGGATGATCCTCCATTATCTCTTCTTTGTGTACTGCAGGCCGATTTGGGTCAGGTCTGGTTGGGCCAAAACTGATTTATGAATGAGAAGCCCACAAGTTACCATAAAAAAAATAAAAAACCCTTCCCCTTCACTGCGACCGTCCCCTTCTCCTTCCTCCCACCTCCGCTCCTCCGCCACCACTGTTGCCAAGAAAATCCCCACCGGGATAATTTCACTACCCCAAAAATTGCTTTCCCTTCCTCGCAAATTCCAATCTCACCTTCGCCCAAAAATTGCGTCTTCTTTTCCAATTGTCGTAGAGCGGGGACTCCTCGCACTATACTTCCACCTTCCGACTAGTAATCAACCAACTATCCAGCTTTGAGAGAATTCCCATCCCCATAGTAGTAGTACTATACAACAGATCCTGAAGAGATCACCGTAATCCAATTCACCAAGCTCCCACCTGCAACTGCTACTGCTGCCTAACTTGAGTCTAAACCAATTTGACTGCATTTTTCGGATTCACCGTCGAAGAAACCACTAGATCCGGCTTCAATTCGACTGCAGTTGAGGCTGATCCGATGACTGGAGAGTTCTCTTTGTCCTTCTGGATCTCCTCTCCTTGCTTGAGGATCATGACCTGGCCCATGGAGAGGAACTTGGTCGCGGCGGCATGGGGAGAGAGGGAGGGTTCGACTGTGGGACGGGGAGGGGGAGAGGATTAAGGCTCCGCTTCCTCCGGTTATTGGATTGACCGCGGGTGTGCTTGGCAGAGCTGGGTGGGGTGGTGGTCGGAGTTTCTACTAGAGGAGACAGAGCAGGTCGTCGAAGTGGAAGGAGGTGTCGGAGTGCGCCCGGCGGTGGTGGTAGCCCCGCTGTGGGGTTTCCGGGAAGGAGCAGGGGGGCAAACAATGGTGGGGTACAGGGAGGAAGACGAAGATTTTTGTATAAATAATTTTATTTTTATTTTTCATTTTATGAACTCGGAAAATTGAATTTATGTTTTTTACTTTTTTTTTTGTTAATCCACGTGTCCGGCAGAGTATCGCCAGGTCAGCAAGTCCATCAGCCTAGTCAGAGTGTTAAGTAACATCGTTAAAGAGATGGGCGGAATTGGTTATTTTGTGTTTTCGGATAGTTATGGATATATTTGTCACAAACGTGAAAGTTATGGTTATACAAGTGTATTTTGCCAAAATAAAACTAAAAGTATTTCTCTCTTTAAAATATTTAATATTTATTTTTAGTAAAATTAATTATTTTTTATTTAAAATTTTTACTTTTGGTGTCTAGTTGGCGCTAAGGTGGCGTCCACGTCAACGTAACTTTCAAGTCACTAACGGAATCACTGATGACGTTAAAATTTTTAACGAAAATGGCTAAATTTGTCAAATTAATTTAAAAAATATGCTATATTTGCGTATTTTTTGAAATTTGACTATTATTGTCACAAAGCATATAATTATGGCTATACATGTGTATTAAGCCTATTACATACACCATCACTAAAAATGAGGGATAGTTAAATCTCACATTTTAGATGAGTACACCATCACTAAAAATGAGGGATAGTTAAATCTCACATTTTAGATGAGATTGTAGAGATAGTTTAGGTGTGATTGTTGTGTTTATTTTGTTCCAACTTATTATGTGTACATCAAATTAAATCAAATTGCACCTAGAAAAGACCAAAACCGAGAAGGAGTAGGAAAAACTTTGATCGAAGTCCAATTACGGAAGCCGCAACCTATAAAATGTCACTGCACCTCCAATAGAAAAGAATCGCCGCAGCCCTAGCATTAGGAATCACATCGGAACCACGCGCTTTGCCATCATGGCCGCCGCGTTCAACCCGTCAGAGGAAGACCTAATCCGCTACCTCCAGCTCAGGACGCGCCACGGAAGGAACCACCCGGGCTGCCCGCCGAGCCAGCTTCTGCCGGACGTCGACGTGTACGGCGACCTGAACCCGTGGGAGATGTTCGACAAGAGCGTGGTGGGTCACTGGTTCTGCGCTTTCGCCAGGCTCAAGCTGCGGGGACCGACCCGATTCCACCGCGGCGTCGGCAGGGGAAGCTGGGCCATGAAGAGCACCCAGAAGGAAGGCAGCATTATGAAGCGATTCTTTATTTACGAGGAGAGGCCCGACGTGGCCTCGCCGGCAGAGGGAGGCGACGATGATGATGATGGGCATTGGAGCATGCAGGAGTTCTCCCTGGCCGGAGCCAAGGACAACGATTACGTTATCTGTAGAGTTAAGAAACGGCCAAAGCACTGAACACGGTGGTTGTATTCAGCCACGAAGACGTCCTTATCTTTTATTCGGGAAATAGGATTATTGATCACAAGATTTATTTATGCATTCTGCCGTCTCAGTCATTGTTTACTTGTTGGTTCACCAATAGTTATAGTTGGCCAACTAGGTTTCAAAGATGAGAGAGAAAGATGAGAGAGGTAGAGAGCGAGCGGTGGTGAGAGATAGTGGGTGGGGGAGTGATCGAATCTTGCTGCAGAATCAGGATCGACTAGGTTTCTCTTTTAGATGTAGGGGCTGTTCGGTTGAACTTGTGGAAGACTGGTCTTTCTCGGATGCAGGCTTCCGATTCGCGGTGCGGTCAATTGGTATGACACATTTTGTTTTTCTTGATGAAGCTTTGATTGATTGGCTGCAAGGAGTGTTGCAGGTGGCATTGATGCAGGGTTGGAAGTTTTCTGGGAAAGATGTGAGACACAGCGGGTCTCGAGTGATTCATGTTGGGGGTGTTCTTAAGAAGGGAGAGCGTTATCTTCGTGTATCAGAATCTTGCAGGACAGGACAAATTTTCTTTGTGTTGGTGCCTATGGATGATTTCACAATGGGCTGGTCGTCACTTCTTAAATCCATTCAGAGTTTGTCGAAAGGCATTCTTGAGAGACGGCGTCTCTCCACCGCATCGATTTCGTCTCAACGAATTGGTATTTCGAGAAAAGTAAACATGACGAGGGAGCGTTCTCACCCTTCTTTTGCTGATCTCTTCAAGGCGGTGGAGTGGCCAACTGGGGGAAATTGCTCCGCGCAGACGCGTAAAGGTTCTAAGGTCGTGGTGGTGTCGAACAAAGGGGTGAAGGATCGAGAGGATTTTCTCCGGTCATCTTTAATTTTGAGGTTGGTCGGGCGAGGTACTCCAATCTGGGAGGATTTTAGAAATTGGGTTCATAAACACTGGGGTATTTCATATACAAAGCTCCAACCCCTTAGTGATGGTCTCTGGTTAATGCCCTGTTCGTCGCCGGCGGAAGTGGATCGGGTTATGGCTCTTAATCGTTGGCATTATAAAGATTTTCATATTTTGGCTGACTCTTGGATCGAAAATGCAGGGAGATCGAGTGTGATGCGTTCTCTTGGGGAAGTTTGGGTTCGGATTGATGGAATCCCCCTTCATTTACGATCCGATGAGCTTTTGGAACAACTTGGTAAGTTTTGTGGGGAGGTCAGAGAAGTTCAAGATCAAGGGGTCTCCCTTAATGAGATTAGAATCCGAATCATTCCCAACGAGGTGATCCCAGACGAAATTCCTCTTTGCTTTGGAACTTTAGTTTTTCCCCTGAGAGTTACTGTGGAACCAATGGGTCCTCAACCTTCCATCGATTCCGGCGAACGCTTTCTTCATGGATGGAAGGGAAAGGGGCGTGGTGTATACGTGCGGAGGAATAGAGTGGATGGCATGGAAACGGCTTCGGATGGCCCACGTACTGAGACATTAAGACCGATGGGTCAAATGGTTGCGTGTGAAGGGGTTAATGCAATGTTTCGTCAGGATAATGGTAGAAAAGCTTTAGTTGCTGGTGATGGGTTTATACGGTCCCCAAGAGATGTCCCTCTGTCTTCTAGTGCTATTTCAAGGAGTGGTGATATTGTGGGAGGTGAGAATTTGTGTGGTCAAGATAATATGATGGTTGTTGAAAAGGGTGAAGGTAGCAAAGATGTGGACACGTTGGTGGGTTTGGAGTTGGTAGAAGAGGTGGTGGGGCAAAGGGTTGAAAGGGTTGGACTGGCCCACGGTTTTGCAAGAAAGGAAAAAGGTTTGGGAGTTGAGTTAGTTGGCCCAATTGTGGCCCTCTTCCCACATAAATTGATATCCATAACCCAAGTATTGTTTCAGCTTTGGTGGGCTCTTTGTGAATGGCCCACTTTCATTTCTCCATGCCCATGTGATAGTTGGGATTTTAATGGCCCATTTCAGGTACCAGCCTTATGTTTTCAGCATCTGGATGTGGCTGATTTAATTAGAGACTCTACAGATGAAGATAGAAGAATGGAAGCCACAAGTTCACAGGGATGAGAAGAGCTTGCAATGTTTCGGCTTAGTAGGTTTTTGTCCCAATTTGTTGATTTAAGGTTGGAAGAATCAAGCGAGTCCCCAGACATCGCAAGGGAAGAAACTCTTCATGAGGTGTTACTTAGAAGGAAAAAGACTACTTCTCGTTCCCCTCAAGAAAGAGCTCTTCGCCAACTAGGAATCGAGGGGACTGATGTCACTGCCCTTGTGTCAGCAGGTCGTCCACGCAGGAATGGGTATGCTCCTCTTCGTCTTACTTATGATCCTTAAGTTGGTGTCTTGGAATGTTAGAGGTTTAAGGGATCCGGGGAAGCAATATTCCATTAGAGATTTTCTTGGTCCTATTCGACCTTCGATTTTTTGCTTCCAAGAAACAAAACTTGAAAGTTGCACGGATTCTATTGTTGGGGTACTTGGTGGTCGGTATGGAATGGGTTGGGTGGACAAACCATCGAGAGGTCTCTCAGGTGGTCTTTTGGTGGCTTGGGATAAGTTGGTGTTTAATATGGAATGTCATTGGGTGGGCAGGTTTTGTTTAGTGACAGTGTTTACATGTCGAGATAATGGTTTTAAGTGGGTTTTGATTAATGTTTATGGACCGAATGACAGTAGTGAACGCCCGATTTTCTTTGATGAATTGACGTCATGCCTGTCTTGGTGGTCTTTTCCTGCTTGTGTGGTGGGAGACTTTAATGTGGTTCGGTCTCAAGATGATTTTGTTGGAGGGCCAAGAAATTCGGCAGATATGGAAAGGTTTAATGACTTCATTGGAGAGCACGCCCTTTTGGATCTCCCCATGCTCGGATATCAGTTCACTTGGTCAAATCAACAATCAAACCCTTCATTATCTCGCTTGGATAGGGTGTTGGTCTCTTCTGATTGGGAGAGTGAGTTCCCTCAATGTTGTTTGAAATCGTTTGTTAGAGTGGGTTCAGATCATTGTGCTCTTCTGTTGTCTTGCGGAGAAGAGCGAGTTATTCATCGACCATGGAGGTTTGAGTTTATGTGGGCTGACCATGATGATTTTGAGGTTCAGTTAGGTAATTGGTGGATTGGCGAGATTGAGGGATTTGGGGTTTTCTTTAAGTGTGCCAAGAAACTAAAGCACTTGAAAGCACACATTAAAAAGTGGAATGTAGAGGTCTTCAAACACGTGGATCAGGAAATTAGTCTCACCCTTCAAAATATTGCAGAATTTGATTTGTTAGAAGAAGCCGGCGTTTGGTCAGAGGAAGATAGGGCACATCGTGGTATATTGAAATGTCATTTGGCTCGGTTATGGAAGAGAAAAGAAATTTCTTGGCGTCAGAAATCTGGAGAGACTTGGCTCAAGTGTGGGGATCAGAATACTTCCTTCTTTCACAAGGTTGCTAACTTTAATCGGAGAAGAAATTTTGTGGATAATATTTGGGTGGATGGGGTTCTTTGTTCGGGTCAAGCTCAAGTGGCAGGTGCTGTTGTGTCCTATTATGAGTCTATATTTCAAGAGGCTCGTCCTAGGAGACCTTTTCCCTTTGGTATTGAGTTTCCATCTCTTCCACGGCATGCAATAAACTCCTTGTTGAAGACTTTCAATGAAGAGGAAGTGTGGAGTGTGATTAAGAAAAGTAAAGGGGAACATGCACCCGGGCCTGATGGTTTCCCAATGGGGTTTTTTAAGAAATTTTGGTGGATCGTGAAATCAGATGTGGTAAATGCTTTGAAAGAGTTCTATGCGACGGGGAGTCTGCCGAAGAGTGTTCACCACACATTCTTATGTCTTATCCCCAAGAAGGAAGCTATTGGTGATATTCGAGATCTTAGACCTATTAGCTTGGTATCCAGTCTCTACAAGATTCTTTCAAAGGTGCTTATGGAAAGATTAAAGGTTTTCATGGGAGGCTTGGTGGCGGTTGAACAATGTGCCTTTGTGGGTGGTCGACAAATTTTGGATGCGATTCTTATTGCAAATGAGCTTATTGACTCTAGGAAGCGAGCTGGAAGACCAGGCTTAGTTTTCAAGTTGGATATTGAGAAGGTATACGATCACGTTAATTGGGAGTGCCTCTTTTCTGTCATGAAGAGGATGAGTTTCCCTGCTCTATGGATATCGTGGATTCAAGGGTGTATCACTGCAACCACTTTCTCTGTTCTTGTGAATGGGGAAGCTTCTGGTTATTTTTCAAGCAAAAGAGGACTAAGGAAAGGAGATTCTCTTTCTCCCTTTCTTTTCATCCTGGTGATGGAGGTTCTATCTGGCATTTTGAGGACTTTACAGTCTCACGGTTTGGTTGAGGGTTTCTTTATGAATGAAGGACTGAGAACAGGGGAAGTCACTCATATTCTTTATGCCGATGATACATTGTTATTTTGTGATGCATCAGAAGATCAGGTTCGTTCTCTCCTCACGGCCTTAGCTCTATTTGAAACAATTTCGGGTCTACGAGTGAATTTGCACAAGAGTTCTATGATGGTGGTCGGGGACGTAGAGAACCCATCACATTTTGCAAACATTTTTGGTTGCGAGTTAGGTTCTCTTCCGACTACCTACTTAGGATTGCCTTTGGGATCCAAAGCAGCTTCTTTGTTAGTTTGGGAACCTATGATTAACAAAGTGCAAGCTCGATTAGCTTCTTGGAAGGCTAGGATGCTTTCTTTTGGTGGGAGGTTGGTGCTTTTGAAAAGTGTGCTTTCTAATCTCCCTATCTACTTTCTTTCCCTTTTTAGAGCTCCAACCTCGGTGATTGCTCGACTTGAGAAGATTTATAATGACTTTTTATGGTCAGGGGTGTTTGAGACTAAACGGTTGCATTTGGTCAAATGGGATATTGTGAAGACTCCAATCACTAGAGGCGGTTTGGGAGTATTGGATCTCAGGAGTATGAACAGAGCCTTGTTGGGGAAATGGGCTTGGAGATTTGGAGTTGAGAGAAATTCGTGGTGGAGGAGGTTGATTGTTGCAAAGTGTGGTCAGGGTAGGTCCGAGTGGAGACCATGTTGGAATTTGGGTACATATGGCTGTTCTTTGTGGCGGGCAATTGTTAACGAAAGCTCTTACTTTTGGAAGGTTGCCTATGTCGATCCTGGTGGGGGTTATGGGGTATCTTTTTGGCATGATTCTTGGGTTCCTGGGAAACTTTTGGTGAGTGATTTTCCAAGGGTTGGGTCAGTTGCCCAATCCTTGGATGCTTTTGTTTCTGACGTGTTTTCTATGGTTGATAGGTCTTGGGAGATTCCTCTCTCTGTCTCTCTTAGGCGAGGCGCTGAAGCAGAACGTGTCCTATTGATGCAAACTTTGAGTGATCTTCCGCAACTATGGATCACCACAGGACCTGCACGCTTGGTGTGGCCTTTGGAGTCCTCTGAGGTCTTTTCGGTACATTCGTTCGCTGCAAACCTTATTGAGAATAACTTTGGGGGTGACGTTGCTTTTCCTTTCAAGTTAGTTTGGATTCCTGCCGTGCCCTCAAAGATCTGTTGCTTCATGTGGATGGTCTATCATGAAAATATTTATACTTTGGACAACTTGAAAAGAAGAGGGATGATTCTTCCGAATTGGTGCATTCTTTGCAAATGCCATGAGGAGTCGATCTCACATATCTTCTTCTTATGCCCATTTGCGGTTACGATTTGGGAAAGCTTCAAAAAGGGATTTGATCTTCATGGCCCTTACCATCCTTCCACTCGTGATTTCCTCATTGCTTGGCGAGGCTTGTGGTGTGATCAACGGTTTAGTGAATGCATTCAGTTGTTGCCCCATGCAGTACTTTGGTTCATCTGGTTGGAGAGAAACAATAGAATTTTTAGAGATGTTGATTCCTCCCCACAAGAGATCGGGAACAAGATTGTTCGTATGGTCGGACGGTGGCTAAGAGTTCGTAGTCGGATCTCAGATGGACTCTTTCACGAGTGGGTGACGACTGGGATAAAGCACCTTATTTGATCTTCGTTCTCTTCATGTTTTGTTTCGTTTTGTTGTTTTGCTTTTTCTCTCTTTGTTCTAGTCTTGTCGTTGTACCTAAATTTTAGAATGCTTTTTTTTATTATTGTCGCTAGCTTGCTCTACTATTGGTTGAGCTGCTAGCAATTTTTTTCTAATAAAATTTTTCATCATTCATCAAAAAAAATAGTTATAGTTGGCCATCTTTACATCATCCACCATGGCCGCATATGGATCCTCTTTATATATAGCTTAAGTCAGGCCACGCCTTCCCCTTTCTTCTCATCAACATCGGAGTGAGTCAATGTCAAGCTCAATGCTTCTCGTTCCATTTTATCCAGAACTAGTATGTAACAACAACTGAAGAGCATAGTACATGAAACCGTGCCGGATATCGTACCGGGAAAGTCAGCGATAGGGTATTTTATGGTAAAATTGTGGTTTAATCGTAGTTTCATCGTTAGACCGTTAAATACCGCCTACCGATTTAGCCTTCGATCATATGATTGAATCACCGATACAGTACGATTTCATGGACCATGCTGAAGAGTAAAAACCAAAATCCTTTGCTGGAAGCAAATCGATTTCATTAATCCCAATAATAGTGGTGCTGCAGCCTGCAGGCAATTCAATTTTCTTGTTTCTTTTGCTCTCTCAAACCTGGACCATTGAGCTGAAGCTCCCACTACCGGTTTCCAATCCTTTGTCCAATTTCAAGAACACAATGTGAAAATAAATTACAGTCCCAAAACTAAAGAATTCTTACGTCGTGATAAGCTGAATAAAAGATCATTCAATAGAGGTCAGGAAACTGTAGCTTATGTAACCAATTGTTGATGTCCTCTTCATCATCATCTGACAACATCAAATAATGCCTAAACACTAAAGAGATCACAACATACCAACCAAACTTGGGATTGATACTCTGAACATACTACTATCAATCAGAACCAAGCACTAGGCCGTAACACTCACCTAAAGCCCATGTTATAGGAAAAGTAGGAAGCAAAGACAAGAATTAGTTACCGAAGAACCTGAAGGAAAAAAGATGAGTTGTATCATCACTTTCTTCTGAGTAAGTATGAGATCAATGTGCTGTGCAGAAAGGTCAAGAAATAGGTAAAGAATAATCCAGGATGTTAAAAAAGTAAAGTCATAAAACTTACATATAATGAGAATAACACAAAGTCCCATCACTGCACTGTATATGTTAGTAAATTCCCACACAAAGCAGTTGAGAGTTTGAGATTCATCGACATAAAATTTCATTCATCTAACAGTCCCTAAATTAGATAACAAACCATCTTGTTACACTAGCAAAAAACTCGACCACCCAAGGGGGAGGAAAGGAATCCATCAAAGGGACAAACAAACAATTTCATGGACAGAAACAAAGCCAAAACGACTTGAAAGGAACAGACACCGAAAATAAAGGAAGAAAAGCACGCAAAACAGTGGCGGAGGGCTGCCGCCGGTCGCCGGAGGGACGCCGCCAGCAACCCCCGAGCTCATCAGAATAGAAAGCCTCTAGAGAGAAGACAGAGAGGAAAAAAGAGGAGAGAGAGAGGGGCGTTCTATGTTCCTCTAGAAAGTGAGTTGGTAACAAGAATTAGTTACTGAAGAAGGAAAAATATGAGTTGTATCATCACTTTCTTGAGAGGAAGTATGAGATCAATGTGTAGAAAGGTCAAGAAATAGGTGAAGAATAATCCAGGATGTTAAAAAGTAAAGTCATGAAACTTACGTATAGTGGAGAATAACACAAAATTCCATCACTACACTGTATATTAGTAAATTCCCACACAAAGCAGTCGAGAGTTTGAGATTCATAGACATAAAATTTCATTAATCTAATAGTCCCTAAATTAGATAGCAAACCATCTTGTTACACTAGCGGAAAACAATAAAAACTAAAAGACCAAATCAACAGAACTTTCAAGTTCAAGCACATCTCAAGTTCTTTCCTTGGACTTTTCAGTCTATCTACCATGGTTAGGTCCTTCCAAATAACACCTCGTACTCAAATCCAATCCACTTTGTTTACATTCAATTCCACTAAAAAACAACATTTACATCTAAATAAAATCATAGAATATGTTGTGCACTGGCCTAATGTATACAATAAATATTTAAGGATATATTTGTTCGGATGGAGTACTGAGCATGCATGGTGACCATATTGTCCCCAAGTTGAGATTTCAACGAATTAAAGATAACTGAAAGCATTTCTTTAAACACTTTGATTTAGATTGATAAATCTTAGTAGTAGTTAAGCAGGATAAAAGAACTTAGTTTTGGTTTAGAATATGTCAACTCCTTCCTCTTTACTCGCTTCTAGAAATGCAGGCAAAGGGCATTGTCTCACCTATTGTGAACAACCTTCTAGCATCTCTGAGGGCCATAACATTTGACATCAACCAGCTCAATTCAAGTGGACACATCAAAAGCAAATAAGCTTTCATTCAAACTCTGATTTAAAAGCAAACGATTAATCCTAAAAATTAGATATTAACCACCACAAAAATACGACATTCCCACTTCCCGGAACACGTATATGAAATCTCGTATTTGTCTCTATGGAAGTTGCACGTTCAAAAGAAAGAACAATACACGCAAGGGGCCTTAGTAAAATGTACACATATGAAAGAAGTAATGCATTAGACTAGACTTAGTATATATCACGCGATCAAGTATACTTGTATCTAACAGGCTTACTTACTTTTTCCACAAGAGTAACAAACAGGTTTTGGCAGCAACATCCAGGTTTGACTCCTCAACTTGGTTATGTAAGGTAAATGCTCCTTGGAGAATCTACACTGCTGTAACCTGGAGTCTTCTTCAACTTTCTATGGCTCATCAAGTTTCTGATCTTGCAATTCTTGTGCCATAGGCCAGCTGCAACATATACATTCCCCAAAACTGTATAATTGACTTAAATATCTGTATTCAGATTGACGAGATGCATTGCTGCAATCTCAGCAAGGACGACATTAAATTTCATTCATCTAACAGTCCCTAAATTAGATAACAAACCATCTTGTTACACTAGCGAAAAACAATAAAAAACCACAGAATACACTAGTTATTTAAAAAAATTTCCCCAAAATACAGTAGTTACAAAAGTATTTCCCAAAGTACAGCAGTTTATCACTGCATTTGTCTAAGACAGTGATGTTAATCACCGCAGTTGTCCATAACAGTGATACCATCACCGCTTTAGATCAAAACGGTGAGAGGTTCACCGCTTTAGATCAAAACGGTGAACCACTCACCGCAATACTCTATATCGGTGATTAGTTACCCGCTTTTCTACAAACCAGTGATTATTTACCACGTTTTCTCGGCCTGGTAGGTCGAAAATTAGGTCACAACGACCTAGAGTTCATCGCTGTTGTCAATTGCGGTGATGGGTTCACCGCTGTTATCAATTGTGGTGATGGGTTCATCTGATTTCCATATAAATAACTCATCCCTCACTCTCCTGCCTCAAAATCTTCCACATTCAACTCATCATATTCGCAAAAAACCCCTTCCCAGCTCGCTTCCAACAACTATGGTTACAGATTCACCGTTTTCGGTATGTTTTTAATTTGTATTGTTTAGATTTATATGTGTTAATAATTATATGTCTGTATTTAGTGAATTTATTTAGATTAATTATGGTATGATTGATTTTAGTTAGTTATGAATTTAGATGAATTTGTTTAGTATTCTCATGTTAGTTAGTTAGTTGCGGTTGTTTATGGGTTTGGATGATATTATTTTCGTAGCCCTAAGTACTAATTATACTATACTAATCTTATTCGAGTTAAGCTAATATTTACTTACTATAAATTGAAGACATGAGTAAATTTAAGAAGTTTCGGCTTTTATTCGGTGGGGCGGTCGGGTAACAAACTCGGACATTGGGATCGATTATGAAGATGGCCAATCCACTATACTAAAAATTGAGTCGAGATTCACATGCGAGGAACTTTGTTACATTTGTGCAGAAACGATTTGTATGGACGGACAGACGAGAGTTAGTGAAATTACTTATCAGTATCCGAACATGAGTGCTAGCGGAAGTATGTACGAAGAAGTTTTCATAAATGATGATGACGCGGTGAACATGATGATACAGTTCCTATCTGACAATGGGGTGCGACGTGAAGAGGTGTATATCGAGACAGAGCCGGTCGGTGATACTCATTCTCACCAGTATTCTTGTGCTGATGGTTTTGCAGGAGGGTACGGCTGGGGTGGTAGTTCAAGCAACTACGGAGAAGGTAGTTCTGCAGGAGGGTACGACTGGGGTGGAGGTGCAAGCAACTACGGAGGAGGTAGTTCTGCAGGAGGTGTTGGGTGGGAAGAATACCCGCAACATGCTGAGACTGCCCCATTCGTTCAGCCCGACGGTGATCAATGGCCTGCTTGGGGGAAAGAGTGGGATGACATTGAGAACACCCTTCGAACTGGGTGTACTTCGCATGACCAAGAAGACGATGTTGGTTATGCTGGTAACGATGATCCTCCTGAGCGAGCTATCCATTCCCCTCCCTCTAGTGACGAGGAAAGTGAGGAAGATTTGAGATTAGTCAGTGAGGAGGAAGATACGAACGATATCAAGGACAACCAGGTGGCGTTCTGTGAGGCACCAACGCCTTACTACACAGAGGTTCCATCTCAATTTTTATGACGAAGAGTAAGAATTGGAATCACTTACCACCGCTCCCCACACATCACCTTGCTTTGACACCCATCTAAGTGTGAATTTCCGATACCACACCATGTACCCATCGTGGTACCCCATTGGATTCGTCTCCGGTAACCCTTGGACAACCCAAGTCGCTCTATTCTCCCAAATGTTGATGTAGAACTCATGCTTGCAGATCCAATTCTTTGATTTGTAGCGTAGTTCGATGGCATGGAGCTCCCTGAACCCTTGAGGTGGGGATGCTGGAATTGGTTGCTCCATCCGATATTGCCTCAAGGCTCGATCCGGCAGGTGCAACTCTACCATCTGCCAACAGATCAAGGGCACCTTGCACAACCACGTCTCTTCATCCTCGGGGGTGTCTAAGACGATGAATCTCGACCACTTCAGGTGGATATGGATCCCATGTCACCTACACTCATTAATGATTTGGAATTAGTACAAATTGTATCCAATCCATTTATAAAATTTAAAATGATCCAATTTGACATTTTTACCTGGTTCCACCAAGGCTTATCAAACTCAGCACGATAAAACAGTAAAGAGTGCTCAGGTTGGTGATCGTTTGTATTTGCTCCGATCCATCTTATTAAGAAAAAGTACGTATATAAGATATTTTTAAAGAATAGATTCTATGCTATGCATGTGAGAATTTCCTAAACACTTTCTTAATAAATTTAAGTACTAAATCTAAATTTACTAAAATTATATACTTTAAAAGTGGCTAAATTCACTAAATTCGATTACTTGGAATATATCTAAATTCACTAAAATTTGATTTTATGGAAGCATCTAACTTCACTAAAATTGCATAATTGGAATGAATCTAAATTTGCTATATTGCATACTTAGAATGTATATAAATTCACTAAAATACTGAAATTGCATACTTGGAATAAAATTAGCATGTAAATTAAACTTACTTGACACCATAGAGGGGGATTTGCTAGATCGCGTAGCTCCTCATTTGGACCCCAGAATTCCCAGCGTGTCTCAGGGTGCGAACATTGGAAGATGCTCCCATGCCCAGAGTTGGAGTATGAACATCGCACCTCTAGCTTGTTTTGCTGCCAACCTCGAGCAAGTGCACATCTCTCGGTAGATCCCAACCAATACGGACGACCCCCAACTCTTTCTCCCGATCTCCTCCCAATCACCGAGGAGCAACGGCAACCACATGCCTTGTACCCACCGGTTTGCCTTGTCGGGGAACAGAAATCAACCAACCAACCCAATGAGGTAGACGCGAGTGTATCGCTCCACCTGATCTTTGGGGGTGTCTGGGCCTAAATTAACCTCCAATTGGATGTGCTCAACAAGCCACATGATCGATACTTGCCCCGCATTGAACGGTGGATGCCCAACCCAATGGATGGTCGTTGTGGTCGGCATGTCGAATCCCAAACGACCGAGAATCAACGGCCCCCAGCCACCTTCGGGTTTACTCGAGTCGCCGATGATGGCCTCTCCAGTGACTGGCAACCCGGTGAGGATGACAACGTCTCTGAGGGTGATCTTCATTTCCTCATCGGGAAAGTGGAAGGTATGCAATTCGGACGCCATCGCTATGCCATTGCCGTCAGCAGATCGTTGTCGATATCAATCCTCTTGAAGTGCCTCGGCATGTGCAACCCGTCCTCTCTAGATAGAGCTCCACTCGAGGATGTCAAAAAGGCAATCGTGTTGTCCCTCCTGATGGGAATAAGTGAATCCTACAAAACAAAAAAAAAATACAATGTTGTTAGTAAAAAAAACAATTTTTTTTAAAGTAATGAAATAGTTTACAAATTTATCCGGTACGGAGTGTCTACCGGATTATTGTCCCAAATTGCATGGCAGCGATGTTGTTCTTGCTCATTTAAATATCTTCGATCACTTGGGCCAGGATCGATATACAATCGAGGGTCGTATATCTCAGCACACATCTATAAACAAATGTGAAATGAAATTAGATTATTTCAAACCCATTTAAAAAAAATATCACAAAAAAATACGTACTCTCAGAGCCTCTTCGTCCATTTTTTGCCGAAAAGCTGGAGAGAGTATCGATGAAACTTTAGAGCGAAGGATTGAAAACAAAAAAAAAAACAAAACTCTAGTAATTCTTTATGATATGAAAGATCGGACTTAGCCGCAACCATAGAGCATGCTTAGAACGAGACTAGAGTGAAGTAATGGAGGGAGAAAGAAGTATAAAAGTGGTGGTGTGGTTTGGAATGAGGGGGAAGGAGTGGTATTTATAGGGAGGAGGCACTGGAATTTCTTCATTGAGCATTCACCGCTCTCGTCGAAAATGGTGAAGAAACCACTTTTCACAATGACGGTGAAGGACGAGGATCGATGACGTGTAACAGTGACGAGGATTGGTGACGGTGAAGGGCGCGGGTGATGAGGATTGGTGACGTGGAACGTGGGGTATTCCTCGCTTTACTCTAAAACGGTGAATAGCCCGCACGTCCCCCACCCTATCACCGTAGCCGTCCGATGCGGTGAAACGCGGATTCTGATTTTCTTTCCAGATCCGACGTTTCACCACTGTACACGTAGACGGTTATACATTCCCCGTCTTTCTCCAATGCGGTGATAGGTTCACCGCTTTTCTCTAAGATGGTGATACCTTCACCGTTTTTCTTTGCAGCGGTGATAATTTTCACTGTCATTGAGGACGACGGTGAATGTCACCAATGCCTTAGTCGACGGCGGTGATGATCAAACTGCTGTATTTTGGGAAATATTTTCATAACTACTGTATTTTGGGAAATTTTTTTAATAACTAGTATATTTTGGGATTTTTTCCACCAAACTTGGGGTTGATACTCTGAACATACTATTGTTTTAACTTTTAAGAGATCAATCCTAACCAAGCTTACATATCTAGTTCTATTTCATTGCCATAATGTAGTGTAGTAAAATGTAAGTAGATTTTTGGCTTCTCCATACATCTTTCAGATATGAGTACAAAAGAAAAGATCATAAAATAGCATTGTATCACCATCATATTTCTTCTCTTGATACCTCAATTTAAAAAACTAAATTGAAGCACTTGGCCGTAACAAGAATTAGTTTTTTTTAAAGAGTTGTTCAATAAGATTGCGATCGGGCCAAACCCAGTTGGAAAAGTACAAACAGAAAATACAACCAGATCTCAAAACTAAAACAAAAAAGGCCCAAAAAACAAGTGGGTCGGAATCCAATAGGGCCAAAGCATGTTGAGGCTTTTGAAGCCCTAGTCGTCGATCCGCTCCCTCTGGAAACCTCTACCGACGCGGCCAAAAATTCCTCCGCCGTACAAACACCCAGCACCGCTGCCTTCACAAGCCGCCTCTGCCATGCGCCAACAACAGGGGACCATTTTCGCCAAACCCGAATAGAGGAGTGAGGAAGAGACACCTCCCACCACCCTACCCAGGGCCGATCGAACCAAAGACCACCACCAGACAACCGATCGACGACGGAAGAACTAGAGGGACAATGACTTCTGTCTTCAAGCTCTCCACTCCGAGTCCGACGCCAGGGGCTGCATCTCCGAAACACCTAGATCTGCAAGGTGAGACAAGGAGGTAGACGAGAGAGAGGAAAGCAGAAGACAAGCCAGATCTGGAGTTGATCTGGCCTTCATCGCATCTTAGCAAGGATCATCATCTCCATATCTGAGCAAATAGATTGGAGGACAAAAAACTCGACCCACCCAAGGGGGAGGAAAGGAACCCATCAAAGGGACAGACAAGCAATTTCATGGATAGAAACAAAGCCAAAACGACTTGAAAGGAACAGACACCGAAAAGAAAGGAATAAAAGCACGCAAAACAGTGGGAAAATCATGAAAACGGAGAGGCGGAGGGCTGCAACACTTACCTGCTGCTTTGAGTCTGTTTATGCAATTTTTTATCTGTTGTTTTTTTATCCTATTTCTCAATGCTTTAATTTTATGCATCATGCTTCTTGATGTTTAAATTATATGTTTGAGGGAATAGATTCTTTTCCTTTTATATATGATATAACAGCAAGTGTAACACCCCAACCTAAAATCATAGGTCGAACCGATGGTTCAACCGCGCAACGAAAATCACTCGGGGTTTACGTTTTGGAAATCTTGACTCAACTCACATCCACATCATTATGATATGTTTAAAAATCAACTCATCATAACAATTTACTAAAAATCACTTTCTCAATTCATTAATCAATCTTCGTCAAATTCAGGATTCACAAAACCCAGACTATCAATCTCATCTACTTCGTTCATACTGAACTCAAGTTAATGATCATACTTGACCAATGTAAACTATCATGCATGCTCAAAACTCGAACGTAAAATAAGGATTTTGGAGTACATCAATATGTGAAAAAAACCTTTTAAATCAAAATCTTCCATCAATCATTGCGCAGTGCCAAAGTCATCCTCAATTTACCACAACTGTCACATCTAGAAAGAAATATGGGTCAGCTACTAAGCTGAGTGTGTGGACCTGGCCTATATGGCAAAACTATTGTTAACATGCCATCACATCATCACATATTGTTGATTAAAAACACATCATCAACATATTATCATGCCACACGAAAATCTCATTAATTCCTAGATTTATTTATAGGTCATCAATTCAAATTCATCTTTACCCAATTCCTCATCGCATGATTCTCATTAATCAAGTCATATATCAAAATGATATTGTAAACTTAACTCCAATAAGGAATTCATCATATCAATCCTTCACTCAAAGTCAACTCATCATTTAAACATCAAACATATCTATTATCCATCCACTATCAATTCACCAATTTGGTATCAATCATATCAATCAATCATCAATCGAATACAACTTCACGATTTCCTTCATGAAAATAATCTCCATCACATATCATATGCAATGCATGAAATGAAGACTCTGCATTTGTTATTAATTTGCACGCTAAGGTCACCATATGCCCACCCCGCTCGAGCTCATCATCTTAGTGGTTATATAAAAAACCACAATCTCATCAAATCTAGGATTATCATAAATCCTTTCATTAGGACCGCAACCCAATCAATTTCATAGGGGTAGGCATAGGCCTTCTATGTCTATGTGATTTAACATGATCAAACAATATCAATTTCTCTCTTCCATCATATCTCAATCGATCCAAGAAATCAATAGTGTCCAATTAATATTCCCAGTCCATGCATATCTCACATCATCTATGCATACTTTGATGCGTTGCATGATCTCAATATAATCATCTTCTGAATGATATAAATAATTCATTCTTTTCAATCAAACTTGACAAATCTACCAAGTACCCAATTTATCAATACCTCATTCACTCATCGTAATCATTTAACACATCAAATACAAATCGATCATGATAATATCTCATCCACATCATCATTAATAAAAGCATTCATCACATCAACATTGTCACTCACAAAATATCTCAGTAATATTTATATTTACCAATCACATTTATACCAATCGATATTCTAATCATGTCATACTCATACACGTCTATCGTATCACTATCACTCAATATCCCTATCATCATCATCATCATGTCATAATCATACATATCAATAATTAATATATATTTTATTCGTCATCAAATCATTTTATCATACAACCATATAATAATAATAAAAATACATCAATTTATCCATATCGTCCATTAACTAATTTCATCAACATATCAACTAAACATATTATGATCAAAATCTTGTTTTCATGAATTTATATTAATAACTTGAAACCATTGTAAAAAGTACCATACCCTCTATATATATATATATATTCTCATGATCATCATAAGCTAATTTTAAAATGTCTTCTGTAATAACACATCTCTCAATTATCATTTCTTAAAATACAAAATCTAAATCATTTCTCAAAATCCGTAATAATAATAATATCTCCAACATTTCAATTAAATATTCAATTAAACATTATAGGTATTATTCTCAATGATCATACATAATTTATTTCAAAATAACTCTAACTCTTCCGTGATAATTCTGACATGAAAACTCAGTTTAAATCAATTCCCCATTAATCATATTTATTTCTAAAAAACGCAAAACAAATTTTTAATAATAAAATTACACAAAGCTTAATAATATTCACCCAAAATATACCAAATTCATATATCATTATTTCGAACTCAAAGTAATGGTACCTGAACCGATCGATTTTCATTCCAAACTTCACAAGCTCGTATCTTACTTGTCCGACGTCGAAAATGGATTTCGTCGAAACGTGCGTGTTCCTGAGATCGTCTTCTTTGTCATGGTACCAAACTTTTGGAGTTTTGTTGAAGTCAACGACGCCGGTGCCGTCGATGCAACTTTTCGGTGAGCCTCCGACGAACTCTTACGAACCTCCAAAGATGGACTCTTATGATTCTAACTCCGTAGATGGATTTCACACCTCCATATCATCCTAAGCAAAGAGAAAAATGTTTTGTTTTCTCTCCTTTTCTTTCTTCCTCACTTCTTCCTTCTCTCGCTCTTTCTCTATACTCATTTACTGAGGAAAATGGAGTTGTGAAGTTGGAAGGGATGAAAAGGATGCTTTTTAACTTTTATTTAGTGATTCCTTGAGACAAAGTTTCCCCACCCACGTTACTTTCAACTAATGGGTAGCTGGAGGCAACTCTTATCTCCAGTTTTGTCATAAATCAAATCTGTCTTGCCAAAGAAAATGTGATATTAATTTCTAGCGGTTGGTACGTCTGTCAGGTAGATGTGGTCAGTTACACTGCCATGTTATATCAACCTTTGAAATTTTTCTCCTTTCCATTATGATCCTGTGGGTGCAAACGGCTCGTTGTTTCGATTCCAAACGAATAAGTTGTGCCTAAATTAGTGTCGGCACGTACACTATTTCAATAACGGGATGCAGACTTCAAAATGACATATCTCACTCGTTTGGAACCCAAATGTAATTCCGTAAAATCCTACGTGATCCTAGAAAGATTTTCTAAATTATGGAGGCGGGATTTTTTGTTAAATACTTAACTATAATTTCAGAATATTTGGAATTTCATAAACCAATTGGTAAGGTCGCAATTTCATCTAATATGGTTGAAATTTTTGATTCCTCATCAAATCGAATTGGTTTGTAAATTGCTCGAGGTTTGGGATGTTATAGCAAACAGAAAGATATAGAGGAATGGTTAGCACAACCAACCTTTATATGTCAAAGGAGAACACAAGTATTTGTATATTTCATGGGTAATTTAGAGAATTTTCCCTTTGATATGAATTTCATATACTCTTTATATTGCCATCTTTTCCGTCGCTGCAAATTCTAAATATTTCTATTTAAAACTCACTTCCACATATCATGACGTGCATGCTCTATCATTGACCAGTGGGGCACACTAATCAACATTCTCTTCGCAATGTTTTCAATGTGGTGTTTGTTATTTTGTTTCTCACATTGTAACTTAATTTCCCGCGATGTTGCCGTGGGTATTGATTCTAGTTACCATAAGAAAAGCATCCCCCGAGAATGGCACCCCGCAGTGAGGAATTCTGTGTAATATTGTTCCTAGAAATTATATTGTACGCTTCTTCCAGCTGCCCTACACGGACAAAGAGATCAACCGTACAAGAGTAGTGCTCAGCTCGTGGTATGATATTGTGCTTGTTGATCATGCTATTGAAGAATTCTGATTCTTCCTTATTTAATCCAGAATGACTGCAAGCAAAGAGATCAGACAACAAAGTAATGTCATTCGACCTAAATCTTTATCTTCCATCTCCTTACACAATGAAATTGCCTTGTGTTATGGGACAATGCAAGTACCACATCGGTAATACAAGGGAAGGAATCCTTGTATATTAGTGTCCACAAAGCTCATTAGTACGAGACCTTTTGGGGAGGACACCCAAGAGTAAAACCGTGCGGGCTTGGCCCAAAGCGGACAATATCGTACTAATTGAGCTTGGTGGACACTAATATACAATGGTCCCTTCCCTTGTATTACCGATGAGGTACTTGGATTGTCCCATAACACCTTGTTTTCCATACCCACTAATCAGCGATGTCCATGATATGACATTTTTCTCCCTCATCTCACAAAAGCATGGTCAGCATCTTCAATTTCGGCTGACTTTGCATACATATCAATGAGATAATTTCCTACAGCAACATCATAACTAGGTTTACTTTTTACAGCAAAGGCATGAAGCTGTCTCCCTGATTCGAGCTTAAATGTACGCTTTCTGTCCCCGTTTCTTTTTGGAGTTTGTGGCATTTGAGATCCATAAGGGTGGTTTTACGTAGGTTTGTGTGTTTCAATGTGTTTCAGAGTCTAACAGGTGGAACCAACCCCGGAGTCGAAAGTTGGAAGAAAAGGCGTGAAAACGGGCACAGAGGAGGAAACAGTTGATGTTCACAGTCCAAGCTGTGAGTTCACGGTCGCTAGGACCATGAACTGGAGCCACGAACCGCGAACTGAAGGGTGTCCAAAGAGGTTTCAGAAGTTACTGACGTCGAGTCAGTTCACGGTCGTAAGACCATGAACTGAAGCCATGGACCGTGAACTAAACAAATGAAAGCGGTGCATTTTGGTTGTGTTCACGGTCCAGGCCAGATGTTCACGGCCGTGAACTGTGACCGTGAACTGGGCGCGATCAGTCTATAAAAGGGGAGCTGAAAGGAAGAAAAAGGGGGAGCCCAAAGTACGATAAACCTTCTTCTTCTTGAAACCCTAGAGAGAGAAAGCCACGAACAAAGAGGAAGAAGAGGCTAGGATTTGCTCCAAGTCAGGAATTGGAAAGTTCCTCCTCAAGAGAGCATCTCTACAAGCACAAGGAAGGATTGAGGCATCACAATGATGGTTTTTTCTCTTGTCCTTTGTGTTTTTTCTTCTTCTAGCATGGAGTAGTCTCCTATTCGCTTGTGTGGGTGATGTTCAATTTTAGATTTGAGGTATTGTTCATGATGATTGTGCATTGTGTGTGCTTGGTAATCTATTATCCTACTCTAACCTAGCTTAGAGAGAAACCCCCTTAGCTCAAGAGGCTCAAATTGAGCTGGGTCTTCTTAAGCATTCCATGCCTCCTAACTGGGTTAAGGTAGGGCAAACCTCTAAACTCGAATTAGGCATCTAGGTTAATTGTGATTAAGCCATCCAAACCTTGTTTTGAGAGAGAAGGTAAGTCAACTCTCAAGTACTTGTGCCAAGAGGGCTACATCGTAGCCTATAATGCATTGCTTGGCCTAGCGATTGAAAGTGTGGTTTCCAACCACTGTTGCTCCTCCTAACGGTTCACAATTGTCTCGTCGCACACCGTAACATTCGATCCCACGGTTCATGGTAGTTAGTTAGGGGGAAACAACTCCTAAATGAAGCTTCTCACCAAGACTTTCAATCCTTTTACTTTTCAAGTCTTGCATTTTCAATCGTAGATTGTAGAGATTTTCACAAACTTCAAGTCTTACATGGACAGTTCCGAGTTTATATTTAATTATACTTGCCCTATATTGCACCCGTTTAAGGTTTATACTTTGGCCTTAGGTGGGATTTAAGTGTGATATTTGGAGTGAGTCAAGTTTTTGACGCCGGTTTCGGGGAACTTCAGTCCATTATTTTGAAAAGATTGTTTGGTTTTAATCTAGATTTTACTTTGAGTTTTGATTGTGTGAAGTGTTGCTTGTGCTAGACGTGTTGTGGTTCTTTTAAGTGTGTGCATGGAAGTGTATGACCCAGAGCAATCCGACACCTTTAGCGCCACTAGACGAGAATCACAACCACACTCTCTGACTCTTAGCTTGTGAGAGAGAGAGAGTGAGAGAGAGAGAGAGAGAGAGAGAGAGAGAGAGAGAGTTAGCGGAAGCAAGAAGAAGAATTGAAGAGAGGGGACATCAAGTTGGTCCCGGAGTTAGAGGAGTTGAAGTAGAAGGGAAGTTGAGATGGCGGCGAATCAACAACAAGGTGCTAATCCGCCTTCGAACCCATATGCGAAAGCGGGAGCTGAGGAAAAACCAACGGCTATGGGCTATTACATGGCTCCACGGGCGGCAGATATTCAACCCCCCATCTAACATCCACCCTTGGCCGCTAATAACTTTGAAATCAAGCCCGCCCTAGTCACGATGATTCAAAACAGCGCATTGTTTCATGGGCTCACCAATGAATCGCCGAGGGAGCATGTTCATAGGTTCCTTGAGCTTGCGGGAAGTTTGAAGATAAATGGCGTCCCTGCAGAGGCATTTCAATTGAGGTTATTCCCCTACTCTCTTGCGGAGAAAGCGCTTAGATGGCTAAAAAACCAACCAGCTCGCTCAATTACCTCGTGGGATGATTTGCTCAACAAGTTCATGACCCGATATTGTCCTCCTTCCAAGACAGCCGAGTGGAGGAAGAAGATCATTCACTTTGAGCAATAGGAAGATGAGACATTGAGGGATTCATGGGAAAGATTCTCCGACTACTTCCTCCAATGGCCTCACTATGGATTCGATGAGCAATTTCGGATAGAGACTTTCTATGGCGATCTCATTCAAGATGACAAGATTATCATCGATTCTCTTTGCCAAGGGAGTTTGATGAACATGACTCCACCTCAGTGGACCGAGTTGCTCGAAGACATGTCTATCAAGGGATATGATTGGGGTTTGACGAGAAGTGGTAAGAGAAGCACCGAAAGAGGAGTGCGAAGTGTGGGAGCAAGTGCTCCACTTGAAGCTAAGCTTGACAAATTGATTGAGGTGATCCTTGAGGACCAGAAGCAAGGGAAGGAGTCGTTGGTGACATACGATTGGGGTGCAAGTTTGGGCTATGAGGAAGCCGAGTGCCAAATGATGAATGAAGAAATGGCCCATTACAAGCAGTTGAACTCTATATCCCCTATGCATGCCGACTGGATGTTTTGTCTGGAGGAGCTAGTGACCACCTTTGTTGACTCCAGCTCTAAGAAGTTTGAAAAAATTGAGAGGTTCAATAGGGGAGGCGACAGAGAAATTCTCAACCATAGAGACAGGGTTGCTACGCCACCAATCACTCTTGACAACCTTGACCACAAGTGTGGGGATTATCTCGAAGGCAGCTACCTCCAAAGAAGAAGCCATCCGAGACAGAAGATCAAAATGGAGCCAGTAGTTTTCTTGAGAAATAAGGGTCACGAGTGAAATCGGAGGGGAGAAGGTCGATTCAACTCCTCAATCGGAGCTGAGGAATGAAAAAGAAACTCCAGCTCTTCCCTATCCTTCTCGATTCCGCAATGATCGCACGACGATAGAGTTTGCCCACTTCATGGAGCTGATGAACCAATTGCACCTCAACATCCCTTTCGTGGAGGCCCTCACCCAGATGCCCAAGTACGCAAAGTACTTGTAGGACCTCCTCACCAACAAGAAGAAGCTGGAAGGGATGGCTACGGTGACCTTGAATGAAGAGTGCTCAGCCATCCAGCAGAACCACCCGCCCACAAAGCACAAAGATCAAGGAAGTTTCACTAACACTTGTTTTATTGGCAACATGTGCATAGGAAAAATCCTTGGCGTACCTAGGAGCAAGTATAAATGTGATGCCTAATAGGTTGTTTAAAAATTTAGACCTAGGTGAACCTAGAACTACCAGGATGAACATTCAGCTGGCAGATAGGTCCATTGTACAACATAAGGGTGTCATGGGGGACCTACTTGTCAAGGTAGGGACTCTCATTTATCCATTCGATTTTGTCATTCTCGACGTTGATGATAACGTCGATGTCCCTCTCATCCTGGGTAGACCTTTCTTGGCTACTGCCAAGGCATTGATTGATGTGCATGGGGGAAGTTAGTGATTAGGGCAGGGGAGGAAGAGGTTACCTTCTCTATTGATGAGAGCATGAAGTTTTCCAACAATCATGATGATTTTAACTACTTTGTTAAAGTTTTTTATTTCATGGAGGCACTCGCATTCGCGGGTGCCTACCCTTCTAACCATGTTGAAGAGTGTTATTTGATAGGGATGAATTACTTGGAATCTCAAGAGGAGGAAAGCCAACTTCTGCAAGATCAGGTGGTTGAAGCTCTGCCCTCAATGTCCAAGATCCCTACCTCCTTGGAGGAACCACCCGAGTTGGAGCTGAAGCCTTTTCCTCCCCATCTTGAGTATGCCTTCCTGAGGAACGATGGCAAGCTCCCAATCATCATCAACTCCAATCTTACACCGGAGCAGAAGACTGAGTTGATTGGGGTCTTGCATCATCCCGAGAGGGCCATCGCATGGGATATCACAGATATCTGAGGGAACAGACCAACCTTTTGCTCGCACAAGATCCTTTTAGAGGAAGGTACCAAGCCGGTTCGTCAACCTCAAAGGCGTGTGAATCCCAACCTGGAGGAAGTGGTAAAGGTAGAATTAATAAAGCTTTTGGATGTAGGGATCATAGTTAGTAAAATACAGATCGGGTATCATACAGTAAAGTTACGTACGTGAATAATACTTATTTTAAATCTAAAGTTATGATTAAAAGTTCGGGCAAAATAACGAACATTTCAAATATACGTCAAATGAATCTTACGTGTACAGTACGTACCTTTATCAAATATACGTTACAAAAAGTACGAGAGTTTTATAAATGTCAAACTCGCAAATTTATAGAATTTAATAGAACCGCAACTCTAAAATCATGCAAAATGGATCATAAAACATAAAAATGAAACTCGCAACCTAAGATCATGGTACAAATTAGTATTGTGAGCTCTGATGCCCTGCAAACAAATAAAATACTTCATATTATACTAACAATGCATGTTGATTAAGTTAAAAAATTATGTGTAGGGGCCAGACTTTACCCAATTGAAATCTACAAAGTACTAATTGGAGTTAAAACTCAATAGTAGTGACTACACGGGTTGGAACAGAAAGAAACAAAGAATTGTCATGCCTTAGGTTAAAAGTGCTAAATATTAAACTACTGATTACATGGATTCGAACTTAACAGTAAAGAGTATATATTGAAACTTGAAAGTAGTAAGAGACTAAGAACTTATATATTTGACAATTGACATACATGCATGCTGCCACCAACCCATCATTTCTAATTTTTAATTTAAAAGAATGAAATACAAATTAGATGCACATGGAAAATCTCTTACTCCTAAGTTGGGATTCCAATCCAATAGCCACGTAGTAGTGGAACATCCTAATTAAGAAATAAAAAATATGTATAGAAGCACTCTAAACTCCAGCCACGAATCACAGTATACACACATATATATAATTACATATAACTATATATACATAGCATTCCAAATCCAGGCGGAGGGAACTAGAACATGTAATATACCGTTGTTGAACTTTGGATTGCAGGTAGGCAGACAAGAAAAAGCATGAAGAAAAGAGAATTCAAAGAAGCAACACATGTTCATCTTAAATTTAGAAGAATCTAGCATGAATATATACCTCGTCGTTGTTGAGAAAGGTAGCACAGATTAGTATGATTCCGCCGGAGTTGGATGGCACACAGGGTAGAATGGTGGCGGCGAAGAAGAAAAATTGCAGAAAAACCTAAAATTGGCCCGCTGACTTTTTGCCTCCACTGTACTTTAACTTATATAGGCCGCCATAGTCCGTTTATTTGCCGTATATACGACAAGGGGTCCATATATCCGTATAATACAGCTTGTCAAGTTAAATTACGAGAAACACAATAAAGCTCGGCAAAGATGGGGATACGCGTATTATACGATTAACTTTCCGTTTTTACTAACTATGGTCGGGATCATCTACCCATCTTGGATAGTCAGTGGGTGAGCCCAACATTTGGTCCCTAAGAAAGAAGGGATGACAGTGGTAGCCAATGAGAAGGAAGAGCTTATACCAACAAGAACGGTGATCGGGTGGAGGGTGTGCATTGATGATCGGTGATTGAACGACGCCACCCGCAAAGATCATTTCCCTTTGCCCTTCATCGATAAAATTTTGGAGAGGCTCGCGGGGCATGACTATTACTGTTTCCTGGATGAGATGTCAGGGTACTTCCAGATCCCGGTTGCCCAAGAAGATCAAGCCAAGACAACGTTCACCTGCCCTTTCAGAACATTTTCTTATAGGCTCATTCCGTTTGGATTGTGCAATACCCCAGCCACATTCCAAAGATGCATGGTGGCCATTTTCGATAAACTCATGGGGAGATAATGGAAGTGTTCATGGACGACTTCTCGGTGTTCGGAGATTCATTTTCTCATTGTCTTGCCAACCTGGAGAAGGTCCTTGAGCGATGTGAAGAAACCAATCTGGCTTTCAGTTGGGAGAAGTCACATTTCATGGTGCGAGAAGGCATTGTGTTGGGGCACAAAATTTCCAAGAGGGGAATTGAAGTGTATCGAGCCAAGGTTGAAACAATAAGCAAGCTTCCTCCATCAACTACGGTCAAGGGCATAAGGAGTTTCCTTGGGCATGCAGGATTTTACTGGCGCTTCATTGAGAACCTTTCAAAGATTGCATTACCACTGACAAAACTTTTGGAGAATGATGCTCCCTTCTTCTCCGCGAAGGAATGTTTTGAAGCATTTAACATCCTCAAGGTGAAGCTCACGAATGCCCCCATAATGGTCTCGCTGGATTGGAGCCTTCCTTTCGAGCTTATGTGTGATGCTTGTAACTATGCAGTGGGGGCAGTGTTGGGACAAAGGCGGGGTAGGAAATTTCAACCCATCTTCTACGCTTCAAAGACGTTAAATGATGCTCAAGAGAATTATATGACTACCGAAAAAGAGTTGTTGACAGTAATTTTTTCTTTTGACAAGTTCAGGTCTTACCTTGTGCTTTCAAAAGTTATTGTCTACACTGACCACTCCGCCATTCGCTTCTTGATGAGCAAGGCCAATTCCAAGCCCTGCCTAATCCGATGGATCCTACTTCTCCAAGAGTCTGATGTGGAGATCATAGACAAAAAGGGAGCCGAATATCTTGCGGCGGACCATCTCTCGCAACTCGAAGGACCGGGAGGGAGCACCTCCAAAAGAGAGATAAATGACACTTTCCCCAATGAACGGTTGTTTGTGCTTGCCACTGTTGAGAGTGCCACCCCGTGGTTCACTGACTTCACCAATTACTTGGTTGGAAGGCAACTGCCCAAGGGGATGAACACAAATGGAAAAAGAAAGTTCTTCTCCGATCTCCGATACTATTTTTGGGATGATCCCCACCCTTCTCGGATTGGAGCCGATAGGGTCATTCAGAGGTGTGTATCGGAGATGGAAATTACGCTATCCTAAGCCACTGCCACGAGGGACCAGCTGGAGGCCATCATAGTGCCAACTAAATTGCAAGGAAGGTGCTTCAATCGGGATTCTACTGGTTGTCTCTATTCTGGGACGCCTACACATTTGTGAGTCGTTGCGACAATTGTCAAAGGACGGGTAATGTTTCTAACCAAAATGAGATGCCCCAAACGATTTCCATTACATGCGAGATTTTTTATGTTTGGAGCATCGACTTTATGGGTCCTTTTCCTTCTTCTTTTGGAAACAAGTACATTCTAGTGGCTGTGGAATACGTCTCGAGGTGGGTCGAGGCTCAAGATCTCCCCACCAATGATGCAAGACGAGTCTGCGGATTTCGTAAGAAATTGTTTTCCGGATTTGGGCCCCTGAGGGCCATCATTAGTAATCGAGGACCGTGAACTGGAGCCACGAACCGCGAACTGAAGGGTGTCCATAGAGGTTTTAGAAGTTACTGACGTCGAATCAGTTCACGGTCGTAAGACCGTGAACTGAAGCCATGGATCGTGAACTGGGCATGAGTAGTCTATAAAAGGGGAGCTGAAAGGAAGAAAAAGGGATAGCCCAAAGTGAGAGAAACCTTCTTCTTCTTGAAACCCATGAGAGAGAAAGCCACAAAGCAAGGGGGAGAAGAGGCTAGGGTTTACTCCATGTCAAGAATTGGGAAGTTCCTCCTCAAGAGAGGATCTCTACAAGCACAAGGAAGGATTGAGGCATCACAATTATGGTTTTTTCCCTTGTCCTTTGTGTTTTCCCTTCTTCTAGCATGGAGTAGTATCCTATTCACTTGGGTGTTGTAGAACCCTCACTGCTACCATGTAGTTGATTATGTGGATTGAATGTTTGTGTGTGGGTGATATTTAATTTAAGATTTAAGGTATTACTCATGATGATTATGCATTGTGTGTTCTTGGCAATCTATTATGCTACTCTAACCTAGCTCAAATTGAGCTGGGTCTTCTTAGGCATTCCATGCCTCCTAACTGGGTTACAGTAGGGCTAACATCTAAAATCAAATTAGACATCTAGGTTAATTGTGATTAAGCCGTCCAAACCTTGGTTTGAGGAAGAAGGTAAGTCAACCCTCAAGTGCTTGGGCCAAGAGGGCTACATCGTAGCCTATAATGCATTCCTTGGACTAGCGATTGAGAGTGTGGTTTCCAGCCAATGTTGCTCCTCCTAACATTTCGCAATCGCCTTGTCACACACTGATTCATTCAATCCCATGGTTCATGGTAGTTAGCTAGGGGGAAATAACTCCCGAGTGAAGCTTCTCGCCAAAAGTTTCAATCCTTTTACTTTTCTTGCATTTTCAATCATAGATTGTAGAGATTCTTACAAACTTCATTCCGCTAGATAATGTTTCAAACAATTGAAGTAGGGTTACATGGACTGGCTCGGGTTGATATTTAAACATATTTTCCCAAGAATTGGGAAGTTCCTCCTCAAGAGAGGATCTCTACAAGCACAAGGAAGGATTGAGGCATCACAATGATGGTTTTTCCCCCTTTCCTTTGTGTTCTGCCTTTTTCTAGCATGGAGTAGTCTCCTTTTCACTTGAGTGTTGTAGAACCCTAACTTCTACCATGTAGTTGATTGTGTGGATTGAATGATTGTGTGTGGGTGGTGTTTAATTTAAGATCTGAGGTATTTTTCATGGTGATTGTGCATTGTGTGTGCTTGGCAATCTATTGTGCTATTCTAACCTAGCTTAGAGGGAAATCCTCTTAACTTAAGAGGCTCAAATCGAGCTGGGTTTTCTTGGGCATTCCATGCCTCCTAACTAGGTCAATGTAGGGCAAACCTCCAAACTCAAATTGAACACCTAGGCTAATTGTGATTAAGCCGTCCAAACCCCGGTTTGAGGGAGAAGGTAAGTCAACCCTCAATTGCTTGGGCCAAGAGGGCTACAATTGTAGCCTATAATGTTTCCTTGACCTAGCAATTGAGAGTGTGGTTTCTAACCATTATTGCTCCTCCTAGGGGTTCACAATCGCCTTATCGCACACCGATTCATTCGATCCCATGGTTCATGGTAGTTAGTTAGGGGGAAACAACTCCCGAGTGAAGCTTCTCACCAAGAGTTCCAATCCTTTTACTTTTCAAGTCTTGCAATTTTAATCGTAGATTGTAGAGATTTTCACAAACTTCATTCTGCTAGATAATGTTTCAAACAATCGAAGTAGGGGTACATGGACCATCTCGGGTTGATATTTAAACATATTTGCCCAATATTGCACCCATTTAAGATTTATACTTGGGCATTAGATGGGATTTAAGTGTGATGTTTGGAGTGAGTCACTCCCCATTGTTAATGATGCTACAATAGCACACATATTGAGTAGGGAGCATAGCATGATGTCATCGATTTCCATATGATGCATCCTATGCATCTCTTTGAAGAGTTTCCTAGCCTCTGTTCGACTGTTCTATAGTTTCGAGCGAGTCCATTCACAAAATGCTGTGCAAGATTTTATATCTTCCATTTCCATAATCTTGTGCAAAAGCAATGAGCATTAGCTAGGCTCCCACATCTTCATAGGCATCGATAATTGATCCAATCAAATCAAGGTGCCCTTCAAAACCTAGTTTCTCAACCAATCCATGTAGTTGGATGACTTTGAAAACATCACTAGTTCTTCCAGGCACCTTCAAAAGACTACCCAAAGTGAAGCAATCAGGTAGCAAACCTATTGAACGACCAATCATCATAATGGGTTAGAGAAGCCAAATTACTACACACACTAAGCAAATAACAGCTGACTTAAGTGCCTTCTGCCATCATGGCATGAAACAGTCGAAAAGAATCATCACCAAGACCCTGAACAGCATACCCACCAATCATTGCAATCCAAGAACCACATCTCTGTCAAGAATTGTCTCAAACAAATAACAAGCATCTTCCATCCTCCCACACTTAGAATTCAAATCAATCAATGCAGTTTGCACAAACAAATAGCTAGCAAACCTACTATTTGCAACCCTCTCTTGAAACATTGCAAACGAGATGACGCCCTTAACACCCTAGCATAAGTAAACTGATTGGCCTTCACCCCCAACCTATTTATTTCTGAAAACAGCAGCATAGCATCTTCATAACACTCATTTTTTCCATAACCTGAAATCTGAGTTGTCCAGCACACAACATTCTTTACGGTCATTCTATCAAACACTTTACGACCACCTCTGGCATCACCAATCATTGCATAGAAGACAATTAATTTGGTGTTTAAATGAGGAATTGAGACAAACCCATTTGTTATCATATGAGAGTGAGCCAAAAGGCCAGGCTTTTCTAGCTCCTCGCAAGATGCAACGTTGCAAATTTTTGTCATAGTCAAAGGAGTGAGCAGCTTGTTGGAGCAAACATCTCGTGCAAAAACAACGAACATTCTTTGACTTCAAAGCTCCAAAGTGGTGTGCGTCTAAAAGGAAGCTGACTACTTTCATTAGCAAAATCATCCTCCTAGTAATTGAAAAGGGAAAGCCTTTTATGTAAAAGAATTTATACTAAACTAGTAAGTTGTGCGCACTCTGCGCCACAGTCATCTGTCTTATGCTTACAGTTTAGTCAAAACTGGAAATGAATATAGTGTCAGAAAACATATGGCAACACAAACTCAGTGATTCCAAATGGGTGAAGGCAGGTGGATCTCACATGCTTGTGCCCTTGATGATGGAACGACAGTGTTGTCGCCTGGTAGGGGAATAATTTCACAAATGAAGAGGTTTATGGTGATAGAGTTCAGCATTCACTATGTAGGGAAATTGCAGAAGAGGGCTTACTAACCTTGAAGGTTCAAAATGAATCCAATATATTCAAACCACCATTGTTTGGAAGTACTTGGTTAAGAAGAGCAGGAAGCTGGGTTTACCAGGTGAAGGCTTGTGTGCTATTTGAAAGGTAAATAACAAGAACTGCCTTAAGCTCATTAACCGGCAAACTAAAGCAGCCTAGTATCTTAAGTCCAATGAAAAAATCAGAACTTGAACACAAAACATAATCACGCAACTGCAAATAGGCAAGCCATATATGCTCATAATTTAAGCATACTTGTCATAAGATGATAATGAGGTTTATGTCATGCAGAAAAAAGGACAGAAACTAATCAAGTGCTCCCTCAATTGTCCTCATTGAAACTCCTATAACAATCACCATTTTTCCATCATACTAAGTTTTATAAAATGAAGACCTAAGATCAGAAGTTGTAGCAACTTATTTTTCAGATCAATTGAAGCAGTAGCCTATATAAAAAGTTGTGTTTGTTTTATGGTTAGCCAAAGCAAAAGCCTCACAAGCCAAATAACTAATGAGATTTTCATGGAACAACTTGCTTTTCAGATTAGTACGTTTGTAAGCAGTATATGCCCAAGACATGAAGCCAATCACAAATCAACAATGATTTTCCTGTAGTTATTAAGCATGCATTTTACAATGTCAATACATATATTTTAATGGAACCCCCTAAGTTAGGCTGGGACAAGTTCAAAATATCCAAGTTCAGAGTTCTGAAAATATATAGAGGCCAAATAAAAGACATCTGAATAAACAGTACACATAACAAAACATCTTTATCATCTCAAATGACTCTTCAGGTGAAGGGTCATGTCACTTAACTCAAGAGGCAACAACAAAAGCTAGAAGTAGTTAGTAATCTAAAATCAAATAAACCAGTAAGATAGTTGACCAGTAACATACTTGATGCAACCAAAAGCCAGGCAATTAATGATCATCATTGGTCAGCAAGGCAAACCAAAAGGTTGGAAAACATTAAATTAGTGATGGTAGAGCATGCACGCAGAAGGCAGATGAAAATGAGAAAGCTTTTGCAGTAACATGGGTATTAAATCACATTTGTTGTATAATACATTTCAAAATATCACAATGTTGTTCGTTCAGGAAAATAGTGGCTGGTGAAAATATGGCACCGATAACCTCAAAGTGCACTTCCATAATAGGGATTATGCCATGAAAATAAAGTTTCCAACGGACCTGTAACTTCCCTCCTGCAGCACTCCTCACAGCCTCAATTCCGACAGACATAGCCTTGAAGTTCCATGGAGCATGACCCAAATTCTAGCTGGAAACAGTTTTCTTGCTTTTTTACAGTTTGATAATGAAGATGCAGCATAGTTGAAAGCTAGGAACCAAGAAGGGTTACAGTTTGATAATGAAGAGACAGCATATTTGAAAGCTAGGAACCAAGAAGGGTTGTAAGATTGGGCTCTCTCCAAAGATTGGTGACTGAAATATTTGTAGACGACAAAAACTTCGTTGTAGAGAGAAGAGCTAATGACCCCATTACTTACTAAATCCCCAATCCCTTAGTATAATAGAAATGGTAACCTGTGATGGAAAAAGAAAAGGAAGGTGCTTTGATCAGAAGAGCAGTTAAAGAGCCACCTGCCAATTAATCTAGAATGATTAAGAGTGAAGCAAACAAAACAGAACTTGAGGCAGAGTCCATGTACACACAAGAAATATGAAAGCAAAATCAAACATTTCTGACTCTCTCTGTCGTAAGGACAATGGATAATTTGTTACTATGAGGAACTGCAAACCTTGATTAGAGTATTTTAACAATAACCAACTGAAATGTGAAGAGTTGATATTCTAAAGCTCAAAATGAAATAATACCGATTCGGGCCAAAATGTACACTTATCTTCGTTTCTCTTCGACATTTGTGGCATTTGAGCTCCAAAAAGGGTGATTTTACGCTAGTTTTGTTGTGTTTCAATGTGTTTCGGAGTCTAACAGGTGGAACCAACCCCAAAGTCGAAAGTTGAAAGAAAAGGCGCGAGGATCGGGCAAAAAGGAGGTAGAAGCCGCAGTTCACGGTCCAAGCAGTGAGTTTACGATCATCAAGACCGTGAACTAGAACCACAAACCGGGAACTGGCTAGGTTCCAAAGAGTTTTCAGAGATAACTGAAGCCATGGACCGCGAACTCGTTAAGTGAAGCGGTGCGTTTTGACTAAGTTCACGGTCCCCGCCAGTTGTTCACGGCCGTGAACTGGGACTGTGAACTGGGCGCGACCAGTGTATAAAAGGAGAGCTAAAATGAGGAAGAAGGGGGAGCCCAAAGTGAGAGAAACATTCGTTTTCTTGAAAACCTAGAAAGGGAAAGCCACAAACCAAGAGGGAGAAGAAGCTAGGGTTTGCTCCAATTCAAGATTTGGGAAGTTCCTCTTTAAGAGAGGATCTCTACGAACACAAGGAAGGATTGAGGCATCACAATGATAGTTTTCCCCTTTCTTTTGTGTTCTTCCTTTTTCTAGCATGGAGTAGTCTCCTTTTCACTTGAGTGTTGTAGAACCCTAACTTCTACCATGTAGTTGATTGTGTGGATTGAATTATTGTGTGTGAGGGGTGGTTAATTTAAAATTTGAGGTATTTTTCATGGTGATTGTGCATTGTGTGTGCTTGGCAATCTATTGTGCTATTCTAACCTAGCTTAGAGGGAAACCCCCTTAACTTAAGAGGCTCAAATCGAGCTGGGTTTTCTTGGACATTACATGCCTCCTAACTAGGTTAATGTAGTTCAAACTTCCAAACTCAAATTGAACACCTAGGTTAATTGTGATTAAGCCGTCCAAACCCCAGTTTGGGGGAAAAGGTAAGTCAACCCTCAATTGCTTGGGCCAAGAGGCCTACAATTGTAGCCTATAAGGTTTCATTGGCCTAGCAATTGAGAGTGTGGTTTCTAACCATTGTTGCTAAAGAGGATAGCTTGTCCCCAGGGTATCCTTCCAAATGATGAGTCGGGCCTTCAACCTGTGAGAGGTAGCCGACGAGTGAGACATGTGGCAGAGCCGACTTCTTTTGCCCCACTTCTCCACTTGAGACCCACGTTGTGTATAACCTCGCCTCGAGCGAGAATGTGTGTGTTTGTGTTTGCTTTTGTCTTCTCCTTGAAGCTCCAATCTACTACCCCGGGAAAACAAATTCCAACTTTCACTCACCAAGCCATGTTGTAACATCGTTCTACTCCTATCTTAAACCATTGAGGGCAATGTCGAGCTTAAGTGTGTCTGTGTGGGGGGGGGGGGGGGGGAGTAGTTTATTATTATGCTTGTGTGAGTGTGATTGAATGCTTGGAACCTTGATGTATGCCCAAATTTTAAAAATTTGAGGGCTCCAAGCAATGCTTGCATGATTAAAGTGGCCGGTTTGTGGGAGAATCTCGTATTTATTGGCATTGACCTTGAATTGTTGCATGTGATCGAGTGTGTCCTATGGTGATGAATGAGAGGTGCGTTAGGATAGTCGAAAGGTTTAGTTCTCATGTGTGCAAAAATGAATGGATGTCTTGACTCGATTACTTGTTGATTACAATTGCCATGCATTGTGTTTTGTGAATTGGAAGAGATAGTTGGGTGACTAGGTAGCCATGTGAGTTTTGAACAGATCATTTTCTTCTTGTGTGTTTAGATACCTCTTACCATGGCGAGTAACATCACAGTTTTCACTAGTGAGTATGACGAAGGCAGAGGATTAGTCCACACCCAAATGTTGATTGTCCCGAAAGGTTCTATCCCCTAGTCAACCCCTTTGAGCCTTGTGACTTTGGGGGTCATTCTCTTGTAGGAGCTTTTTGCTTGTGAGCTTAATGGTGTTTGATAGAACGACCCCCATCCTTTCTTCGTGTCTATATGTGATTCTTCCTTGTGTCACGGAGCTCGTGCTTAGGAGCTCCATTGAGGTTCTTCATAGAAGGCTTTTGCGCGGTTTCTTGCTAGAAATGAGAGAGAGAAAAAGAGTAGTGTTGGAGTAAGTTCTACAAAGAGAGCATTGATTGTTAAATGTTAATGTGGCAAGTATTTTACTCTCTAGTACCCCCTCAAAAAGAAAAGAAAAGAGAAAATAAAAGTCGAAAGAAAAAGAATCGAACAAGAGGTAATAAAACGGGGTAAATAAAGTAGAGAGTGCCGCAAAATAATCAAATTGTATGTTCTAAGAAGGGTTTCTTGGCACTCAAGTCATTGAAACACCCAAATTGTTGTTGAATCCTTCACTACTATGTTTGAAATGTGATAGCAAGAATAGATCGATGAAGTGTGCTTGAATGAAGTTCATGATGGGTGATAGTTTGTAAGGGAGGAACTAAGGTTTTTGGTCGATGCTAGTGGCCGTTGTGTGTAAGGAAGGTTCTTAGTCGAAGCCGTAGAACCTTCGGTTTTAGAGTAAAGATGTAGGAACTCATGTTGTGTTTGCCACCACCCAAAAGGCCTTTTCCCCATGTCCAAGAAAATTTCCAATCATTTGAACCCGTGTCTAAGACCTCCGGACACGATATTGATGACAATCGTCCCATGAACTCTAGCATTTAGAGGTTGTCGTCATGGTGAAGAGACGATAGGGTCGAGTGTTGATGATTGTGCACATTTTTTTGCACCAAATGGTCCCAACCCCATTTATCAAGAGAGTGAGTGATTCATTCTTGTTTTGCATGTCAAATTATACCCCGGTGAGGACCTTTGTTACCCATTCGTTTATTCCTTGGACTTTTATGTTATGCATGGTTAGTTGTGGTTGATGAGTGGTCTTATTGAGACTTGCATTGATTCATGAATAAGGTGAGAACTTTTCGTTTACCCATTTTTGGTGGTCTCGAATGTCATTTGTGGTGGATGCTGGTATCGCTTGCAACGGTCCATGTGTTAATTACCAATAGCCATTGAGATTTCCCACTTTGTGCCCTTTGAGTTGTCCCCAAAGTATTTTTGTTTAGGTTGAGATATTACCTTGTGTTAAATGGTTTGCTTGGGGACAAGCAAACGATAAGTGTGGGGGAGTGATTCAGGCCTAAATGTACACTTTTTATCCCTGTTTCTCTTTGACGTTTGTGGCATTTGAGCTCTAAAAAGGGTGGTTTTACGCTAGGTTTGTTGTGTTTCAATGTGTTTCAGAGTCTAACAGGTGGAACCAACCCCGGAGTCGAAAGTTGGAAGAAAAGGCACGGGGATCGAGCAAAGAGGAGGTAGCAGCCGCAGTTCACGGTCAGGGAAGTGAGTTCACGGTCATTAGGACCGTGAACTAGAGCCACAAACCGCGAATTGGCGAGGTTCTAGAGAGTTTTCAGAGGTTACTGACCGTGAACTGAAGCCATGGACCGCGAACTCGTTAAGTGAAGCGGTGCGTTTTGGACTGAGTTCACGATCCCCGCCAGTTGTTCACGGCCGTGAACTAGGCGCAACCAATGTATAAAAGGATGTTGAAAGGAGGAAGAAAGGGGATCCCAAAGTGAGAGAAACCTTCTTCTTCTTCTTGAAAACCTAGAGAGAGAAAGCCACGAACCAAGAGGGAGAATAAGCTAGGGTTTGCTCCAAGTCAAGATTTGGGAAGTTCCTCTTCAAGAGATGATCTCTACAAACACAAGGAAGGATTGAGGCATCACAATGATGGTTTTTCCCTCTTTCCTTGTGTTCTTCCTTTTTCTAGCATGGAGTAGTCTCCTTTTCACTTGGGTGTTGTAGAACCCTAACTTCTACCATGTAGTTGATTGTGTGGATTGAATGATTGTGTGTGGGTGGTGTTTAATTTAAGATTTGAGGTATTTTTCATGGTGATTGTGCATTGTGTGTGCTTGGCAATCTATTGTGCTATTCTAACATAGCTTAGAGGGAAACCCTCTTAACTTAAGAGGCTCAAATCGAGCTGGGTTTTCTTGGGCATTCCATGCCTCCTAACTAGGTCAATGTAGGGCAAACCTCCAAACTCAAATTGAACACCTAGGCTAATTGTGATTAAGCCGTCCAAACCCCGGTTTGAGGGAGAAGGTAAGTCAACCCTCAATTGCTTGGGCCAAGAGGGCTATAATTGTAGCCTATAATGTTTCCTTGGCCTAGCAATTGAGAGTGTGGTTTCTAACCATTGTTGCTCCTCCTAGGGGTTCACACACTACAAGAAAAAGGATCTATGTTTCGAATCTGTAGACGCAATATTATAATGATTTCCAACTAAACCGACAGAATTGAGACAATGATTACTCAAGGCAAAAGTGCAATCATGACTAAGCATGATTCCCTTCTAGGACCTTGTAATTTTGAGTTTAGAGAACTGCCACAACAACTCTTTACTTAAGGCAGAAGGGCAACCATAACTAAATATAATTCCCATCTATGACCATTGTAATTTTCAGTTCGGAAACCCCCCCCCCCCCCACACACACACACACACAACCAATCTTTACTAAATGCAGAAGAGCAACCACGAGTAAGCATGATTCCCTTCTAGGACATTGAACTCAGTTTGAGAATCGCTACAAGAAATCTTCAGTTAAGGCAGTAGGCAGAAGGGCAACCATGACTACGTATAATTCCCTTCTAGGACCTTGTAATTTCAGTCCGATACTTTCCA
This sequence comes from Linum tenue, assembly GCA_946122785.1. Taxonomy (NCBI): domain Eukaryota; kingdom Viridiplantae; phylum Streptophyta; class Magnoliopsida; order Malpighiales; family Linaceae; genus Linum; species Linum tenue. The sequence goes on along the minus strand of CAMGYJ010000002.1, from coordinate 21,561,784 downwards.
GTACCAATCTTTACTCAAGGCAAATGGGCAATCATGACTAATCATAATTCTCATCTAGGACCTTGTAATTTTCCATTTAGAAAACCGCCACAGCTAATCATTACTTAAGCAAGAAGGGCAATTATGACAACATAATTCCCTTCTAGGGCCTTAACAAACCAAATAGGCTCGTATTCGTGCAAGCTCACATTATTCAATAATATGTTTCGAATCTGTCGACGACCAATTAACAATGTTACCTTCTATGAACTCTGTCAAATCTAGAAGGATTCTAAACACTTCATTTAGAACTGAAGCGCTGAAACAAAACCAACAAATGTTTCATAAGCAACATGTTTCCTTCATATTACTCCCAAATATACATGTCGCTACATAAAAGATCTCTCCAAAAGAAATTGACAGAAGGGAAACGAGGACTTGCAATGTTTCACTTCACAAAGAATACAATTTTGGCTTAGATAATGGCAACAAACATGATGTGAAACAGCTCTCATACTAATGCCCAGGCATATTGATGGCAGGTTAGATGGTTAACATATGCAGAAGAGTGATCACAAGACATGGTTCTCTTCTAGAACTTCCTTTTAGGTGCTTGCTTAATGAAATTTTTGTCAAGTAAACAGCTATAAAGTGCAGTATTTGGCAAATAAAACTAGTGCTTATGAAAGAGGAATAAAGAAACTAGAATTGTTCATACGCAACAAACCAATTTGTGATTCTGGAACCAACTGTCGAAAATCCACAATTTGGATATCGGCGAGAACACGGCAGCCCAAATTTTTGTCTCCAAGAACAGTCAAAAGTTACCCTCATATGACCCCTTTTCAACCCACTAATCTCACTTCATCAACATCGCTAGATGTCACAGGACAAATAAGAGAACTAGCCCTTCGACCAAGAAGGAAATGCGTAGAAATTAAACCGACGCAATCCAAATGGAAAAGAAGGGGAGGCAACAAAGAGAAGATGATAAAATAGTGTACCACTTAATCAACCAGAAACTAGGGCACCATCAAAGGCTCATTCGTTGGCGACATCCTTCACACTAGAGACACGGACTGAGAGAGAAGCGTCGCCTTACACAGAACCCTAACAAAGCCACAACAACATACAAAAATCGACATCACGGCAACCGGGATCCCAAAACTACTGCCACCACGAAACCCTAGGATCGGACGCTTCTCGTCTCTGACTGAGTGAAAAATAGGCCAAGAAATATTTCTGTTTATAGAGTGATCATCGTAGCGAGTGGGTCGACAAATTATTACCGTTGAAAAGAGTCGGTTAGGCTAGAAAATACGCCGGATTCAGTTCCCCCAATTCTTCGACATTTTAGGCCAAGTCCAATGCAAATCCCCAAATTTGGGGGCCTTCATCCCCAAATTTGGGGATTGATCCCCATTTTTCATTTTTTGCTCCAATGCTTCAATCTCTCTATTTGAGGATTTTCATTTTTCTAGTTTTTCCATTTACTTATAAATGTACTTATCGTAGTCTTAATATAATTTATTCATGTTAAATTTTGTATAGTTCGTCATCATTTTTAAATACAAATTTTTCGATAGAATTTTGTTAAATTCCGAGTCCGAATTTTTTTGGCAAAAAATTATATACCTAATTTGGGTTTACACACAACACTTGAAAATGATTGATCTAATTAAATTCTTAACTAATCCCCTAATTAAATCCCAATTAACCCCTAAAATCTTAAAATGAAAAAGAAAAGCCACGTGGCGGGCTTTGGTGAGTCTCTATATTTGGGGGATTCCCCATTTCCATCCCCAAATTTGGAGTTCCATTTGGAGGATCCTCCATTTTTGGAGGACCAAACCTCCCCATTGGACCATCTCCTCCTTCATTTTTGCAGATTCCCCCATAAATGGGGTGCCCATTGGACTCAGCCTTATGCGGCTAAGTTTGACGCGTGTGAGTATAAAAGGAAGGGTTTGACGTGTGTGAGAGTTAACATTAATAAAAATTAACCATAAAAAAATATAAAATTGTGCTTTCCTTTTCATAAAGGCAGGGCAAATTATGGGTAGGGAGATCCAAACACAAGCATAATTGCATAAACTCGTGATCCTGATACGTCCGGCCCATTCTATTCAACTTCAGGCCCAGTCCACCAACTACAAAACTTGGTGCGGCTATCACAACTCCACCTGTCACTACTGGTTCAGCAAAGTTTCGGTTCACGCTATATTAATTCTCTCCAACTTGACATTTGAATACCAGTATGTATCCTGTCCAGTTGACCGGTTGCAATATGATAATAGTAATTAACAAAGCTTCAAGATTTAAATGTCAATAATCTTCTTTTTTCTTCTATTCTTGTCATTATTATATGTGAATAGAAAAATCCCAAAATACACATGTTTTTAAAAAACATTCTCAAAATACACACGTTATAATTTTTTTTCCAAAATACACATGTTTGGGCATCACCGTTGTTGTCAACTGCAGTGAATGCATTCACCGCGGCAGAATAAAGCGGTGAATGCATCATCGCGGTTAACGGCCGCGGTGAATGCCTGACGTAACACTGAAACTTCAAACAAACATAACTTTGCGCTCGGTTATCCGATTGTAGCGAATTTTTTTTATTCCACATAACTTTTCAAGATCTTTCAATCTGAAATAAGACTTCATAAAAAAAATCATTTGCTACCCCGAACGGGCAATTTTTTGATTTTGACAAACTTTGGAAGATCATAACTTTGTACTCCAAAATCCGAATATCATGAAACGTTTTTTGATTTTGCATAACTTTTGAAGTACTACAACTTTTATTATAACCATAATTTTGGAAAGTATGTGGATTTGTGAAAAGTAAAGGCAAAGTTATTCCCAAAATCCCGTATACCCAAAAATACTTCTTTTTTAAAAAATTATTTCCTAATCAAAGTTGTAGTTCTTAAAAAGTTATGCGCAATAAAAAAAAAACTTTACAACGTTCGGATTGAGGAGCTAAAAGTTATATCCTTCCAAAATTTGGAAAAATAAAAAAATTGCTCGTTCGGGGTAACAAACGACATTTTTTTGAGATGAAGTCTTGTTTCAGATTGAAAGATCTTGAAAAGTTATTTGGAATCAAAAAATATTTGGTACAATCGGATAACCGAGCGCAAAGTTATGTTTGTTTGAAGTTTCGCTGTTAAGTCAGACATTCACCGCGGTGATGCATTCACCGCTTTGGTCTGCCGCGGTGAATGCATTCACTGCGGTTGACAACAGCGGTGATGGCCAAACATGTGTATTTTAGGAAAATTTTTTATAACGTGTGTATTTTGAGAATTTTTTTTAAAAACATGTGTATTTTGGGAATTCATCCATGTTAATGTCATTCGAATTAACAAACAATGATATCAATTTTACAAAGGAGATAGCAAGGTAGTTTTCTAGCTTTTATCATTAAGAATGTCAAAATATTTTTTTAGATAACGATAATATAGTATTATTATAAGAAGGTCAAAATATTTCATTACTTAAAAGGATTAATTGCATGGTTGGTCACTAAGATTACAAAAACCGTTCATGTTTGGTCACTCGAAATATTTAAATTCATTTGTGGTCCCTAACTTTATAGAAACCGTTCATTTATGGTCACTCTCCATTAGCTGCCGTCCAACGCTGTTAACAGCGTCCGTTAAGTGATGACGTGGCTGACGGATTCGCCTAATCAGCACTTTTTAACCCGAAAATTGACTGACCCGACCCGCCATGTCAACTAAACCTAACCAAACCAGACCTGACCCAACCCACCAATCCATCTATCTTATTTATGTCGCTTTTTGGCCACAAGAATCCTATCATCTTCCCAAAACCTTCACATCTTTGTTTTCTTCTCATCCCCTTCTCCTCTACTAATGGTGACACCTTTCTGTCATTGTGGATTGGCATCAGATCTCAAGACGAGCTGGATAGAGGCGAATCCAGGGAGGAGGTTCTACGGGTGCAGCAAGTCCCCATTTGAATCCAATCCCCTCCTCTGTTTCAACTCCATCCCCTGTTTTCCCCCCTTTCCATGAGGTTCTTCCATCACCAGCCATGGAAGCTCTCCAAGGTCACAACAATTACAATCACACATTCCCCACCGATTTAACCGAAATCAGGACCTCCCTCTCCCAGCTCATACTAACGGGAGGGAGGAAGGCGGCGCGGGATGGAGGCGGATTGATTTGTCTTCGATTAGGGTTTTAGGCAAAGGTGGGTAGATTAGTTGGTGGGTCGGGTCAGGTCAGGTCTGTTTTAGTTAGCGGGTCTGGTTTGGTTAGGTTTGGCTGACATGGCGGGTTTAAATGACGTGGCGGGTCGGGTCAGTCAATTTTTGGGTTAAAAAGTGCTTATTAGGCGAATCCGTCAGCCACGTCATCACTTAACGGACTCCGTTAACGGCGTTGGACGGTAGCTAACGGAGAGTGACCATAAATGAACCGTTTTTGTAAAGTTAGGGACCACAAATGGATTTAAATATTTCGAGTGATCAAACATGAACGCTTTTTGTAATCTCAGTGACCAACCATGCAATTAACCCTTACTTAAAATGATCATCCAACAAAAAGATCACTAACATTTGCCTTTTATACCGCTTCTTGTTGAAATTCAAAATGTAGGAGTAGGACTTATGCAAGGGGATACATATTAACTCATATCAAACTCTTTTTTTATAAAACTTAATGACCCAATATTATAGGTATTCCAATATAGCTTGTATCAACTTTTTATCATCAAGAATCTTCAATAATCAATAGATGCTTTTTATTTTTGCATTTTTTTTTTGAAAGCGTAACAATGAATTTATTGTCTTAATAATATTTATTATCCTTAAAGGAAGAAAAAATGAAGCAAATTCAAACACAATACATAATCATATATTGAAATGCAATTTTCTTGATAATTTACATAATTTTGTCACAAATATTGTTGGAGGTTAACCTGGTTACGGGATTTGTGATGTACTAATAACTAGCGTGGGCCCCGACCATTTGGCTGGAGGAAGGTGATGTATGAAATTTGATAATGTAATGGGGTGTATAGCTTATTGTTGTATAGTTTTTTTTGGAAACACGTGATAAAAATAGTGAATTTTAGTAGGAAAGAGACATGAATGATGCAATGAATCAAAAATCAGCCTAATGAGCCAAAATCAAGTACCTGTTACCTTGTGAAACAATATTGTTTCTAGTAATATGATGAGGTGGAGTAAGTTTTATAGAAACCGAATACCAGAAAATCGAGTAAAAAATCGCCAATACCGCCGGTTTTCGGGAAATGAGCATCTCATAATCGTTGCTAGCTTTTACTCGGCCCGTTTGCCTATTAATTTGCTTTATAAAACTTTCATCTTGTCATCATTGTGCTTTCTGGTTTTTTGCCAAGCCATGATAAAATCTAAAGAAATCAAGAATGAACAACACGATTTGGGATAGGAACCACCGTTCATGTATCCCTAGAAAATTGTGGTAAACAAGGACTCACCTGCCAAACTGGTTTGGATTGAGATTTTTATCGGGTATCAGGGAACCATGTGATTATAAATTAGACTTGATCAAAACGTGCCAAAACTTGAAATTCAGCCTTTTTGACCGACCCATGCCAAACTCTAATTATTCTTTACTTTTAAACTTTCTATTTGAAAATAAAAAATAATGAAAGAAAAAAGATGACTGCAATTCGCCATTTGCACATCACTGATTCAGGAATAAAACTATAGAATTTTGAAAGGAAACTGGAAAATGTTTAGGATAGTTTTAATGTTAAAAATAACCAAATAGATCTTTCTATTTAGTTTTTTACTAACAAATACCAAACGATTCCCTATAATATTCACTATAATTTAATCATTATGATATCAAATAATTACATAATATATATTTGAAATGATAAAAATTGGACTAATTGGGTTGGTCGAGGTTGAACCATTGAATAACTTTAAAATACATTATATTTTAGCCACTAAGATATAAAATAATAGCATAATATATATTATGCTAGAGAAAATAGCTTGTTTTAGAATGGCAAACCCATGATGTTCATTTGTTTTACTTGATAGGCAAATTCTGTGTAGGTCAGGCCCATTAGAATCCATGCATTAGTTTATTGTTAAATTTTTTTTCTTTTTAGCAATAAAAAGGAGTATTGTTTTTGCCTTTTCATATATATTTTACCACCACGGAGAAATAAAAGGACTTAAAGAAAAAATTGACACTCCTAGACCCGTTTAAATCCGCATGTGTACGGTAAGTTGGCCCGTTCCACAGAGGAAAAAGAAAAAACTTGACACTCCCTATTCTACCCTTCCTACAAACACTCCTGGAGCAGGGAATTTGAAATGGGGGAAGGGTTTTTTCTTCTGTGTGATTATATATTTTTAATTTAAAAAGATACAACAAATGTATTTAGTGTGATTGGTTATGATCTTTGCTTTTCTTTAAAGTGGTCATGGTTTGAATCCTGGTAAGTGTCTTTTTAATGAATAATAAAAATAATTGTGAAGACCAAAATGTCCTTCCTACTTTTACTCTGGATGCAAGAAATTTGAAATGGGGCTTCAAGTTTTCTCATTTGGCATTTATTTATTGTGTAGACTAAATTTGGACGGCAGCAGAAGGGAAAAAAACGAAAAAGTAGGGATGGAAAAAATATAAGCAACCATAAATATTCGTCTAAATCTAACCTAGTCGGGTAGTATAAAACTCGAATCCAAAGGACTTTCATTGGGTACGGGTAATCCGAAATTGAATATTGCGGGTAAGGGGTAGCATGGTTTTCTCACTATCCAACCCGAACTCGCCCCATTATACACATGATATGTATTTTGTGTAGAAATGATCATTATTTTTCTCAACGTACTTTATATGTAGCATACAAATACAATATTTTCAAGAAATTGTGTTGTTTGAAATTAATATTCTTCATTCTAGTGAATCATTGTCGTACTTTTTCACTAATGTAATGTGAGTATATGCGTAAATGTTAACATGTTGGTAGGACTTATAAAGTGAATTTATTACCCGTGGATAATTGTGGATATCCAAAACCAGAATGGGTATGTACATGTATTTGATTTTCTACCTGATTCTAATGTGGATATGTGTATGGATAAAATTCGAACTACTTTGAATAGGAAATAGATATGCACTATCTACTTCCGACCCGATCCATTACCATTCCTAACTAAAAGCCCAACTTGTATGCCCAAAATATGATTATGGAATAACAATGCAAGGGATATACCCAAGTCATATAGCCTGAGCTACTATTAGGTATTATGTAAAAATGCAGCACACAAATCTCATATCTGGGTTAACAGTACGCAGCACACAAATCCCATATCACAGTTTAGAAGGAAATAAAACTTGAATTATAAAATTCTACAATTTGTTAGTGGCATAAAAGCATTGCTATAAGAACCGAACCGAAACAATGGCCGAGCCAGTATAACCGTCAAAACAGTTACGATAGAGGTTCGGTTCATTGCTTGAACGGTTATTGATGGACCAAACGGTTTTTCACGGTTCAACATAAAATCAGATGAACCGACACGGTTTAACTGGTCCACTAGTTCACTATTTTAACAAAAAAATGCTTTAACATAAACTAAGACCATCAAATCATAATTATTAATTTTATATATGCTTCATCAACTTTATTGTCAACTTTACGTTGTCTACTACCTACTAGAACCGTAATTTTTAATTTAAATTTAAAAAATGTGGTTTCTTTTGTGAGATGGTTGGAATGATTTATTAGATATTTTGGTGATGATATGAATTTGAACTTGTTTATGGACAATGATAATTTCATTCTTAAATTAGTGTAATATACAAGTCTTGTATGTTATATATCATGACCGGTTCTATCAACGGTTCACCAATGGTTTTGTAACGGTTAACCGCTGAACCCTATACCACTAACTTTTCCGGTTCAGCGTCCGGTCCGGTTCTGTAAACAAAGCATGAAAGGTTCTTTTATTGACAGATCGATTAGTATCGACTGTCGTTACTTTAACTTATTGTAAACATATCTGTCTACTATTTCGTCTAACTATGATATAAAAAAGTATTCCACAATTTTAGTGGATTGCGGGAGAAAGCCCAAAATTCACCGGAAGAATAAAAAAACGAAAGCCCAAGTGACATGGCCATAACGCCGATAGTAGTTCATGCACCGAAATTTGGGAGAGGAGAAGTTTGGAAGTTGTGATTCTTCAAATTGATGTATTAGGTCAATTAGTGTATTATCATTTGATGTATTGATTCAATGCATGTATTAGGAAAATAAGTTGTTTGGAAGGGCAATGATGATACAAAAAGTAAGGTAGACAATCCCTCATTAACAATCTCACATTTTAGTAGAGATTTATAATCATTCATATTGAGTGATTGTAGGTGGGCCCAACAAAAAGGTAATGCATGCATTCTAACTCAAAGTGAACCAAAAAAACGACTTAATCTTATGATTACATGTATTTGCTAAATACCTCACTTCAAATCTCAACCTCCAAACGACCCCTAAAAAGCCCTTTCTTGCTTTGCGGGGAGGGCATGAAAATCCCAATTGAGTAGGTCCCAAGGGAGAACCTCTTTAAATATGTCGGAGAATAATTGAGCAAAGATCAAATATACTTCATATTTGTTTCTGGTTACATGAAATTTCTGAATATCAAAGAAAACAAGATTATAGCGTTATCTGAATCGAACCAAATCGTATCATATATCCTATTTTCATTTTCTAAATACCCTCTTAAGCATGCACTGCAGAGAGAAGAGAGGGAAATTAACTTATAGCCTCATCTAGGGGTGTTCAAATGGTTACCATGGTAATAACCAAACCTATTAAGCCTAAATTTCATTAATCATGGAATAAAATGTCTTAACCAAACCGTCCAAATTAACACGAAAATCAAATTTACCAAACTAAAGTTTAATTGGTTTGGTTAATCGGATAATTGGATTAACCAAATAACATAACATTACATGAAAACAAACATAAAGTATCATTTTATATAAGCAATGATAATAAGACTAACCATCCATAATTATCATCATTATTGGAGTTAATACATCATTCGTCATCTCTACACCTAATATATGTAGCTTACAACAAACCCCTTAACATAAACACATACCAATAGCACTCATCAAGAAGTTAAAACTCTCCTACAAAACACTTAAACTATACATAGTTTGAGGTGGTTGTCATAAAACACTTAAACTATACATAGTTTGAGGTGGTTGTCATGGTATTGTACGTAATCCTAAAGTCTAGTAGTTGTCCAAAATGTTTTGGTTTAGTAAATATAGGTGGACCCATTTAATTTTTTATCCATAATGTTTTGGTTTGTTGTGCACATGGAAATAAAATAGGCGATCACGAAAGTTTGGTTTGGTTGGTTGCATGGAAGTATAAATAATTTTGTATATTAGGTGTATCATTAATTGGTTAATTGGTTAGCAGTGTTAAAACCAAACCAAACCACCTAAACCAAATAAGCTAAATTATTTAACCAAACCAAACCAATTATCCAAATTAACCAAGCCAAATTAACCGAATGCTACTGGTTATATTTTCAAAAAGACCGGACTGGACCGGATCAATTTGTGGCAATTTCACCGGACCGGACCGTATAGTCACCCCTAGTTACCACGGTAACCAATCCGTTTGAACACCCTAGCCTCATCATCATAAACCTCTGCAACCTAGCTTGTTGATTGAGCACAAGAACTAAAGAATACCCCATGGGCATAATTATAAGGTCGATGCCTATCACTTTCACCGTTTTCCTATGTTTAGGGTCCATGCCTCTTGCTTGTTTCAGACACTTGTTAGCTGCTTGCCATTGTCCTACTTCTATTCCTGATGAAATGGCGATAGAAGTACTGTTCTTTCCACTGTTTGTACTTTGTATGTGAATCCCTTCGTCAAGAAATGAAAGTCCTACTATGGTGATAGAGAAATATCATGGACACCTTGTTCCCTTTGGTTCATAAACTGAAACTCCTGTACTATGAAGCATAACCCAGAACGAAGATGAACAAGAAGCTAGATTCCTCTGGCCTTCTCTTTACAGCATGTCTTTCTGATTTTGGGGGGAAGGTAAACAATGAAAAGTGGGAAAAGGGAGGTATTTTAGAATACCTCTTTTAATTGGGCTCATGCATGTATCTATCTATCTGTATATCCATCAATCTGTGTTCCCAGATACAGACACGAGCCACCAAGTTGTGTGTTATTTGTTGATGAGGAAGAAGAAGAAGAAGAAGAAGGAGATACCAGTGCTCGAACCCACAACCAAGCGATGAGATGTTTGGCTGCCTTGCCTCAGCGACAGCCAGAGCACTGGTGGCCACACTCCCGCAACCTTCTACATTATACTAGGGGTCCTTTTTTTGCCAATGGTCAAAGGGTTTAACCCGTGCGTGTGAGACTTTTATACCGTAATGATGGTCCGATCAATAAAATCTTTCATTAAAATTCAAATTGATATAGAGATGAAATTTACAAATATGAAACAGTTGAAACCACAGTTTAAAAACAAAATATTGTGTTATTGACTTATTTGATATGGCTGTGAAGAACAGAGATCAAGCCCAGTGCTCGTCTCCCAAAGTTGCTAATCGATTCTTACGATCGATGTATGTGAAAAGGATCTGATTGGAAAACCTGTGCCTATGTTTAGTGAGGCTAATTCTAAGAAATCGGAGAGAGAGTGTGATGATGAATTTAGATTCAGATTTAGCTTTGAGAATGTCCACAACCGATAGACACAATGCTGAATCTACGTACTTGACTGGTATGAGATTGATTAGGATAAGTGGGAGCACTCGAATAAGCTAATTCTTGTGATCGTGAAACGCCGCAAATGTCTACATGGATGGACACTAATGACTAATGACTTCACTAATACGGCAAGCTTGATTACAATGAATTATAAGGGCAAGAATACTATTGGAGAATGCATCATGGAGATGTATTGTCTTGCTTCCAAACTTAATATTTTGAATATCGATCGAGTTATTTGATGATACGTCCAACTAAAAATATTATGAATTCTTTTGACGACGAGAACACGATTTTCAATGAAAAATTCAAAGGTTGATAAATTATCATAAAGTTATCAAATTAGTACATCCATATACTGATTGAATATGACCCATTTGCATACTTTACATGTATGATCGTTTCATAATACATTGTTCACATATCGAGCACAAGACCGCTTCATGTAACACAACAATACAAGTTACGTCACTTCCTGTGTAGCCATAATCAAATTTACATACTTTAAACATAATGATCATTTAAGAATGTACATCTCATCATATCGAACACAAACCTTTTCATGTAAAAACAAACACGCCAACAACACTAGCGTCCACTTTCTTGGTGGCAATAGTCAACTTTTCTTTGTTAATGAACCTCAAAAACTGCTGCTAAAAATTATGAAATTATAACAAATCAAAGAAAATGGTCAATTTCTCTCCTTCGTGATTCCCACTCCCAACGTTGTGGTGTAACGCGTTGTTTTTGTTTACTAATTTCTTTGTTGTACCTATTTTTTGGTCCCACCCCACCTTTCTCTCAACGTGGATGGGCCTACTCTTTGCTTATATTTATAGCCATAAGGTTCTTTTCAAATTGATTAAATATAATTTGATTCGTTTGAAAGATTAAGTGCGCCATTTTAATTGAAGGTCAATCAATTGATAAATTGCATATAATTGTAAGCGTACCAGATTTTTACATTCGTACAGTTAGCAGGAAACGAATTTCTAATACATGTTTTTGTTAAACCTTATATTATTGAGATGTCGTTGGATGCTTGCGTGAATTATCATCTGGGAAACGGTCTTAGTTGGCTTTTTCTTTAATTAATGAACAAGGTTTTGTAAATCATAATGAAAAATTCAAATAAATTATTCTAATGATTCAAGATAACATGGTAGTAGTACTAGTAGTAATAGAATTTCAACGGTGGCGGTGAAAGAAATAATTGATACGTTAATGATTGAAAGAGATAGTTGATTGCAAAGTAAAATTCATTTGTCGTAACTGGATGGACACCGAACAATGATAAAAAGAATTGCATAACGATGCTTAAACAATTTATTTGTAGTGCCAAGTATGAAACATAATTGACACAATCGGCGGACAACAATGCCCTAAGCAACCCTCACAGGGCTCGTAACACTACAAACAATGATAATAATCATAATTCATCCATATACTGAACATAATAAAGAATTAGTATGGACATTGGTTAAGTACCAATGTGAGGATTAGCTTCTCTAAACCCTAATTAATATAGTCGCTCAAACAGCCCATACTGGGAAAAGCTTAATGGGAAGTTAACAACAGAAAAACGGTGCTACAAATGGGACACATGTGGTGGAGCCGCTCTCCAGCTGGGTTCCAATCACAAGAATCCATTCACCTACGAGAAAATAATAACAAAACGAGCAGCTTGCCAGCTCGACTCGAAACCAAGCTGCTGCCGGCTGCGGCGCGCGGCGGGAATTGTCCTTCCTTCTGTTCTTCTCTGTCTCGCTGGCTAATAATTAAATCCTTCCTTCCTTCAGTATTCTTGCCATTGTTGGTATTTGATTGTTTGGGTTTAGCCAGCCAGCCAGCAAACGCGTGCGCCGGCGCCGGCCTTCTTTTGGGTGTTTCCGGTGGACTTTATGTTTTTTTGGCAAATTCCGGTGGATGTAGAAATTGAAGAAAGGAGGAAAGGGTTTTGGAATCCTCAGCGTTTGCATCTGCTGGGTTTCGTTTATATAGCTGTTCAAGTTTTACTGTTTACACAACGGTAACAGTGACGTGGCTAAACGCCATTCGTCCAAATCAACAAAGCAGTAACTAACAAGCATAAAAGTAAAGCGGCGTCGTTCTTCTCTTCCTCAGCTTCCGTTGGAGACGAAACGGCCTGCCACTCCGAAACGTTTCAACCAAACTGATCTTCTTCTGGAATTGAATTCAGCTGAGTTGCCGCCATCTTCCCTCGAGCCTTCTGTTCCTGCTGATTCAAATCCATCACTCCCTTGCCTTTGTACTTTATCACTCCCCCGCAAATTGGCGCGTATACATTTGTTACGCCCAATTTGTCAAGTAAGAACTGTAACCTGTAACGACTGAGCCCCTTCGTAAAGAGATCAGCCAATTGATCTTCACTTCGCAAATACCTTAACTTGATTAATCCAGACTTGACCCTTTCTCTTGTAATGTGCACATCAATTTCGATGTGTTTTGTTCTCTCGTGATAAACTGGATTGTCAGCAATCTGAATTGCTGACATGTTGTCACAGTAAATATTGACCGGAGATGGTAATGAGACTCCCAGTTCTGCAATTAACCTCTTGAGCCACTGAACTTCACACACCAGATGGGCCAAAGCCCTGTACTCTGCCTCAGAAGATGATCGAGATACTGTAGTCTGTTTCTTCGATTTCCAGGTGAGAAGAGATTCCCCCAGGTAGGTACAATAACCTGTGATTGACCTTCGAGTGTCAGGGCAAGCAGCCCAATCAGCATCACTGAAACCTTTTAACACTAAACCAGTGTTGGATTTGAAATGTAATCCCTGCCCTGGTGATCCTTTAAGGTATCTGAGAACTCTGTAGGCAGCTTGTAGATGTGGCTCTCGAGGTTGGATCTGGTATTGACTAAGCTGCTGAACTGGGTAAGCTATGTCTGGTCTGGTAATTGTAAGGTAGTGCAACCTTCCTACCAACCTTTTGTAGATACCTGGATCCTTCAGTAACTCTCCATCTCTTGCACTCAACTTGACTTTACAGTCAATGGGGCTTTTACAGCTTTTAGCATCCATGAAACCAGTGTCTTCAAGCAAGTCCAAGCAATACTTTCTCTGTGACACACTGATCCCAGATGCATTTCTTGCAATCTCAAGTCCTAGGAAGTACTTCAAAGCTCCCAGATCCTTGATTTTAAACTCTTTCTTCAATTAATGCTTCACAGCTTCCAGGTCTCCTAATCTTGGACCTGCCAAAATTATGTCATCCACATATACTAACAGAACTACAATTCTGCCTTGAACCCACTTAACAAACATTGAGTAATCTGATGAAGACTGAGTGAAACCATTCTTCAATAGTGAGCTAGTCAGCTTGGCAAACCATTGCCTGCTGGCTTGCTTTAAGCCATATAATGACTTCTTTAGTTTACAGGCCAAACCAGTAGTGTCACCTTCAATTGCTAGTCCTGGAGGTATCTCCATATAGACATCTTCTTCTAAGTCCCCATTTAAGAAAGCATTTGACACATCCATTTGCTCCAAGTTCCAATCCTTGACAGCTGCTACTGCTAACAGTGTCTTGACAGTATTGTTCTTTGCAACTGGAGAAAATGTGTCAAGGAAATCCACACCATACACTTGTGTGTAGCCCTTGGCTACCAATCTGGCCTTGTGCCTTTCTATCCTTCCATCTGGTCTTAGTTTCAATTTCCAGACCCATTTGCAACCTATCTTCTTCTTGTTAGGTGGCAAACGACAAATCTCCCATGTGTTGTTAGCTATGAGAGCTCCTAGTTCTTCTTGTGTTGCTCTATTCCAATTCTCATCTTGCTGAGCTTCTGCAAATGTCCTTGGCTCCAAGTGAGTTGTCATACTGAGAGCATATGCTCTTCTTTCTGCTGTCAACATCTCATAACCAATGCATTCATCAATGGGGTATCTACTTACAGCCCCTAGATAGCAGTCCTTCAGTCTTGCTGGTAAAACTATGTTTCTGCGAGGTCTCTCTCTAACTTGTGGATCTGCCTCACTTTCTTCAAGAGGCAAAAGCTCTTGCTCATGGAAATCATTCATACAATCATCAGTTTCCATGTTACTTACTACATCATCATCATCAGACTCAGTATTCAAAGCATTAGATGCATCAGACATAGAAGAGGAATTGTTGATAGGTAAAGGACTACTATGTGAAGAGCTAGGGTCAGCAACATGAGTGTTTTGTTTTGACACAGAGGAAGGACTATTGACATGACTGGAATTCCTATGAGAAGGATGACTACTGACATGACTGGATTCTCTAACAGGTGGATTGGTGACACCAGATGAATGCACTGGTGCAGGGAAGTAGTACTCTTGTGGAGTTTCAGATACATCATCCTGGTCAGTAGATAATGCATCCTTTTTGAATGGAAAGATGTCTTCATAGAAAGTGACATCTCTCGAGACAAAGAATTCATGAGAATTTAAATCAAAAAGCTTGTAGCCTTTGATTCCTGTTGGTAAGCCTAGGAAGACACACTGTCTTGCTCTAGGTTCTAGTTTGTTTCTGCCTTGAGAATGAGTGGTGGCATAAGCCAAACAGCCAAAGACTTTCAAATGGCCTAGGAAAGGGGAGGTTTTGTAAAGAACTTGAAATGGTGACTGATTCTGAAGTAAAGGGGTAGGCAGTCTATTGATTATGTAAACTGCATGAAGAACACAGTCACTCCAAAATGGTAAGGGCACACCTGAATGAAATCTAATGGCTCTAGCAACATTTAAGATATGTTGATGCTTACGCTCTACCCTCCCATTTTGTTCAGGTGTGTAAACACAGGACATTTCATGTTCAATGCCCTGTTCAGTGTAAAAATCACACATAATAAAGTCTTTCCCTTGGTCACTTCTCACTCTCTTGACTGATTTGTTGTACTGTGTTTTAACCATTTTGCAGAAGCCAATTAAAAGGGATCGAGCTTCAGATTTGTGATGCATAAGATAGAGCCAAACTGCTCTAGAGTGATCATCAACGAGGGTAAGGAAAAATGAAAAACCATCATGGGATTGGATGGCCAGAGGCCCCCAAATATCAACGTGAATCAAGTCAAAAATGTCTGTGGCATAACTATGACTGGAAGGGAAAGGTAAACGTTTCTGCCTAGACAGGTGGCAGTGTTCACAATGTTTGACATCTTCTTTAGGAATACTAGGATTACAATGCTTAACAAGCTGAAATCTACCAGTACTAGGATGTCCTAAACGCCAATGCCACAAAGCAATCTTCTGAGGTTCGAAATTGTAGACAGATGCAACTTGAGAGGGAAATGAGGTGTTTGAGCTGTTTGGTGGAATGAGGTGATACAGGCCTTTAGTTTCTCGATCCAAACCAATCATCCTGGTCGAGATGAGGTCCTGGATATGGCAAACATTAGATTGGAAAAGGAGTGAGATTGGCATATCATGTGTCAGCTTGCTGACAGAAACTAGATTAAAGGTGAAACTGGGAACTAAGAGGACATTGTGAAGGAACAATCCAGGAGTAAGCTTGACTGATCCTATATGACTGACCAGAACTTTAGTTTTGTTAGGAAGATAAACATGAACATCAGACACTGGAAGACATTTGTGGAACAAATGAAGGGAACAGGCTATGTGATCTGATGCACCCGTGTCAAGAATCCAAGTAGATGACAGTGAAGTAGTAGTAGAGTAAGTGGAAGACAGAACATATTTACCTGCTGAATTAGGGAAGCTAGGCAAATGAGTAGTCACTGAGTGTGCTCTGTGGTTGATTGCTGGACTCTGAGGTGATGTGGGAGAAGTAGAGTTGGACATCTGCAGCATGCCTCTTAACCTGCTCATTTCTTCTGCAGTGAAGCCTCCAACTGAGTTAGTGAACCTGCTTTCCACCTCAACCTGCAATCCTTCAGACTGACTACCCTCTTCTGATCCTATGTTCTGTCCAACTGATCCTGCAAATCGCCCTGCATTCTCAGCATTCTCTCGATCCTGTCTCTTCTTCTTAAGTCTCCAGCAATCCCTGATGACATGGTTTGTCTTCTTACAGTAGTTGCAAAACAACTCCTCCTTGTCCCCTCTAGCAGGTGGTGCATCCCTGCTAGGCCTTGAAGATGCATTGTTAGAGTTACTTCCACCCACAGCTAAAGCAACAGACTGACCTCCTTTGTGCTTGTGATTGCCTTCAGCTTTGAGTTTCTGCTCATGCTGCAAGAGATCATCAAATGCCATAACAACTGTGGGCAGGGGTTTCATAATCAGTAATTGGGTCTTGATCTGATCATACTCAGGGTTCAAACCACCTAGAAAACGGATCAAGTAATCTAGGTTCTGCTTGTTCTTGAACGCTTCCACAGCAGCACATGGCATTGGGTTACCAGGTGCACACCCACATGGAACAATTGGGTTGAACTGACTGTACTCCTCCCAGAAACCCTTCATTTCTGTGTAGTACTGGGTAATCGTTCGATTCCCTTGCTTAAAAGCATGGATATCGTCTTCCAGGTTAGCTAGTTTCAGGGCACTAGCTTGACCATACCTGTTCTTCAACTCAGTCCATAGAACCTGAGCATTGTCATGACTCAGGACACTGCGAGCTATGTCTTTCTGCAACGAATTCGTGATCCAGCACAAGACAATAGTATTGCAAGCATCCCAAATATGAAATAATGGGTCTCCCTGAGGTGGTGCAGGAATGCTACCATCGATAGAACCAAGTTTATGTTTCGTTTTCAACACTACCCTCACAGCCTTAGACCACATTTGATAGTTGGGACCATCCAAGACTATGGGAATCACTGATTGAGCTAGATTCTCATTAGGGTTAATGTAGAATGGGTTACCGAAGTTTGGATCTGGTGCAGCACCAGCAGCAGCAGTAGTCCCAGATCCAGAAGCAGCAGCAGAGTTGTTGTTGAAATTGTTACCATCAGTGAACTGACCAAATTGCACAAAAGGAGAAGTGCGCTGGGTTTGATTGTGTGGTGGTGTTTGAGGTGGTGTATTGGGTGGAGGTCGATTTTGACCTTGGTTGTCCGCCATTGCTTCATATCTGCTCTGATACCATGTAGAAATTGAAGAAAGGAGGAAAGGGTTTTGGAATCCTCAGCGTTTGCATCTGCTGGGTTTCGTTTATATAGCTGTTCAAGTTTTACTGTTTACACAACGGTAACAGTGACGTGGCTAAACGCCATTCGTCCAAATTAACAAAGCAGTAACTAACAAGCATAAAAGTAAAGCGTCGTCGTTCTACTCTTCCTCAGCTTCCGTTGGAGACGAAACGGCCTGCCACTCCGAAACGTTTCAACCGAACTGATCTTCTTCTGGAATTGAATTCTGCAGAGTTGTCGCCATCTTCCCTTGAGCCTTCTGTTCCTGCTGATTCAAATCCATCACTCCCTTGCCTTTGTACTTCATCAGTGGACCATATTGATACTAAATTAGCTGGCGATTTTCCAAATACATGATTACAAAATACGAGTCCATTTTTGTCAAGAAGCCTTATCTCCATATGGAGGTTATGAGTTCATTCCTCACATTCACATAGACATAGTAATGCGACTATGCGAGTTGTTGGATTGAGCTGACCGCACGAGAGTACACATAAGTGGAAAAATATAGCGATTGGTATCAATGCGGTTTGTTTGTGGTTTTGGACAATATCCTGGTCCCTAGCTACACATGAAGTTAGAAGGTAGAAAAGATTAAGAATCCTTATAGGTTTGGGGTAATAATTTAACATCGTATCCACGGATGGAGTCGGGATTTGATGTTTGGGGATAGAATTTCTTACTCGGCATCTGAAAAAAAAAGACGTAAAATTTATTCAGAATAATAAAAGGAAAATTATTTTTTAGTATTATGATACTTATATTGTTTAAGATGATTAAAATCACTCAAAAATAATATGCAAACTAAAAAATGTCAACATGGTAGGTTCAATATAAATTAGAAAAAGAAATAAACAACGTAATAATACATATCAATGTTGTGTAACACGTCATGTTTTCATATTTTAAGAATGAATATCATATAACTCCTATTAATTATGGGATAAATAAGTAAATTAATAATACATTTGAATGTTGTGTTACTCACTCAGTCACTCTAGTTGTAGAATTAAAAACATGGGCCATGAATAATAACTCCTATGAGACGACTAAAACTATATAACCCGATTGATATGGAAAAGTAAAAATCTTTACTACGATGCGATAGCAATCCATAAACTTTTACACTCAAGTTCTTTGTACTAATCAAACATGTTCTCTCTAAATTGGACATCTGCAATCAATGCACTAGGAGCATCGATGCACTAGGTAGCTTGCGCCACAAAACTCTCCACGAGCCTAGTTAATTTAGTCCCCACAAATCATACATCTAATTCTGCAAATTGCTCACCTTTTATAGCAAGATGCCACCCTTTCCCTTTACTGCATAAAACTCCTATGGAGTATGGACTATGCACAAGGAAATCAACTGTAATATATGCAAGCAGACACTTTTCCTGAAGAAAGAAAAGATGGTAAAATTTATTAGGTAAGAAGTAAGAACTTATAACTGGCACAAGTAGTTATTGCCATTTGCCAACCAAATTCAGGAGTGGAGGGGTCAATGAGCTGTTTTGTTACTATCTTTCGAAATTGACAGCCCAGCCAATAAGAACATCTACTCTATATATTGACATCTCATGGTAGGCTTTTTCATTTGACAATTTAAGGTAATATCACTTGCACTTTTCTAAAAAGTTGAAAAGCATCTGTAGAGTTGTTTATTTGTGTATAAAGCAAGCGAACTTAACAGTTGTATAAAAAGGTGAACAAACTTACTATTCATGGCCAGATGATGAATTAGTGGGTCGATGTATTTGTAGGAGGCTATCATGAAATCGTTTGGATTAGGAAATTTTAGTAGTATTTTGTCACAATATCTTATCATTCGATGTTTTTATAGAATAATTTGTTTGGAAAGGCGTGAAGTTGTGAGAAATAGATAATAGAATGCTTCATAAAGTAGATTTTTCAATATATTTGAAAATTTTGTTTTTTATTTCTTCCAACATTATCATTAAGTTTTTCTCCCTTCTTCCCTCTTCTCCACTCACTTCAACCTATCGACCCTCCACCAGTTTGTTCAGTCCTCTCTGACCAAACCCACTTTAGGTAACAACTTCTTCTTCCCAAACCCAGCGTCGATTTATCCTCCTCCGATGATTGAAGGGCCTCCGGGGTAGGCGATTTTTGGAGAAGGAGTGGAGTGGATCTCTAGACTGAGTGATTTGTTGCAGATTAAGGAGCAGATTCCTTCCATATCTGATTAAATATGTCTATCTTCCACTCTTCCATGTGCAATCAGCACCAACATTGGTCGCCTGTGCTGCTTCGTCCTAGAACAAATATGATCGCCCATTCTCCTCCGCTCTTCGTACCAGAACAAGTCTAGCCACATGTGCTCATCCAAATGCAGCACTTCTAAAGTTTACATAGGAGCATTTTGCCACTATTTTGCAGCTTATTTCTATCGTAAAATTTATTTATAACATCATAAACTAAATCGTTGATTGCATCAAATCCTTAATTAGCCTCTATTCTTCTCACTCACTGGTAACTCCGAAAAAACAACAAATGTATTTTAAACTTCTTCCGGAACATGAAAACAAATCTAAATTGTTCATGAAAATTATAACGGTATTATAGTCCATCATTTCTTTTCCAATGAATTAATTATTTGAATATATTTTTTTTTAATTTCATGTGTTAATATTTATTTATATACTTACACTAAAAAAACACAGGGTCTGGCTCCTCCACTCCATATGTTCGGATTCCCTTACCCTTGTTCGAATAACTATGGGGAAATCTTATGTTTGTTTTTTAACTGGAGTTGTTACAGAGAAGCTAATCTACGCGGATGACCTTCAACCAAAAAAAGACAAGAACTAGGGCAATGCTATTCCGATAATTCGGCCGGAACCAGACAGGAATCTGCCTAAAAAGAAATCCAGAAACACAGACATTTCTGTTCTGTCAGACAACCGCGACACCCGCCAATAATAGCGATTTTATTCGGAAAGATAATCTGTATTAGAAGAAAAAAGGGGGTTATTGGAGAGGTCCACGGACCACGATATGAGACTATTATGCGGAGTTCCTAACCACCAAATTATTTAACAAATATTTCACATCTCAATTTCAGTGCCCACAACCCAACTAGGAGAATCATCTCACAAACACTTTGAGATTCTTAAATCTCGTGTGAATATTTTGTAAATACTGGATAAATACTGTAATAATTTTATAAATAAAATATTATTGCATTTATTTAATATCTATAGAGTGTTCATTAATAATGGCAATTTCTTACCTGATTCGTGCGACTCTACATGGCCCGATTTGTTTGAGGTGGGTATTAACCGACTCGTAGTAGCGTGGAGTGAGGCATTGGTAAGCTTACGAACCGTCCACCCTATACTCGAACATTTATGTCATGATTTGCATCAATATATGCATGTATGTCTCCTCTTTTGATAATTCTATAATCATATTTTCATCCATAAGAAATTTGAAGACTCTATCTTTCAACTATTTAGACTCAATGGCTCCTACTACTATATTTTCCTTCATTTATGAAATGTATTCTCTATGCCCAGTGGCGGACCCAGAAATTATTTATAGGGGAGTCCTCTTTTAAAAAATAAATTAAATAAAATAAAAATAATTAATAAAAATAAAATTGTAAATATGAAAATACCTTACTCGTATAGGTTAAAAAAGTCCATGATATGTTTTCATATTCGAAAATAATTGTAAAAAAGTCTATAGTGTTAAAAAATTGTCTCTATATACACTATTAGACAATCATTCACGAACTTATCGCATATTCGATTTGTAAACTTGTTCTTGATGTAACCCAAAGTTGAAAGACTCTTTCAACACTTGTCATACAATCATAAAATAAATACAAATTAAGGGTAGTTTGAAATTAGTTTAATTGTTAGGCTTTTAAAATAATTAGAGATAGCGAATGCCATTTTACTCACATTGTTCAAAATCGAACAACAAATGAATTTAGCTCAACGGAAATTAAGTTTATTAATAATAATAGTGTTCTAGATTTGAATTATCCAACCTACCACTTATATTCCTAATCCTATACACAAATGACAGAAAGATAATCATTTTTTCAAAAATAGAGATGTCCCTCACTATCAATTATATTTTTTTTGTCCATACGTAAATTACTACTGAAAGTTGGATAATCGTTTTCCCAAAATTTAGGGGTGTCCGGGGACACCCCTAAACCTCCCTGGGTCCGCCCCTGTCTATGCCTCTCGTAAAAAATTTAATATCGACATTCTTTTTTCAAATAATATATACGGATGGTTTGACCCGCCCGTCTCGTACCCGCATGGATATTCCCCGACTTAACTCTCACTTATTGCAGGGCAAATATGAATATTGAGGTACCCTCTACACCCACCCCATTATTATCACTAGTGTTCTCAAACAATCTAATGACCCAATCACCTATGAGATATTTCTCACAAAACTGTAATCAAAATTGCACTTTAAAATTTAAAAGTTTTTGTTTGTAGTCTTTTACACTTATAGGTTACCATTATATTTTTTTTGTAGAATTACATTTTTTTATACTTACAATGATATAATTAAATTACAATCACTAAAACACTTTTATATAAAATTACAATATCAAAAATATTTTTGTATTTTTATTTCACCGAAACACTTTTACATAAAATCACTAAGGAAATCGCTCACATTTTCGTTGAATATTTTGTATATATATCAATATATGGTGTCTTCTGTTTTGTGAGCATCAGAGTAAAATTGTTCCTTCCCATCTTCTTCTTCAGGCTACACGACAAAGAACAATGACAAACTACCGCATCATTACTTGTAAAAAAATAACGAAAATGAAATATATTAGCTGGAAAATAAATATATAAAAACAAAGAAGAAAGAAATCCACCGGCTCGGCTTCAACTCGCCGGCTCCTTCCTCCAGTCACCATCAACACAGAGAGTCATTCATTCCCCTTGAGGGGCCGGCCTGGCCACGGCGACGCGCCATTAAATTAAATATGAACCAACTCCGTCCGGAGACAAAGACTCGGTCCGTCCGCCATGGCTCGTCTCTCGGACTGTATGCGGCACAACTAATTATTACTTTAAAAATAAAACTAATAATAATAATAATAATTTAAAGAAGTTATATATAATCAAATACTCAACTTCCGTCCAGAAAAAAGCCAGCCCGAGGAAAAGGTTCCAGACCTTCGTCCCATTTCCTCCCTCTTCTTCTCTCTCTCCGAGTACAGCCTCCAAATCTCACATAGTTCCCGAGGCAACCTGAACTGGAAAGTTGCCGCGAGATGACCGGCTGCCGGCGCAAGTCCCCGGCAATGTCTGCATCCATGCTCCTCCCTCTCGGTCTTCTTCTCCCACTCCTCATCCTTCACTCCTTTCCTGCTTCCGTCTCTGCTCAGCGCGGGGGATCTGGCTCTGCTCCCCGCTGGCAGACTCTCTCCGGTGAGTCAAACCCTCGATTACTTTTTTTTCTTTCTCCGGCAGAGCTTCCTTGCTTTGGCTTCTGTTTCATTTACCTCTCTCTAAGAAGTTGGACGCGGTTCTGCTTCTTGATGAGTTGAAGAGGTGAAGGAAGTTGGTTAATGGCGGTTTATCTCGTTTCTGGAAGTAAACTCGAGCTAGCTAGTGGCGTCGCTGGGTAGGTGTCTATGGAGCCAAAAGGCTACTAATGGATTTGGATATGTGAGGAACACCTGGATTTGATCAATTTCTTTCCAATTTTGGCTAGACCAGTGACCAGAAGTTTATATGTATAAGTGTAATGAATGATCCTGTTCTTTTCTGTTTTTTGTCAATTGGTTTGTTAGCTGTTAATTGGCTAATTGCACTGTTGCTGGGATTGCGACGGTTACGAATTGATCAATTCTCCCCCTCCATTGCCTAGATCTTCGCACCGTGTTAATCAATGTGCGGAACAATTACCTGTTTTTTTTTGAATAAGGAGGGATTGAGAAAAGGGAAAGCCGAATTGGCTATTTGGTGTGCTTAAATCTTACTTGTGTTTTTCTGCCTGGAAGATCGCTGCGGCTGATTCAACCGTTTCCTTACTTGGTGCAGGAAACAGCCCCATCGTTGTAGCTCGGGGTGGATTTTCAGGTCTAGTTCCGGACTCTTCTAGTGCCGCTTACCAGCTGACACAGCTGACCAGTGCGCCAGATGCTGTCTTTTGGTGTGACTTGCAGCTCAGTAAAGATTCATTCGGGCTTTGCCTCCCCGATGTCAAGCTTGATAACTCTACCGATATCGCTCAGGTTTACCAGGGCCGTCAGAACACCTATGCCGTCAATGGCGTGAGGCAGACCGGATGGTTTGCCATGGATTTCAACTCCACCGACTTGTCAACTGTTGCTTGTGAGTTCTATTGTATCACTCGTTGATTTCCCGAGTACATTTGATTCGTATTAGTTGCAGAACTCTGTTCTGAAACGAGGTCTTCGTTTTGTTGTTGACAGTGGCGCAGGGAGTCTTTTCTCGCAGTCAGAAGTTCGACAGCAATTTGTTCCCTATCTTAACTCCTGATGATGTTACTGCACTGAAGCCTGCTGGCTTCTGGTTGAACATTCAGGTATTTGTGGGGAAATTTTCCTTTTTCACCTCCCCTCGTTGCATATTTGACATTTCTCCATACAAGAGCACAGTTGCTGAGTTTTGATGCTGTTTCGTCTGCAGCATGATGCATTCTATGCACAGCACAATTTGAGTATGAGAGCCTATGTTCTTGCTGCATCTAGAAGAATGGTTATTAACTACATATCATCTCCGGAAGTGGGGTTCTTGACAAGTATTTCTTCACGATTCAACCCAAGAATCACCAAACTGTTCTTCCGGTTTAATGGGTTCGACGATGTCGAGCCTTCGACAAACCAAACTTATGGTTCTTTACGATCGAATTTGACATTTATCAAGACCTTTGCCTCTGGAATCCTTGTCCCTAAGACTTACATATGGCCGTTGGATGCAAGTAATTATTTGCAGCCCAGTACTTCACTTGTCTTGGATGCTCATAAAGCTGGGCTTGAAGTTGTGGCCACAGACTTTTACAATGATGCTGTTCTGAGCTACAATTACAGTTACGACCCTGTCTCCGAGTATCTGCAATTCGTGAACAATGGTCAGTTCTCTGTTGACGGCGTGCTGTCTGACTTCCCAATCACTCCATCTGCAGCATTTAGTAAGCTTTCTTTCTTATCATCCCTTCATTTTTCACATTCCTTTTGTGCTTATGTTTCCATTTCTTTCGAGCAGTTCATTGATGTGTTATAGTGATGAAGAAATCCAAATGGATTGCTTAGTCTTGGAATTTAAAAGGGACTTGTTTTTACTTCTTGAGATTAGGAAATGGACTTGGTTGGGGTCTCTTAATTTATCAGAATAAATCTTAGAAAATCTTAGGAAGTGTCCTTGGTGTTGGGGGACATCACACAGTTCATTCCAGCTGTGTTCCTCTAACCTGGGGTTAGTTATTTCGAGTACTGATTCATTCTTCCTCTGCAGATTGCTTCGCTCACATGGGCCAGAATGCTTCAGACAAAGGTATGTGATGCTCATGTAGTGAAACAATACCTTTGGTTGGATAGTCTACACGCTCGGCTTAAGTTCATGTTTGCATAGTTACTCTTTTTTTCCTAATTATGGACCGGCCTTGCTCGTACTTGCAGTAAATACTTTGGTCATCACCAAAAATGGTGCCAGTGGAGACTACCCAGGCTGTACCAACCTTGCATACCAAAAAGCTATCTCAGATGGAGCAGATGTTATTGACTGCCCAATCCAGATATCTCAGGATGGAGTCGCATTTTGCCAAAGCTCTATAAACCTCATCGACACTACAACAGCCGCTGAAACATTGACAAGCTTGTCATCAAATGTTCCGGAGCTCAAAGGCGATGGCATATATACATTTAGCTTGAATTGGAGCCAGATTCAGGACTTGACTCGTAAGCTTTTCATCTGGCTTAGTTTGAAATGTTATATACCGACTCTGCATCTTTCGAGGTTTTCATTTTCTTTTTTTGCGTATGTTCCATTTGCAGCGGTCATATCCAATCCATTTCCTAGTTATCAGTTGGTCCGTAATCCAAAGGAGCGAAATGCTGGGAAGTTGGTTTCCCTAGCTGACTTCTTGGGTATGGCAAAGGACGCTGGATCGCTTTCTGGTGTCTTGATCAACATTGAGGTGAGTTTTGTAGTTTCAGTGGCAGCGACATTACTACTACAGATCACTACATATCCATATTAATAATTATTTCCTGATATACTCGGTCTGTTTCTTTTCCTTCATCTACCAGAATGCAGCTTATCTCATGGAGAAGCAGGGCCTAGCTGTGCTTGATGCAGTTGAGACCGAGCTGACCAAAGCTGGTTACGATAACCAGACAGCTCTGAAAATCATGGTCCAGTCCACCAATAGCTCAGTTCTAATGAAGCTCAAGGATAAAAAACAGTACGAGCTGGTTTACGCGGTAGACGAGACAATTGGAAGTGCAGACCCTTCTGCGGTTTCAGACATCAAGAACTTTGCTCACTCTGTTGTGATCAGCAAGGAGTCAGTGTTCCCTGAGAACGATGCTTTCGTGACCAGAATGACCGATGTCATAACGAAACTGCAGAAGGCGGATCTCCCGGTCTACGTCCAAACCTTCAGCAACGAGTTTGCATCTCAACCGTGGGACTTCTTTGCGGATATCAACGTGGAGCTGAACACCTACATCTTGGGGACCAATATCAGCGGGGTTGTCACAGACTTTCCTGAGACACCTAACAGATACAAGAGTAAGCCCTTTTATAAAGAAACATTCTTTGCATCTCTAGCTTGCTGATCTCTCTCTCTCTCTCTCTCTCATCCACTGTACTTTGACTTTGTGCAGAGAACAGATGTCTAGCTAATTTGGACAATGTTCCTCCCTACATGGCCCCAGTTCAGGCAGGCAGTCTGCTGGGACTTGTCCAGACGCCATCTTTGCCGCCAGCTCAGGCTCCCAACCCGCCTCTGACTGAGAACGACATCGCTGAAGCGCCTTTGCCGCCCGTTGGAACCAGGCCTACGGCTGACTCTCCCCCTGGTGCTGGAGCTACGCCGCCACCAAGCCCAAGTGGGCAGCCAAAGGGAGCAGCTGCAGGGTTCGTGGTTTCGAGCGTGGCTATCCTTTTCACCGCGCTTTCGCTGCTGCTGCATTGAGTCTGAGAAGATGTCAGGCTGTAAATGGTGATTAGGGCCTCTCATCTGTCTCTAATTTGCTCGAAGAAGAGATGGGGAAAAGATTTTTAGATGTTTTGCGCAGTAGTTGCTGCTTGACTGGCTCCCCTCGAGTTCCGGCTAATCATGTTCACATTGTATTTTTCTACGGCCTTTTGTTTCCTTTTCCGTTATTTACCAGACAGGCAGATCCTTTGTTAGGTAATTTATTGTATCATTCTTGATTGGAGAGATGGAGGTGGTTTAGAAGACGACGGATCAGGGAAGAGTTGGGAAATTTGTAAGAGAGTGAGTACATTAACTGGCTGTTTGGTATGTTGTAATATAAACGAAAACAACCTGAGGACAAGAAGGAATAATTTATTCTTTGGTGTGTGTACTTTTGTGGTGAAATTGTGTTTTAAAACTCAAAACGATTTTGTTTCTTTGTGAGAGATTAGAGTGTTCCTGTACACCCAAAAACATAGGTGTACTCTATTCTACACTGATGGAAATCTGAATTTAGGGCGTTGCAGAATAGGGAGCTGGATAGGATAATGAGAGTCTACTTTTTTCCATACTTGAACTATTATCGGGGCTTCACTAAATTTCTCCCAAATTTTTGAGTGTTCATGCTTGGGTTTGTCATTGCCTGATAGTATGGGTAAAACGTGAAATTGAATATCACAGATAATGGATTATACCCGAATTGATATGATTATACAAAAATATACAATGTTTTGTATAATTTGTCATTTTTAAACTTAACATATAATGGGCCGTTTACTTGCCATTCCATTTCTGTTAGCTGTCACAACAGAAAACAAAATTAAAATGAAAACGAAGCTGTCATTTCCTGAAAAACAAAACCTGAAAAAACCTTGTTTAGCTGAGAATTTTGGTGAGTCCTGAAGCTGAGTTCTGAAAATGAAAACCTGTTTAGTTGCTTCATTCTGTTTTCTGATTCTTGATTATCATACAACCCTAGCCATGATTATAATTTTTAATTCGAATTAAATAATTTTTAAACTACAAATAAACACAATACAAGTACAAAATCTTATATTAATTAAGTACTAGTCATGACTGAATACTGTTTTCTAGTTGTTGTTTACCACAACTTTTGTTCGTTGGATATCATACAACTCTAGTCATAACTTTATATAATTTTTAATACAAATTACATTATTTTTAAACTACTCACCAACACAATACAAGAACAAACATCGTATACACATCACACTATAGATAAAGGAGCATTCAATTATTTATATAAATAATTAGTCAGCAGTACTCTGGTTTCATTATGTTACACTAATGCGTCATTTTCATTAAATATATAGAAACAATTACACATACAACATAAGTGCTAATTTTCTTTGATTCTGAAATCGACAATTTCGCTGAGAGGGAGGCGGGGAGTTGGCATCGCGGCGGCGGGAGCTGGGTCGAGGTGCGGGGAGGAGGCGTCGCGGCGCGGGAACTGGGTTCGAGGTGACGGCCGGGGAGCGGCGTCGCTGTACGGGAGAGGCGCCGACCGACAGCGCCGGAAGGAAAAGGAGATTTGGGAGGACGCCGATTGACGCCGGCTGCTTCTTGGCGAATGTCAACCGGCTGTAGGTTCTCCACGACGGTGGAGAATGGCGTCGCTGCTGCTTGATTTCGCCGGCTGGAGGAAGGATTCGACGGCGCTGCTTCTCTTCTCAGAAGCGGGGCTGGTTGTCGCCGGAGGAAGAGGAGATGATGGCGGCTCCGCCGCTGGTTGTGTAGAGTGGAGATGGCGACCTACTAGATGTGGAGAGGAAGCAGATGGCGAGGGAAGGGAAGAAGAAAGTGGGTGCAGGGGAAGTGGGAAGATAATGTGACGCTCTGGAGGAGAGGGCTGGAGTTTGGCTGGTCGTAGGATTTTTAGTGGGCAAAAGGGCAGCTTTTGGGAAAAGAGAAGAGGAGCAAAAAAAATTGTCCCTGTGACGGATCGAACTGAAGATCTCGTTAATGAACAATGTCAATTTTCAACTGGGAATGGGGGAATAACCCACCCCAACATTTCCAGGAAACGAGTTTTTATTGTTTCCTTCTAGCTTCCTCATTTGTGCCAAATCAATTTTTCCAACGAAAACAAAATCAGAAGTGAACACATTTCTTGCCCTTTGTTTCTTGATTTTCATTTTCACAACAAAAAACAGAAAACAAAATGAGAAGTGAACGGGGTGTAAAGGTGTTCCTAGTATATTTGTAGCATCTCGTGAACCAGTGTTCATTTTATTATTTCTCTTAGTAATTATTTTTTATTTATGATTTTCACTTTGTCAATGTTAATATATCTACAAGATACATAAAAGCAAAATATAGGTTGAAATTCTCCCATTTCAAATTTCGTGGCCTGAGAATGATTCTAGGAAGGTAATTTTTGTCATTGCACCCAACTCATGTTTATATATTAAAAATATTATTATTAGAGTTCAAACCTGGGTCAATTAAATAAAGAAAGAGCATTATAACCAACTAGGCTATATTTTATTTATTTTTATCTTTTTTTATTAAACTCAAGGAATATGATTGGTTATGATGCTTCTATATTTATATTTTATCTTGTTATTTATATTTTATAGAAAAAGATTAGTTTTGAAATCGGAACTCAAGTAGTATTGATTCAAACAGTAATATTAAATTGTAGGGCTAATACCACTACAACACCCGAACTATTCCGAAAATGTCACTTGTGTCCTATTGTTTTCAATATTCCATCTGTGTCCTCAACTATTTTTCTGTTAAAGTTGACTTGTTTTTACCGTTAATTTTTAACAGAAAGTCTAGTCAGCGTTGATGTGGCACATGACGTGGAATTTTCATTTATTTTTTATTTAATAAAATAATTAAAATAAAAAACAATGAAAAAAATAAAAACTTTCCATCTCCACCATTCATCCCCTCGACCCTTTCTCCCTGTTCACCCTTCCCCGCATCTGCTGCTACTCCACCCAACAACAACAGCAGCACCATGCTCCAACAATCATCTCCGATTTCTTCACCGGATGGACTCTCTTCCTCACCCACGAGCGAGTCATGATGTGAGATGCAGATGCCCACAATGAATCATCGGCAAAGCTCGACGAATCCAGGTCGTAGGAGGGTTGATTTTTTTTGGTTTCTAGGTTGTTCTATCGCTAGTAAATCAAGGCGGCGGTTCTGGGTTCGCAAGAAGCGAGTTCGCCGATATGGGGGGTTCCTCGCCAGTGCGAGGGATTTGGGTTCCTCCATTGATTGGGCTACCCATAAGCAATGCTAATGAAGAAGCTTACATCGCGCATCGATTGGAGCAGCTGGAGGACGATTGGACCCCAGGAAATCTGGATCTGATGATTGATTATGATTCCCTTTGCTTATGTTTTTTTCTGGGTTGGTGGGTTTCAGATACGATGAGGGAAGAATTTTGTTCGTCCAAAGCAGGTGAATCGTGCGGAGGCGATGACGATGAAGAGCGGCGACAGTTTTGTGGGTGTGAATTTGTTGTGGGCGGATGTTTTTCTACCGATCCCGTTTGAATCGTACCCATAGAACCATAGAGATTCTGGGTTATGGGTTCAAGTCAAGGAGGAAGACTAGTGGAGGGATAACATAGATTCTGGGTTGTTAGGGTCAGCCATGGCTGAGACTTGGACGGTGGCGATGATTATTTGGGACGACGACGACTGAGATGAGAAATAGAGAAGGGCGACACAGAGGCTTCGGTGGTAAGGAGCAGAAGAAACTTGACGGTGGTTTTAATGGAGTTTTTTCGGCAGAAGAAAATCAAGAAAGAAGCTTCACCGTTGCCGGAAGAAGACGAAGAGCAGGAGCATTTTATTATTATTGAAATTACATGTTTTCTAATTTCTTTATGTTTAGTTGTTATTTAATTTAAATTAAAAATGTGAGGTGTCAATGACTTGGCATTGCCACGTCAGCAAAAGTCAATGTTAAGTTGACCACCGTTTGGTCAACCGTTATCTTTAACGGTTAACGAAATTGTCAGTATACAAATGACATAAAGTATAATATTTCAGGACACAGATGGAATATTGGAAACAATAGGACACAAGTGGCATTTTCAGGATAGTTCGGGTGTTGTAGTGGTATTAGCCCTAAATTGTATGTGTTGTTTAGTTTAGACAAAATACTGAAGTGTAACCAAAACATGAACCTTTGTGACGAGTATAATTTTTTTTTTTTTTGTGATAAATCTACACATAATATAATAATAAAATTGGAAAAATGAGAGTCTCATTTCATATTTCGTGGCCTGAGAGTGATTCTAGAAAGCTCTTTTTCGTCATAGTGCCAATTTGTCTTTATATTATGTATAGATTTGTGACAAAAAATTACTATATTTCTCACAAATATCAATATTTTGGCTATGTATTTTGTCTACACTAAACCACATATATAATTTATTATTTAATGTTTGAATCAATGTTACTTGAATTCCGATTTCACAACTAATCACTTTCTATAAGATGTAATAATTTCAGGTAAAATGTCTTTCCTACTTGGTTGAAGAAGCTCTTTCTATAAGATATATTCAATATTTTAAGATTTTCTATTTCAAAGTTTGTGAAACGAGAGCGAAAGTAGGAAGAGTAACTTTGTCATCACAATTATTATCTACTTCATAGGAAAAAGTATCAATAATTTATCTTCTTGAGTGCCCCGTGGCCCGAGCCATCTGGGATTACGCTGGGTTGGAGTATATCGGGCAGGGGTTACCTAGGCACACTTTTCCCTTGTTCCTGAAAAGATTGTTGAATATCCTCCATCAAGACCAGTTGGTTATGGCGGTTACGGCTGTCCTTTGGCGAATCTGGAGGTCCCGGAACTGGGTTGTGTTTGAAGGGAAGCAGTTTGGGCTGCCAGCGTTGATGAGGCAATACAATCAGCAGTACCAGGAATGGATCAGTTTGCCGAAGGAGACAGTTCAGGGGGGTCCAGTTACCCCGGAGGTGGAGGTTCACCACTGTCCGCTGATCTGCTCATGGGATGGGGCTACAAAGGCAGCTTCGCATTCAGCAGGGGGGATGGTGGTGAAGGATCACTTGGGGGTCGTTCTGATAGCTCGGGGCTTCCAGTTTGCATGCGTGGATGACCCATTGGTTGCTGAAGCCCTTGCTCTTCGTGAAGCGGTTCTCTGGTGCCGGGACTCGGGGTTTGTGGAAGTGCGCTTTGAGGGAGACGCCAAGGTACTTATTCAGAAGGTTGCTCAGGCGAATACTAGGGATAATAGAGTGGGGGCACTTCTTGAGGAGATTGTAGGAGTGCTTGGTTCAATAGAGGGTTTCTCGGTCCGGTTTGTAGGTCGGCGTAGTAATAGGGCAGCCCATTTGGTGGCTAGAAAGGCTCTGTCGTTATACCCGACTACAAGTCGTTGTATTAATCTGCTGGCCTGGCTGAATGCCAGGTTGTAACTACCTTTGTTTTCTGATCAATATATCGATTATCTTTTGAAAAAAAAAAAAAAAAAAAAATTGTAAACATGCACTAAGCGAAGATTTGAAAAGCAGAGGGCTTTTCACAGTTAGCTAGCCTATTAAATCTTCTGAAAAGCAAAGTTTAAGGGGCTTGCTATTTGCCGCCAAACAAATTGCTATTTGCCGCCAACTAAAAAAAAAAAAAAAAAAAAAAAAAAGAAGAAGAAAGTATATATGTACATCTTTGGTTAAGTTTTTTCACAACCTACAACATTTTCAAGTTTCAGAAAACGTATTGAATCAGAAAAAATCGACGCTCGCCGGAAAAGTCGCCGGAAAACCATCGGGAAAGCCCATCCTCGACGTAAACTGCGGTCACGCATCCATGAATCATCACTAAGCAGGTGCGTCAACTTTTTTTTAGTTTCGAACAATTTTCCGACGATTTTTAACGAACAGAGGGTGGGCCGAAATTTTCCGGCGGCCGGAACCTGGCCGGGCCGAAAATTTTCGGCGGCCGGAACCTGGCCGGGCCGACGGAAAAAGGTGGCCGGAGCCTGGCCGAGCCGAAAAATATTTTCGGCCCGGCCAGGCTCCGGCCACCTTTTTCCTTCGGCCCGGCCAGGTTCCGGCCGCCGAAAATTTTCGGCCCGGCCAGGTTCCGGCCGCCGGAAAATTTCGGCCCACCCTGTTCGTTGCAAATCGTCGGAAAAATTCGATTTTAGGAGTTGAATTTAGATTTTAGGAGTTGAATTTAGAGTTTAGGAGTTGAATTTAGAGTTTAGGAGTTGAATTTAGCGTTTAGGAGTTGAATTTAGCGGTTAAGAGTTGAAATTAGCGTTTAGGTTCGCAAGAATATTGATGTGTTATATTGTAATTGTAGGAAAAATGTCAGAGTGGTTACCGGCCGATCATGATTACACAGCAGAATTTGAGAATGGGATCCATTATGCAAGTGTGGAGTTAGCTGAGTTAGCTGCAATAGCAATCGCTCAGGAGAACGAGTTCTTTATTGTTAGAGGAGCATGGAAACCGAATACTTCTGGACTTACTGCCCTCTGTATGTATTGCGACAGAAGCAGTAGGATCGTTAAATCTTATAAACCAGACCCTACGAAGGAGACGCGTGGGAATACTAGTTCGAAGGGTACTGGTTGCCAGTTTCAGATATGTATTAAGGAAGTATGGCAAAAGGATCGTCCAAACACATGGGTCCTAGTGGGAGTGACAAGTCGTGCAACCGGAGCTAATAGAGGGTTTCACAACCATGAAAAGGTGTTGTATCCAGAACATCACCGACACAACAAACAGTTTAGTGAGGCTGAAAAAGAGAGGTTAAGATTAATGAGGAAGGCGGGGGTGAGACCAAATCAGCAGAAGACGACACTCAATACTGAAGGGGGTGTGAGTCATGATATCAAACAGATGTACAACAGAAATTACAAGAACAGATTGGATGAGATGGGTGAAATGGATGCGATACAGTTTGCGCTTCATGGAGCTGAACAACGTGGGTACCATATCTGTTTGCAAAAGGACTCTAATAATGTGCTCACTAATCTGTTTTTTGCGCACCCGACGTCCATTCAGATGTTGCATGCATGGCCGTACGTCATCATCATTGACTCGACCTACAAGACGAATAGGTATGGCTGGCCATGGGTTGAGATTATTGGGGTTACTCCAGTCAAGAAGAATTTCAACATTGCATGTGCACTTATTAAGCAGGAAACTAAGGAAACATATGAGTGGGTGCTGCGATGTATTAAAGGGTTGCTCGGTGATACGGTTCCGAATGTCATTGTGACAGACAAAGAAGGTGGTCTGCTTGCTTCTATGCCCCTGGTCTTCCCTCTCCCACATACTGTCCACCTACTATGTTTATGGCACGTCAACAACTGTGTGAAGCAAAAGTTTGAGCAATTACTGGGTGGAATTTCAAGAAGAGAGGTAGCAGAAGCGGTATGGAAGAAATATTTCGACAAAGCTGCATGGAGTTGGACTCAGGAGGGTTTTCTTCAAAAGATTAATCAGTTTGAGAGGGTCTGGACACAGAAGAACATAAAAATGGTTGACTACGTGCGAGGTGAGTGGTTGCCTTGTCAGACAATGTGGGCAAAGTGCTACACGAACCATGTGTTTCATCTTGGTAACACGAGCTCGAATAGAGTTGAGTCATCTCACTCTTCATTCAAGAGTTTCCTTGTGTCTGGTAGAGGAGCGATTGACACTTGTTTTGCGAAGAACCACAACTACATGGAACATCAGTTTCTAGAAGTGGTGAATGAGCTGCACAAGTCACTTAACCGCAATCTGAGTAGGGCAATTGAGCCTCCGTGCACGTTTTTGAGGAGGGTCGTTAGTTGTGAGGCGATCAAACTGATGTTAGATGGGGCAGTGCCCTGTAGGCTCGTCGAGAATGCTCAAGAAACTCATCCTCGGTCCCTGCTGCTGCTCGAACTGCAGGTGCAAACGTGTACAAAAGGTCTCGAGCACGCTGCACAAAAAAAAAAACAATAACAATTGTTAGTTTCACGCTAAGTATATTTATAATAGAGTAACGGTCTAGTGGTCAAATCTTACCGCTGCGGAGTCAACTAGTCGATCTGCATCTCCATCATCCCGTAGGACTCTACAATGAGAGTGTGCCACGAACCAGTCAAGATAGTCGGCCGTAGTCTCATATGGATACGTCCTCCAGGGCTGAGAGTACATGTCTATATGAACCATGTGGGATAGCAGAGCATCCCATGCAGCATCAAAACTCTCAGGAATCCGAATGACATATCCACCAGGTGCCTCTGGTCGGTCTGCTCGCTGAGGACGCGAAGGGGGAGGCGGTATCATCTGTCGGTATCCAAACTGTCGGAGGCAACGGGCTGGATCATAGAACTCGCCTATATCAGCGAACCGAATCACTCCAGTGTACAAAGAGCGACGCACCTCAAGATGAGGCCTCTGATCGAAAGGTGTCCAAAACACATCAGCAGGGGTCAAGCTGTCAAGAGCTCGACGGTAGAACGCCAACCTCACACTGGGATCAGCCACAGAACCAGTCGCCGGCTGCCCAATCCATCGTGAAGCCCAAGCCTCATCAGGTCCAACGACAGGTGGCTCAAAGTGAGATGGCCTGAAACCCGGAAAGTACTCGTAGATCCAACACTGCAGAAGTGTGAGACAACCAGCCACCCCCCTAGCACCAGCACGAGACGCCTGACCAAGGCATCTGTACAACCAAGCAAGTGTACCGGACGCCCAACTGTACTGATCTATCTCCTCCAACTCGTCCAAAAATAGGTTCACCACCGGCCGAACCCTGTCTCTACTCTTGTCCACAAACAAAGTGGACCCCAACATCAACAACAAGTACGACTGCGCCTCTGTCACATGTGTCCCGTTCACCTGCAAGTACCTGGACGCCATGTCCGCAAGAAAACCACCCTTGTCGTACCACTTACCCTTACTACCAAATCCAGGGACCTCCGAACGACCACTCAACTGCTCCGAGTTCATCCCAAGAAGCGCACACAAACCCACCTCCGGATGGTCAAGCTGCTCAGAAGTCCTACTCATCAGTCGTCCCTCAACAGGAATCTGCAGTAAGTACTGAACATCGTGGAGGAGGATCGTCATCTCTCCAAAAGGCAAGTGGAAAGTGTTCGTGTCTGGCTGCCACCTCTCCACAAAAGCTGAGATCAAAGCCTCGTCAATCGCTATCCTGCGGAACATAGAGTAGATCAGGTGCTGGAGACCTGACTGCTGAACCAGATCCTCCGCCTCAACATGACTAAACACGTAGTTCCCAAGATAGTCAACCGCCCCTGTACGGGTGTAGCAACTGATGACCCCTCGATCTCCAAGCCCCGTCCAAAGTGCGTAGGAAGCGTGGCCACGGAAGCTCCTAATGAGGCTAGGATCCGTAGGTCCACCAGGACACTCACCAACAAGCTCCCACGGTGGAGGACCACTCGAACGTCCTCCCCTACTCCGTCCAGTCCCCGAGCTCTCTGTCTCCTGACGAGCAGGTGGTACGAATCGCCCAGCTCGGTCCCTATACATAGCAGGACGTGATGTCGCCGTACGATCCTGCACTCGTCCATGTCCATGCGTAGGTGGAGGGACATCGACATCCTCATCATTATCGTCCTCATCTCTATCGTCCTCATCAAACTCAGCAGAGACCACTCTCGATGCAGCACCCTGGTTCCCCCCATGGGAACCAGACGCCCGTGATGACGAACGAGCAACTAAAGTAGGAGCCTCTGACTGATGTCCAATATCTCGAGTGCGCTTCTTCTCCTTATTCTTCTGAGGCACCTTCCTTCGTGTTGATGCATCAACAACCCTACCATTGAATCTACCCAACTCACTCCCACCCGCATCATCCATATCTAATTATCTACAAATTTACACAATATCATACTTAGATGCGCACTAATTAATTAAATTTCGATTAACTAATTAATTGTTAATTAATCACTAATTAATCAATATCATACATAGATGCGCACTAATTAATTAAATTTCTATTAACTAATGTACTATTAACATTAATTGTTAATTAATCACTAATTAACTGCAAGTCTATTAACTAATGTACTATTAACATTAATTGTTAAACCAATTCTTAATTATTTAATTTTCTATTAACTAATCTAAGTAATTAAAAAAACATTTAATTAAGTAGTTAATCGAAATTAACTAATTAAGTAACTTTTATTGACTAATTAATTAACATATTAAATTAAATTAAATTAAAAAAACATGCCGGTCCGAAAAAAAATAGCGGCCGGCGCGCCGCCGGGCCGAAAAAAAATTGCGGCCGGCGCGTCGCCGGGCCGAAAAGATTCTGCGGCCGGGACGTGGCCGGGCCGAAATATTTTTTCGGCCGGGACGTGGCCGGGCCGAAACATTTTTTCGGCCGGCGCGACGCTCAGCCGAAAAAAATTTGCGGCCGGAACGTCGCCGGGCCGAAAGAATTTTTCGGCTGGGCGTCGCGCCGGCCGAAATTTTTTTCGGCCCGGCCACGTTCCGGCCGCCAAATTCTTTCGGCCCACCGTGTTTTTCGCCGGAAAACTGGAAAAATCGCCGGAAAAACAGAAAAAATTGTCGGAAAAAGTAAACTTACTTGTTTCCGACGATTGAGGACGACGGGAAGTTGGCCGGCGACGGAGGAACTGTGCCGGCGACGGAGGCACTGGGCTCGTCGACAAAAGTGTTTTGTTGGAATGAGGTAATGTTATGGTATTCAAATTTATAGGAAGGGAAGGAAGGGGAGAATTCAAAATTTGAATTCAAAATTTGAATTTTTTTTTTTTTTTTTTTTTTGTTGGCGGCAAATAGCAATTTGGTTGGCGGCAAATAGCCGTTCACAAGTTTAATACGCGTATAATTTTTATAACCTATAAAACGATGGGTAATCATAAAATTGCAACACAAATTTTATTGCTTGAAATATTGCATATCGAACTGCAGTATTGAATATGCAAAAGCGATGTAGAATTCTTTAAATTAATATAATATTTTAGAACTAATACGAAACAATAATATTTTGTACAAACTATAGGTGAATGGTTCTCTAAAATTTTAGCCTGGTTAACTGCTAAACGTTAAACTCTTGCTAATCGGGCATGAATGCACCCGACAATAATGAGACGATATCGAGTTTAATGTGATGTCATTTCGTCAGATTTGGATCGAATGTGTTGATCAATTTATAGGGCATTAACATATAAATTATTTATAATTAACCTCATTATACAATTTTACTCTTTATAATAATTAATTAAATTTTAATCTTTATGATGTTTGAAATATTTTATGTATGATTTAGAGGTATAATTATTATTTGTGATATAAGTTGTAGTTTATTCAAATGTTGTATTTCATTAGATAGTCAAAATCAAATACTGGGTGCATTTATGATGGAAAAAATCCTAAAGTACACTAGTAATTAAAAAAAATTCCTAAAATACATAAGTTATATAAAAAATTCCCAATTTACACATGTTTCACATTCACCGCCTTTGTCTAAGGCAGTGAATGTAATCACCGCATTAGAGAAAGGCGGTGAATAATTCACCGCTTTTATTTAAAACGATGACGTATTCACCGGGCCTTGCAAAACGGTGAATAACGAGGGAACCATTCACCGTTTTACACAAAAACGGTGAAGTGTTCACCGTTTTAGTAAAACGCGATGAAATATTCCCCGCATCTGAATGGCACGATGAAAGCGACGCGGATCGCTGACGTGGACAAACGCGGTGTATTCACCGTGTTTGTCTAACACGGTGAATACACCGTATTTGTCCACGTCAACGATCCGCGTCGCGGATAGCTCACCGTTGCCGTTGGATGCGGTGAGGCCCGGATTTTGGTTTTCTTCCCAGATCTGACACCTCACAGCGTCCCACGTCATTCGATCCGCGCCTTCACCATCTTCGATAAAGGCGGTTTATTCACTGCCTTTGTCAAAGGCGGTGATGGCTCAGTGGTTTTTTTTCCGCACTACCTTCCCCTATAAATAGAAGTATAGAACCCTTCCCCCCTCCCCCTCCAAATCACACCACCACATTTACACTTCTTTCTCCCTCCTTCCTTCCATCCACTCAAGTCTCATTCTAAGTATGCTCTGTGGTTGCGGCTAATTCCGATCTTCCACATCAGAAAGAATTACTAGAGTTGTACCCTAAAGCCCCCGCCCCTTATAAACGCGTCGAACCTCTGTCCAGCTTTCGCAAAAAAAATGGACAAAGAGGCTCTTCGGGTAGGTTCTTGGTTTTTCTTTTGTGATTTTTTTTAATCGAAACAATTTGATTTTGTGATATTTTTTAATCAAAACAATATTATTTCATTACTTTTTTTTATAGATGGGTGCTGAGATATACGATCATCGATTGTATATCCATTATGGGCCAAGAGATACGAGGTATTTAACCGATAAAGAAGCACATCGATCCTGTGCAATTTGGGACAACAATCTGGTAAATTGATGATTTATTTTGCTTTATTTTATTATTTTATAAGGTTTTATTTTGCTTTCTTTTAACTAACAAGTTGATGTTTTTCCTATTTTTTTAGGAATCACTTATTCCCGTCATTCATAAAGGGACCACAAACTTGCCCGCTTGGCATGATGGTTGGCGCCGAATATAGAGAGGACCGAGTTGGGTATGTTGAGGCATTTCATGCGGATTGAAATCGACAACGATCTGCTTACGGCAATGGCGGAGCGATGGCGCCCCGAAACCCATACGTTCCACCTTTTGGAGAGGGAAATGACGATCACCCTCAAAGACGTCGCGATCCTCACCGGGCTGCCGATTTCTGGAGAGGGATCATTGGTACCACTACCAAACCCGAAGGAGGCTGGGGGCTGCTCATTTGTGCTCGTTTGGGATTTGACATGCCGACCACCACACCAATTCAAGGACGGGGGCATCCACCGTTGAATGCGGGACAATTTTCGGTCCCGTGGCTCGTTACTCACATCCAAAATGAGATGGAAATCGATGACGAGACTCCGAAAGA
The DNA here is from genome assembly GCA_946122785.1 of Linum tenue. NCBI lineage: Eukaryota > Viridiplantae > Streptophyta > Magnoliopsida > Malpighiales > Linaceae > Linum > Linum tenue. Next base: position 21,521,777 of record CAMGYJ010000002.1, on the reverse strand, counting down.
TCAAGTGGAGCGCTATGCACGCATCTACCTCATTGGTTTGGTGGGTGGATATCTCCATTCAGATGCGGGGAACATTTCACCGCGTTTTACTAAAACGGTGAACACTTTGTTTTAATTACTAATGCATTGTGGGATTTTTTTTCATTTATGATTGTGTTTATCTTTGTGTTGTGAATAGGTAGAAACTTAATTATTATAATGCATATAACTATACCTAGACACATGGTCGAGCTAGCACCATACAGTTAGAGCATACCATAAAGAGAATGTATATGGATCGGCCATGTACAAGCATGAATGCTTCATGGTTCGTACCAAACCTAAACTTCAAGGGCTCGCGCACAAGTGCAACCTCCACATAGTCTATATTGGTGGGCTCTTGTTTTATGGAAAACTGTGCCATTTAATAAAAATAAGACAAAAATTCTAAAAATAACATATAAAATTTGAATTAATGAGTAGTTTCTCACATCAACGTGTGACGGCTCATATTCTAAAAGGTTTATACAATACATTCATTGTTTAGCTTGAGACTAAAACCTTTTTCAATGTATACAACTAAAATTCATTTATAAAATCATTCTTGATTAACTTTATAGCTGAAAATTCTTTTTTATAGCTTACAGTAATAACAAACAATGTCAACAATAAGTTTAGAAGCAAGTAAAGTGAAGAAGAAATTGAGATTAGTATTTCTTTGCAAATGTGTGTGAGAGAGGAGATTCTTTTTTTTCTAAAAAATTTGAGCAAGGGTTGAAATTCATATATCATTTGTTTGAATATTGAATATTGCATATTGAATTGGAGTATTGAACATTTTGGAAGCAATATATAATTCTTAAATTAGTATTAATTTTCAGCCGGTTAACCAATAGCCTTAGACGTTTTGCTAATCTAGCATGGATCCAATAATCATAAGATGATATTTAGTTTGATATGACGTCGGTTCAAAACAATTTTTTATGTGTAATGAATTTGTACAACAAATACATGTAAAGTGAAGATGAATATGGTTATGCATTTTGATTCTTTAGATAAATACAATGGTTTAAGGCTTTAAGCGATGAACTCACTACATACTCATTCGTTTGGTTTAACGAGTTCTGCTTTTTATCACTTTTAATAATTAGTTTATTACAGGCTACCATGCTACTTTGCTCCGTCGATGAATAAGCGACCATCTGTTCGCCATGTTTCAGGTGCTCTGATTCACACTATTGACTGTAAATGGAGAAGAAGCATTTTGAAAGCAAAATTGGAGAAGTAATTAGGATGTTTCTAGGTTTCTCTCGATTCCAAGCGATAGGAAGAAAGAGGAAGAAAAAAGGGGGAGAGTGGTGAGATACAAAGATAAGAGAGAGAGAGAGAGAGACGAAAGAACAAATGAAAAAACAAAAAGAAAGACAAAGAGAGAGTGAGATGACACATTTAAAATAGGAGGAAAATGAGGTAGTGTGAAATAATTGTCCTTCTGCTTTGATTAGTGGATATTCTTGGCCCTATTTTGTTGAGTTATGATTTATTTAAGAAGATGACATTATATTTGACATATTTTTTTCCATTTTAATTTAAAATCCTAAATCAATATTATTATTTGGAAGATTTTTTCCTTAACGGTAATTTCTGAGATTTAAGGGGTATTTGAGAAATGTCAATATTTTAGTGGTGTTTTATTTAAAGTTTGTATTGAAAGATAGTACGTACCGGCAGTTAGACGATAAAATTCACATCACAGGCTAAATCGATAGGTGATATTTAGCAATATGAAACGATTGAACCACAGTTAAGTAATGACTTCAGTATAAAATACTTTACTAGCAACTTTTTCGATATGTTTTTACAATTCTTTGGTTTAAATAATTCTTTTACACAGGTGGAAACAAAAGTTTTGAGGCACTTTTTAAATTATCTATTGCAAAAAAGCATAAGTCAGTTAGATATAATGAGAATATGCGATCTCATGCAACCCAAAAGACACTTTGCAACTTCTATCTTTCTAAAATAAATGTATGCTACTCATACCCTCGCTCATTCATCAACTTAATGAGTAACATATATTTCATGTAATATTATTTTCATACTTTTTTATTTATTGAATTATTTCATGAAAAAAATATTTGTTGCATGAAATTACTAAATGTTGCTAGACATGTCTGTGATCTGAGAATAATTTGGGAAGTCCGTACACAACACATTGTCTAACTAACTATTAGCGACAACTTAGCATCATGTCCTATACATTCAAATCAAGCAACTTCGGATTCATTACCAAAAGTGTGGTAAACAAGAATGCTCTCTATTGGGAAAAGCATAAAGGACTTACTAAACTCTATGAGACATTTTCTTTCATCCTAAATGTTGATTATTTATGTATTATGAGAAGCAACTCTAATATTCAACTATATGGTTTAATTAAGTAACGAATGAAAATTAGTTATATTTATTTTTTTCATTCAATAATTATATGTAATGCTTATATTATATTTTTTCTCTTTTCATGGAGGTCTAAACATATTATGTATAGTTGGATCACTTTCAAAAATGTTATGTGCATATAGAAAACAATCATTTCATGCATTTCAAATCACCTGTTATATTCATTATTATATACCACATTACTCGACAAAATTTTTCTGGACAACTGGCCGAGCCCTGTGCTAGTACTATTATTAGTAACTCAATGACGAACATAAAGAAAATATTATCTGTGGAAGTCTATGAAAACCCGAAGCCCAATTAACATGAGAATGATTTTAATTTTCTATTCAAATCTTGTATGAGTATGAATAAATCTCAAACTAATTTTTTTATGTGAAATAAAAAAATAGCATTAAGATCAGGCCACATACAGAGGGAACCCTGCAGCGCCTCTCAAACTGTAACAATGTACATATAAGCAAAACTTACAAAAAACCACTTCTATCTACATTTACTGCATACTATCTAACTCTAGTTGAAGGGCAGGATCTTCACATACTCGATAGACAACTTCCTCTCGTATCAACCTTACCAACGCAGCAGGATCTTTGATCACTTTAGACCCATACATCCGAGAACACCTCTCACGCCATATATGACTTATAGCAGCACTCCACAATGCTCTGCAAAGTCTCGACCTAGCAGTCTGCATCTTCCATTCCCTTGCACACCACGCAACTGTTTCTTCCCAGCTTCCTACACCTGGTGGAGAATGGCTTATCATACACAGCTTCAATACAGATAATGAGTAAGAGCAGTAAATCAGAATATGATCTCTACTCTCCATGCCACCTAGGCATAAAAGACAGCATCCAGAAACATTTTTACCCCAAGATAAAAGCTTATCCTGAGTTACCAACCTCCTGTGAATAGCAAGCCACAGAATCAAACCATGCTTAGGAATGACCTCCTTCGCCCATACTAACCTCCACCACTGCACTTCTGGGGATTTCTCCCTGATGTCATTCCACACCCTAGACACCGAAAATCTTTTCATTTGCTCCCCCTGCCATAGCATACAACTCCCATTTCCAGAAACAAATGGGTAGGCAACAACCCTGCATTTCAATAAACGCTTCCAAATCCATGTCCCTACAGAAGCAGCTGAGAAATCCCAAATCCATGTCCCTTCTTAGGAGTTGCTAACTTTTCCCAAGCCATGACTGCTTTTTTTCTACTACCATCCTCAGCTGAATCACACAAGAACTCATTACATAATCTCTCCACCTCCTTAATAACATATTGAGGCAGTAAGAAAAAGTTAAGCCAGTACTGAAGGGTGCTTGAGATGACAGTTGATATGAGTTGAATTTTTCCAGCATAGCTTAATAATTTTGACCTCCAGCTTCTCAATCTTTGTGTTATCTTATCCACCAGTACCTTACAATCCTGCCTAGTAAGTTTACCTGTGATAAGTGGAACTCCTAGGTACCTCACAGGAAGCACTCCAAGAGGAAATTCAGTAAACTCAGATATTGCAAGCATCTCTTCCTTAGGGATTCCAACACAGAAAAGCTGACATTTAGCTGGGTTGCATCTCAATCCAGACAGCTTATAAAAGCTATCCATTAACCTTCTAATGCCAGCAACCCCTCTTACTGAGCCATTAGTAAACATCATTAAATCATCCGCAAAACACAAATGGGTAACCATAAGAGGTTTACAACTAGGATGGTAAGGAATCTGGTTATCAATCACTGCTTCCCTAGTCAAACAGTCCAGAGCTTCCATTGCAATTGTAAACAGGTAGGGAGACAAAGGGTCCCCCTGCCTTAGCCCTTTGCCTGCCTTAATATTCCCACACAACCCACCATTAACTGTTACTCTAATAGTTGGTGTGGTAACACAAGCAGCAATCAGTTTAAGAAAACCCCCGGGAACCCCATAGCCTCCATAATATTGAGCAAAACTTCCAGTTTACTGAGTCAAATGCCTTCATTATATCAATCTTCACCACAAACCTAGGAGTAATATTCTTCCTATGATAGTTTCTGACCAGTTCTGACACCAGAAGTATATTGTCACTGATAGACCTCCCTTTAATGAAAGCTGATTGAGATCTGCTAATCACACTAGGGAGTACTAAAGCAAGTTTATTGGCTAACAGTTTAGATATTCTCTTGTACAATGTGTTACAGCAAGATATGGGTCTATAATCTCTCATCTTTTCAGAACTAGGAATCTTAGCTACCAATGTAAATGTTGTACTATTCACAATAGGAGGCATGATTCCAGTAGAAAAGAAAGAAAGAATTACCTCTTCAACTTCAGGCCCAATAAGAGACCAGTGAGCTTTGTAAAACTCAACTGGAAATCCATCAGGCCCTGGGGCCTTATATTTGCCAAGAGTCTGAAAAATTTGCTTGATTTCTGCTCGAGTAATTCCTCCCATTAACATATTCTTCTCATCATCAGACAACTTGTGCTGTATTAATCCCTGATAGTAAGAACCATCTTTAGTCTCCACATGAGGATTCTCAGCCCCAATCAACTTTTCATAAAATTCCACAGCAATCTTACCAATACTCTGCACATCAGTTTTAACTTCCCCACTATCATTCATCATTCGAGTAATTTGCTGCCTTTGAGTTTTGATTTTCAAAGTTTTATGGAAATAGGCAGTATTAGAGTCCCCTTCCTGTATAGCTTGAGTTCTTGCTTTCTGCCTGTAGAATTGTTCTTCTGCCTTTTTAAGCTCAAGATACTCAACACCCAACTGTTTTTCCTTCGCCACTAACTCTGCAGTGGGATTAAGAAATACTTCATTTTGAGCAGATTCCAAAACCACTGTTGCTGCCTTCACTCTGCTTGAAATATCTGAGTAAACTGCTCTATTCAACTTCTTCAGAGCCTGCTTAACACTGTGTAGTTTCCCATAGAAGACATAAGAAGGGTACCCCTCCACCTCCTTATTCCAAGCTTGTTCTACTAAGTTTACATAGTTAGGATGAGCCTGCCAGAAGGTGAAGTACTTGAATGGTTTAGGAAGCATTTTCAGCCTTGGATCAGTGTTCAAAATCAACCCACAATGATCTGATACCCCTGGAGGATTTGTGTAAGCTGAGCTTTCTATGAACTGCTCCAACCATGCCTCATTCACTAACACTCTATCAATCCTACGAGCAATAGGATTTGCCTGCTGCTTATTCCACCATGTGAACCAGTTCCCTACCTTCTTGTGATCAACCAATTCCATATCCCTTATCCAACCCCTAAAGTTCTGCATACTTTGGGTTATCTCCTGCACATTAGATGTTTCATTGATCTCAGCGATTGCGTTAAAATCCCCCATGAAAACCATAGGAATGCTATCATCTCTTCTCATCAGTAACTCCTGATAAAGCCTTTTCCTCTCCACCTCTTTATTTGGACTGTAAACAAAAACCACTACGTATGGTTTAGTATCCTTTACTGCTAGACCCAGGCCCTACCCATACCTTCTGCTTTTGCTTCCTGCTGACCACCAAAGTAAACCCATCCTTGTCCACTAAGCCACTATGCGGAGAAGGCATTTGTGTCACTGTCAATGTGGCCTCAATCTCTTTCCCTTCCCTGTGCTCAATCACCACTTCAAGAACGTCTTGTTCCTTATTCTGAGCTTCCACCCCCTCAGCCAATTCAATCATGCTCGAAATCACCACTTCTTGAGCCTCCCATATCTCTGGAGTCTGCTTTGTTTCTTGAGCCTCCCCTATCACTGGAGTCTGCTTTACCCATATTTTCTGCGGCTCTTCTACTACCTTAGCACAGCTATGCCCAAAACATTCACATTTCTCACAAACTTTTGGCATATGGCAATACACTACATCAATAAAAAAATTTGGTAGTCCATCTGGTGTAACACTCAGCTTCGTTACCTTCTTCGCAGTAGCCTTGACTTCCACACAAATTTGAGCAAAGCCCACTTTACGACCCTGGGTAGTGGATTTATCCATACATAACGGTCTCCCCAGCGAACTAGCCACTCTTCCTAACCCTTCCTTAGAGGTCAGCTCCATTGGCATATTAGAGAGCTTAATCCACAATGGCAGCGCCGAGTTGTCAATCTTAAGGGGACTGATCCCAGGCTCCCACTTCCGAAGAAACAATAGGTTTTCCCTGTGATGTCAAGGCCCGTTTTCGAACACCCATTGACATATCTCAGCCGAAGGGAACCGAAACAACACCAGTCTTCTTCCCATCCAAGAAGCCTTTACCACACTTTCCTTGCCCCACAACCAGTTTGCCCAGTACCTTATCGAAGAAATCGATGCCGGACGATCGATGAATTGACCGACCAAACAATTCTCCCAATGCTTAGCCCCTTCCTCAACAACTTCCCTTGGAATCCTTAGCGAACCATTCACAAACTCCGGCTCGTAATAGTCAAGACGATTATCCTCAGGGATTCCAAAAAGTGATGCCCACTGACGACCGTCGCCAACGGCCGCCATCGCGCGATTTTAGAGTTTAGAGAATCAGAGAGAAGAGAGAGAAGGGAGAGGAAAATTGTATCATTATCTCAAACTAATTAGCATAGGGTATGAGATTAGTCAATATCCGTCCCAATCCGAGCTTTGCCATCCCTAAACTGAATGCTTTAAGTGGTAAAAATACTACAGAGTAGCGTATAAATAGTGGGTTGACTAAGACTTTGGCAAGTTTAATTGGGTTGTGGATGGTCAGAGTGATTATTGGGCTTTATCCCCAGATGTTTGACACATTGTCGTTGTGCTCTAGTTGAAAGTAATCCAGCTGGCAATTAAATTGTGAACCGACCTCAGGCTGACGCGTTCGTTCGTGAATAAAAAGGTCGGTTGTATGTTGACTCACTCCTACTGTCACTCTAGAAAATGGCCAAGTGTAACCACTTCCTAAAGCGTAGTATAGAGGGTTTGGGTTTTAATGTCAACCCGGGTCCTAGATTTGATGACTACTCGGTGAATTCTTGTTATCTAGCAGTGAAACTTTAGTGCAGGTTCAAACAAACAAAAACACAAAGCAAGTTAAACGGTTGTTTTCAAGTCGAGAGAGGTCACCCGGATATGGTTCCCCCTAGACTGCAGTTAAGCCGGATTGCGATTTACCAAGTTCAGTTTTCATGAAAGTTATACTGCGGAAGGTTCTTAAACAGTCTGAAGTCTCGACTAAAGGTCTCCAGACCCTCTCAATCTGAGTCTCCAGCGGGCGACTAACCTCCACCGGAGTAAACAGATTGAGGCCCTAATGAACCAAACCTCCACTACTTAAGTAAATTCGGTACAGAATAATGAATTGGCTCCTCGACTAAAGTCGCCAATTCACTACCTTCAACTAAGGGTGCTCTATCAACCTAGGCAGATATTCTCCTTCTAGGTTAAAGCAGAAACAACAGGAATTTGATCAGGATTCAAGTCATTCATTCATTCAAACCTCAATCGAATATAATCAATTCATAAACTCTGTACTTGGGTTCATACAATCAGACCTAACATACAAATCTAGGGTTCCCCATACCCAGATGAATGGGGAAACTACTCCATGGAGAGAGAAGCAAAAGCAGATTCAGACGCGGAAATCATACTGTGAAGGATGAGTTTCGGCTCCTGGTTGTCAATCGGCACTTCTCCAAGCTCAAGCCTGGCTCCAATGGTGATGAAGATCAAGCTATGGCACTTGGGAACTCTGGTTCGTCGCTTTCTCTCTCTAGGAATCGCTCTGTCTCTCTAAAACTCGTAAACCTTTGATTTTCAGCCTTCTTTTCCCTTAAAACTGCTGCCTGTCACGATACCCGGTCGAAATACCCGGTCGGGTATTTCGGGTCTCGACCGGGTATTATTAAAACGCACTGTTTCGCTTTAGGGAAAAATCCCCGGTCATGTCCAATAATCCCCGACCGGGGATTTAAGCTTCACGCCCGGGCCCCTCTCTGCTCCTCGGCGCTGCCAAAATGATAAATACCCGGTCGGGTATTTGACCCCCTGACCGGGTATTTTCCTCATGCAGTCCACTTCGTCCCAACTTCGCTCCTTTCGACCCAGAACTCGTTTCTCCGCCTCGATTCCAACGCCGGGTCCTGAAATATGACATAAACGCACAACCTAGCGTGAAATCGGCTTAAAACAGGAGAATCAACATCTCAAACGGCTTCAGAATAGGGGTGAAAACATGTGTAATTATCGGTCTATCAAACTCCCCCACACTTAACCGTTTGCTTGTCCCCAAGCAAACCTAACCCAAACCAATGCAACTCTCCAGACCTCTATAGCAACAAACAACCTCGATCGTAGGTAGAGGACTTCCTAGATCATTTAGCAGCTTACGAGGTCAACCAACGCACAGGTCATCTCATAGCTTCTTCGGCGAGAACGCTAGTCTCGAGTCGGCATCATGGCAAATAGTGAACAGAGGACAAATGAATCGTGGATGAAGAGACTCTAAAAAACAAAAGATCATGGACTCACATTTTTCAAGGTGCTCTATTTTCTTCTTGAAGATGGTTGGAACCCCTTTTCTGTCTTTGTTTTGCTTGTTTTTCTGTTTTTTTTTTCAAGGGTTCCAACCTGTTTTCCAGAAAATGGGGGCTCCCACCTAGCAGAGGTTTTGCGGGAGCCCAGCTCTTACCGGCCATGCAAGGAGCGGATGTCTCGAGCCTCATGCGGGGGAAAGACATGTAAGGGGGCTGGAGGTAGTAGGTGGAAATTGGGAACGGATTCCCGTCTCCCCTTACACACTTTCGCCCTATCGCACGGGAGACGTTGTTTTAAAGCACATTTTCGAGCACCTGTTATTTCCAACACATGATACAAGAGTCCATGACAGGTAGAGAGTCCACAACACCACACAATTCAAGGGTCCTAGGATCACTAATTCACTCAATCAACCAACACAATATGAAGAAGAAATGAGACTTCTTAGATGCATCAACATCCTCCATAGTGCTACACTACCTCCCTAGGTTGCACATTACTAAAGAGACTGTCAATTCAAAGCATACTGAGCAGGCAATTGCAAGGAACACGTACTTGGAGCCCTCAAATTTAAAATTTTGGACAGTGGACTAGGCTCCAAGCACACAAACAGATCTAATGTAGACAAAAGATAAACATCCCCTCACACTTAAGATCGACATTGCCCTCAATGGAGAAGAGGGAAGGAAAGGGGAACGATGTTGCCGGTGTGCACGGACTGCAGGAGACTGGAAATGGACCAGTCGGACTGAAGCGGACTGGAGAGAGGACCAGTCAGGCATAACACAACTAAAGGAAACCAAAGAGCTCAAACACAATACGTTAGGTCCAATGGTCAGCCCAATAGTACAGCATCCAAAATGAAAAGAAAGAAACTAAACCGACACAAGACAGTTTGCATGCTGACAAAAACAAAAACACTCAAAACATGCCACTAGGGCCCTCTGAGACCGGTGAAGTCGATCTGGTTCATAAGGTCGTCGTCGCCATCCTCCGGTGGTGGGTGTGGTGGTGAATGATCCCACCGGGTGGTCCAGTGGTGCTCCTCTGGGGGGTGACAAGCCTGGAGCAGGTGCTTCGAGTACTCCATCAATCGGCGGCCTCGATCTCTCTCCCGCCCGATGAGAGCACTAGTGACTCCCATATGGGTCTCTAAGCGGCCAAGGCGCTCGTCAACACCCGCCAGCCTGGACTGGTACTCGGCCTGGTGGGCCGAATACTGCTGATAGAACTGGACCTGATGGTCCATGAGCTGCTGGAACTGGAGCCCCATCTGTTGGAACTGCTCTGTGAAGAAATCCATCGACGGTCCAGAGGCCATCGACGGACTAGAAGGACCAGAGAAGGACTCGCCTCTCTCTGATCTTCGTCGAGGCTGAAGGTCCCCTGGTGGAGAGAGCGGGGGCTCTGGCTCATCGGTATCCATGGCCCCGTCATCATCATCATCATCCTCATCCTCCTCCTCACCGGAGTAGTCAGCATCCTCCTCGTCTTCATCGAGATCAACAACCTCCTCAGGAGGCAGGGAAAGCCCATCGACCCAAGTGCGGGTGCCATCAGTGATCAGGAGGAGTGCATTGTGGAGCACATCCCGGCTGAGGGGGGTGGAGCCGCCCTGTGCAGAAGAATCACGGAGTCCCTGGAAGCTGATGTCGAAATGGCGCGCCAGACGAGTAATCAGGGGACCACAGTAGAGATGCTTGGGCTTCCCGTGGCACCGGGAGAAGGTGGTGGCCACGAAAGAACCCAAGTGCAGCATATGCTCCGGGTCCCTCATCGAGTACATAGCATAGAGCACCCGCTTCGGAATCTTGTGCGAGCCGGTGACGTTGGGGACGATGGAGCGGGTGATGAGCAGGTTCAGGATGTGCCACGCCGGCTTGAGAGAGGGAACATATGTCTGGCCAGGGTCGAAGAAGTCCTGGGCATAGTCGAGGCGGGCTATCCGGCGGTAGAACTCATCCTGGTTCCAGTTCGTCGGGTGTGCAACCTCCACCTCGTGGCGGTCGAATGGGTGGTACTCGATCCCCAAAGCATGGGCCAACCCGTCAATGGTCAGCTCCTGGGGGTATCCGCCCAGCCTGAACTTCACTGCATATGAGTCCCGGGCCGCCTTGTTGTCGTACTGGAACGTGGTGTAGAACTCCCACACCAGCTCAGTGAAGGTGGGCTCGTTGATAGTCAGCAGTGTCCGCCAGTCGCGGTGGCTGATGGCGGCGGTGAGGTCCGGCATGCAGTGGAGCTGCTCGAACACGGCCCACTCGAGGTGGTGGTGGTGCTCCAATTTCCCCCAAATCACCTTGCGGAACTGGTCCGTGTAATCCGGGTGCAGGCGCAGACCCTGCAAAAACGGATGGTCGAGGGACATGCTCCTGCAAAATCAACAAACCAAAGGTGGAGCCAAGAACAACTTGTCAGGACCAACAGCATGGGTTCATCACTTCCCCCACACTTAAGGACCACCTAGGCTAACAGTTATAAGCACAGCCGGTTAAATCACAAGCAACGCAACCGGAATCAAGGCAAGAACCACAAAACCAACCATATTAATTACACGGGCAGCACATACACCATAGATAGAACCACGCATACTCAAAGCCTCCCTCACCCTACTCTAAATCAGGCATGCAAACACAGTTCTCGGTCCTACAATCTACAGTTCGATTTTCCAGGGAAAGAGTAATTTAACAAGAAACACACCTGGAAACGCAAGTAGAACTGTAGCTAGGTCTCTAGAAATGGGTGAGGGACGCGAGAGGGAGCCAAAAATGGCCCGGGAGGCTCGCCGGAAAGTCGCCGGAGGGTCGCCGGAAAATGACCGGCGGCGGCGGCCAGCGGCGGAGGGAGCAGCCGGCGACGGCCAACGAAGAGAGAGGGGAGAGGATTTGGAAGAAGAGGAGAGGAAAAATTTTGGAAAAATGAGGGTAGAGAGAGAAACTGACCGAGGGTTTGCTTTAAATAGCAAAAATCCCCGGTCGGGTATTTTTTATCCCACGACCGGGGATGCTTAAACGCAGCGTGTGGAGTGCAATAATATACCCGGCCTTGAGCCAAAAATACCCGGTCGGATAATTTTGGGTCAAGGTCGGGTATTTTTGAAAACGCGGCATTCCAGTCCTGGAAAATCCCCGGCCTGGAACCAAAAATACCCGGTCGGGTAATTTTGGGACGAGGTCGGGGATTCCCCTTTTTCACCCCGAGAAACAGAGGGGGTCCCGATCGTGGACCAAGAATACCCGGTCAGGTATTTTGGCCCACGACTGGGTATTTTCCCCCAACCGGCCAAAAAACTCATTCGCCCAAAATTTCAACCTCTCCTGCACGAAAACACCAAATCGAGGCATCACAGACGACCGAACTTCACCACAGACATGCAACTGACTCAACACGACACAAAACTCAGAAAAAAGGGAAAAATAAATGCAAACCGTGGTGGGGTTGCCTCCCCACAAGCGCTTCTTTACCGTCTTTTAGCTGGACGCCAATTGCGGAACTAAGGGTCCGCGAGCTCCACTACCAACTCCGCACGTTCGACCTCGTCTCCCAGGTAGAGCTTGAGACGATGGCCATTCACTTTAAACGGCTCAGTTTGCGGGTTGGCAATCTCAATCGTGCCATACGGGAACACCTGGGTGACCGTGAACGGTCCAGACCACCGGGAACGGAGTTTTCCGGGAAAGAGCTTCAGGCGAGAGTTATAGAGGAGAACTCGATCACCAACTTGGAACTCTTTCGGACCCCGCAACCGTGCATCGTGCAGGCGCTTAGTGCGCTCCTTGTACAACTTGGTGTTCTCATAGGCGTGGTAACGCCACTCTTCCAGCTCCAACATCTGCATTTTGCGTTCAACACCTGCAAAACTAACATCCAGGTTGAGCAGCTTAAGGGCCCAGAAGGCCTTGTGCTCTAGCTCCACGGGCAGATGGCATGCCTTTCCATAGACAAGCCAGTACGGTGAAGTACCAATGGGTGTCTTGTAGGCAGTGCGATACGCCCAGAGAGCATCATCGAGCTTGGTGGACCAATCCTTGCGGGACTGATCCACCGTCTTCTCAAGGATCCGCTTGAGCTCCCGGTTCGTCAGCTCGGCCTGGCCACTGGTCTGAGGATGATAGGCCACGGACACCTTGTGAGTCACACCATAGCGAGACAGTAGCTTATCAAATTGGCCCTGGAAATGGGTGCCTCGATCGCTTATGATGGCTCTAGGTGTCCCGAACTGGGAGAATAGCTGCTTCAGAAAACCACAAACACGTCTAGCATCATTAGAGACGTAGTCAACAGCAACCAGAATATAGGTATTGCCAAAAGATGGAGGGAAGGGGCCCATGAAGTCGATACCCCAGACATAAAAAATTTCACAGGTTATAAACACATTCTGGGGCATCTCATCACGGGCAGAGATGTTACCTGACCTCTGGCATCGGTCGCACCGGCGGGCGAAGGCGTCCGCGTCCTTGAAGAGCGTGGGCCAGTAAAAGCCCGATTGGAGCACCTTTCTCGCCGTGCGGTTTCCTCCGTGGTGACCGCCAGTAGGTCCCTGCATGGCCTAAAAAACTCCGGATCCCCTTAACAGATGTAGGAGGAGGCAGCTTGCTGATAGTCTCAATCTTCGCTCTGTCCACCTCAATCCCCATCTTGGAGATCTTATGCCCAAGAACTATGCCTTCTCGAACCATGAAGTGGCACTTCTCCCAACTCAGTGCCAGGTTCGTTTCTTCACACCGTTTAAGGACAAGTTCCAGATTATGGAGACAGTGAGAGAATGAGTTTCCATAAACCGAGAAATCGTCCATAAACACCTCCATAATCTCGCCGACCAGACGGTCAAAGATGGCGAGCATGCATCGCTGAAAAGTGGCCGGGGCATTGCATAGCCCGAATGGAATCTTCCGGTAGGCAAATGTGCCGAAGGGGCAGGTGAAAGTGGTCTTCGCCTGGTCCTCCGGTGCAATAGGGATCTGAAAGTACCCGGACATCCCATCCAAGAAACAGTAGAACTCGTGCCCCGCCAATCTCTCCAGCATCTGATCAATGAAACAGTAAGACTCGTGCCCCGATAATCAATGCAAACCGGGTACCCAGTCACCGTGCGCATCGGGATGAGCTCGTTCTTCTCGTTAGGCACCACGGTCATCCCACCCTTTTTGGGTACCACCTGGGTGGGACTGACCCACTCGCTGTCAGAAATGGCGAAGATGATCCCCGCGTCCATCAGCTTCACGATCTCTGCCCGAACCACAGCCTCTAGGGATAGCAAAAATATCTGTAATCGTGGATATCCGCCCGAATCCGGCCTAATCGGGTAGGGTAAAATCCGAACCCGAAGGACATTTAGTGGGTACGGGTAAAACCCGAACCCGAATATTGCGGGTAATGGGTGGGCATGGGTTTCTCACTATCCAACCCGAACCCGCCCGATTATACAAATGCATATGTATTTTGTCTAGAAATAATCATTATTTATTTCTAAAATATTTTATATTAAGCATATAAATATAATATTTTCATGAAATTGTGTTGTTTTAATTAATTTTGTTCATTCTAGTGAACTATTGTCGTACTTTCCTCTTAAGTAATGTGAGAATACGTGTGAATGATAACATGTTGGAGCTATGAAGAGAAATTATTACCCATGGATAACCGTGGGTACCCGAAACCCGAACGGGTATGGGCATGGTTTTAATTTTCTACCCGTTTCACATGTGGGTATGGGTATGGGTAAAACCCAAACTACTTTGGGTAGGGTAACGGATATGCACTATCTGTCCCCGACCCGACCCATTGCCATCCCTAAGTCAGCCTCCAGGTTCGGTGTCAATCTTCTCTACGGCTGTCTCACTGGCCGCATCTCATCCTCCAGCAGTATCCGGTGGGAGCAGAAGGAGGGGCTGATCCCCCGGATGTCTGTGATCTTCCACGCTAAAGCTCGCTCATACTGCTTCAACAAGGCCACCAGTCTGTTCCTCTGCTCGGGTGTGAGGGTCGAGCTAATGGTAACTGGCAGCTTATTCCCCTCCCGGAGAAATGCATACTCCAAATAAGGAGGGAGGGGCTTAAGCTCCAGCTCTGGTGGTTCCTCCAAGGAGGTAGTGATGCGGGTGGAGGATGAGATCGGTTTGAAAAGCCTGTCGCCCTCCAAGAATGGGCCACTCTCCAACGCGGCCAACTTCTCCGCCAGCTGCGGCTCCTGCGATGCCTGCTCACCTAGCAAAATACAACGCTCAAGAGCATCGTCAGTACCCGCACTCGTTATGGCGAGTGCAGTCTCAAAATCAGTAAGCACATCACAGTAATCTATGTCATCATGCAAATGAGAGTGTTTCCCATTCTCAGACACAGAAAAAGTAGCATGTTCATCACCAGCACGCAGAATCAATTTACCACTATGCACATCAATAAGCGCCTTGCCGGTGGCGAGAAACGGTCTACCCAAAATCAAAGGCACATCCACATCCTCATTTATATCCAAAATAACAAAATCAACAGGATATGTGAATGCACCAACATTAACAAGCAGATCTTCAATGATACCCCTAGGATGCACGATGGAACGATCGGCTAATTGAATGCTCATCCTAGTAGCTCTAGGTTCACCTAGGTCTAGCTTCTTAAACAATTTGTAAGGCTTGACATTTATGCTAGCGCCTAGGTCTGCCAAGGACTTTCCTACATGCATGCTGCCAATAACAAGAGGGATAGTGAAACTCCCTGGGTCTTTGCGCTTCTCAGGCAGCTTGTTCTGCAGGATAGCAGAACACTCCTCGCTTAGCATCACTGTCGAAAGATCCCCAAGTTTCTTCTTGTTGGTGAGGAGGTCTTTCATGAACTTGGCATACTTGGGCATCTTCGATAGTGCCTCCACGAACGGCATGCTAATGTTGACCTACTTCAACATTGCCATGAACTTGGCAAACTCTGTCTCCAGCTTGTCTTTATGAAGGCAAGTGGGGAAGGGTAGCTGGGGTATATGCTTCTTAACCACAGGCTGCGGCTTGGGAGCAGGTGCTTCTCTGCCTCCCCCCACTTCTGCATTATCAGCTGGAGGTGTTGAAGCCGATAGTGGCTCGTCTCGCCCGGGCTGGGCAGGAGCAGCAGATATGGTCTTGCCACTCCTGGTGGTGATGGCATCCAGTTGCTGGTGAGGTTCACGAGGGTTCGGAATAGTAGTGGCAGGCAGAGTCCCCGGTGCCCTGGTACTGTTCTAGCGAGCTAAGCTCCCAATCTGATTCGGTAGATCTTGGAGAATGGCACCTTGGTTTCTCTGGCCTGCCTCCAGTGAGGCTATGTTCTGATCCATCCTCGTGAAATTCGCCTGGCTGGTAGTCATGAATGCCTGCAAAATATTCTTCAGATCTGTCATCTGATTATCTAGAGCTGCAGCTGCTGGGGGCTGGGCATACTGACGCTAGGGATGCTGGAATGGCTGCCCCTGCCTAGGCTGGTAGGGCTGCTGTGGTGGTGGCCCCTGCCTAGCCTGGAAGGGCTGCCTCTGCTGAAAACCACCCGCTGGTGCTGGGAACCCAGGTGGTTTAGTGGTGTTGCTGTTCCAGGCGAAGTTGGGATGCTTGCGCCACCCCTCATTGTAGGTATTGCTATATGGGTCCAGGCGCCGAGCATTGGCGATGAAGTCCACCTGTTCTTGGGGAGTAGAGGACTCCCTCATGGCCTGACAGTCCTCCACCAGATGATTCGGGCTCTCACACCACTGACACTGAGCTACTGGAGGCGTAGCTGTACCTCGGCCCGGAAGGAGACTGTTGGGATGCTTCAATGTCTGCACCAATTCAGCCACCTGCTGCTCTAACCCGGACCTGGCCTCCATAGCGTGCAGACCACGGTCCCGGGAATTTCTGCCTCTGCTGTTCTGCCCCCAGGAATGATCTTGGGCAGCCAAGGTACTAATCATCTGGTTCAGCTCGGGTGGAGTCTTAGTGAGAATATCCCCTCCTGGGCATAGAGACTCAATCACCCTTTGGCTATCCGGGGAGAGAGCACTGTAGAAGTTCCCCACTGTGAATGCATCACTAAAGCTATGATGGGGACACTGCCAGAAATATCCCATGTACCGCTCCCATGCATCACGAAGTGACTCGTCTGGCTCTTGGCGGAAGTGAGTGATCTCCCGCTGAATCTCTGTGGTCTTCGATGCCGGATAGTACCTGTGCACGAACTTATCTGCCAGATCGTCCCAAGAAGTGATGGACAATGGGGGCTGGGTCTCCAACCACCTCTTAGCATTCCCCGCCAGAAAATGGGGGAAGAGGTGAAGGCGGATTGCGTCATCCGGGACACCGTTGAGCTTGAACCCGTTCGTCAGCTGCAGAAAACGGGAAAGGTGCACCCTTGCTTCCTCATCCTTCAAGCCATGGAACTGGATAGAGGATGTAATGAGCTGAATCCAGCATGGCTTGATCTCGAAGTTGTTCGCTGGAATGGGCTTATAGAGGATGACCGGGCGGATGTCATCAATCCGTGGAGTGTAGTAGTACTCCAAGGTGGGACCCTGCGACGGTGCCTGGGGTCTGGGGTCGTTCCCCAAGAGCTGATTCACCGGAGTTGGGTTGTGGTCGCCTTCCATCTCGTACTCGTCCTCGTACTCGCTGCTCAAATGGTCGTCTATGCGCTCCATCGTAGCCAGTCTAGCTCGCTGTTGTCTCCTAAGTTGGTGGAAGGTGCGTTCAATCTCTGGATCCAACGGCAGTAAACCTCCCGACTGGCTACGGGTCATGCACTATCTGCACACAATCAAGCAATGCAAACCCGTGAAGGCACAAGTGGGAAAGAACAAACACTCAATGCGAAAATGAAAATGTTAAAGTAACAGAAATCACTTTTCTTCAACAACCTAGCCGTTCCCCGGCAACGGCGCCAAAAACTTGACTCACTCCTACTGTCACTCTAGAAAATGGCCAAGTGTAACCACTTCCTAAAGCGTAGTATAGCGGGTTTGGGTTTTAATGTCAACCCGGGTCCTAGATTTGATGACTACTCAGTGAATTCTTGTTATCTAGCAGTGAAACTTTAGTGCAGGTTCAAACAAACAAAAACACAAAGCAAGTTAAACGGTTGTTTTCAAGTCGAGAGAGGTCACCCGGATATGGTTCCCCCTAGACTGCAGTTAAGCCGGATTGCGATTTACCAAGTTCAGTTTTCATGAAAGTTATACTGCGGAAGGTTCTTAAACAGTCTGAAGTCTCACAGTCGGTGCTAGCTTTTACTCGGCCTGTTGGCCGATTAATTTGCTTTATAAAACTTTCATCTTGTCATCATTGTGCTTTCTGATTTTTTGCCAAGCCATGATAAAATCTAAAGAAATCAAGAATGAACAACACGATTTGGGATAGGAACAACCGTTCCTGTATCCCTAGAAAATGGTGGTAAACACAGACTCACCTGCCAAACTGGTTTGGATTGAGATTTTTATCGGGTATCAGAGAACCATGTGATTATAAATTAGACTTCTCTAAAAAAGTACAGCCGGACCAAACATGTAAAGTCTCTTAGTCATATCCATGTATGGATGATAATAAAAAAAACCCAGAATTGTGGGGAAAATATGGAAAAGGTAGCTTTGTTGTGGTTTTCAATTACTAAGTTCATGAATCTAGACACACTACATAAGTAGTAAATTAACCTATTATTAAGACCAGGGCCTTGCCAAATTGATCATTTTCAATTGACAAATATAAAATAAGTTATAGAGTAAGTGGGGATATAATATATGCCACCACAAAGGGAACTCCTTTCGGATTCTTTACCAAAATAATGTTTTTTATTTATTTACAACCAATATGGTGGTTTTAAATATAATGACACAGATATTGTGTTTTTGTGGGCAAACATATGTGGGCTCGCAGGAGACTCATTTAAATGCGGATCCAAAGTGGACTAATGTGGATCCGCAGCAGACTCATGCGAGTTCGCATAAAAGAAGAGGACCCGCAGCAGACTCAGGCGGGTTCGCATAAAAGAAGATACCTCTTATCTTCTTCTCCACCCCGCCCCTTCGTCCGCAGCGACGCCCCCAAAACCCTCCTCCTCTCGCCAGAAATCCCCCATCGCCGACCGCCACAAAACCCCACAATCCAACGCGGGTTCATCCGGGACTCGTGCGGAAACGACCGAGAGTCACACGGAAGCGCAGGAGTGAAGAGGCGGCCGAACAAAACCAGATCTGTGTTTTTGGTTTTGATGTCGGACTCCGACGAAGAACAGGCGGCCGCCGGAGGAAGAGGCCGTGGAAGAGGATAGCAAACACGCGGGCGGTACCGAGGTGAGCGATTCATCGGTAGGAATGTCGTCGCCGGCCACCGGAAAGTCGTCGCCGGCCACCGGAATGTCGGCGGCGGCGACCGGAAACTCGCTGCCGGCGGGTTTTTCTTTCCTCCTGTATTTTTTTTTTTTTTTTTTTGCAGTTCCTAAGATTCCTGACAAGCATTCCACGAGACGACCACCTGCGACGATAGATACAGCTCCGGTCGATTCAGTACTCCTTTGGGCACATGGTCAACATCGTGCCAACTCAGTTTGGATTAACGAGGTAAGTATTTTATGTATTTTATTTCATTAAAGTTCATTAGCTAGTTAGTTTAGATTTTGTGAAATTAGTATTAGTTTGATTAGATATATTTTACTAAATTAGATTGATTTTACTAGGTAAATTGAAATATTATAATTGCATGTGAAATTAGTATTAGTTTTCATTACATATATTTTTAGTAAATTAGATAGATTTTACAATATGTTCTGAAAATAGAATTACGCCATGAAATTGAATTAATATAAGTTTTGTGCACTATAGGCTGGTGATCGTGTTTACCAGACTCGAGGTACGACCAAATTGGTCACGTACCATCCACGTTATGAGCCGTATCTCCAGGATGCCGGTTTGTTTAGCGTTCAGCAGTTGGTCCCTATGACTGGTTGTATAGATGCATCTTTGATCACCGCTCTAGTAGAGCATGGTGTCCTGAGACATCGACCTCTCACATGTCGGTCGGTGAGGTTACGATCACTCTTGAGGACGTTGCCACACTGAGCGGTTTACCGATCGACGGTGAGGCCGTCATAGTAGACGTACCAGATCGTGAGTGGTCGGAGACGTGTACCAGACTGTTAGGACATGCTCCTAACGATCTTAGCGGGGGTGTCGTTAGGCTTAGTTGGCTTAGGGAGCATTTCAACAATCTGCTGCCAAATGCATCAGTAGAGATTACAGGGCAGTTTGCACGAGCGTATGCCCTATCTTTGATTGGGTTTATGTTGTTCCCCGATCGGACTGGAGCTACAGTTCACCTGCAGTATCTACTCCTGTTGGAGAATTGGCGGACCGCAGGAGGCTACGCTTGGGGAGCAGCTGTTCTAGCCTACCTGTACCGTGAGATGGGTAGGTCGGTTCTGCATATGACGCAGTCCTCTTCCACCGGAGGTGACCTTGGTGGCTGGGTCGCCTTGCTGCAGCTCTGGGCGTGGGAGCGATTCCAATTGATAGCACCCCTACATACAGTGACGGATGAGCCTATTACAGCGGACGCATCTCCACGTGGTGCTCGATGGCTTCCGGCCATGACCCGTCAGCATAGTGACCAGCTCTTCAGTTATAAGTTGTTTTTTGACGAGCTGGAGACGATCGTGGTTAGTAATAACATTTCATGCAAGAATAGTTTTTGGTTCACATTAGTTTGTTTTAGACTAAGTTGTAATAATGTGCCCACCTTTCTGTGTAGTGGTTGCCTTACTGAGAGAGAGACCTGCAGTTTAGGGGTTCCGTTCCCCAGTCAGATACCTTCCGAGCAGTGGTTCCACTGATATGCTTTTCAGTAGTGATGTGGCACCATCCAAATCGGGTACTCCGACAGTTTGGCATGATGCAGAACGAGCCTCATCATCCAGCTCCTGAGGCTGAGATTAGGTGGTTTCTTCGCCAGACAGCTCGTGGGCCATCGCGAGGGCAGCGATTGATGCACGCCTCCAGAGAGTCGATTGATTTGTGGAGTCGTCGACATGAGTATATAGCGACTAGGCCATATACTCAGGAGACTCTAGCCTACCACTCGGAGCATCTCGAGTGGTATCGAGATGTTACTAGACGTGCAGTCACACGGAGAGCAGCAGGAATTAACGCAGCGGTTAGTAATTTATTATTTCAAAATAAAATTTTAGTGGATTGAAATTCTTAGTTGTGTGGAATATTTGATATATTAAATAAATTTGCAGTATGAAACCTTTGAGTACGCTGAGCTGAGATTACGGGAAGGAGAGTTGTCCACAGACGATGGGATGGAGTTGGCCGACATGATGGTGGCCGGGGTTGCTGCTCTAGGTTTGGATTCTCGCCGACATCATGATATGACGGTACCGGTGCAGCCACAGTCATCTGATCCTAGCGTTGACCCATGGCCAGATCGTACTGCTGAGAGACATGAGTGGGACGTGCGAGGACCACAGCTCACAGAGGAGCCCAGGAGGCGTAGACAGCAACGTGAGCACCGCGACGTACCTCACCCAGTCTGGATTTCAGATCGACAGCAAGCACGTCCTGTCCGGTCTACTACTACCTTCGACTTCATGCGGCAGTTTCAACACTCCTCTTCTGCGGGATTTCAGCCTACTCAGACCCAGTTTCAGCCCTCCCAGACGCAGTTTCATGGGGAGTGTTCTTATGGGGACTATTTATTTCATGTCATGTAGGATTATTATGTATGATGGTGGACTATTTATTTCATGTCATGTATGATTATTATGTATGATGGTGGACTATTTATTTCATGTCATGCATGATTATTATGTATTATGGTGGACTATTTACACACTCGATCGTTCAAACCATAACAACATCGATCAATCCATTACATATACGTCGAAAAACAATAACAAACATCAAACAATTACACACTGGCACGTTCAAACCATAACAACATCAACCCATTACATATACGTCGAAAAACAATAACAAACAACAAACAATTACACACTCGCACGTTCAAACCATAACAACATCAAACAATTACATACCACGTCTATTACCACTACTTCCTCTTCTACCACCTCTCGCACGTCTACCACTTCCTCTTCGTTGGCTCTCACTGCCACTTGCTCCTCCACCAGAAGTTGATGCATCATGTCCACCTAGTTCTTCTCTTGGCCAATCCATCTCGTTGTGAATTCTTGTTGTTCGTGGCCTCCCCGGTTTCCTAATCATGTGCACGTTAGGATGGAGAGTAGAATCATTGTGCTTCTTCCACCCCTTAGGTTCACCAAGAGGTGTGAAACTTGTCCCATAACAAGCCAATACTGTTTCCAGCTTATAAATGTCATTTACAAACCTATACGGGTTAGCCCCCATTCGGTTGCAAGCTGCAATGGCATGAGAGCAAGGAATTTTATTTCCTTGGAATTTCCCACAAGTGAAAAATCCCGCTCGATTGTGGTCATCGAAATGCACTGTGAGTGTGTTCGAACCCGTCATGTTGAAATTGTTGGGAGGAGTCTGTACTACATAGATGCCCTGACGTCAATCAACCCCCGTCAAGGAATGTCCCACTGCCTTTTGTGAACATGTCTTCATCTTCTCTTCGCACTTTATGGTGTACTGTGAAGGTCCACTTCTGATTTGTGCTTTTGTCTCCAACCTCATCTTATCGAATTTCTCCAATAATCGCCAATAAGTATGTTGCACAAGAGAAGCTATAGGAAGTGAACGAATACCTTTGAAAACACCATTGATGCTCTCTGCCATGTTGGTCGTCATCATAGACCATCGAGTCCCACCATTATAGTTATCATGTGCTAAGCTCCAACGAATTTGATTTTGATCCACCCAGTTATCACAAGAAATATTTCTTTCAGCGGCCATCTTCTTAAATTGCTCAACTTGACGATCGAACTTCTCCAAGCGTTTTTCTCGGGCTAACAAAATAAATAACCACAAGAGTTAGATAAATTCATGATAATATTAAATTAAAATAAATAATATGTTGGAGTGTCAATCAATAACGATGAAGAGACTTACCGACTCGAAACAGTTGGTTATACATAATTTTGCTTTTTGTCTTCTTTTTCAAGTTGCTTGCATAGTGTCGCATGCACCACCCCCACTCCCAACCTCTTCTGATGTCACCCATGGCTTCATAGAGTCCCGCATGTCTATCTGAGATGATGCATACGTCATTTCGATCGGTCAAACCTTGAACGTGGTTTATAAACCATGGCCAACTTTCAGTATTCTCGTTCTCCATAATGGCAAATGCTATTGGAAAAATCTTCTTCCGACCATCAAATGAGCTCGCCATGAGTAGCACTCCTTTATACTTTCCAGTAAGAAAGGTTCCATCAACCACCATGACTCCTGGACAATTCTTGAATCCATCTATACAAGGTCCATAAGCCCAGAATACTCGCTGAAAGATCGAATGACCTGGTTGAGTTGAAGGAACTCTTACCCAATCAATAACTGATGTTGGCATTTTTCTCTTTACCACCCGCAAGAATGTTTGCAAATAATCATAGGATTCTTCCCAATTTCCATGCAACTTCTCCAATGCTCTTTGTTTCCCATACCAAGCCTTCTTATAAGTAACTTGCATATTAAATTTATCTTTCATCTCGGCTTGCACAGTTAGAACACACAGATTAGGTTGGGCACGTACCAAATGTTTCACGGTCAGATATAACGTCGACATCAAGATGGCGATGATCTGTTGATTGAGTCGTATTGCTACAAGAATGCACAAACTCGGCCTTCCTCACAGTCCATTCGCTTCCAACGTCTCGACATCCAAACCGCACCATCCAAGGACAATTTTCATCCTTATGCTTCAAGCATCTAACCTTCCAAATTGAAGGTGACGACTCCACCACGCCATACTGAAAGTTGCGTTGTAGTGCGTGGTGTTTAACCGCCACCTGTGCAGCTTGTTTCGAGTGAAATATCTGGCCTTTGTAGAATTCCCCTTCAAAACCAGTAACGATAGGCATTGGAATTACCCCATATGAATCAACATATGATAATTCATCATCCTCTTCAGTAGCCTGCAAGTAAAAATATGGAGGAAAGTTAGGCTGCTCTTCTTCCCCATCTTCCTCCTCCTCCTCTTCCTCCTCCTCCTCCTCGTCGTCCTCATAATCATGGTCAGATGGCACACTCCATGTATCATCTTCACCCTGATCAGCCTGGCTAATCTCAGCATGTACCTCATCACCCAAACAATAAGGATTTTGGGCCATAAAATCGAAAAGCACATTCAAACCATCATCATCCACAATAGGCATCGCATAATGAAATAGAACACCATTCTGTCATTATGGAAGACGGTAAGTAAAACCTGTGATCATATCACTATCTTGTACTACTTCGTCTCTACGCCGTATTCTCGGGATTAGATTCTCACAAAATTGATGATATGTCACCCGACATGGAACTGTCAACTGAAACCTTCTACCGCCGACGAAATGAACGCCGAAATTGTCGTCTACTTTCTCCGATTTCCACCAAACAATTAGTTCAAATTTCCTAAGATCACAACATAATAAACAAATGCACTAATTACTAACTACAAAGAATTATAATAGCATTTTAATAATATAATTACAAAAATAAATCTCTCTTACCTAGCCATCTTTGCAGCAACCAGCAGAGCTCCTCCCTCTCGTTTTCGTAGAAGTTTTTGGTGTGGTGATACTGAAAGGAGGAGAATGGAGGAGAAAATATATATGCTGGAGTGGGTAAAACACAGGTCGAATTCGCATGAGACTAATGCGGGTCCGCTGAGTCCATGCATTTCCGCACCAGTCCCACGCGGGTCCGCCCAAGTCCATTTTGGATCCGCATTTCAAACTAGTAAAATTGAGTCTCCTGCGAGCCCGCATCTCTTTCCCCACAAAAACACAATATCTGTGTAAATATATTTAAAACCACCATATTGGTGGTAAATAAAAAAACAATATTTTGGAAATTCTCCCACTCCTTTCTCATCTCATAATTTCACGAACTATATGATGATAATGGGCTCATGCACAACTCCATGTAACTATTATCTTCTTCCTTTCAAAGGTTAATCTACCCTGAAATCCTAGCTTGTGGCTCATTTTTTTAAATTTGTTCGATCTTCATATGTTGTCTTTATTATAAAAGACCATACTCGAAATTAATTATTCTAAACGTTTAGTTTCAAATATGATAGAAGTAAAACGAATGTTTTAGCAATAAGGCTATTATTCAGAGAGTTATCATGTCAAGTTCACTCATATATAAAAGTTTCATTTTGATATTTTCCACTAAAAAAAGGCTAAATTACACATTTGGTCATTCAAATTACATAAATTTTTCACGTTCGCCACCCGAATTACTTTTCTTTCATATTCACCACCAACTTTACGATTCGTTTCACCGACCGTTAGTCTCCGTTAACTCCGTTAATTTTTTGATGACGTGGCAAACAGAACAGCTGACTGGACCGTTAAAGAATGACATGTCAATATAAAAAATTAAAAACCCCTTTTCCCTTCCATTTCCACACTCTCACTCATCTTCAACCCTTACCTTCTTTACAGCACCCGCCGTCGCTCAAAGTTATCCCCTAGCTCTGTTCCTATCTAGAAACCGAATCCAATATAGTCGATATAATTCAAGGATTGAATTCAGTTAGTTCTTTGGGGTGGATGCAGGGACATTTTCAATATGGTGGGTTGCTGGTTCTCATCGTCGTCGTTACCCTCTCCGCCACCGTGGTCTTCTTCCTCCTCGACCGCATCAATTTCCCAATCGCGATTGCCATCTCCGACTCCTTCGTCTCTAATTGAATAGCAAACAACCACAATACGATACTACCACCCTGTATATTGATTGCTTTTTCAAATTTTGTTTTGCCCTTTCACTTCTTCTTCTGTTGCTCCGCACAATAACTCTGAAATCCCCCCTTCCATTTGTCATATATATGGGACACCAAGCTCATTCCCACGTCCACCACCACAACACCAGCGATGGCGACGCGTAGCGAGTCAATAGCCCCCGCTTCACGGGCTCCATGACTCACCGAGCTACTTCCTTCAAGCGCAACCCAACACCAACACGCCGCCTCCTCTACTGCTTCCTCCTCTGCCGCCTCCGCCGGTAATGCGACGGCCCCGCGAGCAAGGTCGCCGATAGCGCTGCTCAGACGGCTAGCAACAGCATGGCCGACAGCGTCGGGCCAGTTCTAGGTTCGGTTTCAGAGGTCTCCAGATAACCTGGCCTAGATCTGAAGTCGTCGTCGTCGATGGCTTCGATCGCCAACAGCTCGTCCAGAGAGTTCACTCCAGGGTCGCCAGAAGTAGTCGGAAGGGCGGCGGGAGAAGCGAATCCGTCTTCCGGGATTTCGACTTCCGGGAAGATAACCTTGAAAAGCTGCTGCTATAGGAAGGGAAGGGTTGAAGATGAGTGAGACAGCGCTGAAGGGGGGAAAATGACATTTATTTTTTATTTTTTAAATTGACATGTCATTATTTAACAGTCCAGTTAGCTGTTTCATTTGCCATGTCATCAAAAACTGACGGAGTTAACGGAGTCTGACGAAGTCTGACGGGCGGTGACTAACGGTGAAACGAATCGTAAAGTTGGTGGTGAATATGAAAAAAAAGTAATTCGGGTGGCAAACGTGAAACATTTATATAATTTGAGTGACCAAATGTGTAATTTAGCCCAAAAAAAACATAATAATTTATTTTAAGCTTATACAACGTAACCATCTCATTTCAGAATTTGTTTAATTCTTTTATAAAATAAAAGGTCCGTAAAAAATCTAAATTATAACAACAAGAAAATAGACTAACTAATTTGGCTAAAAAGTTACTCTCTACCCTCTCTCTATATATATTTGTTGGGTTAATTGCATGGTTGGTCACTGAAATTACAAAAAACGTTCAAGTTTGGTCACTTGAAATATTTAAATTCATTGGCGGTACTTCACTTTAGTCAAACCGTTCACGTTTGGTCACTCTCCGTCCAACTCCGTTAACTTTGGCTGATGTGGCAGTCAACTCTCAAAGTTGACCGTTAACTTAGTGACGTGGCAAATAAAAAATTATTAAAAATGAAATTTTATATTTTCCATCTCATTATTACATTCATTAAAAAATAAAAATAAAAAACATAATACCCTACCTGACCCAACCTCCACCACCGCCATAAAATCGACCACCTACCACCACCACCCAACTCCGACTCCTGTTCCATCCCGTCCCGGCACCGGCTTCAATCCCTCCTCCCACTCCTCCGCCGCTACTGCACAAGGTAATTTGGAAAAATGGCCAAGGCGGCAGGTCGGCTTGTGTTAATCTTCCACAAAATAAGATTAACTTAACGAATTAAGTATGATTTCTTTCTTTCTTTCTCGATCTTTGTCGTTGTGGTTGGAGATTAACGAGTGGAATCTCCTTGCTTCAATAGTGGAAGGGAAGAGGCTAGGCCATATATATATAATATCCTGATCAGCACCTACTCATAAGAGAATTAAGAAGAGCTAAACATCAGATTACGTACTGTCATTAGATGGAGGTTCATAATGGCGTGAAGAAATTCGGGATGATGTTGCTGCTGGTTCTCCTTCTCATCACTGCACCTTCTCTCGCAGCAGGTATATATACTTTCAATTCAATCGATTAATCTCAAAGCTTTAATTTGTTGCTAATTAGCTGTTGTTTTGGGATTGAAGCTGGCGCCCGACGGGATGGGGCAGGAGTCGGAGTTGGGTGGTGGTGGGTGGTCGGATTTCACGGCGGCGGTGGAGGTTGGGTTGGGTTGGGTAGGGTATTAGGTTTTTTATTATTTTTTATTTTTAATTAATGTAATAATGAGATGGAAAATATAAAATTTTATTTTTTATTTTTAATATTTTTTTATTTGCCACGTCATTAAGTTAACGGTCAACTTTGAGAGTTGACTGCCACATCAGCCAAAGTTAACGGAGTTGGACGGAGAGTGACCAAACATGAACGGTTTGACTAAAGTGAAGTACCACCAATGAATTTAAATATTTCGAGTGACCAAACTTGAACGTTTTTTGTAATTTCAGTGACCAACCATGCAATTAACCCTATATTTGCTAGACCATTTCTGTATTTTTAATTTTTCATGTTAAATAATTGAGAGCATATTCTAGCCTATGTTTTCTCGAGCCAGCCATAAAACTAACCTATTCCTCGCTTCTCTCTCTCGATCAACTCCTTTTCTCCAACATTATTTATAAGAACAGTAATAATAATATGTCCCATTTCCCCACACAGATCGAGAGATCAATAAACATAGTACAGTTGTTAATTTCTTCCTTTAGAAATGGCAGCGGCGGCGACGATCTTTTCCTCCTCCTTCCATATTCTCCTTCTCCACCACCGTGCCACGTGATCAAGCAGCTACCTTGGTACGACGCCGTTGCAGCGAGCTGTTGATATAATAAAAAGTCAATCACAATCCTAACTTTCTATTGATTGGAGATTAGTGTTGTTACAATAACAATACAAGGGTGTTGTCACACTATCTAGTCCCGATTCCCCTGTAGCTAGCTAGTCATACAACATTACAAACCCACATGCCATCCAACTGTCGTCCATATCAGGGCCAAGCAAGCTCGACGAAATGGTACGATTTCCATAGTTATAAACGCACAAGTTGATGTTGCTTTCCGTGAAGTAAAAACTATTCCTTTGTAGCCCGGATTTGCTTGCGCAACACGCGTAACATCCCCATTCGCCCAAGAGAAACGCACGGTCTCCCACGTCTTCCATCACCCTCCATTTCATGACGCTAAAATCCATCTTGAACACTTTGACGTCTATAAAAGCCCCGCTACACCCTTTACCAAGACCGTCACCGGCATAATATGTAGCTATGTGTAAGAGTTCACCGCATGATTCCACCAGTCGTTGTTACAATAACAATACAAGGGTGTTGTCACACTATCTAGTCCCGATCGATTCCCCTGTAGCTAGCTAGTCATACAACATTACAAACCCACATGCCATCCAACTGTCGTCCATATCAGGGCCAAGCAAGCTCGACGAAATGGTACGATTTCCATAGTCATAAACGCACAAGTTGATGTTGCTTTCCGTGAAGTAAAAACTATTCCTTTGTAGCCCGGATTTGCTTGCGCAACACGCGTAACATCCCCATTCGCCCAAGAGAAACGCACGGTCTCCCACGTCTTCCATCACCCTCCATTTCATGACGCTAAAATCCATCTTGAACACTTTAACGTCTATAAAAGTCCCGCTACACCCTTTACCAAGACCGTCACCGGCATAATATGTAGCTATGTGTAAGAGTTCACCGCATGATTCCACCAGTCGTTGCCAACCGCCACAAAACCCCGGACTGAAAAATTGCGGAGCCGTAGCCCCTGTGCTCTCGATTCCATATCCCCCCATTCTCAACTCAACCACGGCGAGATCGTCCTTACCCCTAGGATCATAAAGGTAGCCATAAATCTTACCCTGGTGGGCAACGGTTTCACCGTGGATCGCATCTACTCCTAACTTGCTTGGCCTCGTATGTAGTGTCCATTTTTCATCACCATCTCTCCAAACCATTGCCACGTCCTTGCCCTTAACACCATCTTCTCCAGCTTCTTCTTCATCATCCATCCTACCAAAAACCATCACGACCAGTTTCGATTTCCCACGAGGCACATGAACCGCGAGATCTTCTCCGTCGTAGCTGAAAGATGTTTCCCATGTGGGTAGTGGTATTTCAACCATGGACGAGGGATACAACAAAGAACAAGAACGAGCCTTGTTGTCAATCAACACCAGCAAATGTCCATGATCAAGACTACCGGAGGAGTACACCTTGTTTGAACCGATTCTGAGTGCTAGTTGCTCCATGCTTCTTGAACGGTCGACCATCAGCTGCTGCTGCTGCCCCCCTTTGCCGCTTAAATCGATCAGCCCCGCTTCTCCTTCTCCACTCCTCCTCAAAACCAGACATGGTCGAGCCATTGGCGCGGCTTCTAATTGCTTAGGACGTTGCAAGTGCGGAATCGAATGCTCCTCATCGTCACTTGGTGGTTGCGTGAAGCTCAAGTTCCTTACCAAATAATGCGGATGTATCATACGGTCTGCATTCTTGGCCATTGCTCGATGACGTCCCTTGAGTTTCAGCGACCAATCCCACTTTTTTCTTGGGCAAGGGAAGGGGAAAGTCGGAGTCATCCAAGCGTGAACCAAGGGGAGCTTCGTATCGTACAAGTTGTCCCACGTATGGTCCTCCTCCTCGTTGAAGCAGTGAAACCGTCTGGTCGAGAGCGAGTAGAAGACATGGTGGTGATTTCGCCCACGAAACCTGGGGAAGTGAATAGTGTTTCTGCTCAATCCTGCCGCCTCGTCGCACTCCATGGCCACGCATCCTGCGGGACTCAATAAAACCACATGATTTTCGAGATCATGAACAATCCGCCATACTCGTGTCGGCTCGTAGAATTTGACGATTCTCACAAATCTTCCCATCGGGCCGACCACCACAGCGAGCAGCTCTCCCCTGCACTGCACTAAATAAGCTTCGTTTTCCTTGGCATCTCTAAAAACGTCGCCCGCGGATGTATCCAATACCCTCCAGATTTTGTCCTTGCTTTTCGCCTTGGGATTCAGAACCCCCAGCCTTCCATCCTGAGCCAAGCAATAGAACGCTCCTCTGTGGAAAAGCGGGGAGGAATTGTAGTGAGGCCAGAAGAAATCTCCCTCGCACCGCCGAAACGTCTTATTGGTCGTCCAAGAATAATTCACTCTGGATTTATCTCTCATCTTCCTGACATGATCTCCCGCTGTTGTTAGTCTCCGGGGACGGCGATTCTTCAGTCTCATCCTGTTGGGGACGTCTAGAACGTGATTCCAACAACTCTGTCCTCGCCGGATAAAGAGGATCATTGTTTCTTTCTCGGAGATGAGATCCACTTGACCGACAACCACACAATCAGGGGACGTGGGCGGAGCTGAGAAACTCATCCGGTTGAAGCTACCACGAAGATTTGGCCCGTAATAGGGTAAGTGAATCATGTCTCCCGTAGAGGGGCGATAAAAGAAAATTCGAAACTCTCCCGAGAAAAGCAACCATCCATAGGCGGCGCAAGAGATACAGGCGTCGGAAACTTCATTCGGTGCGCGCAGATAATACGTTTTGCCGTAGGCCGGGGAGTACGCTCGACAGCAACTGGAGGCCACCAACGACGATGAATGATCATCAGTTTTAGCGACCTTGGGATAATGCAACAGGAACGGATACTTGACCTTCTTGTAGATGCCATGGTCGACCTCAGCGGACAAATTCCAGTCACGACATGTCAGTCTGAACGAAAAATAATCCTTCCACGATAATCTCTCACGGATCGAGCGTAGAATCTCCGGCACTAGATTTGCCCACCGGTCCTGGTCGCCGCTCATTCCGACCGATTTTTTTCCTCCTGGTGACCTTCTCTCTCTTTTTGTTGCATGGTTGGCCTGAAATTTATAGAGGAAAAGGATGTGGCTCGACGGTGTGGAATTAGTTCCTTTTAAACTGGGACAAGGAAATATGGTTTGCCGTGGCTTTTTCTTTTGTCCTTGTACGTAACGGAAAGGGAAGGAAGCGCCGCGGAGGTCGTCGCTTCCGGCGGAGTGGCGGGGGTAATCTCTGACAAGACTAGCAAAATCGCGTTGGCTATCGCTTCGCGCCTGAGTAAGAACTAATATTTTAAAGAACAATAGTTTTAACATTGAACAACAGTATGTGGTCAACGAAGCAATGAACTTGCCTAAAGCAGAAGGGTCATTGAGCATATTATTTAAGTTAAAACGTCTCTCATGATGCTATTGTTTCCGTTTATTGGGCTAGTTGGCTTCGCGGTAATTTTTACAGAAGTAGCTTTTTGCTTAATCTTTTAGAGAAGTAGGAAAAAAAGCAGTTGAGTATTTGAATGAAAAATTATTAGAAGTACTTTCCAATAAAATAGGTCATGTAAAATTATTAAAAAGGATTTCTAATAAAAAATATATACAAAGTTTTGAAAATAATAAGTAGTCAAAATGAAAGAAATTAGAAAAAGAATAAAATATTAAGAAAATTTTTGTATTTTTAAAATAGCTTTTCACATTAACTCCAAATTGGAGCTACTAGTTTTATATTATGAAAAACTTCAGTTTTTTAAAAGGCGAAACTTTTAGAGATTTTGCTGGGCTTTTACTTAAGCACTTCCAAAATTTAGGTCAAACATATTTGTATTTTTTTAGCTTTGTATTTTTTTTTTTTTTTTTTTGAAGTTCATCATGGTTCTCTTTTCTATGATTTTTTGGGGCTGATCGATGGTTTGGGGAGGTTCAACTTCCATTGATCGGATCGAATTAGGTTGGACACCTATGGCTTTGGGTTCAATTATCATTCTCAACCAAAAAGAAACGGAGAAATGAAAAACACTAAAACAAATAAAACTCACGGTCGACTTAAAATTTGTCACACCATGTTCAATTCACTTTGACCGGGTTGAACCGAGTTTTTAACAAACTCACGCCCTACACAACCCACTAATTAAACTCTCTCCCGGCCAAAAATTTGTAAACATCAGGTTCTAGTCGCTATGACATGGTCAAATTATGTTGGATACACATGGATTTGGGTTCAATTGTCATTCTCTACCAAAAAGAAAAAGATAAACAAAAAAAAACTTAAGCAGATGAAAATCGCTCCCGACCCAAATTTCTCAAAACAGAGTTTAACTCACTTTGACTGGGTCAAACCCAGTTTGAACAAATTCACAGTTGACACAACCTATCAAACATGCCAACTACAAAAGTAGATAAAACTCGTTCACGATACAAAACTCGTCAATATCATAGATTCGGGTTCAATTGTCTTCCCAACCAAAAGAAAAATGTGAAAATATTGAAGTCGGTTTAAGTCGCTTTGACCTAGTGACACGCCAAAACACAACACCAAACTGCGACCAAGTGTAATCGCAGTCCGGGAATGTAGTAACAGGCAAGTTATATTATCAACCCGGGGTCTAGATCTACTGCTTACTCCGTGATTCTCTATTATCTAGCAAACTAGTTCGAGTGATTGTTGTTTAACGCAAAAGCAGTAAGAAAGCAGGAAATGGTTCAGTTTTCAAAAGCAGTTAAGAGTCACTCGGGATTGAGTCCCCCTAGCCCCTTAGTTAGGTTCAATTGCAATTCCCTGGGTTGATTTACTGTTGATTAGACTGCGGAAGATCCGACAGTAGCTTGGAATCTCTTAAGCTGACCAAGCCCTCTCAGTATAACTACCCGGCAGACGACTAGTCTTCACCAGGATAGAAAGCTGAGGCTATGAACACAGAACTCCACTACTGGCGTCAAGAACACCAGTACAAAGCAGTAAATTGGCTAACTCTCGTATAGCCAATCTCCTACTATCGAATGAAGAAGCTCTAACAACCTAATCAGATCCTATCTATCTCAGGTTGAAGCAGAAATTGAGACAAGCTGATCAGACTCAAATCAATTCATGAAACATGCGTCATTCGATTAAAATCAAACAATAATATCATCCCAAGTCATTACAATCAAATCCCTAACACAAGGAACTAGGGTTCTTCATACCCAAGTGAGAGAAGGGTTCTACTCCATAGAGAGAGAAGAGAAAACAAGAATCGGATTAGTCATACTCATAACGATGAGGTTAATCTGCTCCGGGACGATGATGTTCACTCCTATGACGATCTCCAGGCTCGATTTGATGAAATCCAGCTCCAAGACGACTTCTAGGATGAGTTCTTCGCACTTTCTCTCTCTAGGGCTCTGTTTTTGCTCTCAAAACACGATTCTCTCCCTTTTGGCTCGGATTAGGCACTAAAACCGGATTTCCCCAGGTGCACGGGCAGGTGCACG
This sequence comes from Linum tenue, assembly GCA_946122785.1. Taxonomy (NCBI): domain Eukaryota; kingdom Viridiplantae; phylum Streptophyta; class Magnoliopsida; order Malpighiales; family Linaceae; genus Linum; species Linum tenue. Next base: position 21,488,001 of record CAMGYJ010000002.1, on the reverse strand, counting down.
GCCGTGCACCACCCCATTCTGGCCGTGCAACTCTCCAAAACGCGCCGTTTCATTTATTCAAGCTCAGCCTCCTTGCACGGCCAGGCGCACGGCCGTGCAAGCCTGGAATGTGCCCGTGCACGGCCTCGACATGAGGCGCACGGCCAAATGGCTCATGTGCACGGCCGTGCAGCCTCCTGGTCTGCCCGTGCACTCCTCCAAAAGCTCGCCCTTCGTCCGTTCTTCGTCCAATCGACCCCAGACTCGCTCCTAAGCCTTCATTCACGTACTAGGACCTGAAATAACACAAACAAGCACAACCTAGCGTGAAATCGGCCTAAAACACGAGAATCAACACCTCAAACGGTGTAAGTATGAGGGTAAAAACATGTGTAAATGACGGTCTATCAAACTCCCCCACACTTAACCGTTTGCTTGTCCCCAAGCAAACCAAGTCAGACACTAGGTAAGCTTACATATTTCAATCAACCAACATTGGGGACAAGTCATAAAGGCACAAAACACGTGAATCGCACTGGTTTTCAAACATCAACACATGCACAACCTCAATAACAACCCGGACAACCACCACAAAGGACATTCGAGTGCAGCAAATCGAGTAAAGGAAGAGTCTCCCTCCTGTTCACTGGCCAACCTAGACTTGATTCAACCACTTACTCAGAACAGTCAACTCATGCATCCAACTCAAGACATCAGAATAGAGACCGAGCAATCTAGGTCCTCACCGGGGTACAAGAGCATATAGAAAATGAAAATGAATCACTCACTCTCGACCAGTGGGGTCAGGACAATTTGATGCGAAAGATGCGCATGCTATTCCTCTCAATCCCTATCATCTCTTCACCATGATGGCAGCCTCTAAATGCTAGAGCTCACATATGGGATGTCACCACTAACTAATCAGGAGGTCTTAGACACAGGTTCAAATGACTGGATAGGGTCTTGGACATGGGGAAAAGGCCTTTTAGGTGGTGGAAGCATTAATAGCAAAAGGTTCCACATTTCCCAAACACACAAACACAGACAAACAAACCGGTATTTTCTTTCTGCTATCCTGCATTACTCAACATCTCAAGAGCACAAGAGCGAAGGAGGCATAAACATCAGCATTTCCAAGCCAGACTGCTCAGAAACACTACTTACTGGGCATTATTCAGATTTTTGGTAGTGGCTCTCTTTTGCTTTCAATTTTTCTTTGTTTTTCTTTTATTTTTCTTTTCATTTCTTAAGAGAGCCACCACTTCTGCACATTTCAAACACATGCCCAACATTTAAGCACTGCCTCCACCACTCACATAGACTTAAGCAGAAACAGCAGAGAATATGTAAAAACCACTCTGTGGAACCTTCTAAAAGATGCGACAAGGGTGATTTTTTCATTAAAGACCAAAAGAAAGGATAACACACGGCTCAAAGGGGCTGACTAGGGGATATGACACATCAGGACAGTCAGTTGTTTGGGCGTGGGCTAATCCTATGCCCCCATCATCTTAGCTAGTGACAACGTGAATGCTACACATCATGGAAGAGGGATCTATCACACAAGAAAGAAACGAGCAGGCTCAAATCTCACATGGCTACCTATATGCTCTATCTCACATTCTGATACCCTGAACTAGATGCATAAACGACTGTCAAGAACAAGTAATCAGATCAAGTCAGATCAAGTCACGGTTGGCAAGCAAACAGTTGAAAAACTGAACCCCTACATCGTTCTACTGCACATTTCAGTCCTCATCATAGGTTGTCCTAGTCGCAAACAAGTTGTCATGCATTAATCCGAAAACCAATCAATTCATCCATCAAAACACAGTGCCAATATGATCAAACAGCAGTACTTGGAGCCCTCAAATCGTAAGATTCGGACAGTGGACTAGGCTCCAAGCACCATCTAAAATATTCCAACCGATACAAAACATCCCCACACACTTAAGCACGACATTGCCCTCAATGGAGTAGAGGGAAAGATAAGGGGAACGATGTTACCGGGTAAGAACACTGCTGGGGGACTGGAAGTGGACCAGTCAGCGAGAGGCGAACGGGGAAGTGGTCAATACTGCACAAATCGAACATCAGAACACTAGCACACTGGTGTTAGGGATAAGTGTTAGCCCAGACGGCTACATCAAACCACAAATGAAAAACCAAAAACAAAAAACAACCGACACTAAGTCCAAGCTCCGCACACATGGAGCAAACACTCAAAAGTCTGAAAAAAAACAAAAACAAACACACTGAGACGAGCAACGAGTACAGCCTACTCGTCGCCAAGATCGGTGAAGTCGATGTCATCCATGAAAGCATCATCACCAGCAGCGCCAGCCGCGCCGTCATGTGGAGGGGAGTCATCCCAGGGAGTCCTCCAGACCGGTGGATCGCCCGGAACCAGCTGAAGCAGGTGCTGCTGAACCTCCTGCAGGCACGGCCTGGCCGTGCACGGCCATTTATAGAGCCCGTGCCTCGGCTGCACGGGCAGAGGCGCACGGCCGTGCACCTTGGCATTTTGCCCGTGCAGGCCGACACGGCCTGGCCGAGGGAGATGCACGGCCGTGCACAAGGTGTTTTTAGCCGTGCAACTTGGTGCGAGAGCTCGCACGGCCTGGCCGAGGATGTGCACGGCCGTGCACAATGCACTTTTGGCCGTGCAACTTGCGACGAGAGCGTGCACGGCCAGGCTAGCTAAGGCGCACGGCCGTGCAAGCTGATTTTCTGGCCGTGCACCTTGCTGGGTCCCGAAATCAACCTGTTTTCACTCAAAAACGACACGTAACTCCAGATCAACGTCTCAAGACTCAAAAACACACAAAATCAAAGAAAAAAAAAAAAAAAAAAAGAGTAAGAAAATGCAAACCTCGGTGGGGTTGCCTCCCCACAAGCGCTTCTTTACCGTCTTTTAGCTGGACGCCAGTATGGATGCTCAGGGAAGTGTAGGATCAGGTGCCCTCAAGAGCGGATCCACTTCGCTCTTGAGGTACAGCTTCAAATGGTGGCCATGTACACGACGAATGTGGCCACCTGCATTTGCCAGCTCGACTTGGCCATCCGGTAGGATGCAAGCGAGTGAATACTCGGATGGCCAAGGTGGGGGCGGGACCAGCTCATAGTGGTCTCCGGTTTTCGTGCGAGCAGGCTTAGCTGCCTGCAGTTTCGGCCGCCACTCCTCCTTGACCTGTTCTTTGGATGATGGAGTGGTCTGGAGTGGCGGCGAAGATGTGAGAGGCGGGTCCTGCAAAACAGGCAGCACAGAAGGACACACGACAGACTCGTGCTCCTGGTGAGATACAGCATGCAGAGGTAACGAATCAGGTATAGTGTTAGCAACAGAAAATGTTATTCGCTCCTCGCCATCCCTCAGAACCAAGGTCCCATCATGCACATCTATGAGAGCCTTGGCGGTGGCCAGGAAAGGCCTTCCCAGTATAAGAGGCACTTCTGTGTCCTCACTGATGTCCAGGATAACAAAATCCACAGGATATGTGAATTTGCCAACCTTGACCAGAAGGTCTTCCACTATACCCCTAGGATGCACTACCGATCTGTCAGCTAATTGAAGGGTCATCCTAGTAGCACGGGGTTCACCTAGGCCTAGTTTCATGAACAATTTATATGGAATAACATTGATACTAGCACCTAAATCCGCCAAGGACTTCTCTACATGCAATTTACCGATAGAGCACGGGATAGTGAAACTACCAGGGTCCTTTTTCTTCTGCGGCAGCTTGTTCTGCAGAATAGCCGAGCACTCCTCGCTGAGCTCCACAGTGGCCAGCTCACTCAGCTTCTGCTTCTTTGAGAGAAGCTCTTTCAGAAACTTCGCATACTTTGGCATTTGCGATAGTGCCTCAAGAAAGGGCACTTGGACATTCAGCTTCTTGAGCATGGCCATGAAGTTCTCGAACTCTGTCTCCAGCCTGTCTCTGTGCAACCGAGTAGGGAAAGGGAGTTTAGGGACATACTCCTTCACTACTGGTTGCGGTTCAGGTGCAGGCACCTCAACCTCCTTCTCTACTTCGTGTTCCACCGCTGGAGATGCTGCGACAGGGCTTTCTTTCTCCGGTTCCCGAGCAGGGGGATCAACAGTCAGCTTGCCACTCCTGGTCATGATGGCATTGGCAGTCTCGTGGGGGTCGCGAGGATGAGGGATGGTCTGCGCTGGTAGAGTACCAGGCGCCCTTTGAGCCACTGCTTGGGCCACGCTCCCCAGCTGGGTCTGGATATCCTGCAGAACAGCCCGTGTATTCCTCTGACCAGCTTCCAGAGCCAGGAGTTGACCCGAGGCCTTCTCCATGAACTGCTCAAAGGTGTTGAATTTCTGAGCACTAACACTGGCGAGAGAACCCACCAAGTCCTGCAGTTCAGCCATCTTATCGTTCTGCACTGGGGCAGCAGGAGCTGCACCTGGCTGCTGGAATTGCCCCTGTCTGGGCTGATATGGTGGCCTCTGGAAGCCCGGTGGTCCCTGTGGAGCTGGTGGTCTGGGATTTGGCCCAGTCCAGGAGAAGTTAGGATGCTGGCGCCACCCCTCATTGTACGTGTTGCTGTAGGGGTCATTGCGCCTGACATTGTTGATGAAGTTCACCTGCTCCTGGGGTGTGGTCGATTCCTTCATCGCCTGGCAGTCTTCCACCATATGATGGGTGCTCTCGCACCACTGGCAGAGCATCGCCTGCTGCTGTCCGGTCCCTGGAATCATCCCGGAACGATCGATAGCTGAGACCAGCTTCGATACTACCTGCACCAAATCAGATGACTGGGTGCCCACAACATGCACACCCCGGCCTGGTGCTCTCCTCGATCTCCTGGCAGTGCCCCAATCATAACCATTCTCCGCCATCTCTTCAAAGAGTTGATTCAGCTGTGGCGGGGTTTTGGTCAGCATGTTCCCGCCACAAACCGAATCGATCAGCTGCTTGTCCTCCGGGAAGAGAGCGTGATAGAAGGTGCCCACCTTGAATGCATCGTTGAAACCATGATTGGGGCACCTGAGGAAAAGGCTGTTGTATCTCTCCCATGCATCCCTGATGGTCTCATCCTCATCCTGAGCAAAATGTGTAATCTGCTTCTGGAGATCAGCTGTCTTGGATGGAGGATGGTAGCGGGTGAGGAACTTGTCCGCCAGGTTGGCGAACGTGGTGATGGAGCCCGGGGGTCGAGTGTCTAGCCACTCCTTGGCTTGCCCCTCAAGAGTGAAAGGGAAGTACCGCAGCTGGATGGCATCTGCTGGGACCCCGTTGATCTTGATTCCATCGATGAGCTCGTGGAATCGCCTGAGATGTGATCGAGGGCACTCTCCCTCCTTACCACGGAACACTACTGAACCGCGCAGCATGGTGATCACGGAGGTGCTCACCTCAAAGTTGTTGGCTGGGACCTGAGGGTGTTGAATAGGTGACCTCATGTCCGCAGCCCTAGCGGTCCAGTAGGATCCCATGGTCTGCTCCCCGGGGATCACATTGTTGTTCTGCGGATCACCCATCTCGCCTTCTTCTTCTTCTCCGATCTGTAGCTGTGACAGCGCCTTCTCCGCAGCCAGTCGCGCCTTTAGAACCCGCTTGGAGTTCCTGCAGGTTCGTTCAAGCTCCTGGTCAAGTGGTAGTAAATCTCCCGACTGGCTACGGGTCATGCACTACCTGCACACAATCAGTAGAAGCAACCCGTGAAGGCACACAGGTGGAAGAGATAAAATGCAGTAAATAAAAGCTAGAGTAACAAATTATCACGTTTCCCCAATAACCTAGAGGGGTCCCCGGCAACGGCGCCAAAAACTTGACACGCCAAAACACAACACCAAACTGCGACCAAGTGTAATCGCAGTCCGGGAATGTAGTAACAGGCAAGTTATATTATCAACCCGGGGTCTAGATCTACTGCTTACTCCGTGATTCTCTATTATCTAGCAAACTAGTTCGAGTGATTGTTGTTTAACGCAAAAGCAGTAAGAAAGCAGGAAATGGTTCAGTTTTCAAAAGCAGTTAAGAGTCACTCGGGATTGAGTCCCCCTAGCCCCTTAGTTAGGTTCAATTGCAATTCCCTGGGTTGATTTACTGTTGATTAGACTGCGGAAGATCCGACAGTAGCTTGGAATCTCTTAAGCTGACCAAGCCCTCTCAGTATAACTACCCGGCAGACGACTAGTCTTCACCAGGATAGAAAGCTGAGGCTATGAACACAGAACTCCACTACTGGCGTCAAGAACACCAGTACAAAGCAGTAAATTGGCTAACTCTCGTATAGCCAATCTCCTACTATCGAATGAAGAAGCTCTAACAACCTAATCAGATCCTATCTATCTCAGGTTGAAGCAGAAATTGAGACAAGCTGATCAGACTCAAATCAATTCATGAAACATGCGTCATTCGATTAAAATCAAACAATAATATCATCCCAAGTCATTACAATCAAATCCCTAACACAAGGAACTAGGGTTCTTCATACCCAAGTGAGAGAAGGGTTCTACTCCATAGAGAGAGAAGAGAAAACAAGAATCGGATTAGTCATACTCATAACGATGAGGTTAATCTGCTCCGGGACGATGATGTTCACTCCTATGACGATCTCCAGGCTCGATTTGATGAAATCCAGCTCCAAGACGACTTCTAGGATGAGTTCTTCGCACTTTCTCTCTCTAGGGCTCTGTTTTTGCTCTCAAAACACGATTCTCTCCCTTTTGGCTCGGATTAGGCACTAAAACCGGATTTCCCCAGGTGCACGGGCAGGTGCACGGCCGTGCACCACCCCATTCTGGCCGTGCAACTCTCCAAAACGCGCCGTTTCATTTATTCAAGCTCAGCCTCCTTGCACGGCCAGGCGCACGGCCGTGCAAGCCTGGAATGTGCCCGTGCACGGCCTCGACATGAGGCGCACGGCCAAATGGCTCATGTGCACGGCCGTGCAGCCTCCTGGTCTGCCCGTGCACTCCTCCAAAAGCTCGCCCTTCGTCCGTTCTTCGTCCAATCGACCCCAGACTCGCTCCTAAGCCTTCATTCACGTACTAGGACCTGAAATAACACAAACAAGCACAACCTAGCGTGAAATCGGCCTAAAACACGAGAATCAACACCTCAAACGGTGTAAGTATGAGGGTAAAAACATGTGTAAATGACGGTCTATCACCTAGTCTAATTAGGTTGGATCCCATGGGTTTGGGCTATGTTGTGATCGTGCTCAACCAAAAGGAAAATGGGAAAGAAAAAACATTTAAGCGGATGAAATCAATCCCGATATGAAACTCGTAAATGTAGAGAAGACAATGTTTCGAGAAGGAGGACAAGTTAGAATTCTGCCGATAGTGTTTGGGAAATGGTGGGGGGACAACTTATAATTCCGCCGACACTGTTTCGAGAAAGGTTGTGAAGTAGTGAGCAAAGGAGACGATTGGACAGAACATATCTGGTAAGGATCTTGAGTCGCGACCGTGATAAATGGTGGAAGGGGACAACTTAAAATTCCGCCAACTTGTTTCAAGATGGGCTATGAAATAGTGGGAAAAGACGATGATTTGCGTAAAAAGACATTGACGAAAATCCAGTGGATAATAACTATAGCAGAGAAACCATTAAACAATAGTTGAAAATCTAGTAGGCAACAATTGTTATGAGATCCTATTTGAAAGTCTTGTTATAAACATTTATTCCTTTTGCTATGCTTCTCCCCCATCTTTTCTCAATACCGTTCAGGTGCTTTGTCATTTTACATGGATCCTATAATTGATCAATGATCATTTAGCATTAGTGAGCCATCAAAGCCTACTAAACCATAAGTGTGAAGAAACTAATAAGCAGTCAAAATTTTACCAAAGTTACCATTCACTGAAAGTGGAAGGATATGGGGTGTGGTTGAAGCTAGTTTGTTTCTCCACCAAACAACATTGCTCAGACCATGTAGGATAGCTTAAATACACGAAAACTAACACCAATTTTATCAAGTTATGGAGGTGTATGTTCTCAAAGGATGACGGGCATACTAACTTTGTTCCAAATTTTGGTTAATTACAAAAAAAAAGTTAGTTAATCAAAGCTTTGGTTATAAAAATTCTTCAACATCGGGTTCAACACGCTTTAACCACGTCGAATTAGGTTGAATACCCATTGATTTGGGTTGAAATTAGATTCAATTATCATAATAAAACTAATTAGAACCTTAATGGCACAAAACCACCTCCAAGCTTTGGTTAATCCAAGCTTTAGTTAATTGCAAAAAGAGCACCCCTTGTGATGTGACTCTATGAAATAATGTTTTAGAACTTGTTCTTTTACGAGTTTAATTAATGTTAGCTTGTTCTGGTCTTGTAGGGTTTCTGAAACTCATTGGTTGGGTCTCGAATCTCGATACAAACTGGAAAGAGAAAATTTTTATGTAGGAAAAAGGGGAATTGGATATGTAGGGTAATTATCGGGCACACAGCTTATCAATTATTACAAAAAGGTTACTAAAATTTAATTTTGCGCGTTTTAGTATAACACGTTTGGACGAATGACAAAGAGGTCATTCCGTTAACTCAATACAATCAACACGCCACATCATCAAAAAATTAATAAAAAATTGAACAAATCAATCCAATTAAACCCAATCGAATCACTCGCAACCATCACATCTGAAAACTAGTAGAAACCAATCCTAATGGATAGGTTTTCGACCTACACTCGCCGCCGGAGAAAAATGGCGGTGGCGGCGGAGGCAGGGGAGTGGAGGTACGGAATTGGGTGTACCGAGCGGTGAGCGAGGGGTGGACGTGCGAGGGTTGACCATTTGCACTGAAAATTTTAAAGAAGTATTTGTGAGAAGTGTAGAGAGAGGAACAGTTTGGTTGACCAAATAGTTAAAACTTACATATTCGAACGTGTTGGACGAAGTTTGATCGTATATATTCTATTTAAATTTAAACTAGCCACGAGAATCTTGTAGGATGACCAGTTACAAATTTGGCTTCGAGCTTAAAGGTTGTTGGACCAATAATTAGTACAATTGTTATATTAATTATTACAATTGTTATATTAATTACGATTTGAGCATCACTATTTAATAATAATTTTTATAAAAGTATTTATTTTTGGACTTTAACAAAAAATAATTTTGGAACTGTAACAGCCCGCTCCGGCAAAACTCATATTTCGATTGCTAAAAATTACGCTATTAAAATAGAGTGTTTTGATAGTATTTCGACAAAAAATGAAATATCGATCGAATAAATACCAATTACTATATATAAATATAGTAATACATCCTACATCCTACAAAAAATATATGGAGGTTCTCCTTGAGAACTCCCCAATTCAATTTTTCCTGCTCTCAGTGCAAGTTCGGAAGGATTATTTAGTCCTTTTTATATATTTGGATGTTTTGCTGCTAATTGATAGTTTAATAAATTGGTACTAATAAATAGCTTATTAAAATTCAGCATTTTTTTAAAATTATTTATTAATCAAACCTTTTTTATTCTTTTTATTAGTCAAACTTATCCAAATACTAAGAATTATCCAAATATTTTGTAACACGTTAAAGTAATAGCCATTAGTCTGTTACTGTTAACTATTTCTTAACGGTGCTCCACCTCAACGTCCAACTCAGCTGCCACCTCATCAATGAATAAATGTGGTAAATCTAATTATTAGTCAAACTTTTCTCGTATTTTATTTTTTAGCCAAATCTATTGAATTACTAATAATTGGCCAAATTTTTTGTAATGCATTAAAATATTTGCCATTTTTGCATTATCGTTAATAATTTTGTAACTCTTTTCTTAGTTATAACTTATAATACTAAAATTTTGGAATGTTGACCCCATGACCTAAAGCAGAGTGAAAACAGACCCGATCTTTAAAATCAAGGTCAGAACCAAAACAAATCCATCTCCATAGATGAGGATTGAGGAAGGAACACACAAATGCAAAAGAATGTAATCGAAACAGGGGATAGAAGAGGGAAAAAAGACTAAGGAAATGAAGACGAAGATGAGCCGTTTGGTTTTGGTGATAAATAAATTGATGCATTGCCATCAATGCATGCATATACTATATATGTATATACGAAAAATGGTGTATTGTAGTTTACATCATTTGGTTTCTATGATAGTTATTATAGTTTTAAATAAGTTAACTTATTTTTTGAGTGAAATGTCTACCCTTTATTTTTAATATGAAAAAGCAACACACATATAAAAGTAGGGACATAACCCAACAATCTCAACTAAAATAACTTGAGAATTAACTATCACTCATTTTGTGTTTGAGTGATAGTTTGTGTCAAATCAAACAAACAATGCTCGTATTATTTGTGTGTAAAATTCAGAAAAATGATGCATTGTAGACAATGCATGTATTGTAACTATCTAAACCAAACTATCACCAAAACCAAACGACCCCAATATTGTCTGAGACACTCGTCTTTGTTTCTTCGTCGGTCTGGGACCAAGTAATTTCTCAGTCCACGAAACAGATTAAGTAAAAACTAAAGTGGGCTTAAAGTAGGGCTGGAAAATCGGTTTTGGGTTAGCGGTTAACCGACCGGTTACAACTGAAATCGGTCGATGATCCACTAACCGAAAACCGAGATAACTGAATCACGGTCGGTGTTCGGAGGCTGAGGCGAGATGGCTTTAGTCTTGGAGGCGGTTCGGTTAACCGAAAACCTAGATAACCGAAGCCTTGAGTCCTATTTCGGTCGGTGCTCGGTAGGTGATGACTACATATTTACACATGTTTTACCCCTCATTCCTTAATTGTTTAGCTTGGTGTTTATCCTACTTTGGCCTATTTTACGCTAGGTTGTGTTCCTTTGTCACATTTCAGGTCCTAGCATGTAAAGTGAAGCCTAGGCGCAAGTTTCAAGTCAATCGGAGATCAATTGGCGACTCGGGGGGAGAAACTCGGGCATGACTTGAGGAATAATGGATTTCTACCTCATTTTATTGATAAATAATCATGTAATCTTGTAATTGAAAGAAAGAGGACGAGACTACGAGCATCTGGGATCAAACGACACCTGAATCGGAGCTCAAACGAGCTCAAACGAAATCAACGAAGCTTAGGAGTGCATGCTGGAAAATGTGCACGGTCGTGTAAAATTCTGCACGGCCGTGTGAGTTTTCCAGGAGGTTTGCACGGCCGTGCAAGCAGGGGTGCAAATCTCAGCGGGTATAAAAGTTGTTTTGCGATTTTTGGAGAGAGAGAGGGCGATCTAGAGTCATTCTTGGAGCTATTTTGGAGGATTCTTCACCATTGAAGCACAAGGAACAAGTCTAGACAGGGAGATTGAAGATATGGAAAGTTATACTGCAATCTTTCTCTTCTCTATGGAGTAACTTCCCTTCACTTAGGTTTTGAGGAACCCTAGTTCCATGTGTTAGGATCTTTCTTGTATGAAGTTTTGGATGCTATATTGTGTGATTATAATGATTGAGGCATGATTTATTGAGTCAATTGAATCCTGATCAAATTCTCTTGATTTCAGCTTTAACCTATGATAGATAGAATCTGATTAGGTTAAAAGAGCTTCCTTGATTGATAGTAGTGAATTGGTTGTGCGAGAATCAATCAATTCATTGCTTTGTACTGGAATTCATTCCATGTAGTGGAGATCTGTGTGAGTCGCCTTAGCAGTCTATTCCGGTGAAGGCTAGTCGCCTGTCGGGTATTCAATCTAAGAGGGCTTGGTTAGCTTAAGAGATTTCAAGCTAATTTAGGATCTTCCGTAGTTTAATCAACAGTAAAACAACCAAAATGAATTACAACTTAGACCTAATTGAGGAGCTAGGGGGAACCATACCTAAGTGAGTTCCCAACCTGTAATTAGTAGAGTAGTTAGTAGAGTAGTTTAGTAAATCAATCCTTAATCTAGTTTGCTAGATAATGAACTGAAGCTGAGCAATAGTAACTCTAGAGACCCGTAGATTCGATATTTATTACTTGTGACACTATACTGCAATCCCTTTCATTGGTTACACTTGGCCATTGTTAGGTGTTGTGTCGTAGCGTGTCAGTAGGCTTGGGAGGTGGTTCGGTTAACCGATAACCGACCCTTCGGTTATGGGTTGTAACCAAACCTAACCGAAATCCACCCCTAGCTTAAAGTAAAGAAGGAACTAGTCACTTTAGCCCAATCGTTAGATGATACTGGCGAGTTGACTCTCTTCTTCCTTTAGAATAGAACACAAACAAAGTAGAGAAGGAAGAACGCAACGCAGAAATAACATAATCAAGAACAAAGAGACAATGCAGAAAAGTAAAGGTGGGACAGGAAATTTTAACTAGGTTCCCCAATCTATGGGTCAGTCCTCGTCCTGGAGATAGCACTTGCTACGTTATGGGAGAGTTTTTTTTATTTGATTTTTACCTATGAAAATAAAAAGAAATACAAAGAACACAAAGAAAGTCAGATCCAATCCCAGACCTGTCAACACCCTCAACTAATCATAACCTGTTTCTCTGATTACTTGAGCCCCTTAGAAACTCAGAAACCTTGTACCGCTAATGTTCTAAGTAAATAACAAGAGGAAGATTGACAACTTTTCCCTACTTTTCTGAAATAGTCGTTGTACATATTGGCGGAGCTAGGTTAAGGGTTGTGGGGTCCATGGACCCCACTTGGAAAATGAATATACATTAAGAATGGTGGATTTTTAAGGTGGGGTTAGTAAATTTAGAACCACGGACCCCCTCTTTCCGAGACAATGATTTTTTTATCGAGTCAAACTTCGTATTTGGTTATGTTTGGACCCCTCTAAATTATATCTCTGGCTACGCCAATGGTTGTACACCAGAAAAGGATGTTGAGCAGATTCAGACTAGGCCATCCTTTTTTTCTCCTCTGAATGAGCAACGGTCTGGCAATCTCCTGACTTGATGCAATTCAACAAAGGGAAAAGCCACTAAGGGCTAGAAATGCCAACCATAGCTAGAAAAGATGAAATTGAAAGTGACAAAGGATAACTGGCAATGGGTCGGGTTGGGGCGGGTTTTGCCAAACCCAAACCCATGGGTTTATCCGTCAAAAAAACCCGGGGTAAAACTCGCTGGGTTTGAAAAACTCAAACCCAACCCAACCCGCTGGGTATCCGCGGGTTCATGGGTACCCGTGGATTTTTGCGGTAAAAAATTTACAATAACAAGTTTCTTCCAAATAAAAGTCTAACATCAACTTTCTCATAAAAATTATCCATACAAAAAAACACCAATCTAGAGCATACAAGCAAACCGCAAATTATCAATACAAATTGTTCAAAATTAAAGATAAACATCTATAAACAACATGATTAATTGACATCTCCTTTCTCCTTGTCAACTAAGCTTCTTCACTCTCCACTCCATAATATCAACTTCATCTCCACTCCATAATATCAATTTCATCGTACACAATTAGAAAGAACAAATTAGACATGCCTCCACAAACATAAAGAAGATTAGTTGTTTAAGAAAGATATATTTTTTAGAATATTAAATACCGAAAAAATTAATTATATGAGTGTGTGCGGGTACACATGGGTCAGGTTTGCCTAAACCCAAACCCAACCCGATGATGGTGTAGCGGGTTTAAGCCCGAACCCGGTCCAAAACCCGTCAACACGGGTTTTACCCGCATTGACCGGGTTGGGTCGGATAGGGTACCCATGGGTTCGGGTTTTGTTGCCATCCCTAGGGACAAGGGATCAGAAAAAGAGATGAAAAGTGGATTTGGGCTACTGCCGGTCATCAAGGATGTCGGTAAAGTGTAGAGAGAAGGTAGACGGATTTTGGATTATAGAGAGAAAACCAAAGAATTTTTGCGAAACCGAATCCGAATGTTAACTTAAAGTTCATCCATAGCAAGGTTGTCAAACCGGTTTATGCCAGTGTGCCGGTTTAGCAAGTGGAATGGTTCAACCGGTGGTACATACCGGTTTGTGCCGGTTCATGCCGGTTAATATTATAAATAATTTATATATTATCATATTCAAACACGACATTTAACGTCAATATCTAAATATTTGTACTTTAATCCAACAAATAAACATCAACATTTAACTTTTTAACACATAAAATAAATAATAAATTATTTTTTATCAATTAAATTCACTAAAATAAGATCATTTTATTTGGAGATTCGTATATCGATCATGCCGGTCATACCGGTGCTGTCATGCCGGTTTTATGACCGGTACAGGTTGAACCAGGTTGAACCACTGGCACGCCGGCCGGCGTGACAACCATGATCCATAGCAACTAGATACCAAGCATTTAAGGAGAAGTCTCGGGAATGAACCGTTTGAACAAAACGTCAGGGGCTCAGGGCCGAGCATTTAAGAACAAGCAACTCCTTGAAAACTGTCGGGCGAGCTACCAAAGACCGCCAACTTGAGATGTAGGTGTTAGGTAGACCTTGGAGATGGGATCGACGATGGAACGTCGCCGGAAGTGCTTTTGCAGAGTTCGTCTGAGCCACAAATAGCAAACCGGCTGTGTAAAGACAGAATTTTCGTCGGTTTAGGTAGTTGGGTTTTGGACAGGTCTGATGAATCAACAGGTTTAGTACAAATTAAATAAAATCGGTTCATGCAGGGATGGCAACGGGTTGGGTCGGTGATGGTAGTGCATATCCGTTACCATATTCAAAGTAGTTCGAGTTTAATCCATACCCACATAAGAAATGGGTAGAAAATCAAAATCATGCTCATACCCGTTCGGATTTCGGGTACTAACGGTTGTCCATAGGTAATAGTTTCTCTTTATAACTCATCCATTATGTTAATATTCACATGTATTCTCACATTACGTAAGACGAAAAGTATGACAAGAAAATTCATTAAAACAACACAATTTCATAAAAATATTATATTTATATATGCTAAATGTAAAATGTGTTAGAGAAAAATAGTGATTATTTCTTGACAAAATACATATGCATGTGTATATCGGGCGGGTTCGAGTTGAATAGTGAGAAAACTATGTCCATCCATTACCCACAATATTCGGATTCGAGTTTTATCCGTACCCGCTAAAAGTTCTTCGGATTCAGATATAACCCTACCGACAGGGGCGGACCCAAGTTAGTCTAAGGGTTATCAATTGACAACCCTTGGATCCAATTTGTGACAAAAAACATTTGTAAAATTTTGTTTTAGTGGTGATAGTATTGAGATACTATACTATTTGACAACCCTTAGTGATTTTGGTCTATCGTTGAATACTCTTAGTAAAATTTCTGGGTCCGCCATTACCTACCGACAAGGTCGAATTTGGATGGATATTGATGGTTACGGATAATTTTGCAATTCATGTCACATAATAGTCCCCGTTAACCAATCACAAGTCTCGTGCCACCTATGCCGCATATTGTATAGAGGCACTGTAATATTGGTCCAGAAGACAGGCTTCATTTGGACCTTGGGCCGAGCTAAGGCTTCTCCTGATTTTGACCCTGGATTCAAACAAAGCCCACTATCAGCTCGGCCCCAAGTCGAAATGAATCTCATTTTCGGTTCGGCCCTGGTCCAAATGAAACTCACCTGAGGTCCGACAAATTTGTGGCCGGATTCTTCGTCGTCTACTTTTGTCTCTCTCCCTCTCCTTTCTCACCCCAATTTCTTCCCAAACCCAAAGTGAATCCGCCCAGAAAATTCCCAGCAAATCCCCAACAAACAATACCAACGCCCTAATTCTTCTCATCATCTTCTTCATCAATCATGACGCTTCCTTCAACATTCTCAATCACAACTCCAACCACTAAACCAAGAATTCAAAATTCAAAAAAATCAATCGTCGGTGTCGTCCTTCACCATTCTCGTGGGCACAAACAAAGAGTTCCAATCTCCGACGGTAGTAAGGTCGAGATGAGATTGTAACGACGATAAGCAAATCGAAATTCTATAGTGGGTAGAGGGGCCAGATCGGGGCATGTAACGACGATCTCAGCAAGGGTTTCACCATAAACGGAAACCTGTTTTTCGAGATCGACGGCAACAGGAGTGCTGCGCTGGGAGCAGCAGACACCACGAACGCCGACCCGCCATCGCCAAATCCATCTTCAACGTCTTGGGATCATCGTCGCACTTGGATTTCGAAGGAAGCGTGCTCAGCCCTTAATTGAGAAATCGAGAGTCGCCGTGCTCGAAAAAGTTAAACTGCTAACAGGGGAACTTGTTAGCATATACTGACATGGTGGAGATGATAGCCACGTCGGCCCACAAGTGATCCAAGGGAGGAGGGTTGAAGGCTTGTAATGGCTCACTTAAGTGAGCTGATCTTGGACTTGGAGATGAGCTGGCCCAGCCGCAAAACTGAAAAGGTGGCTTTTGGCCCCACCATAATTTGGGCGGGATTGGGAAAGGAAGAAAAAGTGGCGCCGGGTCCACCACTTTTCTATTTCTCAACACCTTTTATTTTCTTTTTCTATTTCTTACTTGTGTGTGGTTACAATGAATATTTCTTTTGGCTATAGAGGATATTTATTGCTAAATGGTTGGATATTAATTTGTGATATTTATCTATGCTTGTTTGTGTAGATATTTATCTGTTTTTCAGTATGAATATTTATTTTTCATGAACTGATATTATATGCAATGAATATTAGTTTGTGATGTAATGGATATTGTGTATTCCATCAAAACTAACACACTATCAAGTCCTAACACATAAGGCTTGCAACCTTAGTTAGGGCTGCCCGCCGAGGGCCTATGGGCCGAAGGCCCATGAAACAATAATAGTAGGAGAGTGAGGGTTTAGGATTTACGATTAGGGTTTCGGGTATTGGGTTCGAGTTTTTTGGTTTTGGGTTTAGAAGGCTCTATCTCTAAAAACATCGACTTCTCTCTCTAAAAACTAATTCTCTCATCCCTGTTTCCCAAGATCTTGGTTCTACATCAATACGGTCGATTTTCCTTGCTTACCTCCCTTGACCCACTTTCTTTTCCGAACCTCACTCCTACACTCAGTTAGGTTCAAACAGATATTATTATGTGATTGGAGGATATTAGTTCGGGATGTGTGGATATTTTGGCTGTGTAGCTGGATATTATTAGTCTGTAACTGGTGGATATTAGTTAGGGTTGGTGCGGATATTTCTTATGGTATGAACGAATATTAGTCTGGGTGATGTGGATATTTTTTATGTTGTACGGATATTGGGGCACTTTTGGTAACTATTCCGATGTGATCCTTTGTTTATTTAAGCATGTAGCATCACAAACTTAGCCAACCATATTACACCAATTACGGTTTTAGCGATTAGGATTTAGAGTTAGGGATTTAGTGTTTAGCGATTAGGGTTTAGAGTTTGTGTAGTTGGTATTAGTCTGCGATGGCCAGATATTAATCTACGTGTGGTGGGTATTAGTCTGTGATGATCAGATATTAATCTGTGTGTGGTGGGTATTAGTTTGCTACGGTCATATAATAGTCTGGGTAGTTTGGATATTTGTTTCTATGTGGATGTTTATCTACTGATTTGTATATGATTACATCAATTTAGGGTTTAGTGTTAGGGTTTAGACTTTAGAGTTTAGAATTAGGGTTTACGATTTAGGGTTTGGAGTTTAGGATTTAGGATTTGACTTTGGGGTTGAGGTTTAGAGTTAAGGGTTCAGGGTTCAAGCTTTTGTTTAGTGTCTACGATTAGGGTTTCAGATATAGGGTTTGAGTTTTGGTTTCGGGTTTAGAAGACAATATTGTGGAAATGATTTTGAACACAAATGTAGGATGGTCGATTTTAGTTGTGTGGTGATAAGATATTATTATGTGATTGGAGGATATTAGTTCATGATGTGTGGATATTTTTGCTGTGTAGTCGGATATTAGTGTAAGACATTCATATATTAATCTGTGTGTGATGGGTATTAGTCTGTGTGGTGAGGATATTAATTACAGGCTGACTCGATATTGGTCTTAGGCGGTGGGATATTAGTCTAGGTGTTCTGGATTTTTTTTTAGTGTGAACGGATATTATTCTGGGAGGTTTGCATTTGTTTTTTTGTGGATGTTTATCTATGTTTGTTTGTGTTGATATTTAGTTTAAAGCAAATCCATAATAAAACAAAGTCGTTTTTCGATAAACCGCGATACAATTAGTATTTATTCTCATTCCAACTTGGCAATCCCATAATCTAAAATCTAAAAAATTATAACCACATAAAAAAAGGAAAATTTCAAATGTTGTCTTGTTTGTGCAAATTTTCGATTATCTTTTTTATCATGTCCCTCCGAGCCCCCCCCCCCACCCCCCCCCCCCCCCCACGTTTCGATTATGCCACGACAAGGTTGGGATGATCCTTCTCTTACGGTCTCTTCGATGTTGTTTTTGTCTTGCCATTGTCCAATATCCCTGAAACATATATAAATATCCACGTATATAAATCAACTGATATCCCGGCCACGCAAAACTAATAATAAGTAACTATAATCCATACAATAAAGAGCAAACAAATATCCAGACATTGAGAACAAATATCCAAACATGGAGTACAAATATCCAGACATAAATTTTAATATCTGGACATCACAGAACTAACATTATAGAAGTAATATCCAGATACAACGAATAAATATGCAGAATAATATAACATATATCTCAACTGCACAGAACTAATATAGTGAACTAGCATCCATATAAGGCAGAGAAAT
The DNA here is from genome assembly GCA_946122785.1 of Linum tenue. Lineage (NCBI taxonomy): Eukaryota > Viridiplantae > Streptophyta > Magnoliopsida > Malpighiales > Linaceae > Linum > Linum tenue. Next base: position 21,469,414 of record CAMGYJ010000002.1, on the reverse strand, counting down.
ATCAAGACGGAGTAAATAAATATCCAGACACACATAACTAATATCCGAACAATCAATTACAGAACAATTCCACATCATAAAAAGTAGTATCCCAAGCATGCTAATTGTTATCCACTATGAAAGGAACTAATGTTTCGGATCTACAAATCGAATCCTAGATCTCAACCACACAACTATCCAGACAATTGAAAACTGATATCCTGGCCGAACAGAACTAATATCGGAACGCACATAAAACATATCCACAAAACCCAGAAAACAATGAACCCAGATCCAGTCAAATCCACAAAATCCCCAAACCTCAGCAACCCAAACCCAGATCCAATCAAATCCACAAACCCAGAAAACATATCCACAAGCATGCTAATTGTTATCCACTATGAAAGGAACTAATGTTTTGGATATATAATTCGAATCCCAGATCTCAACCACACAACTATCCAGACAATTGAAAACTGATATCCTGCCCGAACAGAACTAATATCGAAACGCACACAAAACATATCCACAAAACCCAGAAAACAAAGAAACCCAGATCCAGTCAAATTCACAAAATCCACAAACCCAGCAACCCAAACCCAGATCCAATCAAATCCACAAACCCAGAAAACATATCCACAAGCATGCTAATTGTTATCCACTATGAAAGGAACTAATGTTTTGGATATACAATTCGAATCCCAGATCTCAACCACACAACTATCCAGACAATTGAAAACTGATATCCTGCCCGAACAGAACTAATATCGAAACGCACACAAAACATATCCACAAACTCAGAAAACAAAGAAACCCAGATCCAGTCAAAAAAAAAGTTCAAAACAAATATCATAAATGAAAACAACGATTATCCCATGCATGGTTATTAATATCACGAATGAAAGAACTAACATCCTAGCAACGATACTAATATCAATGGCACAGAAAACATATATCAGAGATAAAAAGAACTAACATCCTAAGCAACGATACTAATATCAATGGCACAGAAAACATATATCAGAGATAAAAGAACTAACATCCTAAGCAACGATACTAATATCAGTGTCACAGAAAACATATATCAGAGATAAAAAGAACTAACATCCTAAGCAACGATACTAATATCAAAGGCAAAGAAAACATATATCAGAATAAAAAGAACTAATATCCTAAGCACATCAAATAAACAAAATCGACACAAACAGAACTAAATATCGACACAAACAGAAGCCATTCCACAAAACCCAGAAACAAAATCCACAGAAGAACGCAACCATGCAACCCTAACTCAAATCTGTCCAATCGAAAACTAATATCCACAAACCTATGCTTCAAACCTTACTTGATCAAGAACCCGAGTTCCCTGCAAAGCGCCGCCGCCGAGATCGCCGAGTTCGTCGCCGCCGACAAGATCGCTGTCGCCGAGATCGATGCAAGGTCGCCGCCGCCGAGATCTCCGAGTTCGCTTGTAAGGTCGCCGCCGACGAGTCTACAACTTCAGAACTCCGACTTCGCTGCTTCGTCGCCGCCGCCGAGAACGCCGAGTTTGCTGCTTCGTCGTGGCCGCGAGATCTCTGCCGCCGACTTCGTGGCCGCCGAGTTTGTGGCCGCCGAGTTTGCTGCACCGCGGCCGTTCGTCTGCGTTTGGGAGAGGAGGAAAGGGAGAGGAAAGGGAGAGAGAGGAGGGGAAAACTAAATGGGCGGAGAACTGAAAAGGGGTAGGTGTTTAGGGTTTTTTTTTTGGGTTTTTGAATTAGTGGGCCCGACGGGCCCCGCAAGCCGCTGTGGGCTTTGCCCAGCCGATGAAATCGGCTCATTCTCTCCTCCACCGATGGATGCAGCCTTGGCGACGTGGAGGCCGATCCGCCCCTGTTAGCATCTCCTAAACAAGTGCCCTTGTTAGGAGCATAACTAGATTGGTCCGTGCTCACGCTGATCTCAAACTTTCCCCTTTCTACCTCATCAAAGCAAACTCAATTGCCAGAACCTTCTAACTCCCTCATCCGCGAAATCGATAATTGGGAAAGCGGGAGTGGCCGTTGAATGGGAATCGCCGTCCACTGTCACCAGTGACGACGACGAGGGCACTCCATACCCCTGGCGGAAGAGATATGAAGGGAAGCCGGGAAACAAAACAAAAAGGATAAATTGGGACGGAGACGGAGAGGAAATGGTTTATTATTATTTATATTGTATTTAATTTTATTTTTAATTTAAAATTATGACGTGGCTGCTGACAAGGCATCTTTGTGTCCTCCACGTTTTACCACGTCGTCAATAGTCAATGTAGTTTTTACCACCGTCTGGTCAATTGTTATCTCTAAACGTCAACGAAATTGTCATGACATAAATGACACACAACTATCATAATTGGGGATATTTTTCAGTATTTAATAGTTTGAGTGGGACACAAGTGGCATTTTTTTGACAAACAGGGTGTTGTAAGGGATATGCCACGATCCATACCATACGGATCGCACCGGACTAAGGCGACGCTTGGACCAGATCGCACTGAGTCGAGTGTAATATGATCCGGTCTTCGATCCCACCAATTTTATAAAATTGAAAAAAAATAGATGAAGTGACATTTGGACCCAACGCACTATGGTTTGGTCCTTAGTCCATAAAAGTTTCTTACTATTGGACTACATTTCTCCTTAGTTTAGTCTGATCCGCTCCATTTCAATTTCACACCCCTGGTAGGCATCTCTGTGAAGAACACTTTTTGTGACATAAGTATAAGGGGTAAATTGCATGATTGGTAATTCAGATTACAAAAAAGTTCATAATTGGTCACTAAAAATATTTAATTCCATTTGTGGTCACTAAAATTAGCTAAATAGTTCAAATTTGGTCACTCTCCGTCCAACTCCGTTAATGTTTGCTTACATGGCAGTCAACTCTTATGGTTGACCGTTAAATGAGTGACATGACAATTAAAAATTAATAAATAAATAAAATTTAAATTTTATATTTTCCATTACATTTTCAACTATTAAAAAAATACAATCCAACAAAATCTCACAAACCCTAACGGTCCTCCCCTGAATTTCCCACCGCGCCTCTCAATCTCTCTTCTCGCCGTCGCATTAGAGAGCTCCCTCCGATTCACCTCTCTCTCTCCTCTCACCTCGTAGTCGTCGTTCCCTCTTTCGCCTTCAAGATCGCTGCCAGAGAAGGTGTGGCGCAGGGGCGAGTTGCGATGACGGAGTCGGTGAGAGCGGCTGAAGTGGTGACGGTGATGGAGCGGTGAGAGCGGCTGAAACGATGGCGGTGAAGGAGGCTGACCATCGTTGGGGCTAGGCTCGTCCTCCCTCTAAGCTTGCTCTGGCTGCGAAACTCCTTCATCCCCTGCCGCGAATCGTGGGGTTAGGCGGACGACCTTCCTTGTAACAGAGCCGCTGCGAGTTGTATTCCCTCTCCCAATCTTCCGTCAGGTAAGCTCCGACAGCGATTGCGGCGAGAAAGATGATAAAATTACGAGGATGACCTTCGGCACGGTGCCTAATTTTTCGCCGCCTTGCTCAGCTGGGGAGAGACGGGGAGAAGGCGGAGATCCGGCGGCGGGTTTCTTCTTCCTCTGTTTTGCCGAAGCTCCACCCGAGGATGTACTGCGTGCTCGTGAGGGTGCTCATCGGGACGAGAACCCCACGTACCTTGATCTGACAAGGTAGGTGGAGAGATTGATCCTCTTCTGTTCGTCGTCGTACTGGATCCAAACCTGCATCCGGTCGCCGGAGAGTAGGCGAAGGGTCCGGTTGACTGAAGAGGCCCAGGTACAGGCTGGCGACGGCCTGGGTGAAATCGTTGGTGGGCGAGTGACGAAGACGATGTGGTGGCAACCCGCGTCGGCCAATTCCGGGACCAAGGAGAGCGACTCGAAGGGTATGGAGGAATTGGGTCAGAATTCGAAGTGTGGTGGTGGAAAGAGCCGATTGGTGAGATGGAGCAGGCCGTCGAGAGGATTGTCGAACATTAGGCGGGCCTCCGTGAATTCATTGTAGGTGAAGCTTGGGAGGGCCGCAAGTTTTTTGGATTATAAAAAGGTTTAATTCACCCGTGTAGCCATAACTTTCACGGTTTGACAAATATAGCCACTTTTTGAATAATACACAGATGTAGCCATTTCCGTCCAATTGTTTGACGGTTCACTTAACTCGCTGACTGGACTAACGGTAGCGGCTGATGTGGCGTGTTTTCATTTGCGTCTTTGCCACGTGGAATTTTTTTTTAATTAAAAAGTCAAATTAGAAAGAAGAGACGAAAAGGGGATTCAGATCGGGTTCCCCTTTTTCGTTCAACTTTCCCAAAAGAACTCTCCTCCTTTTTCTCTCGACTCACCCCAACCCTTCCGATCGTCGACAAAAGGAAGCCATGAATTCGGCCGGCGAGTAGCATCGGAGCATCGGACGGTCTTTCTGCTCAACATCGGCGGCGAGTAGCATCGGCCGAGTAGCATCGTCCGGCGAGTAGGAAGAGCGAGGAACCCTAAATCGTGCGATTCATCCTAAGAAACCCTAAATCGTGCGAATCGTGCGATTGGTGAGTCAAGATGAACTGCTCTGGGTGTCTGCTCTGGTTTTCTTCTTTTCACAGTTCGAATGAATGAATGAAGTGCTTGTTGTGTATTTATAGGTTCAAAGGTGGAAAGCGACATTCCCAACTTCTTCGAGGGACCAGCAGAACTTTTATTTTCACGAGATTGCCCTGAAAAAGACGGTAAACTCATAGAACCTCTAGTTATAATCGTCATTTACTATAAAGTCTTCCACTTCTCGTGCTTCTCTTTGGCTGTATGTGGAGTTCCCCAATTTGTTTAATCGCTTCGTGGATGTGTGTGTCTGACTTGTTTATTAGAGATTAATCATTAATTAGAAGAAGTTAATGAATAAACAATCAATTTATGCAGAGAGATGGCAGATTCGTTGGAGGAAGGGAATGGTGAGAATGTCAAACCAGGAAGGGGAAGAGGATGATTTCATGTCATTAGAAGATGGGGTAGCAGCTTCTGTTGCAAAGGAGGTGTACCACGTTTACGATTCCGATGATGCTGATACTTCGGATGATGAATATCACGAAGCACGTGATAACTTACGAGCATATGGCGAGACGAGGAGGAGGAGAAAGGTGAAGTCAAAGCGTGCTGCTGATGGGGAAGAGGTGGAGCAATTGGATGAATTTGAAGAAGTTGAGGTTGAAAGTGGAGAGGAAGAGGAAGCAGAGAATGATAATGGTGAACATGGGAGGATGCAGGGGGAGAGCAACCGAGGAATGAGGCTTCAAATCACTCAATATCCAATCATCCTCCCCTGTTCAAGAACAAGCCGTTGGTGAGAATTCCAATGACTCGTTTTACAGGTTGTCTGAAGATTCGATCATATTCGTCCGAACTTATCTGATGAAGAGGCTAGGGAAATGCACGATGATGCTCCACACTATGATCCAAATTGTGATCATAAGAGCTTCCAATTTGTGTGTCGGATGAAGTTCGCGAGTCCAGAGCAATTCAAGGAGGCTGTGTTATTAGACATTCGGTGGCAGCTGGTGCAAGTCTGAGGTGGCTTAGGACTAATCCTAATAGGAGGGAGGTGAAATGTAAGGCTCTGAATTGTAAGTGGAAGTTGTATGCCAGTTGGTTCAGGAAGGACAGGAGCTTCATGATAAGGAAAGTAGGGCTGCCACACTCGTGTTCAAGGCAGCTTAGAGTGAATCAAGTCACTGCTAAGTGGATAGCAAGTGACATGTTGGAAAGATTCAGGATAAATCCTGAATGGGCTCCGAATCAGATAATGGCCGAGGTTAAGCTGAAACATAACATGGAGGTTAAGTACAGAACGTGTTATAGGGCTAAAGTGGAGGCTATCAAGCTGCTTAGTGGTTCATTGGTTGATGAGTACGTTAAACTCAGAAGTTATATGGCTGAATTGAAGAAACGAGATAGAGAAGGTCATTTCATCTTGGAGGTAGACCCACATCCTAATGGCGACAAGGTATTCTTTCAACGAATGTACATCGGGTTCTCCAGTTTGAAGAAGGGATTTCTCGAGGGATGCAGACCAATGATTGCGTTGGATGGATGTTTTCTGAAAGGAGAGGTTAAAGGGATGATTCTGACAGCAGTTGGGAAAGATGGAAACAATCAAATATTTCCTATATGTTGGGCTGTGGTAGAAGGTGAAAACACTAACTCTTGGGTTGGTTTGTGAAAGCACTAGCTGAAGACCTAACTATGGTTGACGGAAGGGGATGGACTATTATTTCGGATCAACAGAAGGTAACGACCAATGATTGACTTTATTTGCCTTATTCCTTTCCACTTAATTCTGTATCGCTGACTTTTTTTCTCACTTGCAGGGTTTAGTTGAGGCAATCCACAGCATTCTGCCCGATGCTGAGCACGAAAATGTGCAAGACATGTATACGCCAACTGAAGGCCAAGAATAAACAGATCGGGTTAGGAAGCTGTTTGGTTTGCCGTGTATGCTTGCAACGAAGTCCATTGGAACCGTTATACAACTGAGCTGGAGGCAATTGAAAAGTCAGGTGATGGTTCTACCCCATACATGTTTATGGCTGCTGAACTCGTCGTTTCTGTCGTGCATTCTTATCATGTTATTCGAAATGTGACTCGGTTGAGAGCAATGTAGTGAGACATGGAATGGATGTATTGTTAAGTATAGGGTATGAGAATTGTAGACATGTTGGAGGGTATAAGGCAGTACATGATGGATAGGGTAGTGCTTAAGGCAGAAATGTTTGCCAAGTGTACAGACACATTGCCTCCAAGGATTAGGAAAAGAGTTGAAAGGGAAAAGGAAGAGGCCAGGTTATGTGTAGCTAAGCAAACTCTCAATGCAAGGTGTGAAGTAAAGAAGGGGGTGAAGGATTTATAGTGGATCTGACAGAGTGTAATTGCTCTTGTGGTTACTGGCAACTTAGTGGCATTCCATGCTGCCACGCGGTTTCAGCTATTAGCCATCTAAGAAGGGAAGTGGATGATTATGTGAGTTCATGTTATCACGTGTACATGGCTAGTTTGCATACAACTATGGGATACCTTGCCTGGATGGTAGGCAAGCATGGCCTGCACCTGAGGGAATCCCTGTTCATCCTCCAAAATTAGAGCAATGCTGGCAGGCCGAAAAAGAAAAGAAGAAGGAGTGCAAATGAGGTGGAGGAGACCAGGCCACAAAGAAATGGGGTTGGTGAAGAGGCTCGTTTGGAAGTTGAGATTTCAGATGATGTATTTAGCTAATACATGTAATCAGAAGAATTCATTGTTTTTTTGGCTTAAAATGAAAAAGAATGCTTGTATTTGAACAACAAATGGGCCCACCAGAATCATTCATTATGAAGGATTGTCAATCTCAACTTTTAGTAGAGATTGTGTTTGAGGGATTGTTGTCTTACTTTTTGTTCCTTATTCTTTGAGGGACCACCAAAATCATTCAATCTCCAAACAATATATTTTTCAAATTCATACATTGAAACAATGCATCTAGTTATAATACATACATTGATTAAATACATCCATTTAAAGAATCCTAACTTCCAAACATGCCCTCGATTGAATCTGGTCAAAATTGGCAGGGTTTGACTGTTTGATTTAGCGATCGAGTAAGTTAAATCAACTCTCTATGTTTTCCTGTCGAGTATTTCTACAGGTAAAATACCTCGGATACCATTTAAGTTTGAGAATTTGGGTAGACATACCAATTAAGTTTGAATAGGGCGTCGAGTACCATTAAAGTCGACAAAATGTGCATCCGTCTACTTTTCCATCCAACCCAAACTTTTAATTACTTTTTGGTACCCAAAATTTTTTAGAACATTCAAAACTATATTTCAACAAGTTTTATCTAATATAAAAATTAGAAAACCTTCTAAAAATATTATTACTAAAATGGCTAATCAAACTTTTTCATAAAATAGATAAATTAGTACAAATATTAAATGAACATAAGAAAAACAATAAGTACACTAGAATATAATAATAAATATTTAAAATTAATATTAGAATATCTATTTAAACACTCTAATTCAATTAGAAAGCACTATTAGAAATAGTTAAAATAGAACTTAATCGATCATCAATACATCAAAACCAAAGAAAGATAAATAGAACACAATCATAAGGAATAAAACATATTCCAGTAATTAAAAAAACATTTAGAACGAAAAGAGATGGAAAGTAACCAAGTAATAAATGCGCTATAAAAGCTACAACATTCAGTAAAAAATATAGAAAATAAAATATGATTATAAGAAGAGAATTAGAATTACTAAATTTAACTAATATGAAACATCTACAAATATAATATTAGAGAATTAAAAGGAAATTTAACATTGAAAATTAGACAACATCACTCTGATGTAAGAGAACTAAATATAACATTCTCATATTTTTTATATCGCGATAGAATTCATAAAATATATTTACTTGAGAAAATTATTCAATTATAAGAACACATAATGATAATTGAAAATACTTATAATAATAATTTATTCTAAATTTTCTATTGAAAAAATGATTTTCTATCAAGTATTCAAAAGAGGATTCCAATTAAACAATAAAAAATTATGTTTTTCATAAGTCCAAATGATTTTTTTTGCAATAAGAAAAGTAGAAGGACCAATTATGAAATTTAGAAAACGGAATATTTCAAGGAATATTCTTTCAACTTTAACGCAATGCACATAACAGTAAACTTATGTGGTACCGGTGCACATATAATAGAGTTCAGTGGTACCCGACGTCCTATTCAAACTTAAGTGATATGTCTACCCCAATTCTCAAACTTAAATGGTATCCGAGGTATTTTACCCCTACTTCTATATGCTTTTTGCATACATTCGAGTTAATCTAAACTAATTGAGTTATTCTCAATTTGACCGGTCAAACATTGATTGAACCTGCTTGATCAGGTCAACGAAAACAATGAACAACATGCCATAAGAAACTTGAGTTTCGATGTGATCTGCATTACTCATAGAAACTTCCAGTATTGTTTGCCAACAAAGACGACCACACACTGATCTCGAATTGAAGCAACACTTGAGTTTCGGTGGGACCTACACTGTCCAAATAAACTACCAATCTAATTAGTCAAACAAATACAATGCAAACATTGATCTCAAAATTATAGCAACCGATGTGAATGATATCCTGACTTGACTGTATGTCAGATCTCGAAGAAGTTAGATGGACAATCACTTGCATACAAACCCATATGATATTTGTTCATAGAAATGTAATCGGTGTACTCAATTAGTCACATCTTCAACATAGTCAACCAAGGATAGGGCTGTATTGATGGACGGTTGTGATTTCTAACGGTTCAACCGCCTGGTCCGGTTCGATTTTGATAACTAACCAATCTAGAAAGAGACAGGAGAGAGAGAGAGAGAAAGAGAGAGAGAGAGAGAGAGAGAGAGGAGGAAGGAGAGGGGAGGGGCCAAGCCCAAAGCAAAGCACTGGGTGGGAGGAAAAGAACAGAAGGAGAGAGAGACAGACAGAGAGAAGAGAAAGAAAACAGGAGAAATTCTAGAGAGAGACAGAGAGAGATCTTCAAGGTGGGCAGAAGTTATCGGGTTAAAAAAAAAAAGATGTCGGACCAAGAGATATCCCAAGCTCTCCACTCCCTCCTCCACGACTATTCCACTTCCCAGTCCCAATCCTCCGCCGCCCCTCTCACCTCCATGACCGCCGTCGTCCACCACCTCGAGTCCAAACTCGGCGTCGACCTCTCCCCCAAGGTCGACTTCATCCGATCTCAGCTTCAGCAGTTCCTCTTCCAGCCACCGCCGCCGCCGCAGCAGCAGCAGCAGCCGCCGCCGCAGCACCAGCAGCAGCCGCAACCCTTTCCTCCTCCGCAATCTTACAAAGACCGTTATGCCCCCCACCAAACCCCCAACTTCCTGCTATCTTCCGGCTACCCTCCGCCGCACCAAACCCCCAATTTCTTGCTCTCTCCCGGCTACCCTTCTTCTCATTCTCACCCGCAGCAGCCACCGCAGCACCACCACCACCACCACCAGCAATTTCCTCCTCCGCCCTCTTACAAAGACCATTATGCCCCTCACCAAACCCCCAACTTTCTCCTCTCCTCCGGCTACTCTCCTTCTCCCTCCCCTGGCTCCGTCCTCTCTCCTCGCGCCGTCAGGCTGGAGTCCTCTGCACCTGCTGCTGCTCCTCCCCTCGAGTCCCCCAAGGAGAGGTAACGCTTATCTATCTCCCCTTCTCCATTTCGCAGTGCTTTGGTTGTTCTGAAATGGGAAATGTGATATCCCTTTTGTAAACCCTTCAACATTTCAATTTTTTTTGGTTGCTAAGGATTATCTGGTTTTCTGGGGAGTTGAGGGGAGCGGGAAAGCACAAATCTTTAGCATCCCATTTCGCTTGCGATTGGGTTAGATCAATGATTGTAGAAAAAAGATTATGCTTTCTGAACCCGGGACTAATGAATTGAATGTAAAGCAGATATACTGTTTGCTCCATTGAGGTTGTGTGTTCTGGTCAGGGCAGCCTCATTTTGGTATAACGAGCTGTTGCTAACTGCTGGTTGAATGCTGCTCTTCTCATTTGCAGTAGTAAGGGTAAGAGGAAAGGCGGTGCAGGTGGGTTGAACAAGCTCTGCGGCGTCTCACCGGAGCTTCAAGTTGTAGTCGGCCATCCTGCTCTTCCCAGGACTGAGGTTCTTTTTTGTTTGTTTGTTTCTTGTACCTTACTTTGCGTTCTTTGAGCTAGCATGGCAACATAGCTGACCGAGGAGTTGTGAATGTTGTGATTTCCGAATCTATGTTTCCAGATTGTTAAGCAGTTATGGGTATACATAAGAAAGCACAACCTCCAAGACCCGAGCAACAAAAGGAAGATTATCTGTGATGATGCACTGCGTGTGGTGTTTGAGACCGACTGTACTGATATGTTCAAAATGAACAAGTTGCTCTCTAAACATATCCTTCGTCTTGATCCCGCGAGTGAGTGATGTCTTGATTACTGTGTGGAGCTTCTCTGTTTCCTTGGGGGGGGGGGGTTTGTAATGATGTCAAGCTTATGTTATTGTTGTTTTGATGTTACAGAAGAGGCTAGTGCTAAGAAGCAAAAAGTAGAGGATGATGAAGAACTGGAATCTGAAAGCACACAGGCTCCTCCTGCTCTTGCTGTTTCCCCTGCCCCTGCTCCTGCTTCTGCTCCTTCTGCAGCGATAGAGGATGAAGAAAAGGAGTCTCAAGACACACAGGATGCTCCTGCTCCTGCTCCAGCTCCTGCTCCTGCTCCTGCTCCAGCTCCAGCTCCAGCTCCAGCTCCTGCTCCTTCTGTGGGGATATCTGAAGAACTTGCGAACTTTTTCGGTGTTGGGGAGAGGGTGATGCTCCAGTCGGAGCTTTTCACTCGCCTTTGGGAATACATCAATGCAAATAATTTGGAGGTATAAAATGACTATTTGAGCTTCATCTGATGATTGGACAACGAGGTTCTTTATTTTTATTCTTAACTGGCTATAATTTGCTCTTTGTAGGATCTTGTTAACCCAACAGTGATTGTATGCGACTCGAAGCTTCAAGAGCTCTTTGGTTGTCAAAGTTTCCCAGCTGCAAAGCTAATGGAGGTTCTAGCCCGCCAGCATATATTTAGGGCTTAATTATGTGCGAATGGCTGTTTGCTTGCTGCTAACTTAATGGCTGGTTAGTTGATGGTAGTCTAGATATTAATCATTAGACACTCCCTCCACCTTCCTTAACCACGGCGACTGACGGTTAACCTTCTGTGGATATAGTTAGCTGTTTATTCATCCCTTTGCAAAGATGGAAATACTAATCTGAAGCTTGGGAGGATATCTCCTCTCATCTTAGTGTTGTTATTTGGGTTTCTTTGATCATGCAAGGCAGTTGGCTGGCAGATGATTTGTATCTAGGTAGTTTCTTTTGTCTTGTTGGAGCCTGCTGCTATGACTCCTTGCTTTTGTTCGTTTGTGGATTGGGAATGTCAACTCTAGCTAGATGTTTTACTCAAAAACTAATGTACTTTAATCTCAGCAAAACAGTTATTCGTGGTAGTGTTGTATGCTATTGGCTTCTGCTCTCTGTGAGTGCCTGTTCTCCTCCTGTATTTCATCCCGCAATGCTCTTTGTCTCTACAACAAAATCATACATTACTACCGAGTCCGACTCGACTGACGAGCCTGATAACCATGCCATGTTCTGTAGGCTGTAGATAACCTCAATAGCTTGTCGAAAAGGATCCTCTTAACATGTGTGTGACTGTGTGAGGTATCCGAGGAGCTTAGTGTTTCGGCTCGCTTTGTCGGGTCACCAGTTTATAAATCTTAATCTAGTTGCTTATGCTTTATTTTTTAACGTTCTACCTCACGGGAACTGTTTAGTTTAATGTTGTTCATCCTTCCCGTGACTCCCTGCAACAAACTGGTGAGCACATGACACTACTACTAATATTCCATTTGGCTTCAATTAAACAAAACTCAAGGGGTAACCAAACTGCAACCCTTTTTGCCTGCTTTGTATAAATTACAGAGCCTACACTCCTCAAAACCCTACATCAGGAAGCAGGACTATGGCCGACGTTAAAGCTCTTGCGCTCTTTTTTGTGCTTGTAGTAGTGCTAGCACTGCCTGCAGCTACTGCGATAGATGGAGGCTCAGGTGGTGGTAGTTCAGCCGCTGTCAGGCTAAACAGTGATTGCCGGGTTGATCCGTCCCAGCTCATCGTCTGCCGCCCTGCTGTCACCGGAGACTCACCCCCGCGCCCCACCTACGACTGCTGCAAGATGATCAAACGTGCCAACTTGCCATGCCTATGCATGTTCAAAGATTTCCTCCCAGCATTTGGAATCGACCCCGCTCGTGCCCTTGCTTTGCCTGAGAAATGTGGCCTCAAGACTCCACCAGAATGCAAATGTAAGTTCCTCTGCCACTGCATTTTTTTGTTGATTTGGAGTCTCCTTTTTCACAGCTGTGTGGAGCTGAAACTTATGATTCTGTAAACTCACGTTTGAAATGGCATTTTGGTGGTTGCAGCGCCTTGAATGAAGATGTCTACGAGTAAGGAGATTTGGACTATTCAGGGACCTGGGATTCAGCTTTGGGAATGATCCTTTCTGTGACTTGGTTTTAGTAGTCTGAACTTTGTTCTTGTACTTTGATCATTTCTGAAACAATGTATTGCTTTAATGAAGGAAGCTCCATTTTTCACAAAAAATGTTTGTTGAGAGTTCTCTTAAATAATTTACATTCAGATCGAAATAGTAGCTTCCACCATCAAAACTTCCAAAACTTGGAACATTACTACATTCCTTCCATTCCATACACAATCTCTACTAATCTCGACATCTGCATTTAGTGTTTTGTACATGCATAGTCTAGGCACCAACTCAAATAAACACACCCCTTTCTCCCCTAACCTTAGGCTGCCTTGAGGCGATTCTGGTATTCTTCGATGAAGAAATGGTTGAGACTTTAGCGAGAGAGAGAGAGAGAAAGAGCAGTAGTGGCGGTAGAAACTCAGCATTCTGATCGGCTGTGCCGAGGGCCACCAAAAATGGGTCTCATGTAGGCATTATCAAACCTCCTCCAGTAGTGATGGATGGTGTATACCGGCCTGTCCATCAACAAGGAGAAACTCTCCCTTGCGATTTGCATGTTAGCAGATGCAGATTCGTCAAAGGACAGCAAAGGAAGCACCACATCGTCTTTTGGGGACCTTGGTTGTTCTCCTCCACTCCCACCCCCACGATTGTTCTGGTTTCTCATTCGGTGTGTGATTAGGTAATTTACCAGGGGCTTCGTCAAGAAACCAAATACCTGCCAGTAATGACAATGCAACAGTCCATTGTTTAACTTCAGAGTCTGGTGAGGAAAGACAGGAAAACCATAAAAGGAAGGGGTTTTGCTGTTTACCAATGTAGTGAAGAGAACGACTATGATGGTGTTGGTGATCATTGTTGCATTGATAGGATCCAACGTGACGCCAGAATAGGTGAACTGCATGCACAGCCAAAGAACATATGCTATTATATGCTAATCATAACCATCATTGACAACAACAATCAACCAGCTTGACAACGGGATGTACCTGTTTGAAAGCAAGAGCGATAGAGACAGCACCTCTCATTAGGCCAGCCCACCAAATAACAGTCTGCACAAGAAATGAAAGTACCCAAGTAAAGGGAAAAAGTTATTTTAGGAATTGAATGTGTTTCAATTGACCCCACATCGCAATTTAGCAGCAAAGAAAGAAAAAACCCGACTTGCTGTTTGAAGGTGAGCGGGGATGTTTTGCGTCTGTTCATGAAGTTGGAAAATGCAGAGAGTGGAAACACGAATACAGCACGCCCCACCAATATCAGAAACACTATTGAGCTATAGATCCCAAGAGAAGTCCCTAAGCTGTCAACCATGAGTAATTTTCTGTTACCTCTGGCAAAATTGATATCAAGCTGATAAAACATATGCAAATAACTTCTGAAGGAAGCTGTACCTCAATTTAGTGATCTTCCACTTCTCGATGTCAAAAGCATCCATGCCCACATAGAGAAATATGAACGTCTCGGCGACAAAGGACAACATGGCGAAAACATGTCTGCATAAAAGTACCAAGGTAAGTTCATATAGAAATGCCAAAAGGATTGCAGTGATTGATTCGACTCTTCCTGATGTGATACATGCCTGGCTGTGATCCTGGAACTTTCCGTCACATTGTGCCAAGAATAATGCGACATGATGATTCCACAAAAGAAAACAGTGAGAATCCCGCTTAGTTCAAGCAGCTGCAGAATCCAAAAGAGTATTAATGCTGCTCCATTCATCAAACCCGCAGCATGAACAATGCTAGTGAGTACTGGATTTAAGTAAAGCAAAAGTACCTCGGCGAGCATGTAAGATAGATAAGCCATTAATACCATCATGGCGAGTTCACGTATGCTTGAGTGTCTGTTTTCAAACGACAAAACTTGTGTTAGGATTTTTGAAACCAGTTTGGTCATTGCAATTTTTTTAGGCAATAAAAAGTTAGACAGTAGTTCCCACTCATGTGTTCTAACTACCTTTCCGAGCAAGGGGTACTTACTTCCCAAAGTAGAGTGTTTTAAGCACAAGAGAAGTGAGGAGGCCAACCTAAACAAGAGAAATTGGGGTGAGACAGGCCTTTGCCTATATAAATATAGCTCGATGAGAAAAACACGTTCAATTCGGTGAACACTCACACCGATTCCAAGAGCAGTGCTGGTGGAGAACAAGTAGAGGAAATCTCCAATGACACTGAGTATTGTTTGGGAGTTGATCTTGCTGACATCCATCTTCTGAACAGCATTGAACAGAACAACTGATGTTGCATCGTTTACTACTCCTTCTCCAAACACTATGCTGTAGAGCAAAGGTGTTTCATCTTGGTGAAGAACCTACAGGCACATTGCAAGAGCATCAAAAGGAGAAACTTTGGCAGTGCCAAAAGCATCAAGGGACAAGAGAAGGACCGGTTCTCTTCGATCCTCACATACCTGCAGGGTGCACACTGTATCGGTCGACGAAAATATAGTTCCTATAGCTGAACTCGACAAGCGGCCACAAAAAAAGAAGGATCATTCCAATGACTCAGTAAAAGGTGCACAGTAGAATCGTATGAAAAATGAATGGAAAACAGGAATGTTCACCGAGGTAGTCTCGCGGTGCTAGACCGAGGAATCCAAGTTTAGGAAACAGCCACCAGCTGCCTAGGGAAAGAACATTAACATTTGAAACCACATATAGCACACTAATCAGTCATCACTAAATCAATCAAGAACAGAGAAAGCAAATGTGTGAAAGCCTGAAAGGGATGTTTTACCTAGGGAGATAATGACTGTTGAGATGAAAACCCCAACAATCCCAAACAGCATAATGGTTATGAAGTTCTGAAAGAACTGCTTCTTCTTAACCTGAAATCTGCTCATCACCATATACACACAAAGAAAAGCACGCAACTTTCTTGAGACTGAATCCAAAATGTCCATCTCCAAAGCATAGCAAAGAGTATTGGAAAAAACCCCACTTACCCGGCATTGAAGATGATGGGGGGAAGGAGGTAAATGAAGAAGAGCTCCTCACTGAACCTCAAAAGGTGAGAACTTTGCCCCTTCCGCAAGACCAAGATCAGGATTCCAGTTAAGCCTCCCTGCCCTCGTCCACAAATTTTAATCACAATCGTTAATTCACACGTCAATCAGCTCAATAAAAGGGTTCAGATAGGAAAGATGGAAAAGAAAGAGAGGAATACTGACAATGAAGATGGCGGTGATGGACTCGTTAACCCAACGATTCTCTTCGAGCAAATGGCCAATGACCAAGCAGAGGCACAGCACTGCCACGAAAATCGTAATGGGGACAACCTGGGGGTGCTCAGGAGACACATTTTCGCCAACCGTCTCGTACGATAATAAGCTCAACATCACTTCTCTTTGGTAATTGTCACGGGCCGATGTTTCGATTTCCAGTTACTCTCTGTGTATTATAACCGAGTCTGCAATTGGCTTTTGACGAAAAGCTTTCCAATGGCTATGAGGATCGAAATGATGGCAGCCCGAAAGGAAGAAGACGAGAGATATCGGAAAAAGAGAGTGAGAAAGACAGTGGAGTGAGTTACGAGCCAGAGCTCGGTGGCCGGACGAGAGACAGCGAGATACTCGATCGTCGACTGGAGGTTGCTGGCGGCATGTTCCGGCACGTGGCGAAGCTTTGCATGTTAATGGGGACACGTTACACAAGAGTCAGAGTTTCTGATTTGAGGCTGGAGCATCCTCTATCTATCCGACCCTAATTCCCATGCGTGCTGCTTTTCCTCCCTTCCAAACAGGTACAATTTTGCTGATATCACCATGGTTTACCAAAACGATGGTGACATCGAGTTGGATAAGAAATCAATGCTGGATAACAAGAAGGATCATGGCGGCTCCACACCGTAACAAAGATAAGAGCTTTCAAATCTACCGAGAAATCCAGAATTGTTGGCCATTAGAATCTAGATCAGTAAATGTCTGGAGAATTCTTGGAATCGGAGGAATGTTCACTTCCAAAATCTTCTCAAGAACATACACGACCTGGCCCATTGTCAGCCTGTGACTTTCGTCACCCTGGATGCACCATAGAGCAACTCTGCAAACTCTTCCCACCTCTTCAATATCAGCATTCCCATTCAATCTAGGGTCCAATAGATCTAGCACGTTCCCGCCTTCATTTACAACAGTTGCTACCCAAGTTGGAAAGTAATGACCTGTACTTGTATGTTGTGAGTTTCTCCTTCCTGATACTAGCTCAAAAAGCATCATCCCGTAGCTGTAAACATCAGCCTTGGCTGTAATGGCCTCCCCTGAAAGCCACTCAGGTGCTAGGTATCCTATTGTTCCCCTAAATGTTGTCAGAACCCTGCTGAAGTCCCTCCCGAAGAGCTTTGCCATGCCGAAATCCGCCACTTTGGGTATGAATTCAGAGTCTAGAAGTATGTTATCTGGCTTGATGTCGCAATGGATTATGCATTCCCTGCACTTCTCATGTAGGTAACCTAACCCTCTGGCCGTTCCTAGTGCGATGTTGTACCGTGTCTTCCATTCTAAAGTCTTTGCATCTTCTTCCGTGAACAGATGGGAAGCTAACGAACCATTGGGCATATAGTCATAGACTAAAAGCATTCTAGTAGGATCACTAGCAAAACCTCTCAAACCAACCAGATTGATATGTTGGATGGTACCAAGGGTCCTGACTTCTGCAAGGAATTGCTTATGCATGTCACCTTGGCTGAAGCTGACGCCGTCCAGCTTCTTCACTGCTACAACACTGGAATCAGGCAGTGTCCCTTTGTAAACAGAACCAAACCCTCCTTCTCCCAACTTCTCCGTGAAATTCCTTGTAGCAATCTTTAACTCTTTCTGGGTAAAAGCAACTGAAGACCCTTCCATTACCTTTCCAGGTTCAGCCTTTCTCTTCTTTCTCAATCTAACGATTACTACAGATACAGTAATTGCCAACAACACAATCACTGAACCCACCACGCAACCAATGATAACCCTTTTCTTGTTCTCCGAACTTGGGAATTTAGAATCGGAACCTGCAAGTTTAATGAAGATCGTTTGCCCACCTGGGACATCCTGCTGCAAATTCATGAGAACCCCATACCAAGTGAAGCATTGGTCTCCACTGTGGGAATAAGCTGTACAGCTACAAGATCTCAAACAAGCCGCCTCGCAATCCTTTGGACTTCCAGCAACTGCCGTCTCAGGTTTATCAGGCAATTTCACATTGTAATTAGGCAAGAACCAATCAGGTTTCCTGCACTCAAGTGGCGAGCTTCTATAGCAGCCACGGTAAAAGACCTCAGAACTGTACTCAACCTGAGATAAGGGAACAAACCCTGTCAAACATTGACAGGGGGAACGACTGGATTCCCCCATACAGCTCCCATACGGACCACAATAACCATCGACTTGACATTGGGATCTAGGATGCGACCAAACTAATAGCCATTGCTTGGTGGATTCCTGCCAGGCGAGCAGCTGAAGCTTCCCACGTACATCCACAACATACCGTGAGAACAAAGAGCCATTGTACCCGGACTCGTACAGCTGCTTAATCAAGGCATTAGGTTCCTCCACAAGTTGAGCCAGCTGGGAGATGTTGTACTGAGAGTAGGTTAAATAGCTCTCATTCCTATTATCCACATAAGAAAGGCTCATGAGCTTCAATTTCATCTCCGAAATGGAGCCTGAAACACGCCCAGAGAAAGATTCGCTCGCCCGGAAAGCCGTGTACATGTTCCGGAGCTCGAGTGACCGGTTTGGCCCCAGCTTGAGTGAGAAGGGGCCTGTAGCAGGGTCTTCTCTGTTTCGCCACGAGGTCAGAGAGATATCTTGCTCCTTAACCTTGTTGAACCCAATCTTGCCACCGGGGATCCAGGTATCTCCAGGGTGATCAAAGCTTTGCCAAAGCGATTGATTTGGGGAAATTGGAGAAGACCCATTTGACGTTAGGACGAGATTTCCATCATCCAGAAGCACAGCTTCTGCGTAGCGGAAATTCCTGTCCACCATACCGGTGGACCAAATTTCTCGATTTGAGCCGTCGTGTAGAGCCAGGTATCCGTAATCGGTAATCTTGAGCTCGGCAGAGAACCTGTCGGGAAGAGGGGAGTAACTGTTTCTGTTTGCTACCCAAACTACCGTCCTTGGAGAAACTTGCTTGTACCAAATCCCTACGCAGTAATTTCCTGATTTCCCAGGCTTGAAGAAACCCAATTCGAAGACTCCTCCTGCCGAGACGATCGTTTGGTCGCCGGAAAGTGAACGGGTTGGAGTGATTCGATCCGCTCCATCGCAGCGGACAAGTTTGAGACAGAGGGAACTGAGGATTAGAAGAGAGAGCTTGAACAAGATGGTTTCCATTTGGTAAGCGGCGGGAGAAAACTTGGGTAGTGCTGGTCTAAGGACGAAGGATTTATCGCAAATTTGGCCGCGACTAGTCCAAGTACTGCTCTCTGTCATTCAAGAAGCAAAAATGGGCATGTTAAGTGCGAAAGTTCGTGGTCTAGAGTGTAGACGCTCGAGCGAGCTAGGGACTTAGATTCTAGAATGGAAGCAACCGCGATTGGCCGGTCTTTCGTCGTCTGTCTCAATCAACTAGGGGGGAAAAAAGCAAAAAGCGTAGAAAGTTGAAATACTAATTACTGGTGCGAAAATTCAAACGGACAAGCTTCAGAGTGTCAACTCCTAATTTGTTAAGATGGTGTTAATATCACCTTCAGTCAACATTTGGTTTTGATAAATTACACAGTTGATCACTCGAATTATACAAATTTTTCACGTTTGCCACTTGAATTACTTTTCTTTCTTATTCACCACTAACTTTATGAATAGTTTCACCGTCAGTCACCGGCCGTTACACTCCCTTACACTCCGTTAAATTTGTCCTACGTGGCAGTCAACTATAAAGTTTGACCGTTAACTAGATGACGTGGAAATTAAAAAAATATATAAATTAATTTATTTGTCCACCTAATTATTTCACTTACTTTGTGTATATGATTTATCATATTACTTATTTAATAAAAAATAATTAAATTATAAAAATAAATAATATGATTGATGTCCCTCCAAATGATGTTGTGCTGCCTGCCGACGTCGGCGGCGGCGACCACCACTTCATTCCAGATCGGAGTGAAGGCCCGAACGATAACGGCATGGTAACAGGGGGAATTGAGCTCCAGGAATCGCTTCAGCTGCTCTTCCAACCTGCTCCAGCTGTAAACCCCCATCTACACTATCATCTACGTCATCGAATCCCTAAAATGGAAAGGAGCTTGTAGACCTGCTTGTCCGACAGCGTTTCCCCTCTCAGTCGGGGGCCGTACAAGACGTTGTCGGCGACCGTGCCTTGGAACAGCTGAAGCGATTCCTGGAGCTCAATTCCCCCTGTTACGACGCCGTCATCGTTCGTGCCTTCACTCCGATCTGGAATGAAGTGGTGGTCGCCGCCGTCGACGTCGGCCGGCAGCACGCATCAATCATATTATTTATTTTTCTAATTTAATGAATTTTTATTAAATAAGTAATATGATAAATAAGTGAAATAATGAGGTGGACAAATAAATTAATTTTTATATATTTTTTTAATTTCCACGTCATCTAGTTAACGGTCAAACTTTATAGTTGACTTCCATGTAGGACATATTTAACGGAGTGTAACGGCCAAACTTTATAGTTGACTGCCATGTAGGACATATTTAACGGAGTGTAACGGTCGGTGACTAACGGGCGATTCGTAAAGTTAGTGGTAAATAAGAAAGAAAAGTAATTCGGGTGGCAAACGTGAAAGATTTGTGTAATTCGAGTGACCAAACGTGTAATTTAGCCAAACATTTTATTTTTAAGAGGTTGACTAATTAATGATGATTTATAAAGAGTGGGTGAGACTTTGGCATTTTAAAAGTTATAGGAGACACACATGTGTGGGACCACTAAATTTTTTTGAGTCCTCCGTCACTATAAGTATCATGAAGTATACCACAAAATGCATTTTGAAAACAACAAAATACACCATACATAATATAAAATAGACCAGAAAGTTTATAAAACAAATCAGAACACTACTACACCACAAAATTCATAAAGTGTACTGAAAAATTCAAAGCCGACTCTAAATTTCTTAAAGCAGACCAAAAACCTCATAAAATAGACCATGGTTGAATGAATCCCCCGCATAATAAACTAAGTGATAGTTTAGTTGAGATTGTTACAATGCGTATATTGTTCAAAATGCATCTTATTTTGTATTTTTTCTGTACAAACAATAGAAAACATTATTTGTTTGATATTACATAGGCTTAATACACTTGCATAGCCACAAATGTGCACTTTGTGACAATAGTAACCAAATTTTGAAAAATACACTGATATAGTCATTCTGTCAATAACTTTAACGGAACAGTAATAAATACTTATTGGGCTAGCTTATTTATTGACGTGGTAGGTTTCATAAAAACTATGACAGGTGGAAATAATTTTTTCTTATTATAATAATTCATTAATTAATTACATAAAAAAAAACTAAAACTAAACGGGAGATGAAAAATCATCCGCCCCTCTTTCTTCCAAGATCTGCTTCTGTGCTACTCGGCGGCCGAATCTTGCCTTGTCCCAACAAGTCAACCACTGCCATTTAAGATCTCGATCCCTTGTCTCTCCCGAAAACGCCTGAACTTTTGGTTTTCCATTTGGCTTGTGCAGTTGTGCTGAAGCTTGGCGGGTTGTAGATTCCAATACATCCGGGTAATTAGGGGTTAATTGCATGATTGGTCACTGAGATTAAAAAAACATTTAAATTTGGTCACTCGAAATATTTAAATTCATTGGTGGTACTTCAGTTTCTGAAACGGTTCACGTTTGGTCACTCTCTGTCCAACGCCGTTAACTTTTGCTTATGTGGCGGTCAACTCTAAAAGTTGACCGTTAAATGTGTGACGTAACAATTTAAAAATAATAAAATTAATTTTTTTAAAATTACCATCTCATTTCCACCTCATTATCACTTTTATTAAAAATAAATAAAAAACCCAAACTACGAGGGGTCGAAATGCATTTTTTTCTTTGTATTCAATAAATATTTTATGACCAAACTTCTAATCCCCAATACTAGGGCTGGGCATGCGGGCGGATCATCCGCGGGTTTGGGCCGACCCACCCGCATTTGACCCGAATTTCGTTAAGTGGGTGGGTCTGTGGGTGGGTGACGGGTTGCGCTGGGAGCCATCCGCCGGGTGGTGGGTGGGTTGTGGGTGAGTGTGCGGGTGACCCACTCAACCCAACAACAATAAGATCAAAGTCGTTGGCGCTAGAGAGACGAGAGTGGAGCCGTTAGATATAAACTCGGACTGTTCCTGGAGTTTGAACCTCAAAGTCAACCTTCCAAATAGAGATCCCCTCTTCTTCCCTTTACTTTTTCCTCTAATTCTTGTGCCTAGATCACCGCTCTTTCCTTTGTGGAATTATTTTCCTTAGTTCCTTGCACCTAATAATCATCTCAATCTGTAGAAAACTCTTTCATAATAGAATTTCTATCCAATTTAAGAACTAATTCGACATTTTTCGCCCTATTTCAACTTTTTGTTTCCCTCGATGATTCTCTTCACCTATTATCATGTCAAGTTGACTCCTTTATATTATATACATTGTGATGTGGGTGAACCCACAAACCCACCCGCATCATCCACCATCCGCCCGACCCAACCCGAGACTAAATGTGGGTGGGTGGTGGGTTAAAAATTATCAATCCGTTTAAGCGCGGGTGGGTGCATTTCATGGTCAAAATCCACCCGACCCACCCAATGCCCACCCCTACCCAATACCAATACCCCGCCGGCAGCATACCTCGCCGTCAGCTTCCATTGTTGGGCTGTTGTACAGCAGCTTCCGATTCACAATACGAGCTCCTCTTCCAAGCTCTGTCCCTAGTCCCTACCGGCTACCGCTCACTACGCCGCTTTCCTCCTCGTTCTCGGACTAATCTTCCTCTACGATTTCCTGGAGATTCATTTCCTTCGCAATTTGGCCACCGGGTTCCGGGCAGATCCCGTCAAGTTGACATACAATGCTTCGCCGGAGCTCTATCAGGCCATTGCTTCCAAATGCCAAGTGCTCCGCGGCAGGTTGACGATGCAGCTTTCCGATTGCTTGTAATTTTGTGATTGCGCTCAATCTGAATTGAATCCTAATTTTTTATTTTGACTTCTTACTTTTTTTATTTATTGTGATACAGATTTTGGGAAGGGGAAAGATTTAGGTGAGGTTCTCCCACACCCAATTTAGTTTGACCGGAAGTTTCAACAATGGAAGTGGCAACGACGGCTGGGTATGCTGCCGGCGGGGTATTGGAGATTAGAAGAAATTAGGATTTTTTATTTATTTTGAATAAAAGTGATAATGAGATGGAAATGAGAGGCAAATTTAAAAAAATTTATTATTTTTAAATTACCACGTCACACATTTAACGGTCCTCCACATAAGCAAAAGTTAACGGAGTTGGACGGAGAGTGACCAAATGTGAACGGTTTCAGTAAACTAAAGTACCACCAATGAATTTAAATATTTCGAGTGACCAAACTTGAACGTTTTTTGTAATCTCAGTGACCAACCATGCAATTAACCCGGGTAATTAGCATAAAAGGTCACAAACCTATTCACTTTGTACAAAACGGTCACAAACCTTTTATATTGCACGTTTTAGTAACATATGTTTGAGTGAATAACAAAAAGGTCATTCCGTCCATCTCCATCCAAAAAATTGTTACTTATGCCCAGTTGACAATATCACTTAAAATATTAATAAAAAATAAATGACATGGATTAATCCAACCAATGAATCGTAATTAAAAAAAGAACCACCCGCAGACCTAGCTCTATTCCCCGCCCACCCGCAGACCGCCCCACTCAATTTTGTTTTTTTTTTATTACAGATCAAATTGATTTTGAGCAAGAAATCAAGTAACTTGCCTTTGCCCTTACCCATAACGTGCTATATTAAAGAGTTAAATGAAACGACCCAGAACTCGTAAATACTGTATTCAATTGTCGTTGACCGATTTGATAAATTGGGGTGAATTTTTAACAAAAGCCACAACCGATTCAACCGTTAATTACAAAAGTGATAAAATTCATTCTCGGCCTAAAATTCGACAACATCGATATCGGGTCGAATTACAAAAGGGGATAAAAATAAAATGCATTCCCGACCCAAAAATCGTCAACACAATTCAACCCACTTTGATCGGGTTGGATTAAACTGAAAAAGTGGGTGAAATACGTTCTCGACCCAATTCAATGATTACAAAAGTGGATAAAATTAATTCACACCTCCAAAAGAGTCAAGGGTAAAACTTGTCCTCGACCCAAAAAATTTCAACATTGGATTCAACTCGATAAAGCAGGGAGAGTTTTTAACAAAATTCTCACCCGACCCAATTCATTAATTGGAAAAGTGGGTAAAATTTGTTCCCGGGCTACTACAATTCGGCAACACCGATGTCAGGTCAGAAAAAGCAGGTAAAATGCATTCTCAACTGGCACGCCAAAACTCACCGGGGTACAAGAGCATATAGAAAATGAAAATGAATCACTCACTCTCGACCAGTGGGGTCAGGACAATTTGATGCGAAAGATGCGCATGCTATTTCTCTCAATACCTATCATCTCTTCACCATGATGGCAACCTCTAAATGCTAGAGTTCACAAATGGGGTGTCACCACTAACTAATCAGGAGGTCTTAGACACAGGTTCAAATGACTGGCTAGGGTCTTGGACATGGGGAAAAGGCCTTTTAGGTGGTGGAAGTATTCATAGCAAAAGGTTCCACATTTTCCAAACACACAATCACAGTCAAACAAACCGGTATTTCCTTTCTGCTATTCTGCATTACTCAACATCTCAAGAGCACAAGAGCGAAGGAGGCATAAACATCAGCATTTCCAAGCCAGACTGCTAAGAAACACTGCTTACTGGGCATTATTCAGATTTTTGGTAGTGGCTCTCTTTTGCTTTCAATTTTTTCCTTGTTTTACTTTCATTTTTCTTTTCATTTCCTAAGAGAGCCACCACTTCTGCATAAACTTCAAACACCTGCCCAACTTTTAAGCACTACCTCCCACACTCACATAGACTTTAGCAGAAACAGCAGAGAATATATAAACACCACTCTGTGGAACCTTCTAAAAGATGCAACAAGGGTGATTTTTTTTCCCATTATAGACCAAAAGAAAGGATAACACACGGCTCAAAGGGGCTGACTAGGGGATATGACACATCAGGACAGTCAGTTTTGGGCGTGGGCTAATCCTATGCCCCCATCATCTTAGCTAGTGACAACGTGAATGCTACACATCATGGAAGAGGGATCTATCGCACAAGAAAGAAACGAGCAGGCTCAAATCTCACATGGCTACCTATATGCTCTATCTCACATTCTGATACCCTGAACTAGATGAATAAACGACTGTCAAGAACAAGTAATCAGATCAAGTCAGATCAAGTCACAGTTGGCAAGCAAACAGTCGAAAAACTGAACCCCTACATCGTTCTACTGCACATCGCAGTCCTCATCATAGGTTGTCCTAGTCGCAAACAAGTTATCATGCATTAATCCGAAAACCAATCAATTCATCCATCAAAACATAGTGCCAATATGATCAAACAGCAGTACTTGGAGCCCTCAAATCGTAAGATTCGGACAGCGGACTAGGCTCCAAGAACCATCATAAACATTCCAACCGATACAAAGCACCCCCCACACTTAAGCACGACATTGCCCTCAATGGAGTAGAGGGAAAGATAAGGTGAACGATGTTACCGGGTAAGAACACTGCTGGGGGACTGGAAGTGGACCATTCAGCGAGAAACAAACGAGAGAGTGGACAAAGCTGTACAAATCGAACACCAGACACACTAGCACACTGTGCGTTAGGGATAAGTGTTAGCTCAGACGGCTACATCAAACCACAAAAGAAAAACCAAAAACAAAAACAACCGACACTAAGTTCAAGCTCCGCACACATGGAGCAAACACACAAAAGTCTAAAAAGAAAAAAACAAACACACTGAGACGGGCAGCGAGTACAGCCTACTCGTCGCCAAGATCGTCGAGATCAATGTCGTTCATGAACGCATCATCATCAGCAGCGCCAGCAGCACCGTCATGGGGAGGGGAGTCATCCCAGGGAGTCCTCCGGACAGGTGGATCGCTCGGAATCAGCTGAAGCAGGTGCTGCTGAACCTCCTGCATGCGCCGGGAACGGCGCTTCTCCCGCTCGATGTGGGCGAGAGTCACGTCCTGCTGAGTCTGGATCGTGTTCAGCCGCACGTCATAAGCATCCATCCTATTCCGGTACTCGGCCTGGTCTGCCGCGTACTGCTGCTGGAACTGCATCTGCTGGTCGAGGATCAGCTGGTTCTGGATCCTCAGCTGCTCGAACTGCTGGGCAAAGTAATCCTGGCCCTGGAAAGTGGAGCTGCTACCCCCGAAATGGAAGTCAGTCTGTGGGGGATCATCAGCAGCATCAGCAGCAGCATCCACCTCCTCGGGATCCACCTCATCGGCAGCCTCCGCCTCTGTTACGGGCTCCGCGGGGATAGGAGGCTCCGGAAATCCATCGACCCACTGAACACCGTTCCTCTCTCGCAACAGCAGCATCTTCCCGATCGTCGCGCTGCCAAAGATGAGGGTGTCCCCCTCCTCGGTGCACCCCTGCAGTGAAAGGCCAAAGAAGGTGACCAGGCGGGTGATGAGGGGGGCGCAGTGGAGGCTCTTCAGCTCTGTGGCCGTCTTCTCGAATGTCTTGGCCACCACCGAACCCAGGTGGAGAGGATGGCGGCGCTGGCGGATCGAATGGAGGAAGTACAGGGGCCTCTTCGTGATGGCGCCGGCGCTGTCAGATGCAGGAGTGTAAGACTTCGCCAGCAGGTGGTGGAGAAGTCGGTACTCGATCTGCAGGGTAGATGCCTTCGTCCTCCCAGACTTGAAAGGACGCGTCTGTCCTGGCCGAGCCAGGCTGGTGTACAGCCTCCCGAAGTCCACCTCCGGTGGCTTAGTAACCTCGGTGACGTAGTCCGCACTGTCGTCAAGGTCGAGGTCGAGAGCCTCGGCCAGCTCGTGGTAGCTCAAGGACCGGGGGATACCGCCCAGCCTGAATTGGACGGCTTTACTGTCCCGGCAACTGGTCGTGGAGTTGTGCTTGAAAGTCGTGTAGAACTCCCACACCGGCTCGTAGTAGACCGTCTCGCAGATCTGGAGCAGACGGCGCCATGCGGTGTTGGCGACCACGGCGGAGAGCTGCTCGTAGCAGTGCAATCGCCGAAACTCCCGTTTGGACCAGCAATGGTGGGCGCCAAACGGGGTTTCCGCGACCGCCTTGAAGCGCTCTGCGGTGGGGCCCCTCCTGAGATCCCGGATGAACGGGTGCTGGAGATTAAGTTTCGCCATTGCCCTGCAAAACAACAACCCAACGTGGAACCAAAAGAGCCAAAGAAAAGGTCAAGCCCACCCCCACACTTAAGAACAGAAAGCAGCCGAACCATGGTTTCATCCATAGTTCGGGGGTCAAAAACTCGATAAATCAAGCATAATCAGGGTGGGGGTGCACATTCACAAGAAAGTAGGCAACTCAAGGTTCACATCCATAGCAAATACACCCTCAAACTACATCATTAAGGGCCCCAACCGGTGGCCACAACATGGCATGGAAAACAGGCATTTCATCGAACACCTTGTGTGCACTATTAAGTGAAGCATGAAATTGGCCAAATTCTTGCACACAAGGGCTCAAACAAGCACATGGGACTTTGCCCAACATAATTCAATCACATCCCACGCATTCCCCTCAATCAATTTCACACAAATCACATGATTCAATAAGGTTCTCTAACATACACCCTACACACTCAATTCTCCAAAATTAACATAGTTAGGGGCAAAATCAAACCTGGAGACTCAAGTAGAGGTGTAGGGGATGATGAGGGGAAGACAATGGAATCGACGAAACGCCGAAAAACTGGCCGGAAATGCTCGTCAGAGCCTCGCCGGATTCTCGCCGGAAATCGCCTCCGGTGACAAGAACGTCGCCCAAACTCGCTCAAACTCGAGGGATAGGCCGCTTTGGGTGTAGAAAGAGTGGGTTTGTTGTTGGTTTGGTGAAAAAATTACCCAAAGTGGCCGAAAAAATCGAAAAAGGGTGGGTTTTGCGCGGTTTTCCGGCGAGGGGAGAGGTTTCCGGCGAGAGATTTTGGTTTTCTGACCACAATGGCCGTGCACGGCCATTTATATAGACCGTGCCTCAGCTGCACGGGCAGAGGCGCACGGCCGTGCAAGTCTGGTTTTTGCCCGTGCAGCCGACACGGCCTGGCCGAGGGGATGCGCACGGCCGTGCACCTTGCACATATGGCCGTGCCATCCGGGCCGAGAGCTCGCACGGCCAAGGCGGAATACCCGCACGGCCGTGCGAGGCTTTATGATGCCCGTGCAAGACGCACGGCCAAGCCAGGCTGAGCGCACGGCCGTGCACATTGCACTTTTGGCCGTGCGCCTTGGACGAGAGCTTGCACGGCCAAGAGGGATATCCGCACGGCCGTGCAAGTTGGGGTCCTGGCTGTGCGACCTGCTGGAGTCCCGAAATCAACCTGTTTTCACTCAAAAACGACACTTGACTCTGGATCAACGTCTCAAGACTAAAAAACACACAAAATCAAAGGAAAAAGAGTAAGAAAATGCAAACCTCGGTGGGGTTGCCTCCCCACAAGCGCTTCTTTACCGTCTTTTAGCTGGACGCCAGTATGGATGCTCAGGGAAGTGTAGGATCAGGTGCCTTCAAGAGCGGATCCACATCGCTCTTGAGGTACAGCTTCAGATGGTGGCCATGTACGCGACGAATGTGGCCACCTGCATTTGCCAGCTCGACTTGGCCATCCGGTAAGATGCAAGCGAGTGAATACTCGGATGGCCAAGGTGGGGGCGGGACCAGCTCATAGTGGTCTCCGGCGTTCTTCCGAGCAGGCTTAGCTGCCTGCAGTTTCGGCCGCCACTCCTCCTTGATCTGTTCTTTTGATGACGGAGTGGTTCAGAGTGGCGGCGAAGGTGTGGGAGGAGGGTCCTGCAAAATAGGCAGCACAGAAGGATACACGACAGACTCGTGCTCCTGGTGAGATACAGCATGCAGAGGTAACGAAGCAGGTATAGTGTTAGCAACTGAAAACGTTATTCGCTCCTCGCCATCCCTCAAAACTAAGGTCCCATCATGCACATCTATGAGAGCCTTGGCGGTGGCCAGGAAAGGCCTTCCCAGTATAAGAGGCACTTCTGTGTCCTCACTGATGTCCAGGATAACAAAATCCACAGGATATGTGAATTTGCCAACCTTAACCAGAAGGTCTTCCACTATACCCCTAGGATGCACTACAGATCTGTCAGCTAATTGAAGGGTCATCCTAGTAGCACGGGGTTCACCTAGGCCTAGTTTCATGAACAATTTATATGGAATAACATTGATACTAGCACCTAAATCCGCCAAGGACTTCTCTATATGCAATTTATCAATAGAGCACGGGATAGTAAAACTACCTGGGTCCTTTTTCTTCTGCGGAAGCTTGTTCTGCAGAATAGCCGAGCACTCCTCGCTGAGCTCCACAGTGGCCAGCTCACTCAGCTTCTGCTTCTTTGAGAGAAGCTCTTTCAGAAACTTCGCATACTTCGGCATTTGCGATAGTGCCTCCAGGAAGGGTACTTGGACATTCAGCTTCTTAAGCATGGCCATGAAGTTCTCGAACTCTGCCTCCAGCCTGTCTTTGTGCAACCGAGTAGGGAAAGGGAGTTTAGGGACATACTCCTTCACTACTGGTTGCGGTTTAGGTGCAGGCACCTCAACCTCCTTCTCTACTTCTTGTTCAACCGCTGGAGATGCTGCAACAGGGCTTTCTCTCTCCGGTTCCCGAGCAGGGGGATCAACAGTCAGCTTGCCACTCCTGGTCATGATGGCATTGCAGCGCTCATCCGGGGTCGGCGGATGAGGGATGGTCTGCCCTGGTAGAGTACCAGGAGCCCGTTGAGCCACTGCCTGGGTCACACTCCCCAGCTGGGTCTGGATATCCTGCAAAACGGCCTGTGTGTTCCTCTGGCCAGCTTCAAGAGCCAGGAGTTTACCCGAGGCCTTCTCCATGAACTGCTCAAAGGTGCTGAATTTTTGAGCACTAGTACTGGCGAGAGAACCCACCAAGTCCCGCAGTTCAGCCATCTGATCATTCTGTACTGGGGCAGCAGGGGCTGCACCTGGCTGCTGGAAAGGCCGCGACTGTGATTGAGCAGCATGCCCCTGCATGGGCTGATAGAGAGACTGTTGTTGCTGCTGGAATTGCCCCTGTCTGGGCTGATATGGTGGCCGCTGGAAGCCTGGTGGTCCCTGGGGAGCTGGTGGTTTGGGATTTGGCCCAGCACAGGAGAAGTTAGGATGCTGGCGCCACCCCTCATTGTACGTGTTGCTGTAGGGGTCATTGCGCCTGACATTGTTGATGAAGTTCACCTGCTCCTGGGGTGTGGTTGATTCCTTCATCGCCTGGCAGTCCTCCACCGTATGATGGGTGCTTTCGCACCATTGGCAGAGCATCGCCTGCTGCTGTCCGGTCCCTGGAATCATCCCGGAACGATCGATAGCTGAAACCAGCTTCGATACCACCTGCACCAAATCAGATGACTGGGTGCCCACAGCATGCACACCTCGTCCAGGTGCTCGTCGCGATCTCCTGTCAGTGCCCCAGTCATAACCGTTCTCCGCCATCTCCTCAAAGAGTTGATTCACCTGTGGCGGGGTTTTGGTCAGCATGTTCCCGCCACAAACCGAATCGATCAGCTGCTTGTCCTCCGGGAAGAGGGCGTGATAGAAGGTGCCCACCTTGAACGCATCGTTGAAACCATGGTTGGGACACCTGAGAAAGAGGCTGGTGTACCTCTCCCAAGCATCCCTGATGGTCTCATCCTCATCCTGAGAAAAATGTGTAATCTGCTTCTGGAGATCAGCTGTCTTGGATGGAGGATGGTAGCGGGTGAGGAACTTGTCCGCCAGGTTGGCGAACGTAGTGATGGAGCCCGGAGGTCGAGTGTCTAGCCACTCCTTGGCCTGCCCCTCCAGAGTGAATGGGAAGTACCTCAGATGGATGGCATCTGCTGGTACCCCATTGATCTTGATTCCATCAATGAGCTCGTGGAATCGCCTGAGATGTGATCGAGGGCACTCTCCCTCCTTACCACGGAACACTACTGAAACGCGCAGCATGGTGATCACTGAGGTGCTCACCTCAAAGTTGTTGGCTGGGACATGAGGGTGTTGAATGGGTGACCTCATGTCTGCAGCCCTAGCGGTCCAGTAGGATCCCATGGTCTGCTCCTCCGGGATCACATCACGGTTCTCTGGATCAGCCATCTCGCCTTCTTCTTCTTCTTCTAACTGCAGCTGTGATAGCTCCTCCTCCGCAGCCAGTCGTGCCTTTAGAGCCCGCTTGAAGTTCCTGCAAGTTCGTTCAAGCTCCTGGTCTAACGGTAGTAGATCTCCCGACTAGCTACGGGTCATGCACTACCTGCACACAGTCAGCAGAAACAACCCGTGAAGGCACACAGGTGGAGACGAAAAATGCAATAAAGAAAAATCTAGAGTAACAAATTATCACGTTTCCCCAATAACCTAGAGGATCCCCGGCAACGGCGCCAAAAACTTGGCACGCCAAAACACAACACCAAACTGCGACCAAGTGTAATCGCAGTCCGGGAATGCAGTAACAGGCAAGTTTAATTATCAACGCGGGGTCTAGATCTACTGCTTACTCCGTGATTCTCTATTATCTAGCAAACTAGTTCGAGTGATTGTTGTGAAAAGTAAAAGCAACAAGAAAGCAGTAAATTGTTCGGGTTTCTAAAGCAGGCAAGAGTCACTCGGGATTGAGTCCCCCTAGCCCCTTAGTTAGGTTCAATTGCAATTCCCTGGGTTGATTTACTGTTGATTAGACTGCAGAAGATCCGACAGTAGCTTGGAATCTCTTAAGCTGACCAAGCCCTCTCAGTCTAACTACCCGGCAGACGACTAGTCTTCACCGGGATAGAAAGCTGAGGCTATGAATACAGAACTCCACTACTGGCGCCAAGAACACCAGTACAAAGCAGTAAACTGGCTAACTCTCGTATAGCCAATCTCCTACTATCGAATGAAGAGGCTCTAACAACCTAATCAGATTCTATCTATCTCAGGTTGCAGCAGAAATTGAGAAAAGCTGATCAGACTCAAATCAATTCATTAAACATGCGTCATTCGATTAAAATCAAACAGTAATATCATCCCAAGTCATTACAATCAAATCCCTAACACAAGGAACTAGGGTTCTTCATACCCAAGTGAGAGAAAGGTTCTACTCCATAGAGAGAGAAGAGAAAACAAGAATCGGATTAGTCATACTCATAACGATGAGGATAATCTGCTCCGGGACGATGATTTCCACTCCTATGACGATCTCCAGGCTCGATTCGATGAAATCCAGCTCTAAGACAGCTTCTAGGGTGTGTTCTTCGCACTTTCTCTCTCTAGGGCTCTGTTTTTGCTCTCAAAACACGATTCTCCCACTTCTGGCTCGGAATAGGCTCTAAAACCAGGCTTTCCCGACTCGCACGGCCAGGGTGCACGGCCGTGCAACTCACCCACTTGGCCGTGCACTCCAAAACGCAGCGTTTCCATTAAGTCGACTTCAGTCATCTTGCACGGCCAGGGTGCACGACCGTGCAATCTTCAGGGCCTGCCCGTGCGTGGCCTCGGCACAAGGTGCACGGCCAACTTGCAACTGTGCACGGCCGTGCAGCCTCCCTGGTCTGCCCGTGCAGCTCCCAAAAACCTCGCCATTCGTCCGTTCTTCGTCCAATCGACCCCAGACTCGCTCCTAAGCCTTCATTCACGTACTAGGACTTGAAATATCACAAACAAGCACAACCTAGCGTGAAATCGGCCCAAAACACGAGAATCAACACCTCAAACGGTGTAAGAACGGGGGTAAAAACATGTGTAAATGACGGTCTATCATCAACCCAATTCAATGATTACAAAAGTGGATAAAATTCATTCACGCCCCCAAAAGTGTTAAGGGTAAAACTCGTTCTCGACACAAAATTCGTCAATACTGGATTCAACTCGATAAAGCGGGGCAATTTTTTAACAAAATCCACACCCGATCCATTTCGTTAATTACAAAAACGGGTAAGATTCGTTCTCGGCCTAAAATTCGGCAATACCAATACCTAGGGCTGCAAACGAGCCGAGTCGAGTCGAGTTTTTGCTTAGCTTGAGCTCGGCTCGTTTATAAATTTTTTAGCTCGAGCTCGGCTCGAACTCGAATTTTGATTATCCAGCTCGAGCTCGACTCGATTAAAAATAATCAAGCTCGAGCATGGCTCGATAGAGCTCGGTAAATGCTCATTAACACAGCTTGTCAAGCTGAGTACAAGCTCGGCTCAAGATAAGCTCGATTTGAAACTATTCTTGCTGAAAAATGTGTACAAATAAGAACATTAGAAATTAAAAATAATAAAAAGAACACTAGAAACTAAAAATAACATCTAACTTCCATACACATCCTTATTAAAAAGATAATTTTCATGTTCAAAAGAGTAATTAATTCTTCCACAAGCTTTAAACAAGCCAGCTCACGAGCTTAGCTCAACAAGCCACCGAGTCAAGCTAGCTCACGAGCTTATCAAGCCGAGCATGGCTTAGCTCAAGCTTGGCTCGTTTACTAACGAGCCGGCTCGCGAGCTGGCTTGTTAAACAACGAGTCGAGTGTCGAACGAGTTTTTTCCAATTCGAACGCCGAGTTGCTCGCGAGCAACTTGGCTCATTTGCATCCCTACCAATACCGTATTGAATTAGGTTGAACACAAATGAATTTGGGTTCAATTGTCATAATAGGAAATATTTAAAATATTTGATTAATGACCTATTTCGTTAATTACAAAAGCGGATAAAATTCTTTCCGGGCCAAAAATTCAACAACACAGCGGAGTCGAATTAGGTTGAACACACACAGGGGCGGACCCACGGAGTTTTAGGGGTGTCCAGTGACACCCCTAATTTTTGGGAAAACGATTATCCAACCCCCAGTGGTAATTTACGTATGGAAAAAATATATAATTGATAGTGAGAGACACCCGTGAAATTTGAAAAATGATTATCCTACTGTCAATTTTTTAATTTGTGTATAGGAATATAAGTGGTGGGTTGGGTAATTCAAATCTAGAACACTATTATTATTAATAAATTTAATTTCCATTGAGCTACAACTCATTTATTGTTCGATTTTGAAAACTGTGTAATAGTAAAATGTCATTATCTATCTCTAATTATTTTCAAAACCTAACAATTAAACTAATTTCAAGCTACCCTTAATTTTTATTGATTTTATGATTGTACGACAAGTGTTGAAAGAGTCTTTCAACTTTGGGTTAAATCAAGAACAAGTTTACAAATTGAATAGACGATAAGTTTGTGAATGATTGTCTAGTAGTGTATATAGAAACATTTTTTTAACACTATAAATACCAAGTGTATTCGACAATTATTTCCGAATATGAAAACATATCATGAAGTTTTTAACCTGTGCGAGTAAGGTATTTTTCTTCTCTAAAATTTTATTTTTATTAATTTATTTTTTAAAAGAGGACACCACTATAAAAAATTTCTGGGTCTGCTACTGAACACACATGAATTTGGGTTTAATTGTTGTAAGAGGATTAAAATATTTGTTTATAAGAGGATTAAAATATTTTTTTATTTAATAAAAAGTTTTAACAATAAATAATTCTAGTTGATGTGACTCTAAGAAATAGTGAAAGTTTTTTTTTTAAAAAAGGGAGTAAGATTTGTTCTCGGCCTAAAATTCGGCAACACCAATACCATGTCGAATCAGGTTGAACACAAATGAATTTGGGTCCAATTGCCATAAGAGGAAATATTTAAAACATTTGTTTAATGACCTACTTCATTAATTACAAACGCGGATAAAATTCGTTCCCAGCATAAAATTCGACAACACAGCCGGGTCGAATTAGGTTGACACACATGAATTTAGGTTTAATTGTTGTAAGAGAATTAAAATATTTATTTATAAGAGGATTAAAACATTTTTTTATTTGATAAAAAGTTTAACTATAAAATAATTATAGTTGATGTGACTGACTCTAAGAAATAGTGAAAAGTTTGTTTGTTTTTTTAATAAGATAATAATAATAATAATAAGTTTGTGACATGACGTGTAAAAATTTGGTTCATTATTGTATCTATGTGGATACCTATGGCGAAAAAACATTGCAATTATTATGTGTACTGCAAATTAAATCAAATTGCACCTGGAAAAGACCAAAACCAAGAAGGACTAGGGAAAAACTTTGATCGAAGTCCAATTACGGAAGCCGCAACCTATAAAATGTCACTGCACCTCCAATAGAAGAGAATTGCCGCAACCCACCCTAGCAATCACATCGGAACCACGCGCTTTGCCATCATGGCCGCCGCCTTCAACCCGTCAGAGGAAGACCTAATCCGCTACCTCCAGCTCAGGACGCGCCACGGGAGGAACCACCCGGGCTGCCCGCCGAGCCAGCTTCTGCCGGACGTCGACGTGTACGGCGACCTGAACCCGTGGGAGATGTTCGACAAGAGCGTGGTGGGTCACTGGTTCTGCGCTTTCGCCAGGCTCAAGCTGCGGGGACCGACCCGATTCCACCGCGGCGTCGGCAGGGGAAGCTGGGCCATGAAGAGCACCCAGAAGGAAGGCAGCATTATGAAGCGATTCTTTATTTACGAGGAGAGGCCCGACGTGGCCTCGCCGGCAGAGGGAGGCGATGATGATGATGATGATGGGCATTGGAGCATGCAGGAGTTCTCCCTGGCCGGAGCCAAGGACAACGATTACGTTATCTGTAGAGTTAAGAAACGGCCAAAGCACTGAACACGGTGGTTGTATTCAGTTCAGGCACGAAGACGTCCTTATCTTTTATTCGGGAAATAGGATTATTGATCACAAGATTTATTTATGCATTCTGCCGTCTCAGTCATTGTTTACTTGTTGATTCGCCAATAGTTAGTTCCATCAATATCGTACCGGGAAAGTCAGCGATTGGGTATTTTATTGTAAAATCGTGGTTTAATAGTAGTTTCATCATTAGACCGTTAAATACCGCCTACCGATTTAGTCTTCGATCATGATTGAATCACCAGTACGGTACGATTTCATGGATCACGCTGAAGAGTAAAAAACAACTTCCTTTGCTGGAAGCAAATCGATTTCATTAATCCCAATAATAGTGGTGCTGTGCAGCCTGCAGGCACTTCAATTTTTTTGTTTCTTTTGCTCTCTCAAACCTGGACCATTGAGCTGAAGCTCCCACTACCGGTTTCCAATCCTTTGTCCAATTTCAAGAACACAATGTGAAAATAAATTACAGTCTCAAAATTAAAGAATTCTTACGTCGTGATAAGCTGAATAAAAGATCATTCAATAGAGGTCAGGAAACTGTAGCTTATGTAACCAATTGTTGATGTCCTCTTCATCATCATCTGACAACATCAAATAATGCCTAAACACTAAAGAGATCACAACATACCAACCAAACTTGGGATTGATACTCTGAACATACTACTATCAATCAGAACCAAGCACTTGGCCGTAACACTCACCTAAAGCCCATGTTATAGGAAAAGTAGGAAGCAAAGACAAGAATTAGTTACTGAAGAACCTGAAGGAAAAAAGATGAGTTGTATCATCACTTTCTTCTGAGTAAGTATATATGAGACCAATGTGCTGTGCAGAAAGGTCAAGAAATAGGTAAAGAATAATCCAGGATGTTAAAAAAGTAAAGTCATAAAACTTACGATTAATGAGAATAACACAAAATCTCATCACTGCACTGTATGTTAGTAAATTCCCATACAAAGCAGTCGAGAGTTTGAGATTCATCGACATAAAATTTCATTAATCTAACAGTCCTAAATTAGATAACAAACCATCTTGTTACACTAGCGAAAAACAATAAAAAATCACAGAATTCACTAGTTATTAAAAAAAATTCTCAAAATACAGTAATTACAAAAGTATTTCCCAAATTACAGCAGTTTGATAATCACTGCCTTTGTCCAAGACAGTGATGTTAATCACCGCAGTTGTCCAGAACAGTGATACCATCAGCGCTGTAGAACAAAACAGTGATGGGTTCACCGCTTTAGATCAAAACGGTGAACCACTCACCGCAACTCTATATCGGTGATTAGTTTCCCGCTTTTCTACAAAGCAGTGATTATTTACCACGTTTTCCCGGCCCGGTAGGTCAAAAATTAGGTCACAACGACCTAGAGGTCATCGCTGTTGTCAATTGCGGTGATGGGCTCACCGTTGTTATCAATTGCGGTGATGGGTTCATCTGATTTCCATATAAATAACCCATCCCTCACTCTCCTGCCTCAAAATCTTTCGCATTCAACTCATCATATTTGCAAAAAAACCCTTCCCAGCTCGCTTCCAGCAACTACGGTTACAGATTCATCGTTTTTGGTATGTTATTAATCTGTATTGTTTAGATTTAGATGCGTTAATAATTATATGTCTGTATTTATTGAATTTATTTAGATTAATTATGGTATGATTGATGTTAGTTAGTTATGAATTTAGATGAATTTGTTTAGTATTCTCATGTTAGATTAGTTAGTTGCGGTTGTTTATGGGTTTGGATGATATTATTTTCGTAGCCCTAAGTACTAATTATACTATGCTAATCTTATTCGAGTTAAGCTAATATTTACTTACTATAAATTGAAGACATGAGTAAATTTAAAAAGTTTCGGCTTATTATTCGGTGGGGCGGTCGGGTAACAAACTCGGACATTGGGATCAATTATGAAGATGGCCAATCCACTATACTACAAATTGAGTCGAGATTCATATGAGAAGAACTTCGTTACATTTGTGCAGAAAGGATTTGTATTGACGGACAGACGAGAGTTGGTCAAATTAATTATCGGTATCCGAACATGAGTGCTAGCGGAGGTATGTACGAAGAAGTTTTCATAAATGATGATGACGCGGTGAACATGATTCATTCTCACCAGTATTCTTGTGATGATGGTTTTGCAGGAGGGTACGACTGGGGTGGTAGTTCAAGCAACTACGGAGAAGGTAGTTCTGCAGGAGGGTACGACTAGGGTGGAGGTGCAACCAACTCCAGAGGAGGTAGTTCTGCAGGAGGTGTTGGGTGGGAAGAATACCCGCAACATGCTGAGACTGCCCCATTCGTTCAGCCCGACGGTGATCAATGACCTGCTTGGGGGAAAGAGTGGGATGACATTGAGAACACCCTTCGAATTGGGCGTACATTTGCATGACCAAGAAGACGATGTAGGTTATGCTGGTAACGATGATCCTCCTGAGTCAAGCTATCCATTCCCCTCCAACGACGAGGGAAGTGAGGAAGATTTGAGATCAGTCAGTGAGGAGGAAGATACGGACGATATCGAGGACAACCAGGTGGCATTCTGTGAGGCACCAATGCCTTACTACACAGAGGTTCCATCTCAATTCTTATGACGAAGAGTAAGAATTGGAATCACTTACCACCGCTCCCCACACATCACCTTGCTTTGACACCCATCTAAGTGTGAATTTCCGATACCACACCATGTACCCATCATGGTACCCCATTGGATTCGTCTTCGGTAACCCTTGGACAACCCAAGTCGCTCTATTCTCCCAAATGTTGACGTAGAACTCATGCTTGCGAATCCAATTTTTTGATTTGTAGCGTAGTTCGATGGCATGGAGCTCTCTAAACCCTTGAGGTGGGGATGCTGGAATTGGTTGCTCCATCCGATATTGCCTCAAGGCTCGATCCGGCAGGTGCCACTCTACCATGTGCCAACAGATCAAGGGCACCTTGCACAACCACGTCTCTTCATCCTCGGGGGTGTCTAAGATGATGAATCTCGACCACTTCAGGTGGATATGGATCCCATGTCACCTAAACTCATTAATGATTTGGAATTAGTACAAATTGTATCCAATCCATTTAAAAATTTAAAATGATCCAATTTGACATTTTTACCTGGTTCCACCAAGGCTTATAAAACTCTGCACGATAAAACAGTAAAGAGTGCTTAGGTTGGTGATCGTTTGTATTTGCTTCGATCCATCTTATTAAGAAAAAGTACGTATATAATATATTTTTAAAGAATAGATGCTATGCTATGCATGTGAGAATTTCCTAAACACTTTCTTAATAAATTTAATTACTAAATCTAAATTTACTAAAATTGGATACTTTAAAAGTGGCTAAATTCACTAAATTCGATTACTTGGAATATATCTAAATTCACTAAAATTCGATTCTGTGGAAGCATCTAACTTCACTAAAATTGCATAATTGGAATGAATCTAAATTCGCTAAATAGCATACTTGGAATGTATCTAAATTCACTAAAATACTGAAATTGCATACTTGGAATAAAATTAGCATGTAAATTAAACTTACTTGACACCATAGGGGGGATTTGCTAGATCGAGTAGCTCCTCATTTGGACCCCAGAATTCCCGCGGGTCTCAAGGTGTGAACATTGGAAGATGCTCCCATGCCCAGAGTTGGAGTATGAACATCGCACCTCCAGCTTGTTTTGCTCCCAACCTCGAGCAAGTGCACATCTCTCGGTAGATCCCAACCAATACGGCCGACCCCCAACTCTTTCTCCCGATCTCCTCGCAATCACCGAGGAGCAACGACAACCACATGCCTTGTACCCACCGGTTTGCCTTGTTGGGGAACACAAATCAACCAACCAACCCAATGAGGTAGACACGAGTGTATCGCTCCACCTGATCTTCGGGGGTGTCTGGCCCTAAATTAACCTCCAATTGGATGTACTCAACAAGCCACATGATCGATACTTGCCCCTCATTATGCGGTGGATGCCCAACCCAATGGATGGACGTTGTGGTCGGCATGTCTAATCCCAAACGACCAAGAATCAACGGCCCCCAGCCATCTTCGGGTTTACTCGAGTTGCCGATGATGGCCTCTCCAGTGACCGGCAGCCCGGTGAGGATGACAACGTCTCTGAGGGTGATCTTCATTTCCTCATCGGGAAAGTGGAAGGTATGCAATTCGGGGCGCCATCGCTCTGCCATTGCCGTTAGCAGATCGTTGTCGATATCAAGCTTCATGAAGTGCCTCGGCATGTGCAATCCTGTCCTCTCTACAAAGAGCTCCACTCGAGGATGCCAAAAAGGCAATCGTGTTGTCCCTCGATAACTGATGGGAATAAGTGAATCCTACAAAACAAAAAAAATACAATGTTGTTAGTAAAAAAAAAGCAATTTTTTTTTAAAGTAATGAAATAATTTACAAATTTATACGGTATGGAGTGTCTACCGGATTATTGTCCCAAATTGCACGGCAACGATGTTGTTCTTGCTCATTTAAATATCTTCGATCACTTGGGCCAGGATCGATATACAATCGAGGGTCGTATATCTCAACACACATCTATAAACAAATGTGAAATGAAATTAGATAATTTCAAACCCATATAAAAAAATATCACAAAAAAATTTACGTACTCTCAGAGCCTCTTCGTCCATTTTTTGCCGAAAAGCTGGAGAGAGTATCGATGAAACTTTAGAGCGAAGTATTGAAAACAAAAAAATTACTCTAGTAATTCTTTATGATATGGAAGATCGGACTTAGCCGCAACCATAGTCCATAGAGCATACTTAGAACGAGACTAGAGTGAAGTAATGGAGGGAGAAAGAAGTATAAAAGTGGTGGTGTGGAATGAGGGGGAAGGAGTAGTATTTATAGGGAGGAGGCACTGGAATTTCTTCATTGAGCATTCACCGCTCTCGTCGAAAACGGGGGAGAAACCACTTTTCACAAAGACGGTGAAGGACGAGGATCGATCATGTGTAACAGTGACGAGGATTGGTGACGGTGAAGGGCGCAGGTGACGAGGATTGGTGATGTGGAACGCGGGGTATTCCTCGCTTTACTCTAAAATGGTGAATAGCCCGCACGTCCCCCACCCTATCACCGTAGCCGTCCGATGCGGTGAAACGCGGATTCTGGTTTTCTTTCCAGATCGACGTTTCACCGCTGTACACGTAGACGGTTTTACATTCCCCGTCTTTCTCCAATGCGGTGATAGGTTCACCGCTTTTCTCTAAGACGGTGATACCTTCACCGTTTTTATTTGCAGCGGTGATAATTTTCACTGTCATTGAGGACGATGGTGAATGTCACCACTGCCTTAGTCGACGGCGATGATGATCAAACTGCTGTATTTTGGGAAATATTTTCATAACTACTGTATTTTGGGATTTTTTTTAATAACTAGTGTATTTTGGGATTTTTTCCACCAAACTTGGGGTTGATACTCTTAACATACTATTGTTTTAACTTTTAAGAGATCAATCCTAACCAAGCTTACATGTCTAGTTCTATTTCATTGCCATAATGTAGTGTAGTAAAATGAAAGTAGATTTTTGGCTTCTCCATACATGTTTCAGATATGATTACAAAAGAAAAGATCATAAAATAGCATTGTATCACCATCATATTTCTTCTCTTGATACCTCAATTTAACAAACTAAATTAAAGCACTTGGCCGTAACAAGAATTAGTTTTTTTTAAAGAGTTATTCATTAAGATTGCGATCGGGCCAAGCCTAGTTGGAAAAGTACAAACAGAAAATACAACCAGATCTCAAAAATAAAACAAAAAAGGCCCGAAAAACAAGTGGGTCGGCACCCAATAGGGCCAAACCTGGGCCAAAGCATGTTGAGGCTTTTGAAACCCTACCCGTCGATCTGCTCCCTCTGGAAACCTCTACCGACGCGGCCAAAAATTCCTCCGCCGTACAAACACCCAGCGCCGCTGCCTTCACAAGCCGCCTCCACCATGCGCCAACAACAGGGGACCATTTTCACCAAACCTCAATAGATGAGTGAGGAAGAGACACCTCCCACCACCCTACCCAAGGCCGATCGAACCAAAGACCACCACCAGACAACCGATCGACGATGGAAGAACTAGAGGGACAATGACTTCTGTCTTCAAGCTCTCCACTTCAAGTCCAACCCCAAGGGCTGCATCTCCGAAACACCTAGATCTGCAAGGTGAGACAAGGAGGTAGACGAGAGAGTGGAAAGCAGAAGACAAGCCAGATCTGGAGTTGATCTGGCCTCCATCGCATCTTAGCAAGGATCATCATCTCTTGATATGAGCAAACAGATTGGAGGGCAAAAAACTCGACCCACCCAAGGGGGAGGAAAGGAACCCATCAAAGGGACATACAAACAATTTCATGGACAGAAACAAAGCCAAAACGACTTGAAAGGAACAGACACCGAAAAGAAAGGAAGAAAAGCACGCAAAACAGTGGGAAAATCATGAAAACGGAGAGGCGGAGGGACGCCGCCAGTAGCCCCCGAGCTCGTCAGAATAGAAAGCCTCTAGAGAGAAGACAGAGAGGAAAAAAGAGAAGAGAGAGCGGGGCGTTCTATGTTCCTCTAGAAAGTGAGTTGGTAACAAGAATTAGTTACTAAAGAGGGAAAAAGATGAGTTGTATCATCACTTTCTTCAGAGGAAGTATGAGATCAATTTGTAGAAAGGTCAAGAAATAGGTGAAGAATAATCCAGGATGTTAAAAAGTAAAGTCATGAAACTTACGTATAGTGGAGAATAACACAAAATCCCATCACTACAGTGTATGTTAGTAAATTCCCACACAAAGCAGTCGAGAGTTTGAGATTCATCGATATAAAATTTCATTCATCTAATAGTCCCTAAATCAGATAGCAAACCATCTTGTTACACTAGCGGAAAACAATAAAAACTGAAAGACCAAATCAATAGAACTTTCAAGTTCAAGCACATCTCAAGTTCTTTCCTTGGACTTTTCAGTCTATCTACCATGGTTAGGTCCTTCCAAATAACACCTCGTACTCAAATCCAATCCACTTTGTTTACATCCAATTCCAGTAAAAAGCAACATTTACATCTAAATAAAATCATAGAATATGTTGTGCACCGGCCTAATGTATACAATAAATATTTAAGGATATATTTGTTCAGATGGAGTACTGAGCATGCATGGTGGCCATATTGTCCCCAAGTTGAGATTTCAACGAATTAAAGATGACTGAAAGCATTTCTTTAAACACTTTGATTTAGATTGATAAATCTCAGTAGTAGTTAAGCAGGATAAAAGAACTTAGTTTTGGTTTAGAATATGTCAACTCCTTCCTCTTTACTCGCTTCTAGAAATGCAGGCAAAGGGC
Source organism: Linum tenue (assembly GCA_946122785.1). Taxonomy (NCBI): domain Eukaryota; kingdom Viridiplantae; phylum Streptophyta; class Magnoliopsida; order Malpighiales; family Linaceae; genus Linum; species Linum tenue. The sequence goes on along the minus strand of CAMGYJ010000002.1, from coordinate 21,426,020 downwards.
ATTGTCTCACCTATTGTGAACAACCTTCTAGCATCTCTAAGGGCCATAACATTTGACATCAACCAGCTCAATTCAAGTGGACACATCAAAAGCAAATAAGCTTTCATTCAAACTCTGATTTAAAAGCAAACGATTACTCCTAAAATTAGATATTAACCACCACAAAAATACGACATTCCCACTTCCCGGAACACATATATGAAATCTCGTATTTGTCTCTATGGAAGTTGCACGTTCAAAAGAAAGAACAATACACACAAGGGACCTCAGTAAAATGTACACATATGAAAGAAGTAATGCATTAGACTAGACTTAGTCTATATCACGCGATCAAGTCTACTTGTATCTAACAGGCTTACTTACTTTTTCCACAAGAGTAACAAACAGGTTTTGGCAGCAACATCCAGGTTTGCCTCCTCAACTTGGTTATGTAAGGTAAATGCTCCTTGGAGAATCTACACTACTGTAACCTGGAGTCTTCTTCAACTCTCTATGGCTCATCAAGTTTCCGATCTTTCAATTCTTGTGCCATAGGCCAGCTGCAGCATATACATTCCTCAAAACTGTATAATTGACTGAAATATCTGTATTCAGATTGACGAGATGCATTGCTGCAATCTTAGCAAGGACGACATCCTTTAAAATATAAAGAGTGGGTACGCTTTATTGGCCCAATTTCTCTACTACTATTTCACATTTTGGCGTCTTGTGGGTTGGGTCTGAAAGAGTTCCAGTTACTCTTGTGGGATTGGCGAGAGAGCTTCCGAGAACAAATTTTCCACCCAAGTCGTTCCCCGCCACGACAGAACCTTACCTTCTCCCTCACTCACACCAGAAGCCCATGCCTTTCTTTTGCAGCCGTATATAAAGAGTGGGTACGCTTTATTGGCCCAATTTCTCTACTACTGTTTCACTTTTTGGCGTCTTGTGGGTTGAGTCTTAAAGAGTTCCCGTCACTCTTGTGGGATTGGCGAGAGAGTTTCGGAGAACAAATTTTCCACCCAAGTCGTTCCCCACCACGACAGAACCTTACCTTCTCCCTCACTCGTAGCAGAAGCCCATGCCTTCCTTTTGCAGCCGTATTCAAAATTTTGCAATTGCATGTCTTTTCTCTGTCCTGCTATCCTTTCACCATTTCTCTCACCTTTTCCGTGTTTCTAGGTCGTCGTTGTTGGTGATACACGCCACCGGTCATGAAGCCTCTTCAGAATACACCACCACGCATGAATCATAAAGCCCTCGCCTTGCTCAGCTCGATTAGGGTCCTGCGTTCCGATTGATTTCTCTGATCCACGCCCCTCCCAGCTCATATGTACTTCTTACTCAATTCTTTTGTTGCTCTATACCCCATTCTCACTCCAATTCTTCAACCACGCCTCTTTCCACCCTTCGCTCTTCTACTTCCATTCACCTCATGAATCATATTGTCCTTTGCTGCAATGTGGAATTATGTCGTCGACGGAAGGAAGAAGGGAAGCAAAGATTTGATTGGGAGGCATAGGAAGAGGAGAGAATTGGACGTTTGGGAGGAGTGTGGGGGTCGGGATGGGAATGAAGGAGCCGGATGTAGATTTCGGGTAAGTTCTCTGCTTGCTTTATTTTGCTTCTACCTTCTACACCTCTAATTTATTTCTTTTTATTTAAATCCCATGACCAAACAAATTTCCTATGGACAAGATGGCCTCCGCTGATTCCAGCGGTGGAGAAGGAGTCGTCGAAGAAGGTCTTTCTGTGGGGAGTACACAGGTGGATCATGAGTTATCTCTTTCTCTTATTGGTGGTTGTAATTCTCCGGACACTCGGTTCACTATTGTTTCTTACTCTTGCGTTCTTTTTGGTTTTTTATAAACTTTACTTCCAACTTCTCCTGGTATGTGTAGATGAGATACATGAGTGGGAAATTGCCTGCTCGACAAATACTCCATAATAGAGAACTGAAAAGTGAGGTAAGGGGATTATGTTCGCTGATATCTGTATGTTCGTGAGCATGGTCCAATTCACCATTGTTTAGTTTGCTTATGTCTATATACTCATGAGCATGGTCCAATTCAATCTTTCTGAAGAAAGTGACTTTTAATGACTTTGACAAGGAAGTCTGGCCTCAGAGACTGGCCCATGGAATTTGACAAGGAGCAGAGGAGGTTGATATGTTTGGTCTGGATCAGTTCTATACAGAAGTTAATAAAGGGAACCATTTGGAGCGAAGATAAGTTGTTTGCTCTCACAAGCACGAAGCAGCCATATCCAGTGAGAGCAAACCTCTATGTTGGTAAGTTTATCCTTTGTTGTTCCTTTACTTACCTCTGTGTGTAAGTTTATCCTTTCTTTTATGTTCATAGATCTCAGTAGGTAAGAGTTTGTTTAATACAGTAAATGGATAGCATTTACAACCATTAAAAGGAGCATTATCAAGATGTTAATATATGTGCTTGATAATGCACAAACTAGATTAATTGTAGCAATAGCAGACTGAGTTCTCTATGTTTTTCTAATCAAATTTTTCATGTAAGGGATTTCAAATTCTGGTTAGACCATGCTAGGGGATGCTTGGTGAAATATTATATAGATATTTAATGTGCTGCAAGTAGTTAAACAAGTTCCCACTGCACTTGTGTGTTCATTAAGAAAAGGAAAATGAAGAATTGCAGGGTGAAAACAGGAGACAATGTTTGCCTTCTCAATTCATGTATATTTGTATTTTTCCTTCTTAGTTTCATGTATAGTTGCATTTTGCTTTGCCTGCCTGCTGCACCTCTCAATTGGATAAAGTAAACATTACAAATTATGGTTGTTGTAAGTCTGCAGGGTCATTCTTGGTTATTTTGTTGCTTAAAAGAGAAATATGAGCTTTATTTTCCATTTATGTGCCAAATGTCTCCCAATGCTTTTGAATTGTTGTGTTCCTTTTTTAGATAATGGCGACTGAAACTCATAGAGTAAAATTAACATACAAAAGAGTTACAACAGTTGCTAAAGTTCACAAGAACTGAACCGACAATCAATAAATAAGGAGAAACAAAACAAGGAAAAAGGACGAAGGAAAGAAGAGGGGAGGCTGACAGCTGCAATGGGCGGAGTTATGAATTGCAAATAAGGTCCGAAGATTTTTCATATTGGTACATGCAAATAACGAGAAGTTGAAAGGGGAGAAGAAGCAAAGATTCATGACTTTGCATCGTTGTTGATGCAACTGTTGGTTGGTCAAATAGACACTGTTAGACAAGAGGAGGCCTTGGATGGTTCCAATCCATTTGTTTGACATTCTGTTTTCATGCATATTAAGATATAATTTCTTTCTTGGTGTAGCCTTTGTCAAATATAACATTCATCCTAAATTCAACTTCAATCTAGTAAGCATATGTTGTTTTCTGTTGCTGCAACACTTACCTGCTGCTTTGAGTCTGTTTATGCAATTTTTTATCTGTTGTTCTTTTTACGTTTAATACACTTGTATATCCAAAACTTTCACAGTTGTGCCAATAATATCCAAATTTCTCGAAATACCACTTATAGCCATGTTTTAAAGTTGTTCTTTGCCAAATCTATCCATTTTCCAATATATTTTTGGTTAAATACACTTCTATATCCAAAAACACCGTTAAAGAATGTGAAGGAATTGGATATAAGTGGTATTTCGGGAAATTTGGATATTATTGGCACAACCGTGAAAGTTTTGGATATACAAGTGTATTTAACCTTTTTTTATCCTACTTCTCAATGCTTTAATTTTATGCATCATGCTTCTTGATGTTTAAATTATATGTTTGAGAGAATAGATTCTTTTCCTTTCATATGATTCTGATATAACAACAAGTGTAACATCCCACCCTAAAATCATGGGTCGAACTGATGGTTCAACCGCGTAACGGAAATCACTCGGGGTTTACGTTTTGGAAATCTCGACTCAACTCACACCCACATCATTATGATATGTTTAAAAATCAACTCATCATAAAAATTTACTAAAAATCACTTTCTCAATTCATTAATCAATCTTCGTCAAATTCAGGATTCACAAAACCCAGACTATCAATCTCATCTACTGCGTTCATACTGAACTCAAGTTAATGATCATACTTGACCAATGTAAACTATCATGCATGCTCAAAACTCGAATTGTAAAATAAGGATTTCGGAGTACATCAATATGTGAAAAAAACCTTTTAAATCAAAATCCTCCATCAATCATTGCGCAGTGCCAAAGTCATCCTCAATTTACCACACCTGTCACATCTAGAAAGAAAAATGGGTCAGCTACTAAGATGAGTGTGTGGACCTGGCCTATACAGCAAAACTATTGTTAGCATGCCATCACATCATCACATCTTGTTGATTAAAAACACATCATCAACATATTATCATGCCACACGAAAATCTCATTAATCCCTAGATTTATTTATAGGTCATCAATTCAAATTCATCTTTACCCAATTCCTCATGGCATGATTCTCATTAATCAAGTCATATATCGAAATGATATCGTAAACTTACCTCCAATAAGGAATTCATCATATCAATCCTTCACTCAAAGTCAACTCATCATTTAAACATCAAACATATCAATTATCCATCCACTATCAAATCACCAATTTGGTATCAATCATATCAATCTTTCAATCAATCATCAATCAAATACAACTTCACGATTTCCTTCATGGAAATAATCTCCATCACATATCATATGCAATGCATGAAATGCAGACTCTCCATTTGTTATTAATTTGCGCGCTAAGGTCACCATACGTCCACCCCGCTCGAGCTCATCATCTTAGTGGTTATATCAAAAACCACAATCTCATAAATCCTTTCATTAGGACCGCAACCCAATAAATTTCATAGGGGTAGGCATAGGCCCTTCTATGTCTATGTGATTTAACATGATCAAACAATATCAATTTCTCTCTTTTATCATATCTCAATCGATCCAAGAAATCAACAGTGTCCAATTGATATTCCCAGTCCATGCATATCTCACATCTATTAGACATAACGATAGTAAACGTAAAACGGTGGACAATGGAGTTACGTGGTATCCCTGATTATCTCAGGACTAATTCACGGGAGAGCTCTTGAGCTCTCCAAGCTGATAATACGATTAGAATTGTAGTCTGTGTATCTTGTTACATTGTCGAGTTCCTCTTCCTCCCTTTGTAGTTTAGGGCACGACTAACCCTAATGCACATTCCCTAAACACATGCCCAATACTTGGGCCAAATACAATGGGCCACTAACTCTCTACATACGTGACCCATGTAGTACAATTAGGATAGCTAACAGCCTCCCCCAAATTGATGCTGGTCACAAAGCATCAATTTGCCAGCCAAATACCAATGACGACTGGTAGTAAAAGATTTGGTGAAGATATCCGCCACCTGTTCTTCAGAAGGCAGGTACTGTAGTTGGATCACCCCATCACAAACAAGATCACGTATGTAATGAATGTGCACTTCAATGTGTTTAGTGCGGTCATGGAGGATCGGATTCATGGCGATCTGAATGGCACTTGTATTATCAACATGCAACTTCATAGGAGAGGGACACGAGACACCAAGCTCACGTAGGAGGCGTTGCAGCCACTCTAACTCAGAACTAACATCAGACATGGCCCTGTATTCTGCCTCAGTAGAGGACTTAAACACTTTGTCCTGCTTCTTACAACGCCAGGAAATGAAAGCCTCACCGAGCTGGATGCACCAACCAGTCGTGGAGCGTCGTGTATCTGCACAGCCTGCATAGTCAGAATCAGAATAAGCTCGAAGACACAAATCACTGGAGGAGGAGAGAAATAACCCGACATCCCTGGTGACCTGAAGATAACGGAGTATACGATGAACAGCTTCCAGATGATCAACCCGAGGTGCAGACATATATTGACTCACAATCTGAACGACATAGGCGATATCAGGACGGGTAGCAACAAGGTATATAAGGCTGCCAACAATGCTACGATAGGAAGAAGGATCAGGCAGAAGATCCCCCGAATCCTTCCTCAACTTGAGGTTGAGCTCAATTGGGGTCTTCACATGAACACAATCAGCAAAATGATGCTCCTGGAGCAGGTCATTTATATATTTCCTTTGACACAGAAAATACCATGAGAAGACCTACAAATCTCGAGTCCAAGGAAGTATGTGACTGCACCTAGCTCCTTTAACGCAAAATGAGAGTGTAGGTGAGCTTTGAGCTGAGCAATACCCGCGACATTCTTCACATCAAGTTGAAATAGAGGCCAATCACGAACAGTTGCAACCGCCAACAAAGTCCGGACAGTCTGCATCTTCGTAACTGGGGCAAAAGTCTCGTCAAAATCCACGACATATTCCTGCGAAAAAACCTGAGCTACAACACGAGCTTTGAAGCGCTCCAAACTCCCATCAAGAAGAAACTTCAAAGCATAAACCCATCGACTACCGATTACCGGGACTGGAGGAGGAGGACGGTCCACAATGGACCATGTACCATTGGCATCGAGAGCAGGCATTTTCTCATTCATGGAACCATTCCAATTGACGTCGTCCTTGGCTTGTGAATAACGAGACGGCACCGGAACGGCATCCACACCATGAGACACAAACTCCCCATAGCGAATAGGAGGGCATCCAAAATTGGCATGAGTGGAGTGACGTGTAGCGGCAACTACAGGTGACGGGGAGCCTGAGGAAGAATCAGACGAAGAGGAGGACGTGGCAGAACCTGGAGTCGACGCCTGCGGGGAGACTGGCGAAGTGGGTGGATCGGGAGGCGTCTTGGGAAGAGGGATATCATTGACTCGCTATGACACAACTCTTGACAATGGCCAAGTGTAACCAATGAAAGGGACTGCAGTATAGTGGCTCAAGTAATAAATATCGAATCCACGGGTCTCTAGAGTTACTATTACTCAGCTTCAGTTCATTATCTAGCAAACCAGATTAAGATGAAAGAACTAAAACTACTCTAACAAACTACAGTTAAAATCTAATTACAGGTTGGGAACTCACTTAGGTATGATTCCCCCTAGCCACTAGCCAGATTAATGATTGATGATCTCTAACCTATTTCACTTTCATTCACAATGTGGAGAATCCTTAACTAGACCTTGAGTCTCGACTAAAGGAACAAGGCCCTCTTGAGTCAATTGCCTAGAGGGACGTATTCTTCTCTAGAACAACCAATCAACACGTTCTGAACTAGATTCCCTCTATCGAATGAGGTTCTCAATCGATACAAAGCAGTGAATCAACCCTCGACTAAAGCAATCGATCCAATACTATCAATCTATGGTGCTCTATTAACCTAATCAGGTATTCGCTCTCATAGGATCAAAGCAGAATCAATAATCTCAACTAAATCATAATTGAATCATGAAAACATGCATAGATTGAATATGAACTCAAGATTATCAAGTAAGAGTACTCATACAATCATCCAATCAAACAAACATAGCTAGGGTTCCTCAAAACCTAAGTGAAGGGAAGTTACTCCATAGAGAAGAGAGAGACTGAAGAAATCTGATCTAGATCTTCAATCTCCAACTCCAAGCTTGATTCCCGAGCTCCAATGGCGAAAAAATCCTCCAAAATAGCTCCAAGAATGTTCCCAAGTCGCTCTTTCTCTCTTTGGTTCGTCCCTTGGGTGTTTGGGATCCAAAACCCAGCTCTCTCTTTTCTTTGGCTTGAATCTCCCTCAAAAACCCGATTCTAGGCAAAACACGATCGAGGGAACGACCGTGTTTTACTTTTGCCCGCCCGTGTTTTGCCCCCATCAGCCCTCACGAAACGCCCTCGGCAGTAAAAACACTAGCGAGTGCCAGATAAAACACGGCCGTGTTTTTAGGGTAGTCTGCCCGTGTTTTTACTGATGAACTTGTTCCCCTATATTCAATGCTTCGTTTCTCCCTCGTCCGGACTCCGAATCAGTCGCCGTTTGATCCTAGACGCTCGTAGTCTCGTCCTCTTTCTTTTCATGACAAGATTGCATGATTCTTTGTCCATAAAGTGAGGTATAAATTCATTCTTCTTCAGGTCATGCCCGAGTTTCTTCTCCCGAATCGCCAATTGATCTCTGATTGACTTGAAACTTGCGCCTATGCTTCACTTTATGTGCTAGGACCTGAAATGTAACAAAGGAACACAACCTAGCGTAAAATAGACTAAAGAAGAGATAATGCAAGCTTAAACAATCAAGAAACAAAGGGGAAAACATGTGCAAATATCGAGTCATCAATCATCGTCGGCCTCATCATCAAAAGAAGGGAGATGAGTCGAAGAGAACAGCAAGGAATCAGACTCGGAGTTGGAGGAATAGAACATAACCTTCTCAAAAAAGACCACATTACACGAGATACGAATACGACCGAGAGAGGGATCAAAGCACATGTACCCTTTATGAACATCACTATAGCTGAGTAAAACACAGCAGACAGTTTTAGATTGAAGTTTGTGACGTTCTCTACGAGGAAGGAGAACAAAACATAAACAGCCAAACACTCAAAGACAGGAATAAGGAGGATGAGACGAATACAGGGCATAGTAGGGACTGACATTATTGAGAATAGGAGTGACCTGATAATTGATTAAACGGACGACAGTAGCAACAGCTTCTCGCCAGAAATGAGACGAGACATGGGATGCTAGAAGGAGTGCACGAGTGAGCTCAATGGTATGCCGATTTTTGCGTTCGACTAAACCATTATGTTGAGAGATGCCGGGACACGGTTTTTGACACAGAATACCAAGAGAAAGGTAGTAGGCCAGTAAGGGACTCGAGCTAAACTCACCCCCGGGATCATAACGAAGGATGCGAATGGTTTTACCAAATTGGGTCCTAATCACAGTGATGAACTCAATGCCTGTATCATAAAGGTCAGATTTCTTGTGCAGACAATAGACCCAGGTGAAGCGGGTAGCATGATCAATGAAAAGTGCCAAGTACTTATAGCCATTACGAGAGAGAACCGGGGCAGACACCCATAAATCGGTATGAACAATGTGAAAGGGATCAGTGATAACGGTGAGACTAGAAGGAAACAAAATGCTCTTGGCTTTAGCTTCGATACAACTAGAACACTAATGAACCGGAGGTGAAACAACAGTTTTATTGCCCAATAATTGTTGTTTAAACATTGACAATAACCGAGTAGAATTGGGGTGACCTAAGCGACTATGCCAAAAGTTCCACAACTCAGTTGACTGACTCGAGAAAACAAAAGGGAAATGAGAAACACTAGACACCCGAGGAGTACTAGAAACTGAGGCTACAGGGGAACTCGATCGACTCGGAAGTTCTTCCAATTGAAAAGTCTAGCCTTACTTACTCCCTCTTCCGATCAACCTCCCCGTCTTCAGATCCTGCACAAAACAACCAGTGGTGTGAACAAGACAGAATAATTTGCTTCAGTGAGCTGGCCAATAGAAACTAGATTAGGACGTAAACATGGAACATGCAACACGTCAGTGAGTTGCACACGAGGACCCTGAACATTACCAACTCCTGCGACCTGAAGGTGCTCACCATTAGCAACTTGCAATTTAAGATTATTAACCAGATTGACTTTATCAAACAACGTTGAGTCACTAGACATGTGGTTAAAACATGTAGAATCGAGTAGCCATGGCCGAGAGATACCTGATGCTTGAAGAGAGGCAAAAGAGGAATTGATTGCCGCAGGCAGCAACTTCTGAATGGCTTGCACAAACAGCTGCTCAACAGAAGCTGCTGTTAAGGACGCGCCAGCTGGAGCTACTGCTTGCGTTGCAAAAGAAGCTGGAGCAAGCGTGGGAGCGGCTTCATGAGGCGGGCGATCCTGCAACCAGGGAGATCCGAGCGCACGGGAGTAAGGTCAGCTGCTTGATTCTTCTTTAGAGTTCGGCAGTCACTAATAATATGCCCAGCGCGTTTACAGTAAACGCAAAAGTTCCGTTTGCAACAAAGTTTCTGAACATGGCCCTTTTCTTCACAATAAAGGCATTTAAGCTCAGTTGTTGGAACGCGCCTTTGAAATTGCGCCCGATGAATAGCATATGCAGAGTCAGAATTCTCTTGCCGAGAATCAACGCATAAAACGGCCTCCCCTGCGCCAGGACGAACGTCGAGCTTCTCTTGAGTACGGAGCTGTGTTTCTTCTTGAATGAGGCGTCCAAGAACACCATCAAACTTCAAGTTCTCTCGATTGAGAAGGCTAGCTGATAGACCGTCATTTACACATGTTTTTACCCTCATACTTACACCGTTTGAGGTGTTGATTCTCGTGTTTTAGGCCGATTTCACGCTAGGTTGTGCTTGTTTGTGTTATTTCAGGTCCTAGTACGTGAATGAAGGCTTAGGAGCGAGTCTGGGGTCGATTGGACGAAGAACGGACGAAGGGCGAGCTTTTGGAGGAGTGCACGGGCAGACCAGGAGGCTGCACGGCCGTGCACATGAGCCATTTGGCCGTGCGCCTCATGTCGAGGCCGTGCACGGGCACATTCCAGGCTTGCACGGCCGTGCGCCTGGCCGTGCAAGGAGGCTGAGCTTGAATAAATGAAACGGCGCGTTTTGGAGAGTTGCACGGCCAGAATGGGGTGGTGCACGGCCGTGCACCTGCCCGTGCACCTGGGGAAATCCGGTTTTAGTGCCTAATCCGAGCCAAAAGTTGGAGAATCGTGTTTTGAGAGCAAAAACAGAGCCCTAGAGAGAGAAAGTGCGAAGAACTCATCCTAGAAGCCGTCTTGGAGCTGGATTTCATCAAATCGAGCCTGGAGATCGTCATAGGAGTGAACATCATCGTCCCGGAGCAGATTATCCTCATCGTTATGAGTATGACTAATCCGATTCTTGTTTTCTCTTCTCTCTCTATGGAGTAGAACCCTTCTCTCACTTGGGTATGAAGAACCCTAGTTCCTTGTGTTAGGGATTTGATTGTAATGACTTGGGATGATATTATTGTTTGATTTTAATCGAATGACGCATGTTTCATGAATTGATTTGAGTCTGATCAGCTTGTCTCAATTTCTGCTTCAACCTGAGATAGATAGGATCTGATTAGGTTGTTAGAGCTTCTTCATTCGATAGTAGGAGATTGGCTATACGAGAGTTAGCCAATTTACTGCTTTGTACTGGTGTTCTTGACGCCAGTAGTGGAGTTCTGTGTTCATAGCCTCAGCTTTCTATCCTGGTGAAGACTAGTCGTCTGCCGGGTAGTTATACTGAGAGGGCTTGGTCAGCTTAAGAGATTCCAAGCTACTGTCGGATCTTCCGCAGTCTAATCAACAGTAAATCAACCCAGGGAATTGCAATTGAACCTAACTAAGGGGCTAGGGGGACTCAATCCCGAGTGACTCTTAACTGCTTTTGAAAACCGAACCATTTCCTGCTTTCTTACTGCTTTTGCGTTAAACAACAATCACTCGAACTAGTTTGCTAGATAATAGAGAATCACGGAGTAAGCAGTAGATCTAGACCCCGGGTTGATAATATAACTTGCCTGTTACTACATTCCCGGACTGCGATTACACTTGGTCGCAGTTTGGTGTTGTGTTTTGGCGTGTCACTAGCCCGCACTGATTCAAACCCAGCCCGCAATTTCATGAGAAATTGCATCAGGCGGGATTGGGTGCGTTCTTGTTTGGCTTCGTCATAAGCGGCAGCGGGACGAAGTGATGCCAGGAGAAGGTCTTGTTCTGTCCAGAGACGCACGAACTCGTTGTAGTAGGCTGCAACATCGAGATCTCCTTGTTTGAGAAGAGCCAGGTCATTCTCGATCTCAAATTGACGGGCATAGTCAGTTAGAGTGTACATCGACACGAGATGCGTCCACATCTCGGCAGCTGTGGAAAAGAGGCGGAGCCCCAAGACAATGGAGGGATCGACTGATCCCAAGATCCATGTCTTCAACCTTGCGTTGCTTACAGTCCAGCGCTCCAAATCTTGTTGGGATGATGGCGGAACAATAGGTTGCTTAGCCGTACCTAAGAGAATCGGGAGGATCCCGTTTCCTTCAATGAAAATCTTGAATTGAAATTCCCAAACTACATAATTCTTCGAATCCAGATGAATACTGAGACGATCAGAATCGCCGACACCCTGCTCAGATACCATGTTAGACATAATGATAGTAAACGTAAAACGGTGGACAACGGAGTTACGTGGTATCCCTGATTATCTCAGGACTAATCCACGGGAGAGCTCTTGAGCTCTCCAAGCTGATAATCCGATTAGAATTGTAGTCTGTGTATCTTGTTACATTGCCGAGTTCCTCTTCCTCCCTTTATAGTTTAGCGCATGGCTAACCCTAATGCACATTCACTAAACACATGCCCAATACTTAGGCCAAATACAATGGGGACTAACTCTCTACATACGTGACCCATGCAGTACAATTAGGATAGCTAACAACATCATCTATGCATACTTTGATGCATTTCATGATCTCAATATAATCATTATCTTCTCAATGATATAAATAATTCATTCTTTTCAATCAAACTTGACAAATCTACCAAGTACCCAATTTATCAATACCTCATTCACTCATCGTAATCATTTAACACATCAAATACAAATTGATCATGATAATATCTCATCCACATCATCATTAATCAAAGCATTCATCATATCAACATTGTCACTCACAAAATATCTCAGTAATATTTATATTTACCAATCACATTTATACCAATCGATATTCTAATCATGTCATACTCATACACGTCTATCGTATCACTATCACTCAATATCCCTATCATCATCATCATCATCATCATCATCATCATCATCATCATCATCATCATCATCATCATGTCATAATCAATATATATTTTATTCGTCATCAAATCATTTTATCATACGAACCATATAACAATAATAATAAAAATACATCAATTTATCCATATCGTCCATTAACTAATTTCATCAACATATCAACTAAACATATTATGATCAAAATCTTATTTCATGAATTTATATTAATAACTTGAAACCATTCTAAAAAGGACCATACCCTATATATATATATGGGTCACACTCGTATGCGTCAGACACATACTATGCGACAGGATTTCTACACCGTAGATCTAATCTAGGTGTTTATTAATTGGAATTAAATTATTTAATTTTTACAATTTTTAAATGATTAGTTGGTCCTATTACTTTTTTATGCGTACCCTTTAACCCCTAAACAAACTTTTCAACATATTTTCGGATTATAGTACCAAATTTTATTCTAATCATGTCTCCAATCCATTAAGTTATATTTACTTACAATTTTAGTTTGGTAATTTATTCCTTTTCCCACTCATGTCAACGCTCAAACCCCCTTTCCAATTGCTGTCTGTAGTGGCTGACGAACCCTCTCCTCTCATCCTGGCTATCGATTGAAGCAATTGGATTTTGCCCTTCCCATCGATGTTTAATCCCTCTATGGATTAAGAGAGTGATCTGTTCGAGGCATGATGGATTGAATCTTGTGCTCGAGAGGCGGATGAGGAAGGATCGGAGAAGTGAAGAGTGCAGACTCGAGAGGTGGGCCGAGTTGCGGATCGCCGATAGCGGTGGGTAGGTACGCTGCCGTCAATTGACGGTGAACGACTATGACCTTTACGTCCTGTAAACAATGACTAAGGCTGAAATGGAGAGAGGGGATTGGGTCTCGTCAAGGGAATTCTCTTTGTCGGAGTCCAGAATCGTAACTGAGTGAGAAAGTTCGGACGATGAAGAGAGACGGCCGTCGGATTACGGTGGTGACACCGGCAACTGGATAATTGGGAATTTGGGGGGCTAGGGAAGATGACGATACATGAAAAAACGGTATCGTTTTGTGCTCGTCTCTGAATCGAAAGTGGCCTGGAGAACGGCGTTGTTCTATAGGTGTAGCTGAAAACAAAAAAAATTTGTAATGGTATGAGGGTCGAACCAGCGTCCTGGTCATTACCATGGGCATTCTTCACCATTCATGTTGAACAAGGATTTTGATTCAATATACTTCCACTGTTATATTTATAACTATAAAATGAGTTCTTGTAAAATTAAAACATAAAACTAAACCAAGCAGGCCTTTTGTACCAGGCCCAATAGGTGATGTTGGATCATCTCGCTTGGGAAATTTCCTTCAGTGGAGCCTCCTCTTTGTTTGTCTTGCTTGCTTCTCTTAGCTGAACTTGCATATAATTTTCAGGTTCTTGATTAGATATGCCGATTGATTGATGATAAATTCAGAGACTCAGTGTTGTTAAGCGTTTGCCGAGCATCGTTGGTAGGTCTTCAAATTCTCTTTTGTACTTTGAATTCGCAAACCTTCCATTCAAGCTTGTATATAATTTGTACACATTATCTTGCTACAGTAGGGATATGTTTGGGTGTTGCTTAACCGAGGCCCCTCTCGTGCATTCTCTGATTTAGATGTTGTTATGATGGAAGAAGACTTCGATATCTTGAAGGTCTATCATTTCCTCTGTCTCTCTCTCTCTCTCTCTCCAATGCATATGTGATATGTGTAATTACGTATGTGTTCGGTTCATAAATAGTGATGGCCGAAATTTTTTTTGGTCAAGAAAGAAACAGTACTAGGTTGGCTGTTGATAAATTGATTCTCATTCTTCAGGTGTTCTTTATAGCCAGTGGAGATGGCCTCCCTCATTCAGTGGTGGAGCCAAACGCAATAGAGGAATATGCTTGTAAATAGGCTTGTCATTGGTGGGGATTTAATCTGTACTCCTTGTTAATAGGCTTGCTTTCCTTAGTTGGATCAGTTTAAGTGTCAATAGAGGAATTCTTTTTTTGGACGTAATGGTATTAAAAAATTAGGTTTGTTTGCTGTCTATATAAAGGGACGCCAAGCCTAGAGTTTACCTTGTAAAAAATAACTTCTGCCGTTTTCCCTGGTGACTTTAGCAAAAGTAAGGCTTTTCTTCTGTGTTGGCAGGGAGATAAACTAATTGCAATGGAGAAATCTCGGTACAGTGCAACAACTAAAATAGCTCTTTCTTTTGGTCGTTTGTGATGTTCCTTTCTTACAACCCTTTTCCTTTCATGTATGTTCTTTATTCGCTCCTGAAGCCGCTTTGACTTTTGTTTGTTTAGGAATTTTGTTTGTTTCATGTATGTTCTTTCTTTTGTTTTGTTGTTTAGCATGTCGAGCCATGATACTAAGAAAGTTGTTGGATCCATATCGACTACCTTTGGAGCCATGGAGACGACGTTCACTGAGTTGTACGATAAGATTAAATCTTTGACTGCAATGATAATGAAAACTGATACTGAATTTCAAGTGCTAAAGAGGCTGTCGAAACGCATTCTTGATCAAGCATCTGGAAATTCACCTCCCACTGATGTTCCTGTCACGCCTACCGTAAAAAGATTTTATTATATTGATTCAAACCCAGACTCATATCGCGATGGCGATGGTTCACACAAGAGGCAAAAATATGCGGTCATGGAAGATTTAAATGAGTCGGTGAAGGTATATAGAATTTATTTAAACAATTTGCACTTGTGTCATTTTAAAGTGTTTATGATGTACCTATGTATTGTAATTTTTGTTAAATTCAAATCGTAGATGGAATTTCCGGTGACTGCATCTGGAAGTTCAGCTCCCACTGTTGTTCCTTTCTCACCTAGCGTAAACGGATTTATTTATATAGATTCCGACTCAGACGCAGATGGCGATGATTCACACAAGAGGCCAAAAAATGCGGCTGTGGAATATATAAATGTATCGGGGAAGGTATATAGAATTTATTTAAAGAAATTACACTTGTGTGATTTTAAAATGTTTATGATGTACCTATGTATTGTAAGTTTTGGTAAATTCAAATCGTAGGGGAATTTCCGGTGACTGCAATAATGGCGTTAGATAATGATGAGGATCGTTCCATTGCGTGTTTCATCTTTGGTGATGGTCTACAAGATGATAAATGGCTTGTTGAGAATTTTGGCCATAGTTTAAGTCGTCTAGAACTGAAGGACTTGCTGCCAGAAACGTGGCTTCATGGTTATGTAAGTATTTTGTAGTTCTGTTTTGGTAAGGCATACTTGACCACATATTAGCTATACTAATCTTTGGTTTTGCTTATTTTAGATTTTGACTGCTGTAGCTTGTAAATTAGCTGTTGATGTTAGGGCTTAGGGGAAAAAGGGACCTTGGTATCTTCCATCCAATTTTGAGGTAAGCAACAATTATGGAAAACTCTTTACAGTAAGTTTACTTTTTTCTTTCTCCCAAAGTTGAATAGTGAATGTGAACTGCTACCCAGGATTTGGTTGTGAAAATGGGCTGGACTCCAAAAAAAGCAGTGGAAAATTATAAGAACCTATATCTTTGCGGCACCTTTGAATGCACCAAGGTATGGTGTAATAATATTAGTAATTTTCCAGGGTACTATATTCTCTTAATGTTTTGTCCTTTACTGTATAGTCCATTCATTCTTTCGTCATCATTTACTTGTTTATTTATTTCAGATATATTTGCCAATGAATGATGAGAACCGCCATTGGTTTCTTATTGTGGTTTTCATGGACCGAAAGTAGTGCATGTAGTGGACTCTTTGCCTATTGATTTGGGTTTGCTGGAAAATCGTAAGAAAAGGGTGCAAGGAATGGTGGGTGATCAAACTATTCCCTTCGTGTAAATTTAGTAAGTCAATTTTTTTTTATAATTTTTGTACTGTAATAGTTACGTGGTTAAGTTTGTTGTTATAGTTGAAATTCTTTTACAAGATGCTTCAAGAATTTCCAGACAAGCCATCAACCTATGAAGTGCCCAAAGTTCATAAGTTCCAAATCATAAGTCCTCCATACGTTTCTAAGCAAATTGATAAGTTAGTATTTCTCTGAGTATTTTGATTATTTCATTTCGATTCACAATCTTATTTTCAATAATAAATGGTATTTTTCCACGTAGCTATGAGTGTGAGTTTTACGTCTGTCAATGGATGTTGCACGAAGAGGCTGATAATAATTCGTATACGGCGGTATAATGCAATCATTTCCTTCTAAATATGATTCCATCCACGTGAGATTCTACACTATCAAATCGAAATCAACATGTTAAGAGTAATGTTATAAATTTGCTGCAGTTTGTAGTAATAGAGGTCGACTATCCTTGGCCATAAGTTTAGTCAAAGATCTCTCAAATACAAGGCGCTCTCAAATTATTGATGAAGCAAGGGCCGTTTATGAAAGACATTTCAAGGGGAAAATCAGCTCAAAATGCCAAAAGAGTTTATTTGATTCATTTTAGAAAAGTAGTTTTTTTTTATTGGTAGTCGGTCGGTTTTATACTTTTATTGGTAGTCGGTCGGTTTTACTATCACTTTGATCCCAATTGAATTCATTTTAGATTGGTTTTGGTGTTTACCTTTATTTTTTCTTAAATCCGAATGTTGGTTCACGTTTTTGTGGCTTTGTTCCTGATGCTTGTTCAGCTGAGATAAGGCTTAAAGAAGGCGCAGGCTTGAGCCTTATGCCCCATTCACTTGCCATTTCATTTTATATTTTTTGTTGTCACAACAAAAAATAAGAAATATGAGTAAAAAAACGTGGTTCATTTCTCATGCAAAACAACAAAATCTAGTTTCCTGGAAATTTAGTCGCGCGTTTCTCCCCCATTCCCAGTGGAAAATTGCTACTGTAGTTAAATGAGGTTCTGGGTTCGAATCACATCACCCAAATTTTTTTCCCTTTATTTCCTTCTCGACCATCATCTTGGAACTTTCTTCCCCCTTAAGTCCACACCGGATAAACTCATAAAACGTGAACCAGTCTTCCCCCTTTTGTTATCTTTATTTCGGCCCAAAAAACGCACCAATTCTTGGCTTTAGCCTTTGGATATCTCATATCTTGCCACCGGAGGACGCCGGAGATTTTGCATTCATCGGAGCAAACATAACCATGTTGGATCCAACAAATAGCTTCAATAACAAAATTTTAACCCGAAAGGTAATTAGCATCTCTAGTTAGGTGTTCTTGATATAGTTATTAGAGTTAATAACCTACAGTTGTTATTTTGTTTTTACCAGAAGCAACGAACGAGCAGGCATAATACTACTGGAGAGCCCATAGGAAAAAGTCAGCCACAACAGAAGGTTATATATCATTTGTTTATTCACTAAATTATCGATTTGTTAGAAATGACTATTAGCTTAAGAGTTTATTTGCCCTCTAACAGATCGGGGCACGTACTAGGAGCAATACTAGTCAACAAGAGAAGGGAGCAGAGAAGGGAGCAGAGAAGCATACAGGACATAGTGCTGGGAGTACTAGTCGGCATGATGATCGTCCAAGCGATGAACATGAAATGGTACTTTTCCAATCACACTAATGATTTAAACAGCAAGATTAGATGATTCTTTGTGTTGGAAGTTACATGTTTAATATTATTTTTTCTTATTTTGGTCTGCTACAGAAACAACATCAGACTAGAACCCGTGGTGCAAAGAACAGAAGCATCAAGAAAAACAAATGAAGTTCACTAGCACTTCCCTAGCAAGAAGTTGAAACGCCCATGGAAAGCAATGACCACTTTTTATTGAGTTTACAATTTCATTATTGATTTTAGGGGACAAAATCTTTTATCTTGGTATATTTCACAAAAGTAAACTCCATCGACACTTCATATTTTTGTTGGACGAAGGATACATTGCGGGAAATGAACTGTTTGCAATTGAAAGGACATACCTGGCTTTTCTTATTTTTTTTTTGTGTGAAGCAGACCTGGCTAGCTAATGCCTCAGGGGTTGCTCCTCCATAAACTGCAGCATAAGAACAGGTATATCTTTGAATCAGTTGTTGAAGCCAAATATATGGAAACCCATTCATGTGTCTAACCAGTATAGCCGCCTAAAATTGTAACGAGATTCATTCCATCTCACAATGAGGTTACAATCGCCATGTCTGCAAGACGGGAATAGAGATCATGACATAAGCACACAAAGTCGAAATCCTACTAAGGATACTTGTGTAGATCAAGGAACATAAAGGGAAGTGTAACATAAGTTCCACGTCTATGACTTTAAACAACCATGCAAGAAACAGGGTCGACAATTTCAATTGAACTCGGAAAAAGTTGCAGTTAAATTACACATCAAAGGAAAATTGTACCAGTAACAGCATATAATGCACATAGGCCAAGAAAATCCAAGGACCGATCCTGCATTAACATAAGTCTATTTCAGGATACAATCACCAGCCGTCTGGTGACCAAATTTACGTAAAAGAACTAATCACGATATTACATGGAAAGACCGGAAATAGCTTCCATTGTTTCCACTAACAGCTTACAAAACATATGGAAAGAAGATGAGTTAAGTTGACAGTAACAAACCAGGTGATGTATTGGAACGGCAGTTAGTGCCCCAAATCGGCCATTAATGTGCCCAACAATTTCATGAACCTGACTTGTAAGTTTCTGATCTGTACACATGTGACAAATATAATATATTAGTACTTCAAATGAATACTCCAAACAAGAATAAGGCATGTTTTCTTTTTGCTGTATGAATCAAGATAACTAGGAAGCTTACATTCAGGAACATCAGTTCTTGTTGGCACAACAATTTGCAGTAGAACAACTTTATCACGCCATAGAGGGTTCTCCTCAAGAAACTTCTCAAATGCAAGTATCTTCTGTGGTATTCCCTTAATCATATCGAGACGATCAACCCCTAGCATCACCTATTAAAGAGTAGGACGTTTACATTCAAGAATGAAGAAACTAAGCCAGTGACTTTAATCAGTAGGTTGCTTTCTCTTAAGCAAGTAAAACAGCATATGGAGGTTAAATTCAAATTAAACCTTACGGCCACGAAACCTTTCCGTCAGTTCTTTTATGTGCTCCTGCACCGTAGGGAGATTAAGTGCTGATATAACCCTTTCTGAATCTATCCCTATTGGAAACTGAACATACAAAGAAGACAAACAAATCGTCAGTGTGCTAACAAGGACTAAAAGACAACCGAGACAAGATAAGGACAAGAAATGAAAATGATATTGCCCGGCAAATACATCAGCAATTTAGGAGGTTACAGGAGAGTGCTACAAGACTTGGTCTAGTAAGGGCTTACCCTACTAAATCTGCCGCGAGAACTGAACGAAGTAGCTCTAATCTATTTAGATGACTTTTATGGTTTATTTAGATTATTTTTATGTTCTGTTTAGAACCCATCTATCAACAAAGGCCAGATCTGTCAACAAACACTCGAGGCTTAGATACCTGATTTCGATGCCCAGTACCCTGCTTGTGCTGCTCCCATTCATGGCCTCCTCGAAGCACCTTAACTCCTCGAAGTTCCTTCAAGTTCCTCCTCCTCCCCCGATTCGCAAGCCTCAAATCAACATGAAAACAAAACGAAATAAAAGAAACGAGTTCAGAAACCCAAAGTTTGGACTCGGTAATTGGGGAGTGTCCAGTCATGTCCTGATTTTTATAGGAACTCAAAGAAACGAAATGAAAACTTGCATAGCAACTACCTGCAATCGTTCCTTAGGGGGGCCTTTTTAATCCGAGGGAATGAGACCATAGCTGCCGCTCTTACCAATCCAGATTTGTTTTGTATGCATCTCGTGCCAAACAAAGAGGAAATCAAAGAACTGAAAACGAAAACCAAAAATTCGGGGAAGGAAAAGGAGAAGGAAACGCGAGATTTCACTAACTCTTTATCTTCCAGTTGGAGCATCTTCGCCTAACACAACCGATAGGAACATCCCCAAATCCACCAGGTTTCATCAACCGAGCAACTCGTCGGCAGCTACGCGGAACCGCTGTCTCCAATCGATGGAATCGTCGACTCTCTCTCTCTCTCTCTCTCTCTCTACTCGTCGACAGCAACGCGGAACCGTCGTCGCCAGTCGATGGAATGATTGGAATCGTCAACTCTCTCTTTCTCTCTACTCGTCGGCAGAAACGCGGAACCGCCATCGCCTCTCTCTCTCTCTCTCTCTCTCTCTCTCTCTCTCTCTGATTGACGACATGCAAGATAGAATGAGAATGGGGGGTCAGAATGAAGGAAACGTTTCTGGGGGACGAATTCAAAAGACACGCAATTTTTTGGCGAAAAAAGCGCTATTCTGAGAAGGTAAAAGCCAAATTTTAACAATTTTGAATTTTCTATTTTACGTTGCATTTTGCGCTACCATTATGTACAGTTTATTTTACACATTTTTGTAATGAAAAATTAGAGAATGGATGGTTATTACTTTTTTCAATTCACCACAAATAAAATTTATCATAGTTTCAATATTAAAATATGAAATTAATTTCGTATATAACTGATAGACCCAATATTCAACCAACATCACACAACCGTCACAAACCATTTTTAGGTGATCACAAGGAGAATAATGATAAAATCATATATATGTGTAAGTTAATGGTGTTGGTATCTACTACTGGTTAAAACATTGGGTTTGGGTGCTCTCCCCTCCAAAATAACCCCATCAAACCAAATTACATCCATGGAATGGTTTCTTAAAGCTAAACCCATGTGGATGGCAATTTCTATTTGCTTACCTCCAACCAAATGATGTATTAACACATCATCACCTGCCATTTTCCATGTGTACGAATTATTAAGAGCAATTAGTTGATGGATGGTAATGGAACCCTTACCTGTACTATTCCTCACTCAAACCACCAATCATCAAACTTATCCAACCCTTTTAACTTGGATAAGAGGTGGAGAAAGATGGATGAGTCAACACCAACGTGGCCTTAGGCAAAAATGAGGTGGAAATTCTACCACCCACCATTTACCACATACACATGAATTAAAAAGATCACTTTCCCATGCCTCCACATACAAAAGGCAAGGTGGATGGGTGTGTTATTTACTCTCAATTAGTTGGATTTTAGCAAGAGAGTTGGCCACAAAAAGAATCTCAATTCATCACTACCGACACTACTACACGTGCCCTGATGAGAAGAGATGTGGAGCAGGCAATTTTGATTATTGCCATCACAATAACATTTCCCCATCTTCCACATACTTATATACATGGCTTAGTAGAAAGACACTAGGTAAATCAATTTATTTTATTTCTAATTTTATTTTGATATGTGTTTGCTTGTAGCCATCCACCCATTGCACTCGGGTTGTCTGGGAGGTAATGTATTATTTTTATTTTATTACGAGCACACCATCTACGCCAAAAGTAGGAGGCACCTATAAATAAGACGTTCATAGTGACATGTATAGTTGTCACAAATAATGTCAATTGTGGTAATATTTCTGACACAAATACACTTTTCGATGTCTAGTTGTCACAAATAATTACATGCTTGGCCGCAGAATTGATTTACAAAAAATTATCCTTTTAGCATAGTTTCAAATTTTTTCACCTTGGGTCTAATCCGATATCATATTCATCATTAAGGAGATTCAGTTTGCAAGTGTGTCTCATCTAACTCATAGTTATTCGACTGTCTTTTTGTTGCTCTTTTTTGTATATGGCGTAAGCACGGGTGGGCATTGCTGTCAAAATACAAAAATAAGGGTGTAAGTATTGAATCAATCTAATCGTATGTATAAATACACAAGAAGTTAGAAATTAACGGGTTAAGCACCATACTCCAAAACTCTCGCAAGAGATGTGTAGCATCTTGGAGACGAGCTTATAGGTTACATGGTAGTACTCATAGAGACGGAGACCGACAGTCAGCTGTAAATGTAAGAGAGAACAACATTTGGAGTTCGATTGATATTTTTTGATAATGGTAGAGGCAGAGGATTTTAACAATTCGAAAGAAATTGCAGGATGCAACTACGAGTCTACGACAATAGTGGTAGAACTAGAATAAAAAGCAAAGGGTTTTTTATATTGATTGGTACATTCTGCCTTAGACCATCTTTGGTTGAATCCAAAAGTCCAGATTTTGGGGCTATAATTCAATATCTAGCCCATCAAAAGGTGTTTTGGCATTAGTAATGAGTTCCAAATGTTTACATTTCCAGATATGCATTTTAACTCATAATCCAGTTTTGTGTATATTTCATCATTTTAATTACAAAATTTGTTCATTATTTTTATATAGGTAGTAATAATTAATAAAGACGAACATTTCGATAATTTTTTTTGAATTTCGACAAAAAAAATTATTTGTAAATATGACGTATTGAAGTGTATTTAACTATTTATAAGGAAATTTTGAAAAAAAGAGCCGTTTGGGTTCAAAGAACCGGTGGGGGTGAATATTGGTACTAAATGAGTACATTTTTCTTTTTCTAATTCTCCAACAGGTGAAAAAATGGCAGAATCCATCCCCCCAATGCGTTTTTCCCATATCCCCTGGTCGTCCCCGTTATTTGGAACTTTTGTCCACTTGTGTACCATTTTTGGAACCAATAATTGCATTAAATGGACCTTTTGGAATTCTGGAACCCTACTAAAAGTGAATGGGGCCATTTTTTTGGGATTCTAGAAGGTGGTCTTAGTGGCGTAGAAAGGGGAAGGGATGTGTATTAGTAGAATATAAAGGGATGTGCTAGAGTTTTAATTTGAGAAGGAAACTTATTAATTTCTTAAGTAAATAAGAGATAAAATTTGGTGCAACTAAAATCACGGCATATCTTCTCCTTCCCAATGTTTTTACACGGTTGAGTTGAAATTTGGATTCATCTCTTTTTAATTCGTTAATATATTATTTTATTAATTATATATTAAAATGATTATTTTTTGTAACACAATTTGGTAAAATGTTGGGTAAACTGTACTCATACGCAACCCTTGTGATTTATGTTGGGTTCACCCTTGATCTTTGTGTATCTGAGGCCATGTGAGTGGGAGGATTCATGTACCATTCAGTTGCTGGGGTATCCCACTTGAGGAGACTGGAGGTGGCTCAATAAAGTAGCGCGGGAAACAAGGTATTTTATCGGGTATGGGAATCCTTCGCTGAGAAGATTAGTAGAACAGAGTCTTTTCCAGTTCTGTGCAGACGCCAAGGGGTCGTGATTGGCTTTTTTTTTCTGCAGCTCGAGGTGACCAATTTATTTGTTAAAGAGTTAAATCTTTCATTTTTGCTACCGCAATATATTAATGCTCTTAGGAGTTTTACCCATTCCCTTTCTCTTTGGGGTTCAAATTGATGTAGAGCATATTCTCATATCCGCCAAAATTCTCAAAATCCCCCCGCTTCCATCCGTGTCTTCACCTGCAATTCTGCAAATGTCGAAGTCGAACCCATCTTCTTCGTGGATCGCCCAATTCAAACCGGGCGACCGGGTCGAGGTCAGCTCCGACGACCCCGGGTTCCGCGGCTCCTGGTTCGCCGGCACCGTCATCCGCCGCGAGGCGAAGAACCCTAATCGCTACGTAGTCGAGTACGACCAGCTCTACGAGGACGAATCTAGGGAGAAGCTGCTGCAAGAAACCCTCGATTGGATCCAATTGCGTCCGCCGCCGCCTCCCGAGAAGAAGAAGAAGGTCCAGTTCAAGTTCGGCGACGAAGTGGAGGCCTTCTACAGCGACGGCTGGTGGGAAGGGGCTATTACTGTGGAGCACTCCGGCGGGAAATTCGCGGTGTTCTTGAGAGGCTCAAAGGAGCAGATTGTGTTTGAAGAGAAAGATTTGAGGTTGCCTGTTCAGTGGGTTAAAGGGAAGTGGGAGCCGCGATTCGAACAGGTTCAATGGGAGAAAGAGGTGAGCTAATTCTATTTTATGACTTTTCCTGCTCCGTTGCTTGGTATGAAAATTTTAGGGAATTCTGAATCTGGATCTAGTTAGGCTGAGGAAAGTAGAGAATTGGGTGATCAGAGATGGCATTTGTTCTTGTTCACAATGTCTCAACCTCGTTGAATCGCTTCATAAACATGCAGAGGTCGCTAGAGAAAACTGGAACTAGGCCAAGCAAAGTAGCAAAACGTGAGAGTTCGTCTGAGCCAAAGGCAGACTCAAATTGTCCCAAGGAAGTGATGAAGTTCACTCAAGGAATGCAAGTCGAGGTGACAACTGACGACGACGGTTTCAAAGGTGCTTGATTTGCTGCAACCAATGTAGTTAAAAGCGAGTTTTTACGTAGAAACGTTTTGCTAATCTAGATGCGTAAAATCGTAATTTTTTAAGTTTTAAAGCGGAGTTTTTAACTACGTAAGTTGCAAAAACTAAGTTTTTGTGTAGAAGCGTTTTCTGTGACCTAGAAACGTAAAATCGTAAGTTTTGAAGTTGTAAAGCGCGATTTTGACTACATTGGCTGCAACAATTATTGAACCTTCGGGTGAAGACGAGTACCTTATTGAGTACAAAACCCTGACAAATGATGATGATACTGAGTTTCTAAGAGAAGACATTCGTGCTTGCAACATAAGGCCTTGTCCGCCGGAGATCACTGTTGTGGATGGATTCGAGGTGATGGATGAAGTAGATGCTTACTACAACGAGGGCTGGTGGGTTGGCGTGATTGCAAAGGTTTTGATCAACTGCAATTACGTGGTAAAGAGTACGATGAGAAGATAACGTTCAAGCAGGCTGATTTGAGGCCACATCAGGACTGGTTAAACGGCAAATGGGTTGTTCCTTCAGAGGTCTGAATTTTATGCTCTCAATTCCCAACACACTACTAGCTTTTCTAGTAAATGATATTAGTTGTACGGGCCTGCACTCAATGCATCTCTTTCTATTGTGTTTGCCAAATTGGTTGTAGATCTTGAGTGTGTGGAAATCTGATTGAACAGCCCAAAATGTATTAGAGAACTATGGTTAGCAGATGTTTCTTTTCTATGGGATTATGTTGGAAAAAGATTTATCTTTTGATGTTGAATGCTCCTATTCCTATAAAATTCAAAGTTCTGTCTGAACTAGAACTTGGGGGTCTGTTTCATGAGGATTCTTAAAATGGAAGGATTCTAAGGTGTAATTGTTTGGATGAGTGATTTACAGAAGTTAATTATTGGAGAACACAGAGATTCGAAAATAATGGACACAGGAGAACTGACACGCCAAAACACAACACCAAACTGCGACCAAGTGTAATCGCAGCCCGGGAATGTAGTAACAGGCAAGTTCTATTATCAACCCGGGGTCTAGATCTACTGCTTACTCCGTGATTATCTATTATCTAGCCAACTAAGTCGAGTGATTGTTGTTTAAAGCAAAAGCAGTAAGAAAGCAGGAAATGGTCCGGTTTTCTAAAGCAGGAAAGAGTCACTCGGGAATGAGTCCCCCTAGCTCCTTAGTTAGGTTCAATTGTAATTACCCTGGGTTGATTCACTGTTGATTAGACTGCGGAAGATCCGACAGTAGCTTGGAATCTCTTAAGCTGACCAAGCCCTCTCAGTCTAACTACCTGGCAGACGACTAGTCTTCACCGGGATAGAAAGCTGAGGCTATGAACACAGAACTCCACTACTGGAATTGAATTCCAGTACAAAGCAGTAAACTGGCTAACTCTTGTATAACCAATCTCCTACTATTGAATGAAGAGGCTCTAACAACCTAATCAGATGCTATCTATCTCAGGTTGCAGCAGAAATCAAGAAAAGCTGATCAGACTTCAATCAATTCAATAAACATGCATCATTCGATTAAAACCAAACAGTATAATCATCCCAAGTCATTACAATCATATCCCTAACACAAGGAACTAGGGTTCTTCATACCCAAGTGAGAGAAGGGTTCTACTCCATAGAGAGAGAGAAGAAAACAGTAATCAGAGTAGTCATACTCATAAAGATGAGGAAAATCTGCTCTGGGATGATTATTTCCACTCCTATGACGATCTCCAAGCTCGATTTGATGAAACACACCTCCAAGATAGCTTCTAGGATGTGTTCTTCGCACTTTCTCTCTCTAGGGCTCTGTTTTTGCTCTGAAAATCCGATTCTCTCACTTGTGGCTCGGAATTGGGTGAAAAACCAAGATTTCCCGACTCACACGGGCAGGGTCACACGGCCGTGTGACTCACCCAGTTTCCCGTGTGACTCAAAACGCGGCGTATCGATTAGTTGAGTTTCAGGCTTCCCACACGGCCAGGGTCACACGGCCGTGTGGAAAATCTGCTCTGCCCGTGTTTGCTCTCGGTACAACTCACACGGCCACCTTGCTACTTCACACGGCCGTGTGGGATTTATTTGTGCCCGTGTGAAGGCTCGCACAATCCCACACGGCCAAATTGGTCACTTGCACGGCCGTGTGGTGTTTGTGTGTGCCCGTGTGGCTTCCTCATCGGCTTGCCTCGCGCCCGATCTTCGTCCAATCGACCCCAAACTCGCTCCCAGGCCTCCATTCACGTACTAGGACCTGAAATATCACAAACAAGCACAACCTAGCGTGAAATCGGCCTAAAACACGAGAATCAACACCTCAAACGGCTCAAGAATCGGGGTGAAAACATGTGTAATTAACGGTCTATCAAACTCCCCCACACTTAACCGTTTGCTTGTCCCCAAGCAAACCAAGTCAGACACAAGGTAAGCTTACATTTTTCAATCATACCAACATTGGGGACAAGTCATAAAGGCACAGAACACGTGAATCGTACTGGTTTTCAACCATCAATACATGAACAACCTCAATAGCAACCTGGACAACCACCACAAAGGACATTCGAGCGCAGAAAAATCGAGTAAAGGAAGAGTCTCCCTTCTGTTCACCAACCAAACTAGACTTTACTCAACCACTTACTCAAAACAGTCACCTCATGCATCCAACTCAAGACATCAGAATAGAAACCGAGCAATCTAGGTCCTCACCGGGGTACAAGAGTATATAGAATATGAAAATGAATCACTCACTCTCGACCAATGGGGTCAGGACAATTTGATGCGAAAAATGCGCATGCTATTTCTCTCAATCCCTAACATCTCTTCACCATGATGGCAGCCTCTAAATGCTAGAGTTCACATATGGTGTGTCACCACTAACTAATCAGGAGGTCTTAGACACAGGTTCAAATGACTGGCTAGGGTCTTGGACATGGGGAAAAGGCCTTTAAGGTGGTGGAAGTATTCATAGCACAAGATTCCACAATTGCACAAGAGCGAAGGAGGTATAAATGTTAGCATTTCCAAGCCAGACTGCTAGGAAACACTACTTACTGGGCTTTATTCAGATTTTTTGTAGTGGCTCTCTTCTGCTTTCATTTTTTTCTTTGTTTTTCTGTCATTTTCTTTTCATTTCTTAAGAGAGCCACCACTTCTGCACATATTTCAAACACATTGCCCAACTTTTAAGCACTACCTCCAACACTCACATTAAATTGAGTAGAAACAGCAGAGAACATGTAAAAACCACTCTGTGGAACCTTCTAAAAGATGCAAAAGGGCGATTTTTTTCATTTCAGACCAAAAGAAAGAATAACACACGGCTCAAAGGGGCTGACTAGGGGATATGACACATCAGGACAGTCAATTTGGTCGTGGGCTAATCCTATGCCCCCATCATCTTAGCTAGTGACAACGTGAATGCTACACATCATGGAAGAGGGATCTATCGCACAAGAAAGAAACAAGCAGGCTCAAATTTCACATGGCTACCTATATGCTCTATCTCACATTCTGATACCCTGAACTAGATGCATAAACGACTGTCAAGAACAAGTAATCAATCCAAGTCACAGTTGGTAAGCAAACAGTTGAAAAACTGAACCCCTACAAAATTCTACTGCACATCTCAGTCCTCATCATAGGTTGTCCTAGTCACAATCAAGCTGTCATGCATCAATCCGAAAACCATTCAATTCATCAATCAAAACACAGTGCCAATATGATCAAACAGCAGTACTTGGAGTCCTCAAATCGTAAGATTCGGACAGCGGACTAGGCTCCAAGCACTCAAATATAGATTCCAACCGATACAAAGCACCCCCCCACAGTTAAGCACGTAATTGCCCTCAATGGAGTAGAGGGAGAGATAAGGGGAACGATGTTACCGGATTGAAATACTGCTGGGGGACTGGAAGTGGACCAGTCAGCGAGAAACAAACGGGAAGATGGACAGTTCTGCACGAATCGAACACCAAGAACACACTAGCACACTGTGCGTTAGGGATAAGTGTTAGCCCAGATGGCTACAAAATAAACAATCCACCAAAGAGAAACAAAAACAAAAACAAACGACACTAAGTTCACGCTCCTCACACAAAAGTCTAAACGAAAAACACACAAAGATGGGCAACGAGTACAACCTACTCGTCGCCAAGGTTATCCAGGTCGATGTCGTCCATGAAGGCGTCATCACCATCAGCTCCATCATCACCATCAGCTGGGGGAGGTGGAAGTGGAGAGTCCTCCCAGGGAGTCCTCCAGACGGGCTGCTCGCCCGGCAGCAGCTGGAGCAGGTGCTGCTGGACCTCCTGCATGTACTGCTGCTGGAACTGCATCTGATGGTCGAGGATCTGCTGGTTCTGGAGACGCAGCTGCTCGAACTGGGAGGCGAAGTAGTCCTGCCCGGGAAAAGCGGAGCTGCCACCCCCGTACTCGAAGGTGGTGGGGCGGGGGGCAGCAGCAGCATCCACCTCCTCGGGGTCCACCTCCTCATCAGCCGCACCCTCGGGAACCTCCGGCTGGACCTCCTATGGGATCTGGGTTTGTGGAAACCCCTCGATCCACTTAACACCTCGCTCTTCCCGAAGCAGGTGCATCTTACTGATGGTGAACTCGCCGAAAACACTGGTGTCGCCTTGCTCTGTGCACCCCTACAGGGATATCTTGAAGTAGGCTGCCAGGCGGGTGATGAGGGGGGTGCAGTGGAGTTTCTTCAGCTCGGAAGCACTCTTGTCGAAGGTCCTCGCCACCACCGAGCCCAAGTGGAGAGGATGATCCCTCTGGCGCATAGACTGAATGAGGTACAGGGCTCGCTTGGTGATGGCGCTGGCACTGTCCGAGGCCGGAGTATAAGACTTGGCCAGCATGTGGTGGAGGATGCGGTTGTCGAGCTGCAATGTGCTGGCCTTCGTCTTCCCCGCCGAGAAGGGACGCTGGCCTGGCAGAGCGAGGCGGGTGTACAGCGTCTGTAAGTTCACCCCCTCTGGCTCGTGAAGCTCGGTGATGTAGTCCCTGTCATCGACCAGGCCGAGGGCGGTCGCCAGCTCCTGGTAGCGCATGGATCGGGGTGCACCGCCGAGCCTGAACTGGACGGCTGCTCCGTCCTTCCAATCGTCCGTGTCTGCATGCCTGAAGGTCGTGTAGAACTCAAGTACGAGCTCGTGGTAGACCTTCTCTCGAATTTGGAGGAGGCGGCGCCAGGGGCGGTTGCTAACTGTGGCGTAGAAGTGCTCGTAGCAGTTCAGCTTCTCCAACTCGCGCTTGGACCAGCAATGATGCTGCCCAAATTTGCAGGCCAGGACGCTCTTACAACGATCCTGGTGGGGCCCCCTTTTCAAATCTTGAATAAACGAGTGCCTGAGGTTGGGCTTCGACATCGTCCTGCAAAAGAACAGCCCAAAGTGGAACCAAGAGAGCCAAGAAAAATGTTAATCACACCCTCACACTTAAGAACAGAAAACAGCCTAACCATGGTTTCATCCATGGTTCGGGGGGTCAAAAACTCGATTAATCAAGCATAATCTAAGTGGGGGTGCACATCCATGAAAAAGTAGGCAACTCAAGGTTCACATTCATAACAAATACACCCTCAAAGCACATCATTAAGGGTCCCAACCGACTCCCACAAAATGGTACGAAAACAGGCATTTCATCGAACACCTTGTGTGCACTATTAAGTTAAGCATGAAATTAGCACATTCATAGCACACAAGGCCTCAAATCAACATTGTAAACATGCCCTAACATCAATCATACATTATCCAAGCCTTCCCCACATTCAATTCACTCATTTCAAATGGATTCTCTAAACATACACCCTAATATCCAATTCTCCTTAATTCATAAGGTAAATGGTGAAATCAAACCTGGAGACTCAAGTAGGATTGTAGGGAATGATGAGATGAATGAAATGCACTTGACGAAAGTGCGAAAATCTGCCCGGAAGTGGTCGTCGGAGTCTCGCCGGAAATCCCCTCTGGCGACAAAAACGTCGGCCAAATCTCCTCAAAATGGAGGGATAGGCCGGTTTTGGTGTGGGAAGGATGGGTTTGTTGTTGGTTTGGTGGAAAAATGACAAAAAATGGCCGAAAAAATCGAAAAGGGGTTGGTTTGTCGCGTTTTTCCGGCGAATTTAGAAGGATTGCGGCGAGGATTTTGAAATTTCTGACCAGCTCGGCCGTGTCGGCCGAATTTATAGGCCGTGGCTCGGCCACACGGCCAGGCTGACACGGCCGTGTGAGGCGCACTTTTGCTCGTGTTGGCCGACACGGCCAGGCCGAGGAATTCCACACGGCCATGCCAGTTGCACATTTGGCCGTGTGGAATTTGCCGAGAGCTCACACGGCCAGGGGATAAAATCCACACGGCCGTGCGAGTAGATGATATGCCCGTGTCGGCCACACGGCCAGGCTAGGCCAATCCACACGGCCGTGCCAGTTGCACTTTTGGCCGTGTGGAATTTGCCGAGAGATCACACGGCCAAGGGGAAAAATCCACACGGCCGTGTGAGCAGATGGCCTGGCCGTGTGAGCTGCTGGAGCTCCGATTTCAACCTGTTTTCACTCAAAAACGACATTCGACTCTGGAACAACATCTCTAGACTCAAAAAAAAAACAAAAAACAAAAGGAAAAAAAAAAGTAAGAAAAAGCAAACCTCGGTGGGGTTGCCTCCCCACAAGCGCTTCTTTACCGTCTTTTAGCTGGATTCCAGTAGAGGAACTAAGGGTCCTCGAGCTTGATCAGCAGCTCTGCGCGCTCGACAGCACCTCCCAAATACAACTTTAGGAGGTGGCCATTCATCTTGAATGGCTCGGTTTGAGCATTGCTGATCTCCACCGCACCGTGTGGGAAAACTTGGGTGACCGTGAAGGGTCCCGACCACCTCGAACGGAGCTTGCCCGGAAAGAGTTTCAGGCGTGCATTGAAGAGCAGAACACGATCACCTACCTGAAACTCCTTCGGGCCCCTCAACCTCGCGTCGTGGAGACGCTTGGTGCGCTCTTTGTAGAGCAGGGTGTTCTCGTAGGCGTGGTAACGCCACTCCTCCAACTCCAGCAGCTGCAACTTACGTTCTGTACCTGCAACACTCAAATCCAGATTTAGCAGCTTAATGGCCCAGAAGGCCTTGTGCTCTAGCTCTACCGGCAAATGGCACGCCTTCCCATAGACAAGCCTATAGGGAGAAGTGCCAATCGGATTTTTATAGGCAGTCCTATACGCCCAGAGAGCATCATCGAGCTTGGTGGACCAATCCTTGCGGGACTGATCCACCGTCTTTTCAATTATTCGTTTTAGCTCCCGGTTCGTCAGCTCGGCCTGCCCATTTGACTGGGGATGGTAGGCCACCGACACCTGATGCTTAACGCCACAGCGAGAGAGAAGTTTAGTGAATTGCCCTTGAAAATGGGTTCCTCTATCACTAATAATGGCGCGAGGTGTCCCGAACCGGGAGAACAGCTGCTTCAGAAATGAGCAGACCCGTCTTGCATCATTGGTGGGCATGGCTTGAGCTTCTGCCCACCTCGAGACGTAGTCCACTGCAACCAATATGTACAGATTGCCAAAAGATGGAGGGAATGGGCCCATGAAATCGATACCCCAAACATCAAAATTTCACAAATAACAGAGATATGTTGGGGCATCTCATCCCGGGAAGAAATGTTACCTGACCTTTGGTAGCGGTCGCACTGTCGTGCGAAGGTGTCTGCATCCTTGAAGAGCGAGGGCCAATAGAAGCCCGACTGTAACACCTTCTGCGCTGTGCGGTTTCCTCCATGATGACCTCCAGTAGGTCCCTCGTGACATTGAGACAGGATGTCTCCCATCTCGTGCTCCATGACACAGCGCCGGATCACGCCATCTGCTCCGATTCTGAAGAGGTAAGGATCCTCCCAGAAGTAGTGCTTCAGATCGGAGAAGAACTTGAGCTTTGCATGAGTAGCCATCCCCTTGGGTAACTGCTTGCCCACCAGATAATTGGCAAAGTCAGAATACCAAGGGGCCACGCTATCCACCAGGGTCATCGCCAGCAATCGCTCACCCGGGAAGGAGTCATCGATCGCTTCCTCGAAGTTGTCCACCGGAGGGGCTTCCAACCGGGAAAGATGATCTGCAGCAACATTCTCGGCTCCCTTCTTATCCCGGATCTCGATATCAAATTCCTGCAGCAGCAAGATCCAACGGATGAGCCTAGGCTTTGCATCAGCCTTGCTCATCAGATAGCGAATCGCCGAGTGGTCAGTGTAGACCACCACATGGGAGAGCACCAGATAGGGTCGGAACTTATCAAACGCATACACCACGGCAAGGAGCTCCTTCTCAGTGGTGGTGTAGTTCTCTTGTGCATCGTTCAAGGTCTTGGATGCGTAGTAGATGGGCTGGAAGTGCTTCTCGCGTCTCTGACCCAGAACTGCTCCGACTGCATAGTCACTCGCGTCGCACATCAGCTCAAAAGAAAGAGACCAGTCAGGAGTCACCATGATAGGTGCATGGATAAGCTTCTCCTTCAGAGTCTCAAATGCAGCTGTGCGCTCGGGTGTGAACTGGAATGGTGCATCCTTCGCCAGCAGCTTGGTCAAAGGCAGGGCAATCTTTGAGAAATCTTTGATGAAGCACCGATAAAAGCCTGCATGACCCAGAAAGCTGCGAATCCCCTTCACAGAAACAGGAGGAGATAGCTGACTGATCGTCTCAATCTTCGCACGATCCACCTCAATCCCCTGCTTGGAGATCTTGTGCCCGAGCACAATACCCTCACGAACCATAAAATGGCACTTCTCCTAGCTGAGTGCCAGATTAGTCTCCTCGCACCTCTTCAGAACGAGTTCCAGGTTATGGAGACAGTGAGTGAAGGAGTCTCCATATACTGAGAAATCATCCATGAAGACTTCCATGATCTCTCCAACCACTCGGTCGAAGATCGCCAGCATGCATCTCTGGAAGGTCGCCGGTGCATTACACAGCCCAAATGGAATCCTCCGGTAAGCAAAGGTACCGAAGGAGCAAGTGAATGTGGTCTTCGCCTGATCCTCCGGTGCAATAGGAATCTGGAAGTAACCAGACATGCCATCCAGGAAGCAATAAAAGTCATGGCCAGCCAACTTTTCCAGCATCTGATCAATGAAAGGTAGGGGAAAATGATCTTTCCTAGTGGCTTCGTTCAGGCGCCGGTAATCGATGCAGACTCTCCAGCCGGTCACTGTCCGCATCGGGATCAACTCCTTCTTCTCATTCAGGACCACAGTCATCCCGCCTTTCTTCGGGACCACCTGAGTGGGGCTGACCCACTTGCTATCAGATATAGCAAAGATGATCCCTGCATCCATGAGCTTCACAATCTCTGCCCGGACCACTGCCTCCAAGTTAGGAGACAATCTCCTCTGTGGCTGCCTCTAGCTTAACCTCATCCTCCATCAAAATTCTGTGGGAGCAGAAGGATGGGCTAATGCCTCTGATGTCTATGATCTTCCATGCCATGGCCCGGGCATACTTCTGCAGCAGAGCCACCAGCCTGCTCTTCTGCTCGGGTGTCAGATCTGAGCTAATAATAACCGGGAGCTTATTCCCCTCCCGGAGAAATGCATACTCCAGGTGAGATGGGAGGGGTTTAATCTCCAACTCTGGTGGCTCCTCCAATGATGTAGCGATCCGGGGCGAGATGGGGATTGGCTTGAATGGTATCTCTCGCCCCTCGATCGCAACCTCGTCCAGCTCCGCAAGCTGCTCCTCCAGCTGCACATTCTGTGATGCCTGTTCCCCTAGCAAAAGACAACGCTCAAGGAAATCATCAGTACCCGCACTCGTGATGGCGAGTGCGGTCTCAAAATCAGCAACAACATCACAGTAATCTAGATCATCATGGAGCTGGGGGTGTTTCATATTATCAGAAACAGAGAAGGTGATTTGTTCACCCCCAGCTCTCAAAATCAGTTTGCCATCATTCACATCAATAAGCGCCTTGGCGGTGGCGAGAAAAGGTCTACCCAGTATCAATGGCACATCAACATCCTCATTTATGTCCAAAATCACAAAATCAACAGGATATGAAAATGGCCCTACTGCGACTATCAAGTCCTCTGCTATACCCCTAGGATGCACAATGGATCTATCAGCAAGCTGGATGCTCATCCTAGTATCACTGGGTTCACCTAGGCCTAGCTTTTTAAACAGTTTATATGGCATGACATTTATGCTAGCGCCTAAATCCGCCAAGGACTTCCCTACATGCAAACTACCAATCATGCAAGGGATAGTGAAACTCCCTGGGTCTTTTCGCTTCTCTGGTAGTTTGTTCTGCAAGATGGCAGAACACTCCTCGTTGAGCATCACCGTTGACAGCTCCCCAAGCTTCCTCTTGTTGGTGAGGAGATCCTTCATGAACTTGGCATACTTGGGCATCTTTGATAATGCCTCCACGAAGGGCATGCTAATGTTTACCTGCTTCAGCATTGCCATGAATTTGGCAAACTCAGTCTCCAGTCGGTCCTTGTGCAACCGAGTAAGAAAGGGAAGCTGTGGTACATACTCCTTCACCACTTAGGAGCAGGCACCTCAACCTCCTTCTCCATTTCTTCCTAATTAGATGGAAGTGCTGAAGCAGGGTCTCTCTCACCTCTGCCCGAACAGGTGGATCGGCAGTCACCTTGCCACTCCTGGTTGTGATGGCACTGCAGTTGGCATTCGGGTCCTGCGGGTGAGGAATGGTATGACCAGGCAAGGTACCAGGATTCCTCTGAGCTACAGCCTGGGCAACACTCCCAAGCTGGGTCTGTATATCCCGCAGCACAGCCTGCGTGTTTCTCTGACCAGCTTCTAGCTCCAAGAATTTGCCTGAAGCTTTCTCCATGAATTGCTCAATGTTATTGAACTTATTTGCACTGGAGGTGGCCAGAGAACCCACCAAATCTCTCAATTCCGCCATCGAGTCACTCTGTACTGGGGCTGCAGGTGTTGCCCCTGTCTGCTGAAATGGTCGCACCTGTGACTGAGGTGGAACTGGCCCCTGTCTGGGCGGGTAGAGCGGCTGCTGTGGCTGCTGAAATTGCCCTTGTCTGGGCTAGTACGGAGGCCTCTGGAAACCAGGTGGTCCCTGGGGAGCTGGTGGTCTGGGATTTGCCCCAGCCCAAGAAAATTTAGGATGCTGGCGCCACCCCTCATTATAGGTGTTGCTGTAGGGGTCGAAGCGCCTGGCATTACTGATGAAGTCCACCTGCTCCTGGGGAGTAGACGATTCCCTCATCGCCTGACAGTCCTCCACGGTGTGATGGGAGCTCTCACACCACTGGCAGTGCATCGCCTGCGGCTGTCCTGTACCTGCAATCAAAGCAGAGCGATCGATAGCTGAAACCAGCTTCGATACCACCTGCACCAAATCAGATGACTGGGTGCCCACAGCATGCACACCCCATCCTGGTGCTCGTCTCGATCTCCTGGCAGTTCCCCAATCGTACCCGCTCTCCGCCATCTCCTCAAAGAGTTGATTCAGCTGTGGCGGTGTTTTGGTCAGCATGTTCCCGCCACAAACCGAGTCAATCAGCTGCTTGTCCTCCGGGAAGAGGGCGTGATAGAAAGTGCCCACCTTGAAAGCATCATTGAAACCACGATTGGGACACCTGAGGAAGAGACTGGTGTATCTCTCCCAAGCATCCCTGATGGTCTCATCCTCATCCTGAGCAAAATGGGTAATTTGCTTCTGCAGGTCAGCCGTCTTGGATGGAGGATGGTAGCGGGTGAGGAACTTGTCCGCCAGGTTGGCGAACGTGGTGATAGAGCCCGGAGGTCGAGTGTCTAGTAGGGATGGCAATGGGGCGGGTTTGGGGCGGGTTTGCCTAAACCATCCCCATCCCCATCTTCAAATACCCAAACCCATACCCGCCCCATACCCATGCGGGGGAATGTTTTGCAAACCCATCCCCATACCCGTGGGTTTCGGGTACCCATGGGTAATACCCATCCCCGTACATCCAACATTATTATACCTAAAACTTACAAGAAAAGTTTTAATTATAACCATAAACAAACATATTATATCATGAAGTCAACAAAACACGGTCATTTTCTAAATACGATTCAAAGAATATGATCCTAAAACATCCATTAATACATAATATAGACTACAATATTTTTTAAATTATTATGCTCTAACTCTTGATACATTTACTAAGTAATAATTAACTAACATAATCTTGTTGACAAGGGGGAAAGTGAAAGAGTGGAAGGAGAATTGAGGGAAATGAATTAGATTTTGATTAAGGTGGTTAATCAATTGCATTTCTACTATTTATTTCTCGAGTTATCATCATCATCATTGATAGATTACAATTTAATCCACATATTTTTTGATATGTGAAGAAATTCTCTTGGTGGGGCGGGTATGGGTATGGGTATGGGGCGGGGGAGGCTAAAACCATACCCGCCGCATACCCATCAAACTTTTTGCGGGTTTTTTCCATACCCGCCCCATACCCAGTCAAAGCGTGGATTCCCCGCGTTGACTGGGTCGGGAGCGGTCGGGTACCCGCGGCCATGGGTTTGATTGCCATCCCTAGTGTCTAGCCACTCCTTTGCATGCCCCTCCAGAGTAAATGGGAAGTACCTCAGCTGGATGGCATCTGCTGGGACCCCATTTATCTTGATTCCATCAATCAGCTCGTGGAATCTCCTCAGATGCGATCGGGGGCACTCACCCTCCTTGCCACGGAACACCACTGAACCGCGAAGCATGGTGATTACTGAGGTGCTCACCTCAAAATTGTTGGCTGGGACATGAGGATGTTGAATGGGTGACCTCATGTCTGCAGCTCTAGCGATCCAGTAGGTTCCCATGGTCTGCTCCTCTGGATTGATCATATCCTGGTTCTCTGGATCAGCCATCTCCTCTTCTTCAGTGATCTGCAGCTGTGCTAGCGCCTCCTCCGCAGCCAGTCGCTCCTTTAGAGCCCGCTTGAAGTCCCTGCAGGTTCGTTCAAGCTCCTGGTCTAATGGTAGTAGATCTCCCGACTGGCTACGGGTCATGCACTACCTGCACACAATCAGCCGAAGCAACTCCTTAGTTAGGTTCAATTGTAATTACCCTGGGTTGATTCACTGTTGATTAGACTGCGGAAGATCCGACAGTAGCTTGGAATCTCTTAAGCTGACCAAGCCCTCTCAGTCTAACTACCTGGCAGACGACTAGTCTTCACCGGGATAGAAAGCTGAGGCTATGAACACAGAACTCCACTACTGGAATTGAATTCCAGTACAAAGCAGTAAACTGGCTAACTCTCGTATAACCAATCTCCTACTATCGAATGAAGAGGCTCTAACAACCTAATCAGATTCTATCTATCTCAGGTTGCAGCAGAAATCAAGAAAAGCTGATCAGACTTCAATCAATTTAATAAACATGCATCATTCGAATAAAACCAAACAGTATAATCATCCCAAGTCATTACAATCAAATCCCTAACACAAGGAACTAGGGTTCTTCATACCCGAGTGAGAGAAGGGTTCTACTCCATAGAGAGAGAGAAGAAAACAGTAATCAGAGTAGTCATACTCATAAAGATGAGGAAAATCTGCTCTGGGATGATGATTTCCACTCCTATGACGATCTCCAAGCTCGATTTGATGAAACCCAGCTCCAAGATAGCTTCTAGGATGTGTTCTTCGCACTTTCTCTCTCTAGGGCTCTATTTTTGCTCTGAAAATCCGATTCTCTCACTTGTGGCTCGGAATTGGGTGAAAAACCAAGATTTCCCGACTCACATGGGCAGGGTCACACGGCCGTGTGACTCACCCAGTTGCCCATGTGACTCAAAACGCGGCGTATCGATTAGTGTAGTTTTAGGCTTCCCACACGGCCAGGGTCACACGACCGTGTGGAAAATCTGCTCTGCCCGTGTTTGCTCTCGGCACAACTCACACGGCCACCTTGCTACTTCACACGGCCGTGTGGGATTTATTTGTGCCCGTGTGAAGGCTCGCACAATCCCACACGGCCACATTGGTCACTTGCACGGCCGTGTGGTGTTTGTGTGTGCCCGTGTGGCTTCCTCATCGGCTTGCCTCGCGCCCGATCTTCGTCCAATCGACCCCAAACTCGCTCCCAGGCCCCCATTCACGTACTAGGACCTGAAATATCACAAACAAGCACAACCTAGCATGAAATCGGCCTAAAACACGAGAATCAACACCTCAAACGGCTCAAGAATAGGGGTGAAAACATATGTAATTAACGGTCTATCAAGAACCATTCTGATTTTCTTTCGGCATGCTACTTTCTCTTCTTATATTTAATCAGAACAACCCAGTACATAAAAGGCAACAACTGTGCCCACTGAGTAATTTTTTTTTAGAAACTACTGATATGATTCATTAAAATCAAGAATCAACTGCCTCAAAGGCTACAACGTCAGCTACCCTTTGTGGTAGAACATTACAATGAAAATGAGTTTCCTCAGAAACTGAAATTAGATGAGCAAACACATGAGCTTGGGACCACAACAAAGCATACAAATCCTCCTTCAACATATCCGAACAAATGACCCCCAGTTCAGTTCTGCATATTTTCCATTGTTTCAGTATCTCGATTTTTCGCCTGTTTCAGTATCTCGATCACCATTTTACAACAGACTCTACCACATCGGGCCAATTTCTTTCTCCTTCACTAGTCTGACCCCATTCCTCCTTTTGGCCTCACTTGACATAATTCTTCAGGGGTTTAACTCCTGCATAGACACACCAAAAATAGCGTCATTCACAATATAGGAAACAAAGTCCGATGGAAGCTTGGGACCACAACAAAGCATACAAATCCTACTTTGGGTACTCATCTGGATAATGTTCTTCTCGCATGTAAGATTCCATCCTTCCCTTCACACTCCCCATGGCAACGACGTGCACATATAATGAAAGAAAATCGACAAATCAAACAAATGATATTCATAAAGCAACATATAAAAAATGAAAATTTGTTAAAGTATATGGTCCAGGTTGAAATACTTCCGCAGACCACATATTACTATCATACACTTTCTTGAAGGGTTCAGGAATAAAGGATACCGTAGTTCCAATGGTACATATTCAAGCTAAATAGTAATGGGGCATTCCTATGAATGAATCACTCCTACATAGCTGCAATACATTCCAGAATTACTATATCATCTACTCTAGTACCCCTCAAGAAAGCGTATGACAGCAATCACATTATCTGCGCAAGCCTCAACCAAATATTTCGAATATACATGTGTTCTCAAATGAACATTTGAAACTGGAAGGAAATAAAATGATACCATCAAAATTGTGATAGAACCAGAGGTACATAAACTATCTCCCGAATCCAGCAGTGGCCTTCACAACTCTGCAAGCAATGAATTTTCTCAGTTGAGGGATTCAGACCAACAAAGAAACAACAGACGAAACAACAATAGAACGAAACCAACCTCAAATCTTTCAAATCTCCTACAGCCTTTGCGAGTTTCTTCCAAAATGTAGGAGTCAAGTGGGCGGAAAAGAACCAACAGATGGAATATGGTTCCACAATATTTATTATGAACACTCCAACTACATCTGATGTTCTTCTCCGCCCTTTGTAGACACATCTACATGTTGGGACTGCCCGCCGAACTGCCGCCAACACAACCTCACAAAAAATAAAAGAAGATCAATAAAATGGATTGGATTAGGTAACTAGTCTCCAAACTCAGTTATTAGCTAACACACATGAGGGAAAAACTGAGATTTGGAATCAAATTAATACAAACCGTGTCAACAAGCTAGGAAGCCAGATATACTTACAAGTTTACATAACGAACGTTATGAAAAACCGAACTCCATCTGATGATCTTCTACGCTGTCCTTACAAGTTTACATGTTTTCATTCTCACACTACCATGCCTCTAGCCCAACGCACCCCGGAAACCAAAAAAACAAAAACAAAAACAAACGAGGGGATTAGGCTACTGGAGTCAGGCCTTCATTAGCTACCAAGAATAAGATCAAAAATCTATTTGAGTAAAATTCGAACCTTCCTCCTTGCAGTTGTCTCCCCGACATCAATCTCCAAATCGTCACCCATTTCGCGCCAGAGAAGAAGACCCCTCACAACGAAGCGAGAGCCTGGAGGCAAGTAGAGGAAGGAATGAAGAGGTAGGTGGGTAGGATTTTTTTCCCTTTGGGTTCAAGGCGAAAGAACAGAAGTGATTGAGAACAATGGGAGGGGGAATGTGTAATGAGCGACGGCTAGGGTTTCATCTTGGTTATGGTGGAAAGGAGGGAGCAGCTGGATTGGGGAGAACGGAAGGGGAAAATGGAATTTAGGGTTTGGATTTCCAAAACCAATGCCCGTGCCGCGTGGGAGAGAAGGGCTGTGAATGGGCTGCGCTTGAGAACACATGGCCAACATGAATTGTTTCCTTTTTTTTCCTACTAACATAACTCGTTTTTAAACAAAAAACAGGGAGGGAAAATGGGCCAATGGGGGATGGTTAGTTGGTCCCTATGTAAACAATGGGAGTTTCTTTAATCAATTTAATTTCCTATAGTTTAACACGTTGTAAACAATGAGAATACCAAGATCTGTTGAAAACGTTGTATGTCGTAAATCAATCTTGTATTACTAACCACGTTGTGTTAGAATTAAGCGTTGAAATGTTGCATTTTACAATTGTTGAATACGTAAACACCCTACGGGCAGTGGCTGAGCCACCTCTTGAGGAGAGGGGTCATAGGACTCAGTTGGGAAAAAACATGGCAACAAAATTCTTCAGATATGTAAGGTTTAATATGATCCTTTGAATTTAGGACCTCATACTTTCGTACATGTTAGCTCATCTAAGGACACCAATTAACTCAAACTTCATTAGATAAACGGAATTTTGCATTTTGAAAATAAAAAGGAGCCCAGTCAATTTAATGTATGGCTACCACACTCCCTACGACATACAACTCTACCAATGTTAGTATGACAACAACCATAAAACACAATGCTTGCTTTCGTACGCAATAATTCAATTCTATTCAACAACTTATTTGGGCGACAAATGATCCCCAATTCGCATTACACTACATAACTAGGATCCCAAACCAGCCTTCTTGAAAGTTGAGCTAACCTTGCTTCGAGTAGGAAGACATATCCATTTCATTGATTTTCATATTATAAACCCTCTTGCCTAAACTACCTTGGATATGTTTATCATCTGTTGCACGATTTTTGTGACAATTAGGGTTAGGGAGATGACTACAAAAGTATCGTTGTAGCGCATCTTTCATAGATTCAAGTTGGCTAGTTTAATTTAAACTAAAACTATAAGATTTTATTAGATTATGATTATGCTCAAGTAGTAGGCGAGGCCATTTTGCCTGGGGATACGTCCTACGTCGACCACTATACCACGACAACTATACTACGACGCCAAATCCCTTAGTGTTATTATGGATCGAGATTTATAATCTTCAAGGATCCAGCAACCTTGAACCCAATCTCAACAGTCACGATAATGGTTTGAGATATTATGTATAAACTAAAAAATTAAATAATTACTACGCCAAATTAAAGCCAATGAATGTCATTTGGCGTAGCGGAAAAAGTGTTGAAATCTGACTCCTTGGATACAGGTTCAAATCCCAAAGGCAGCACATTTTTTTGGCTTCTACTTTCCATTTTAATTAATGGTAAGCCATTAATAGATAAAAAATTTCTTTAAAGGCAAGTAAAACGTTTTTTTGGTTGAATGTCTTCTACTTTCCATGTAGGAGTTAGTTTTGATTTCCTCCTGCTTTTATGGTAGGTTGATTTTTTATCTTTCTTTTTTCTTTTTTGCTTTCGTTCCCCACATATCATTTGCTAGATGTTCTAATACACGAAATGCACCTTTCAGACTATGTTTCTAAGTTCTATTTATTTGAACTTGGTTAAGTGTTAATTTGTGTTCTTTTTATTTATGAACTACCATTTGTTGCCTTTGTGAATTATCCATTTCTGTTTTTTGATTTGTGTTAAATTGGTTTGCCAATTGGCAGTCTCACTACATTATCTCATATAATGAATGGAAGAAATTTGGGACTAGAATGCATTAATAGTAGCACTGTTATGTAATTCTTACGTTGTAATAATTCAATGGAATTAAATAAATACTTTTGTAATAATAATAGAGGGAAAAATGAAAAAAAGACTAATTTGTTCAAAGTACCATAACTAAATTAAATTCATATTTTACATCAAGTACCACCTCAAAAGGATAATAAACTTACAAAAGATAGTAGCATTCACATATCCATTACGCTTACAGATCATTAGAGATTACAGAGAGGTGGACCATTACTAACATTAATCCGATCATATTAATAATACCCAATGCTACTTAGTTATCTAAAGGCGGGAATAACTTTACCAAGAAGAGATCTAAATAATTCCCCACGTTGTTCCAAGGACCGAATGTGACCAAGACCTCATATGCCTTCTCACCAATCAAGTTGAGAAGTGTAACATAGTCCGCATTTTCAAGCTCAGAAGGACTGACAACAGAAGACATGATTCTCCGTAAGTAAGCTGACGGGAACACGACCTCAACATCAGTAATGTCATCTTCAATGGTCAAGTGAATCAAATATACCCTGGATGCCTCACACCAAGATCTCCTCAACTCTGTTACAACACCAAAGAAAATGTACGACTTGCCCTGATATAATCCAAAACATAAGGAGTTCAAAATAATACCAAATCAGATGCAAATCATTGAGATAAGAGATAGAGTAGGATAGATAACAAACATGTTATCTTAGTCACCTGATTACCACCATTCAATTGCATTGGAATAAGATCTATAGTTTCCACGGTCTCCCAAATTGCTACGGTAGTTTGATAGTTTAGATTCGTAACGAAATCGTCTCCCATGGT
This sequence comes from Linum tenue, assembly GCA_946122785.1. Taxonomy (NCBI): domain Eukaryota; kingdom Viridiplantae; phylum Streptophyta; class Magnoliopsida; order Malpighiales; family Linaceae; genus Linum; species Linum tenue. The sequence goes on along the minus strand of CAMGYJ010000002.1, from coordinate 21,382,214 downwards.
AAAAAAACCTATAATTTAGATCATTAGCAATATTAGCAACTGTATTGAGAAGTGGTGAGAACACAAGAATATGTTTATTATGAGTTGGTTAGGAAGCAATTACTTACGGTTCCATTCAGGTACTATATCCATTTTCAAATATATGTCAAATTTATTTCCTTCTACTCAATCTCTATTATTGGAAGTAGCTGCCTTTTTTGGGATCATAAAAATAAACAATGTTAGTTGTTGTTTGGGACCACAATGTATATTACACTTCCAATGTTGAATTAATAACCAATTCGTATTCATTTGAACAATACCAAATAGACTCTGATCAATTATATCAACAAAGGTTAGAGTTCTTACACTAATCAACTAATCATGTAAAACAGAATATAAACAAACAATAGCAAAGCAAGACATGACTCTGTCAATCCTTCGATGAATTTTTCAATTGGACCTGGATTTTACTTCTTTTGACTTATTCATCTTTGATTCTTACATGGATAATCGATTCTTAACTATAACAATATATACTGTTTTATGGAACTTCAATGGAAGCTGTTATACCCATGACTGAACTCCACTACGTATTAAACAAACAATATACAATGGTTTGGTTGTATGCAACACACACTACGTAATCATATCCAAGAAAATAATATTGAAATATACTTCCTCAACTATGGATTAATGCTGTGTTACAATCGAATAAATCATAACTAATCATGTTCCTTATTTTAATAGATCCAACCACATTGTATGAGAAACCATGGAAACAAACGCACCTGTGGAGCTCGCAAGATTTTGGTCGGAGTCTCGAACTGAAACACTTTCTGAAATCCAAGATGCTAGTAGATCGGGAGAAAACAAAGTTCAATGATAGTATTCGTAGTCCTGTTTAGATGCACATACCTTCACATAATCTGGAATCGTTTTGGGCACCGTCGACTGGATTATCAGAGGCTAGTAAAAACTTCGCTGCTGTTGAGAGACTGAAAGAAAAGATGTTGCGAGGTAGGGTTTGGAAATCAATCGCTGGAACTGAGAATGCAGTCGGTCACGCAGACAGGAAGACAGGGAACGACGTCCATGCAATGAATTTGGTGGCCCTTTGTTGTCTTCGTCGGAGACTGAACAGAGGAATGGAAGAGAAGAAGGAAACTGAACCGTTTTCGTCTTTTGATTTTGGGTTACTATTTCTTAGTTTAATAATTTTACTCAATTTATAAAAGTAAAGGGGAAAAATTGGGCCTTTAATTCAATTGAGCCTGGATGCCTTATGGCTGGATTAATGGGCCTCTAGCCGGCCAAAGGGCCGGGCCCTGTGCTAGTAATCAATAAGGAAAGATTAACCAATTAATTGAGAAACTAATTAAATGCGAGTCAATTCCATTTCTGTATTTTATTAATTACTCAATTTCCAAGTGGCTGTTTTTTATTAGTTGAGAGTACCATGTCAGTAAAATGACATGGTGATCTCGGAGCATGGAAGAATTTCTATTGCATCCACTCTATCTAAAAATACCAATGCTATAGTGCCACATCTACAAGAACCACTCGTGTCATATGCCAAATTCGGGACCTGCTAGTCTGCTACCTGCCACTCAGGTGGTCTTCTGCACCAAATACAATCACATACCCTATAAAACATATTAATGGAATTCCAACATTTTATCCCTGATTTTAAACGTACCCTAAAGACAAACCAAGTTATGTAGCCAGCCTTAATTGACAAATGTGTGTCATTTTCTAAATCAATATAGTGTAACAAGCATTAAGAACACAACTACATTAAGAACACAAATACCAATTGCTTCTACACAACATTTAGGATGACAACTACGTTTTCAGAAACCTTTTGCTTCTCATACCAATGTCGATTAATTTCCTACCATATAATAACGTGATGCAACATAAGAATAACCAATATTAGGTTCAGTATGACAATCACTATCAATAAAGCTCGAATTACATGGATTTCATGATTAACTCTCCTTCCTTCAGCTAGCATAATTTCATGTGCCTTCATCCATCTTGATAGCTCTTCAGCCAAAAGTTTCTTCTCCTTCTTCCTCCTTTCCGCCTTACACTCAGCTAGCCTAAAACTTTCTTCAATATTCAAAGTCGAACACCCAATTTCAGATTCATGGTGCTTATCTTCATCGACATTCATTCGCACCCACCTAAAAAAATGACAGTTCTTCTTCTCGTCCTGCACCATACGAGCATTTAACTTAGAACCCACATCAATGACAATTTCAAAACCCATATCTAAACACCTTACCATCCAAAATGGACACCCATAGAACTATCTTCCTGGGTTCGCTTCGGTTCCAGATGTATTCACCACACATGGCTTCTTGTGCCAACAGAGTACCGCCCCTCGGCTATTGATGCTAGTCGAAGTTGAGGAAGATGCTCGCTTGGACATGGCTGACCTTCGCGTGAAGTTCGGGCCAGGAGAAATTGCGATTTCGGGGTCGCAAATCGGCCGAGAAGAAGTGGGATTTGGGGAAGAAGGAAGAAGCGCCGAGTCGTTCAGAAACTAGAAGAAGATTTGGGGAAGAGGAGTAAGCATCGATCAGCTTCGTGTATCTCCTTCGTGGGGAAGAGGAAATTTGGGAAGAACCCTAATTTCGTTTTCTAGAAAGAGATGGAGAAGAAGGAAGCCCTAATTTCGTTTTCTAGAAATAGATGGGGATTTTTGGTAGCCTCGTGCGATCAGGTAGATGGAGAAAGTTTTAAATTTTTTTAATAATAAATAAATTATTAAGATGACGTGTCAATTTTTGCTTTGTTGTCGCTGATGTGGTTGATGATTTGGCGCCTCGTCAGCGAACCGTCAAATAAGTTGACGGAGTTATTAACGCGGTCATAGTTTCTAACGAAAATGGCTATATCTGGCACGCAAGCAACATCTTTCAAAAGTGGCTGTTAGATTAGATCTACGGTAGAGAATCATACAAGTATTCATTCCATAGCCTAACTCCTTCGATTTAAAACTAGATCGTCTAACTGAAGCATGCCATCACTATCAAATTGTATCGATTAAGATTTGCTATTGCTAATCTCAATAATCCAAATTGTACCAAACAATGTAGTCAAAATCACGCTTTAAAACTTAAAAATTTACGATTTTACGTTTCTATGTCACTAAAACGCTTGTACACAAAATCTTAGTTTTTATAACTTATGTAGTTAAAAACTCCGCTTTAAAACTTAAAAACTTACGATTTTACGCTTTTAGATCACCAAAACGTTTTTACGTAGAAACTCGCTTTTGACTACATTGGTACCAAATAAGATTTGCTATTGCTAATCTTATTCAGTTATGATAACCAATACATTTCCCAAACACTACAAATACGTTTTAGTTAGAAGGCCATTAAAGATTTGCTATTGCAAACCTTAAATTGAAACTAACTAACATTTTATTAAAAATGTTTTAACCCGGACAAAAATTGGTGTCTACAAGTAGTATGGAAGGTTTATTGTCCAAATGCATGGTATGCACATGTAGATAGCTTTTTCATATAATATAGTCACGGTAAAGCCATTGACTTCTATACAAAAATTGTTGTCGTCTTCATTTATTTTGCTTTACTTCCTTAATTATTTTTGTTATTATGTTTAATTGTTACAACATATGTATACAAAAAATGTACATTTAAACTATCAAAATACCTATACAGCATTGATGGTTAAGATTTGCTATTATCATCGCAAGGTTGCCTGTTCGATTCTCCATATTCTCTTATTTCTTTTACCCACATCCATGTAATCATGTTTCAGCTACGCTTGTGGAACGACGTCGTCTTGGGGACACTCTCGCTTTAGCAGCAAGCACAAACAACGACGTTTGTCATGTCTCATCGTCTTCGCTGGGCAGTAATTGGAGATAACCATGGTTTTGATGGTTGTTGGGTTTTGATGGCTGTTGGTGAGATAAATGGTTAGCTATGGGGTAGCTTGGGTGAACAGATAATGGCCTTTTGGATAGTCGAATTGGGGTGTGGTATGTTGATGATACAGTAATTTGAACCAAATTAACCTGAATTTTTTTCGTTACTTTTCATTAGGCAACTTATCCCGTTTATAAGTAATTGAGAAATGTTTCGATAAGTCTAGAAAGATACAACCAACAATTCATTAAGAAGGGCAGAACTCGTACAAAAAAGCATTGTGTTCACACACTTAGTACACTTTCATAACAAGAGAAATAATATTAAGGCGAACACTAAGCAACTTTAGTAGATTCTATTTACATTGCTGAAATGGTATTCAGTTTCCGGGAAGAAAAAATAATTTTACCAATAACAGCACAAAATAACTCGACACATTGTTCCAAGGACCCAATGCGACCATAAACTCATAAGAGTTTCCACCAAGCAAGTTGATAAGGGTAACGAAATCGGCATTGGCCATATCTTTATCACTTACTACATCTGAAACGATTTTGTGCAAGTTTGTCGATGGGAAAACAACCTCAAGATCCAAATAATCATCCTCGATAGTTAGGTGGATCAAATGAACTCTACATTCAGCACACCAAGATGTCTTCACCTCGCCGACATGTCCGGAGATGAGGTAAGAAGTGCCCTGGTATTTAAAACAAGAAAAGGAATTAAAAAAAAAAAATTAACAAGCATTAAGAAACACAATAACTGCAAACGCGATCGAGAAGGATGAATGACAAAAAAGTTTATTTCAATAACCTCATCGTCACCATTCTCTTGCACCAATGTAAGCTCGATTGAATCCGACAAAATAGACATAGATACTGCTTCCTCATACTTCAGCGTTGCAACGAAACCAGGCTCAACCATAAAGTCGCTATAAATAAAATTGTTAGTAATGGCTGACAAAAGGAATAGGAAGCGGAGTAGACTGTCGTAACGATTAGTTGGTAAACAATACTTACGAGTACCATTGCGATATATAATCCATTGTCAGAAAATTACAGCACGGAAACCCTACTCAATTTCTGTTCTTGTACGTACTGTGGATGTTCAACAGGAGTATAAGAGCACATTATGTTCAACTATTCTAATAGAACGTACCAAATAGTTAACAATCAATTAAAGAAAATTACCTGCGGCGGTGGAAACGTGGCCGGCGACACCGCGTGGTTAGTCGAGCAGATCGAGAACGAATCAGCGACGGAGGTTGCAAGCGACGATGGTGGCCCGCTCTTCTTCCCACAACCGACGTGGTTATTCCTGACGACTTTCCTTCGCTCTTCTTCCCACAAACGCTAGAGCGAATCAGCGGCGGAGGTGGCAGGTGACGATGGTGGCCCGCTCTTCTTCCCACAACCGACGTGGTTAGTCCGGGCGACTTTCCTCCGCTCTTCTTCCCACAACCGCTACAGCGAATCAGCGGCGGAGGCGGCAGGCGACGATGGTGGCCCGGAGGAGGAGACGCTACTGAGCGACCAGCGGTTGCTTGACGGGCGGAGGCGGAGACATGCAACGGAGGCGGAGGGAGGATGAGGGCGGTTGAGTATGTGTCTGATCAGTTTGAAGGAAAACCGAGAAGGCAGCGCATGGGGAGGGGAGAAAAAGCAGAAGATAAATCGTTTGCTAGATTTGGTAGGTAAGTAGTCTTCCAATTTTCAACTTTGCCATTATTGTTCTCTGTTTTATTTTATTTTTTACAATTGATTATTGTTAAAGAGACAAAGGGAGGGCAGGGGCAGCCGCCGATCTGCTCGACTAAGCCCTATTGGGCCTGGTACAAAAGGCCTGCTTAGTTTAGTTTTGTGTTTTAATTTTACAAGAACTCATTTTATATTATAAATATAACAGTGGAAATATATTGAATCAAAATCCTTGTTCAGCATGAATGGTGAAGAATGCCCATGGTAATGACTAGGACGCTGGTTCGACCCTCATACCATTACAAATATTTTTTTTCCCAGCTACACCTCTAGAACGACGCCGTTCTCCAGGCCACTTTTGATTCAAAGTTGAGCACAAAACGATGCCGTTTTTTCATGTATCGTCGTCTTCCCTAGCCCCCCAAATTCCCAATTATCAGGCAACTTGTCCCTACTGACTTGAACGAGGTAACTTCTAAGAAACAATCCACGAACTGGATGCTGAACGCCTTTACACATTTCCACAAGATCCTTAAGCACGTCTTTGGGCAGAGCTTCCTTTGTTTTCATATACACTGATCCAACCGTACAGAGTAGATACCTGGTAACGAATACCACGTTTCAGCTTCACAATCCACTATACTAGCGCTCGCGAAATTCAAATTTATTCTAAGACGAGCTTCAACAGTTGAATTACCCCAACACAGGCACTGGTAAGTAAGAACTTACAGTCTAGGCAATATGTTGCCTGCGTGGTGTACAAGCTCATACAAATCGACGACCGAAATTCCATGCCTGCTCTCGTCCTTGAAGAACATCTCCAGCTTCCTCATCTCATCAAACGCTCGCATATCTGCAAATCCTCGCCAATAATGTTCAATCAGTGTCTAAACTCTCTTCGGTTCGATGAAACAAAATCAGAGTTCTGAGTTTGAAGAGAGTTCAGAGAGCGAATGAATTACAGAGCTCGTAGTACTTGTGAGGCGACAGCTTCGACGTCCGGAGCTCGGAAAGCATCTGAACTGAGTACTTAAGAGCATCTCTAAGATTATTAGCGTCCTGAGAAGACGAAGAACAACAATCGTAAATTAGGTTTTCCATCGCCGTACCGATTCAACGGAACGAGAAGAGAACAGAGAAGTAGACCGATAAACTGATCTCGAGAAAGAGTTGTCGTAATGACGATGATGGTGGTTTAGGATTGTTGAATTGGGGCAACCTTTTAATGGAACTTTATTTTATCAATTGTATAATTTTTGGGTGTTCATTAAAAGATCTAGAAGAAATAAGGTATCATCTGAGTTCTCACAAAAACGAATAGGTATCATGTGAGAAAATAAAACGCAAATTATTATTTGGTGGCTACATAGCACATATAATTATTTAAGGGGTGCAAGTAGTAATTATTATTACTAATTTTAATATAATTTATAATGACCATTAGATTAGATCTACGGTAGAGAATCCTGTCGCATAGTATGTGTCTGACGCATACGAGTCGTTTCCATATATATATATATATATATATATATATATATATATATATTCTCGTGATCATCATAAGCTCATTTTGAAATGTCTTCTGTAATAACACATCTCTCTATAATTATTTCTTAAAATACAAAATCTAAATCATTTCTCAAAATCCATAATAATAATAATAATATCTCCACCATTTCAATTAAATACTCAATTAACCATTATAGGTATTATTCTCAATGCTCATACATAATTTATTTCAAAATAACTCAAACTCTTTCGTGATAATTCTGACCTGAAAACTCAGTTTAAATCAATTCTTCATTAATCATATTTATTTCTCAAAAATGCAAAACAAATTTTTAATAATAAAATTACACAAAGCTTAATAATATTCACCCAAAATATACCAAATTCATAAATCATTATTTCGAACTCAAAGTAATGGTACCTGAACCGATTGATTTTCATTCCAAATTTCACAAGCTCGTATCTTACTTGTCCGACGTCGAAAATGGGTTTCGTCAAAACTTGCGCGCTCCTGAGATCTACCTCTTTGTCATGGTACCAAACTTTTGGAGTTTTGTTGTAGTCAACGACGCTGGTGCCCCCGACGCAACTTTTCAGCGAGCCTCCTACTAACTCTTACGAACCTCCAAAGATGGACTCTTACGATTCTAACTCCGTAGATGGGTTTCACACCTCCATATCATCCTAAGCAAATAGAAAAATGTATTGTTTTCTCTCCTTTTTTTTCTTCCTCACTTCTTCCTTCTCTCGCTCTTTCTCTGTACTTATTTCTTGAGGAAAATGGAGTTGTGAAGTTGGAAGGGATGAAAAGGATGATCTTTAGATTTGGTTTAGTGATTCCTTGAGACAAAGTTTTCCCACCCACGTTACTTTCATCTAATGGGTAGCTGGAGGCAACTCTTATCTCCAGTTTTGTCATAAATCAAATCTGTCTTGCCAAAGAAAATGTGACATTAATTTCTAGCGGTTGGTACGTTTTTCAGGTAGACGTGGTTAGTTATACTGACATGTTATATCAACCTTTGAAATTTTTCTCCTTTCCATTACGATCCCGTGGGCGCAAACGGCTCGTTGTTTGATTCCAAACGAATAAGTTGTGCCTAAATTAGTGTCGGTACGTACACTATTTCAATACCGGAATGCAGACTTCAAAATGACATATCTCACTCGTTTGGAACCCAAATGTAATTCCGTAAAATCCTATGTGATCGTGGAAAGATTTTATAAATTACGGAGGCGGGATTTGTTGTTAAATACTTAACCATAATTCCAGAATATTTGGAATTTCATAAACCAATTGGTAAGGTTGCAATTTCATCTAATATGGTTGAAATTTTTGATTCCTCATCAAATCGAATTGATTTTTAATTGCCCGAGGTTTGGGATGTTACAGAAATCAGAAAGATATAGAGGAATGGTTGGCGCAACCAACCTTTATATGTCAAAGGAGAACACAAGTAGTTGTATATTTCATGGGTAATTGACACGCCAAAACACAACACCAAACTGCGACCAAGTGTAATCGCAGTCCGGGAATGCAGTAACAGGCAAGTTCTATTATCAACCCGGGGTCTAGATCTGCTGCTTACTCCGTGATTGTCTATTATCTAGCCAACTAATTCGATTGATTGTTGTTTAAAGCAAAAGCAGTAAGAAAGCAGGAAATGGTTCGGTTTTCTAAAGCAGGAAGGAGTCACTCGGGAATGAGTCCTCCTAGCCCCTTAGTTAGGTTCAATTGTAATTCCCCTGGGTTGATTCACTGTTGATTAGACTGTGGAAGATCCGACAGTAGCTTGGAATCTCTTAAGCTGACCAAGCCCTCTCAGTCTAACTACCCGGCAGACGACTAGCCTTCACCGGGATAGAAAGCTGAAGCAATAAGCACAGAACTCCACTACTGGAATTGAATTCCAGTACAAAGCAGTAAACTGGCTAACTCTCGTATAACCAATCTCCTACTATCGAATGAAGAGGCTCTAACAACCTAATCAGATTCTATCTATCTCAGGTTGCAGCAGAAATTGAGAAAAGCTGATCAGACTTCAATCAATTCAATAAACATGCATCATTCGATTAAAATCAAACAGTATAATCATCCCAAGTCATTACAATCAAATCCCTAACACAAGGAACTAGGTTTCTTTATACCCAAGTGAGAGAAGGGTTCTACTCCATAGAGAGAGAAGAGAAAACAGTAATCGGAGTAGTCATACTCATAATGATGAGGAAAATCTGCTCCGGGATGATGATTTCCACTCCTATGACGATCTCCAAGCTCGATTTGACGAAACCCAGCTCCAAGATAGCTTCTAGGATGTGTTCTTCGTACTTTCTCTCTCTAGGGCTCTGTTTTTGCTCTCAAAATCCGATTCTCTCCCTTTTGGCTCGAAATTGGCTGAAAAACCCAGATTTCCCGACTCACACGGGCAGGCCAAACGGCCGTGTGGCCCACCCAGTTGCCCGTGTGAGTCAAAACGCAGCGTATCATTTAGGTCGATCTCAGCCATCCCACACGGCCAGGGTTGCACGGCCGTGCGGATTTCCTGGGATGCCCGTGTTTGCTCTCGGCGAAAGTCACACGGCCACAAATGCAACTTGCACGGCCGTGTGATACCCAGGACTGCCCGTGTGGCTTCTTTAGAACCTCGCCATGCGTCCGATCTTCGTCCAATCGACCCCAAACTCGCTCCCAAGGCTCCATTCACGTACTAGGACCTGAAATATCACAAACAAGCACAACCTAGCGTGAAATCGGCCTAAAACACGAGAATCAATACCTCAAACGGTGTAAGAACAAGGGTAAAAACATGTGTAATTAACGGTCTATCAGTAATTTAGAGCATTTTTCCTTTGATATGAATTTGATATACTCTTTATATTGCCTTCGTTTCCGTCGCTGCAAATTCTAAATATTCCTATCAAAAACTCACTTCCACATATCATGACGTGCATGCTCTATCATTGACCAGTGGGGCACACTAATCAACATTCTCTTCGCAATGTTTTCAATGTGGTGTTTGTTATTTTGTATCTCACATTGTAACTTAATTTCCTGCGGTGTAGCCGTGGGTATTGATTCTAGTTACCATACGAAAAACATCCCCCGAGAATGGCATCCCGCAATGAGGAATTCGATGTAATATTGTTCCTAGAAATTATATTGTACGCTTCTTCCAGCTGCCCTACACGGACAAAGAGATAAACCGTACAAGAGTAGTGCTCAGCTCGTGGTAGGATATTGTGCTTGTTGATCATGCTATTGAAGAATTATGATTCTTCCTTATTTAATCCAGAATGACTGCAAGCAAAGAGATCAGACAACAAAGTAATGTCATTCGACACTAAATCTTCATCTTCCATCTCCTTACACAATGAAATTGCCTTGTGTTATGGGACAATCCAAGTACCACATTGGTAATACAAGGGAAGGAATTCTTGAATATTAGTGTCCACCAAGCTCATTAGTACGAGGCCTTTTGGGGAGGACACCCAAGAGTAAAATCGTGCGGGCTTGGCCCAAAGCGGACAATATCGTACTAATTGAGCGGCCCGATTTTGACAAGTGGTATCAGAGCCTGGTTCGGTTCGAGACGGTGGACGTCAGTTTGGTGGACCCTCATTCGGTGACCTCGGGATTAGAGTTCTGCATCTGGCGGATCAAGATAATCGCTGAGGTGAGGACACGAAGTTCGTGGTCCTTGTCTTGACGGGAGGATTGTTATGGGACAATCCAAGTACCACATCGGTAATACAAGGGAAGGAATCCTTGTATATTAGTGTCCACCAAGCTCATTAGTACGAGGCCTTTTGGGGAGGACACCCAAGAGTAAAACCGTGCGGGCTTGGCCCAAAGCTGACAATATCGTACTAATGGAGCAACCCGATTTGTGACAAGTGGTATCAGAGCCTGGTTCGGTTCGGGGCGGTGGACTTCAGTTTGGTGGACCCTCATTTGGTGATACCACTTGTCAAAATCGGGCCGCTCAATTAGTACGATATTGTCCTCTTTGGGCCAAGCCCGCACGGTTTTACTCTTGGGTGTCCTCCCCAAAAGGCCTCGTACTAATGAGCTTGGTGGACACTAATATACAAGGATTCCTTCCCTTGTATTACCGATGTGGTACTTGGATTGTCACATAACAATCCTCCCCTCAAGACAAGGACCACGAACTTCGTGTCCTCACCTCAGCGATTATCTTGATCCGCCAGACGCAGAACTCTAATCCCGAGGTCACCGAATGAGGGTCCACCAAATTGACGTCCACCACCCCGAACCTAACCAGGCTCTGATACCACTTGTCATAACCGGGCTGCTCAATTAGTACGATAGTGTCCGCTTTGGGCCAAGCCCGCACGGATTTACTCTTGGGTGTTCTCCCCAAAAGGCCTCGTACTAATGACCTTGGTGGATACTAATATACAAGGGTCCCTTCCCTTGTATTACTGATGTGGTACTTGGATTGTCCCATAACACCTTGTTTTCCATACCCACTAATCAGCGATGTCCATGATATGACATTTTTCTCCCTCATCTCACAAAAGCATGGTCAGCATCTTCAAAATCGGCTGACTTTGCATACATAATCAATGAGATAATTTCCTACAACAACATCTTAACTAGGTTTACTTTTTACAGCAAAGGCATGAAGCTGTCTCCCTGATTCGAGCTTAAATGTACACTTTCTATCCCCGTTTCTTTTTGGAGTTTGTGGCATTTGAGCTCCATAAAGGGTGGTTTTACGTAGGTTTGCTTTGTTTCAATGTGTTTCAGAGTCTAACAGGTGGAACCAACCCCGGAGTCGAAAGTTGGAAGAAAAGGCGCGAAGAACGTGCACAGAGGAGGAAACAGTTGATGTTCACAGTCCAAGTTGTGAGTTCACGGTTGCTAGGACCATGAACTGGAGCCACGAACCGCGAACTGAAGGGTGTCCAGAGAGGTTTCAGAAGTTACCGACGTCGAGTCAGTTCACGGTTGTAAGACCATGAACTGAAGCCATGGACCGCGAACTAAACAAATGAAAGTGGTGCATTTTGGTTGTGTTCACGGTCCAGGCCAGATGTTCATGGCCGTGAACTGTGACCGTGAACTAGACGCGATCAGTCTATAAAAGGGGAGCTGAAAGGAAGAAGAAGGGGGAGCCCAAAGTGAGAGAAACCTTCTTCTTCTTGAAACCCTAGGGAGAGAAGCCACAAACAAAGAGGGAGAAGAGGCTAGGGTTTGCTCCAAGTCAAGAATTGGGAAGTTCCTCCTCAAGAGAGCATCTTTACAAGCACAAGGAAGGATTGAGGCATCACAATGATGGTTTTTTCTCTTGTCCAATGTGTTTTTTCTTCTTCTAGCATGGAGTAGTCTCCTATTCACTTGGGTCTTGTAGAACCCTAACTTCTACCATGTAGTTGATTGTGTGGATTGAATGTTTGTGTGTGGGTGATGTTTAAATTTAGATTTGAGGTATTGTTGATGATGATTGTGCATTGTGTGTGCTTGGCAATCTATCCTACTCTAACCTAGCTTAGAGAGAAACCCCCTTAGCTCAACATGCTCAAATTGAGCTGGGTCTTCTTAAGCATTCCATGCCTCCTAACTGGGTTAAGGTAGGACAAACCTCTAAACTCGAATTAGGCATCTAGGTTAATTGTGGTTAAGCCATCCCAACCTTGGTTTGAGAGAGAAGGTAAGTCAACTCTCAAGTGTTTGTGCCAAGAGGGCTACATCGTAGCCTATAATGCATTGCTTGGCCTAGCGATTGAGAGTGTGGTTTCCAACCACTGTTGCTCCTCCTAACGGTTCACAATTTTCTCGTCGCACACCGTAACATTCGATCCCATGGTTCATGGTAGTTAGTTAGGGGGAAACAAATCCTGAATGACGCTTCTCACCAAGAGTTTCAGTCCTTTTACATTTCAAGTCTTGCATTTTCAATCGTAGATTGTAGAGATTTTCACAAACTTCAAGTCTTACATGGACCAGTCCGAGTTATATTTAATCATACTTGCCCTATATTGCACCCGTTTAAGGTTTATACTTGGGCCTTAGGTGGGATTTAAGTGTGATATTCGGAGTGAGTCAAGTTTTTGACGCCGTTGTCGGGGAACTTCGGTCTATTATTTTGAAAAGATTGTTTGGTGTTAATCTAGATTTTACTTTGAGTTTTGATTGTGTGAAGTGTTGCTTGTGCTAGACGTGTTATGGTTCTTTTAAGTGTGTGCATGGAGGTGTATGACCCAGAGCAATCCGACACCTTTAGCGCCACTAGACGAGAATCACAACCGCACTCTCCGACTCCTAGCTCATGAGAGAGAGAGAGAGAGAGAGAGTTAGCGAAAGCAAGAAGAAGAATTGAAGAGAGGGGACATCAAGTTGGTCCAGGAGTTAGAGGAGTTGAAGTAGAAGGCGAAGTTGAGATGGCGTTGAATCAACAACAAGGTGCTAATCCGGCTTCGAAGCCATATGCGAAAGCGGGAGCTGAGGAAGAACCAACGGCTATGAGCTATTACATGGCTCCACGGGCGGCAGATATTCAACCCCCCATCTAAGATCCACCCTTGGCCGCCAATAACTCTGAAATCAATCCCGCCCTAGTCACGATGATTCAAAACAACGCATTGTTTCATGGGATCACCAATGAATCGCCGAGGGAGCATGTTCATAGGTTCTTTGAGCTTGCGGGAGTTTGAAGATAAATGGCGTCCCTGCAGAGGCATTGCAATTGAGGTTATTCCCCTACTCTCTTGTGGGGAAAGCGCTTAGATGGCTAAAAAACCGACCGGCTCGCTCAATTACCTCGTGGGATGATTTGCTCAACAAGTTCATGACCCGATATTGTCCTCTTTCCAAGACAGCCGAGTGGAGGAAGAAGATCTCTCACTTTGAGCAATAGGAAGATGAGACATTGAGGGATGCATGGGAAAGATTCTCCGACTACTTCCTCCAATGCCCTCACCATGGATTCGATGAGCAATTTTGGATAGAGATTTTCTATAGCGATCTCATTCAAGATGACAAGATTATCATCGATTCTCTTTGCCAAGGGAGGTTGATGAACATGACTCCACCTCAGGTGACCGAGTTGCTCGAAGACATGGCTATCAAGGGATATGATTGGGTTTGACGAGAAGTGGTAAGAGAAGCACTGAAAGAGGAGTGCGAAGTGTGGGAGCAAGTGCTCCACTAGAAGCTAAGCTTGACAAATTAATTGAGGTGATCCTTGAGGACCAGAAGCAAGGGAAGGAGCCGTTGGTGACATACGATTGGGGTGCAAGTTTGGGCTATGAGGAATCCGAGTGCCAAATGATGAATGAAGAAACGGCCCATTACGAGCAGTTGAACTCTATATCCCCTATGCATGCCGACCAGATGTCTTGTCTGGAGGAGCTAGTGACCACCTTTGTTGACTCCAGCTCTAAGAAGTTTGAAAAAATTGAGAGGTTCATAGGGGAGGCAGCAGAGAAATTCTCAACCATAGAGACAGGGTTGCTACGCCACCAATCACTCTTGACAACCTTGACCACAAGTTTGGGGATTATCTCGCAGGAAGCTCTTTCCCAGAAGCAATTTGATAAAGTGGGAGTAGGGGCGGTTACTCTCCTAAGTGGGAGAAAAGCAAATGAGCTACCTCCAAAGAAGAAGCCATCCTAGACAGAAGATCAAAATGGAGCCAGTAGTTTTCTTGAGCAACAAGGGTCACGAGTGATATCGGAGGGGAGAAGGTCGATTCAACTCCTCAATCGGAGCCGAGGAAGGAAAAAGAAACTCAAGCTCTTCCCTATCCTTCTCGATTCCACAATGACCGCACGACGACATAGTTTGCCCACTTCATGGAGCTGATGAACCAATTTCACCTCAACATCCCTTTCGTGGAGGCCCTCACCCAGATGCCCAAGTACGCAAAGTACTTGAAGGACCTCCTCACCAACAAGAAGAAGCTGGAAGGGATGGCTACGGTGACCTTGAATGAAGAGTGCTCAGCCATCCAGCAGAACCACCCGCCCACAAAGCGCAAAGATCCAGGGAGTTTCACTAAAACTTGTTTTATTGGCAACATGTGCATAGGAAAAATCCTTGGCGGACCTAGGAGCAAGTATAAATGTGATGCCTTATAGGTTGTTTAAAAAGTTATACCTAGGTGAACCTAGAACTACCTGGATGAACATTCAGCTGGCAGATAGGTCCATTGTACAGCCTAAGGGTGTCATGGAGGACCTACTTGTCAAGGTAGGGACTCTCATTTATCCAGTCGATTTTTTCATTCTCGACGTTGATGATAACGTCGATGTCCCTCTCATCCTGGGTAGACCTTTCTTGGCTACTGCCAAGGCATTGATTCATGTGCATGGGGGAATTTAGTGATTAGGGCAGGGGAGGAAGAGGTTACCTTCTCTATTGATGAGAGCATGAAGTTTTCAAACAATCATGATGATTTTAACTACTATGCTAAAGTTTTTGATTTCATGGAGGCACTCGCATCCGCAGGTGCTTACCCTTCTAACCATGTTGAAGAGTGTTGTTTGATAGGGATGAATTACTTGGAATCTCAAGAGGAGGAAAGCCAACTTCTGCAAGATCAGGTGGTTGAAGCTCTGCCCTCGATGCCTAAGATCCCTACCTCCTTGGAGGAACCACCCGAGTTGGAGCCAAAGCCTCTGCCTCCCCATCTTGAGTATGCCTTCCCGAGGAACGATGGCAAGCTCCCAGTCATCATCAACTCCAATCTTACAACGGAGCAGAAGACTGAGTTGATTGGGGTCTTGCGTCATCCCGAGAGGGCCATCGCATGGAATATCACAGATATCCGAGGGATCAGACCAACCTTTTGCTCGCACAAGATCCTTTTAGAGGAAGGTGCCAAGCCGGTTCGTCAACCTCAAAGGCGTGTGAATCCTAACCTAGAGGAAGTGGTAAAGGTAGAATTAATAAAGCTTTTGGATGTAGGGATCATAGTTAGTAAAATACGGATCGGGTATCATATGGTAAAGTTACGTACGTGAATAATACTTCTTTTAAATCTAAAGTTACGATTAAAAGTTCGACAAAAGAACGGACATTTCAAATATACGTCAAATGAATCTTACGTGTAAAATACGTACCTTTATCAAATATATGTTATAAAAAGTACGAGAATTTTATAAATGTCAAACTCGCAAATTTATAGAATTTAATAGAACTGCAAATCTAAAATCATGCAAAATGGATCGTAAAACATAAAAATGAAACTCGCAACCTAAGATTATGGTACAAATTAGTACTGTGAGCTCTGATGCCCTGCAAACAAATAAAATACTTCATATTATACTAACAATGCATGCTGATTAAGTTAAAAAAAATTATGTGTAGGGGGCCATAATTTACCCAATCGAAATCTACAAAGTACTAATTGGAGTTAAAACTCAATAGTAGTGACTACACGGGTTGGAACAGAAAGAAACAAAGAATTGGCATGCCTTAGGTTAAAAGTGCTAGATATTAAACTACTGATTACATGGATTCAAACTTAACAGTAAAGAGTATATATTGAAACTTGAAACTTGAAAGTAGTAAGAGACTAAGAACTTATATATTTGACAATTGACATACATGCATGCTGCCACCAACCCATCATTTCTAATTTTTAATTTAAAAGAATGAAATGCAAATTAGATTCACATGGAAAATCTCTGACTCCTAAGTTGGGATTCCAATCCAATAGCCACGTACTAGTGGAACATCCTAATTAAGAAATAAAAAATATGTATAGAAGCACTCTAAAATCCAGCCAAAAATCACAGTATACACATATATATAACTACATATAACTATATATATAGCATTCCAAATCCAGGCGGCGGAAACTAGAACATGTAATATACCATTGTTGAACTTTAGATTGCAGGTAGGCAGACAAGAAAAAGCACGAAGAAAAGAGAATTCAAAGAAGCAACACATGTTCATCTTAAATTTAGAAGCATCTAGCATGAATATATACCTCGTCATTGTTGAGAAAGGTAGCACAGATTAGTATGATTTCTCCGGAGTTGGATGGCACACAGGGTAGAATGGTGGCGGCGAAGAAGAAAAATTGCAGAAAACCCTAAAATTGGCCCGCTGACTTTTTGCCTCCACCGTACTTTAACTTATATAGGCCGCCATAGTCCGTTTATTTGTCGTATATACGGAAAGGGGTCCATATATTCGTATAATACAGCTTGTCCAGTTAAATTACGGGAAACGCAATAAAGTTCGGCAAAGATGGGGATACGCGTATTATACGCTTAACTTTGCCGTTTTTACTAACTATGGTCGGGATCATCTACCCATCTTGGATAGTCAGTGGGTGATCCCAACATTTGGTCCCTAAGAAAGGAGGGATGAAAATGGTAGCCAATGAGAAGGAAGAGCTTATACCAACAAAAACGGTGATCGAGTGGAAGGTGGGCATTGATGATCGGTGATTGAACGACGCCACCCGCAAAGATCATTTCCCTTTGCCCTTCATCGATAAAATTTTGGAGAAGCTTGCGGGGCATGACTATTACTGTTTCCTGGATGAGATGTCGGGGTACTTCCAGATCCCGGTTGCCCAAGAAGATCAAGCCAAGACAACGTTCACCTTCCCTTTCGGAACATTTTCTTATAGGCTCATTCCGTTTGGATTGTGCAATACCCCAGCCACATTCCAGAGATGCATGGTGGCCATCTTCGATAAACTCATGGGGAGATAATGGAAGTGTTCATGGAAGACTTCTCGGTGTTCGGAGATTCATTTTCTCATTGTCTTGCCAACTTGGAGAAGGTCCTTGACCGATGTGAAGAAACCAATCTGGCTTTCAGTTGGGAGAAGTCACATTTCATGGTGTGAGAAGGCATTGTGTTGGGGCACAAAATTTCCAAGAGGGGAATGAAGTGTATCGAGCCAAGGTTGAAACAATAAGCAAGCTTCCTCCACCAACTACGGTCAAGGGCATCAAGAGTTTCCTTGGGCATGCAGGATTTTACCGGCGCTTCATTGAGAACCTTTCAAAGATTGCATTACCACTGACAAATTTTTTGGAGAAGGATGCTCCCTTCTTCTTCGCGAAGGAATGTTTTGAAGCATTTAACATCCTCAAGGTGAAGCTCACGAATGCCCCCATAATGGTCTAGCCGGATTGGAGCCTTCCTTTCGAGCTTATGGGTGATGCTTGTGACTATGCAGTGGGGTCAGTGTTGGGACAAAGGCGGGGTAGGAATTTTCAACCCATCTGCTACGCTTCAAAGACGTTAAATGATGCTCAAGAGAATTATATGACTACCGAAAAAGAGTTGTTGGCAGTAATTTTTGCTTTTGACAAGTTCAGGTCCCACCTTGTGCTTTCAAAAGTTATTGTCTACACTGACCACTCCGCCATTCGCTTCTTGATGAGCAAGGCCAATGCCAAGCCCCGCCTAATCCGATGGATCCTACTTCTCCAAGAGTCTGATGTGGAGATCATAGACAAAAAGGGAGCCGAAAATCTTGCGGGGACCATCTCTCGCGACTCGAAGGACCGGGAGGGAGCACCTCCAAAAGAGAGATAAATGACACTTTCCCCAATGAACGGTTGTTTGTACTTTCCACTATTGAGAGTGCCACCCCGTGGTTCACTGACTTCACCAATTACTTGGTTGGAAGGCAAATGCCGAAGGGGATGAACACAAATGAAAAAAGAAAGTTCTTCTCCGATCTTCGATACTATTTTTGGGATGATCCCCACCCTTTTTGGATTGGAGCCGATAGGGTCATTCAGAGGTTTGTACCGGAGATGGAAATTACGGCTATCCTAAGCCACTGCCACGAGGGACCAGCTGGAGGCCATCATGGTGCCAACTGAACTGCAAGGAAGGTGCTTCAATCGGGATTCTACTGGTTGTCTCTATTCTAGGACGCCTACACATTTGTGAGTCGTTGCGACAATTGTCAAAGGACAGGTAATGTTTCTAACCGAAATGAGATGCCCCAAACGGTTTTCATTACATGCGAGATTTTTTATGTTTGAGGCATCAACTTTATGGGTCCTTTTCCTTCGTCTTTTGGAAACAAGTACATTCTAGTGGCTGTGGAATACATCTCGAGGTGGGTTGAGGCTCAAGATCTCCCCACCAATGATGCAAGACGAGTCTGCGGATTTCTTAATAAATTGTTTTCCGGATTTGGGCCTCGAGGGCCATCATTAGTAATCGAGGACCGTGAACTGGAGCCACGAACCGCAAACTGAAGGGTGTCCAGAGATATTTTAGAAGTTACTGACAACGAGTCAGTTCACGGTTGTAAGACCGTGAACTGAACCCATGGACCGCGAACTCAACAAATGAAAGCAATGCATTTTGGCTGTGTTCACTTTCCAAGCCAGATGTTCATGGTCGTGAACTGGGACCGTGAACTGGGCATGACCAGTCTATAAAAGGGGAGCTGAAAGGAAGAAACAGGGAGAGCCCAAAGTGAGAGAAACCTTCTTCTTCTTGAAACCCTTGAGAGAGAAAGCCACGAAGCAAGAGGGAGAAGAGGCTAGGGTTTGCTCCATGTCAAGAATTGGGAAGTTCCTCCTCAAGAGAGGATCTCTACAAGCACAAGGAAGAATTGAGGCATCACAATTATGGTTTTTTCCCTTGTCCTTTGTGTTTTTCCATCTTCTAGCATGGAGTAGTATCCTATTCACTTGGGTGTTGTAAACCCTCATTGCTACCATGTAGTTGATTATGTGGATTGAATGTTTGTGTGTGGGTGATATTTAATTTAAGATTTAAGGTATTGTTCATGATGATTTGTCATTGTGTGTTCTTGGCAATCTATTATGCTACTCTAACCTAGCTTAGATAGAAACACCCTTATCTTAAGAGGCTCAAATTGAGCTGGGTCTTCTTAGGCATTCCATGCCTCCTAACTGGGTTAAGGTAGGGCTAACATCTAAAATCAAATTAGACATCTAGGTTAATTGTGATTAAGCCTTCCAAACCATGGTTTGAGGGAGAAGGTAAGTCAACCCTCAAGTGCTTGGGCCAAGAGGGCTACATCGCAGCCTATAATGCATTCCTTGGACTAGCGATTGAGAGTGTGGTTTCCAGCCAATGTTGCTCCTCCTAACGGTTCGCAATCGCCTTGTCGCACACCGATTCATTCGATCCCACGGTTCATGGTAGTTAGCTAGGGGGGAATAACTCCCGAGTGAAGCTTCTCGCCAAAAGTTTCAATCCTTTTACTTTTCTTGCATTTTCAATCGTAGATTGTAGAGATTCTTACAAACTTCATTCCGCTAGATAATTTTTCAAACAATTGAAGTAGGGGTACATGGACCGGCTCAGGTTGATATTTAAACATATTTGCCCAAGAATTGGGAAGTTCCTCCTCAAGAGAGGATCTCTACAAGCACAAGGAAGGATTGAGGCATCCCAATGATGTTTTCCCCCCCTTTCCTTTGTGTTCTTCCTTTTTCTAGCATGGAGTAGTCTCCTTTTCACTTGGGTGTTGTAGAACCCTAACTTATACCATGTAGTTGATTGTGTGGATTGAATGATTGTGTGTGGGTGATGTTTAATTTAAGATTTGAGGTAATTTTCATGGTGATTGTGCATTGTGTGTGCTTGGCAATCTATTGTGCTATTCTAACCTAGCTTAGAGGGAAACCCTCTTAACTTAAGAGGCTCAAATCGAGCTGGATTTTCTTGGGAATTCCATGCCTCCTAACTAGGTCAATGTAGGGCAAACCTCCAAACTCAAATTGAACACATAGGCTAATTGTGATTAAGCCGTCCAAACCCCAGTTTGAGGGAGAAGGTAAGTCAACCCTCAATTGCTTGGGCCAAGAGGGCTACAATTGTAGCCTATAATGTTTCCTTGGCCTAGCAATTGAGAGTGTGGTTTCTAACCATTGTTGCTCCTCCTAGGGGTTCACAATCTCCTTATCACACACCGATTCATTCGATCCCATGGTTCATGGTAGTTAGTTAGGGGGAAACAACTCCCGAGTGAAGCTTCTCACCAATAGTTCCAATCCTTTTACTTTTCAAGTCCTGCAATTTTAATCGTAGATTGTAGAGATTTTCACAAACTTCATTCCGCTAGGTAATGTTTCAAACAATCGAAGTAGGGGTACATGGACCGGCTCGGGTTGATATTTAAACATATTTGCCCAATATTGCATCCATTTAAGGTTTATACTTGGGCCTTAGATGGGATTTAAGTGTGATATTCGGGGTGAGTCACTCCCCATTGTTAATGATGCTATAGTAGCACACATATTGAGTAGGGAGCATAGTATGATGTCATCGATTTCCATATGTTGCCTATGCATCTCTTTGAAGAGATTCCTAACCTCTGTTCTATAATTTCGAGCGAATCCATTCACCAAATGTTGTGGAAGATTTTATATCTTTCATTTCCATAGTCTTGTGTAAAATCAATGAGCATTAGCTAGGCTCCCACATCTTCATAGGCATCGATAATTGATCCAATCAAATCAAGGTGCCCATCAAAACCTAGTTTCTCAACCAATCCATGTAGTTGGATGACTTTGAAAACATCACGAGTTCTTCCAGACACCTTCAAAAGACTACCCAAAGTGAAGCAATCAGGTAGCAAACCTATTGAACGACCAATCAGCATAATGGGTTAGAGAAGCCAAATTACTACACACACTAAGCAAATAACAGCTGACTTAAGTGCCTTCTGCCATCATGGCATGAAACAGTTGAAAAGAATCATCACCAAGACCCTGAACAACATACCCACCAATCATTGCATTCCAAGAAACCACATCTCTGTCAAGAATTGTCTCAAACAAATAACAAGCATCTTCCATCCTCCCACACTTAGAATGCAAATCAATCAATGCAGTTTGCACAAACAAATAGCTAGCAAACCGACTATTTGCAACCCTCTCTTGAAACATTGCAAACGAGATGATGCCCTTAACATGATAGCATAAGTAAATTGAATGGCCTTGACCCCCGATCTATGCATTTCTGAAAACAGCAGCATAGCATCTTCATAACACTCATTTTTTCCATAACCTGAAATCTGAGTTGTCCAGCACACAACATTCCTTACAGTCATTCTATCAAACACTTTACGACCACCTCTGGCATCACCAATCATTGCATAGAAGACGATTAATTTGGTGTTTAAATGAGGATTTGAGACAAACCCATTTGTTAATTGTTATCATATGAGAGTGAGCCAAAAGGCCAGGCTTTTCTAGCTCCTCGCAGGATGCAACGTTGCAAATTTTTGTCATAGTCAAAGGAGTGAGCAGCTTGTTGGAGCAAACATCTCGTGCAAAAACAACGAACATTCGTTGGCTTCAAAGCTCCAAAGTGTTGTGCGTCTAAAAGGAAGCTGACTACTTCCATTAGCAAAATTATCCTCCTAGTAATTAAAAAGGGAAAGCCTTTTATGTAAAATAATTTATACTAAACTAGTAAGTTGTGCGCGCTGCGCGCCGCAGTCATCTGTTTTTATAATATTTACTTACATCTAAGATAATGAAAAGGCAATATCGATTTAACACTATACATAATTTCAATTTCATTAGCCAATAAAGAAACATGTATCTTCGAGTAAGGACCAAAGACTGCACATTCAAACAACTTTTGGCATATGTCTTATGCTTACAGTTTAGTCAAAATTGGAAATGAATAGTGTCAGAAAACATATGGCAACACAGACTCATTAATTCCAAATGGGTGAAGGCAGGTGGATCTCACATGCCTGTGCCCTTGATGATGGGACGACAGTGTTGTCGCCTGGTAAGGGAATAATTTCACAAATGAAGAGGTTTATGGTGAAAGAGTTCAGCATTCACTGTGTAGGGAAATTGCAGAAGAGGGCTTACTAACCTTGAAGGTTCAAAATGAATCCAATATATCCAAACCACCATTGTTTGGAAGTACTTGGTTAAGAAGAGCAGGAAGCTAGGTTTACCAGGTGAAAGTGCTATTTGAAAGCTAAACAGCAAGAACTGCCTTAAGCTCATTAACCTGCAAACTAAAGCAGCCTAGTATCTTAAGTCCAATGAAAAAATCAGAACTTGAATACAAAACATAATCACACAACTGCAAATAGGCAAGCAATATATGCTCATAATTTAAGCATACTTGTCATAAGATGACAATGAGGTTTCTGTCATGCAGAAAAAAGGACAGAAACTAATCAAGTGCTCCCTCAATTGTCCTCATTGAAACTCTTATAACAATCACCATTTTTCCATCATACTAAGTTAAATAAAATGAAGACCTAAGATCAGAAGTTGTAGCAACTTATTTTTCAGATCAATTGAAGCAGTAGCCTATATAAAAAGTTGTGTTTGTTTTATGGTTAGCCAAAGCAAAATCCTCACAAGCCAAATAACTAATGAGATTTTCATGGAACAACTTGCTTTTCAGATCAGTACGTTTGTAAGCAGTATATACCCAAGACATGAAGCCAATCACAAATCAACAATTATTTTCCTGTAGTTATTAAGCATGCATTTTACAATGTCGATACATATATTTTAATGGAACCCCCTAGGTTAGGCTGGGGCAAGTTCAACATATCCAAGTTCAGAGTTCTGAAAATATATAGAGGCCAAATAAAAGACATCTGAATAACAGTACACATAACAAAACATCTTTATCATCTCAAATGACTCTTCAGGTGAAGGGTCATGTCACTTAACTCAAGAGGCAACAACAAAAGCTAGAAGTAGTTATTAATCTAAAATCAAATAAACTAGTAAGATAGTTGACCAGTAACATACTTGATGCAACCAAAAGCCAGGCAATTAATGATCATCATTGGTTAGCAAGGCAAACCAAAAGGTTGGAAAACATTAAATTAGTGATGGTAGAGCATGCACGCAGAAGGCAGATGAAAATGAGAAAGCTTTTGCAGTAACATGGGTATTAAGTCACATTTGTTGTAGAATACATTTCAAAATATCACAATGTTGTTCGTTCGGGAAAATAGTGGCTGGTGAAAATATGGCACCGATAACCTCAAAGTGCACTTCCATAATAGGGATTATGCCATGAAAATAAAGTTTCCAACGGACCTGTAACTTCCCTGCTGCAGCACTCCTCACAGCCTCAATTCCGACAGACATAGCCTTGAAGTTCCATGGAGCATTGATGGGCTTCCACTGCATGGGCCTCCACATCCACTTCATGGGCTGCATGGGCCTCCACGTCACTCGACCCGGGTTCCACAGCCCAACTCCCGCTACCGAGATTACGAGTAACGGGAACCGCCAGCTTGCCGAGAGTAGGAGTAGTATTCTGTTGGTGAATGAGTCAAGAGGTATCAGCATGGGTTGTTTTGGTTGTTTAATATTTGGTTGTTTAATCAATATCATCTCCACCTTAAGTGGAGGAGGGTTAGGTAGACGTGGGAAAGTAGTTCCTACTGGTTAGGATTTCTTTGTTGCAAACAGTTGTTATTTAAACTCTACGTGAATGAATAAACGGCAGGCATTATTGAGTCAATAGACACATTGGTCGTTCTAGCCAAGAAAGTAGATCACTGGCTTCTTCCTGCCAAGAAAAGGGAGATCTCAATCACTATAATTTCAGCCCATATCATTTGGTATCAGAGCCCGGCATGGGCACCCACGCTCAACGCCTCGAAGCTCTCGAATCCGCTACACAAGAAAACCGAACCGGCATCCAGGCACTCATCAGTCAACTAGCGGGCGTCCAAACTGTTGTCAACCAGATCGCGCAATATCAAGCTGCAAGGTCCGATGCGCGGTCCGTCAATGATGGTGACCGATCGGTGAATGGCCGTGGACGACGGCAACCACCTGAGGATGATGACGAGCGAGATCGCCAGCCCTTCTTTGGAGCTAAGCTTGCTCGTTTGGAGTTCCCTACTTATGCTGGCGAGGACCCCACCGTCTGGTTCTCCCGCGTAGAATAGTTCTTTGAGTTTCAGGCCATTCCGGAGGGCCAGAAGGTGACACTCGCCTCGTACCATCTCGAGGGCGACGCGAACCAATGGTGGCAATGGTTACAACGCACGTACCGCACAGATGGCATTCCCATAACATGGGAGAGCTTCTCCACTGAGCTTTGGGCTCGATTCGGTCCGACAGCGGGCACGGGGTTTGATGAAGCTCTGTCTCGCATCCGGCAGACGGGTACCTTGAGGGAATATCAAACGGAATTCGAGAGGCTCGGCAATAGAGTCCGTGGTTGGACGCAGCAAGCTTTGGTAGGGACGTTCTTGGGAGGGCTCAAACCGGAAGTGGCGGATGGAATCCGGATTTTTAATCCTCGGACTCTCAAGGAAGCCATTAACCTAGCTCGAGTGCGCGACGAACAGCTCAATCGCGTGCAAAGTCCCCCGCGCACCTCGTATCGGTCGGCTGCCGACTATACGACGCCGCCGCGACTCAAACCCAGAACCCACTTCGACGCGCCCTTCATCGCACGACCCCGGGCAGGAGAACACGCCGCCGATGTGCCGCCAGGAAATCGCAACCGGCCACAAGCCCCGACCGGCAACAAACGGTTGTCACACGAAGAGATCAATCGTCGACGCGCCGCTGGCCTATGCTTTAACTGCGACGAAAAATTTACTCCCGCACACCGATGTGCTCATCCCAGATTGATGATGCTACTTGAGGAAGACGATGAAGAGGTTGCCGATACCGCCGAAGTCTCATTTCATGCAATCACGGGCCAAACGGGTGGTCGAACCATGCGAGTATGGGTCACTGTGGGTCAGACCCGACTAGTGGCCCTCATCGACAGCGGGTCCACGCACAATTTCATCAGCTCCAAAGGCGCCGATGTCCTCCAACTCGCCGGTACACCAATCCCAGCTTTCAACGTGAAGATCGCGAATGGGGAGCCATTGAAGTGCTCCGGCAAATATACTGGAGTCCAGCTTAATATACAAGGGACCCAATTCCCAGTAACATTATTTGCTATCCCTCTCTCGGGATTTGACCTTGTATTGGGGATTCAATGGTGAGCTACACTGGGCACCATCCAAAGTAATTGGCAGAAGTTGGAAATGAATTTCCAATGGGAGGGACAGGAACGTACACTCCAGGGCATCACCTCGCAAGGGGTTACTGCAGCCAGTGTTCGTGAGCTCGTCCGAGAAGCTCCGGGACTGCGAGCCATCTGTTTTCCTCCACCCATAGATGCGCCACTTCAACCAGTACCGTCCGAGCTCCAGGACGTGATCCGCGAGTTTGAGGCGCTGTTCGAAGATCCAACCCACCTTCCTCCGTGTCGCAACATAGATCATCGCATCCTCCTAAAGGAAGGCACTGAAGCCGTCAACGTACGTCCGTATCGCTACGCTTATTTTCAGAAGGCGGAAATTGAAGAGCAAGTTAACAAGATGCTACAAGCTGGGTTAATACAGCCCAGTACCAGCCCATTCTCGTCCCCAGTCCTGCTCGTCAAGAAGAAGGACGGTTCGTGGCGATTCTGTACCGACTATCGTGTGCTGAATGCGGTGACCGTCAAGGATGGATTTCCGATCCCAACGGTAGACGATATGTTAGATGAATTGCACGGTGCGGCCTATTTTACGAAGCTCGACCTTCGCGCCGGGTATCATCAAGTCCGCATGAACGAAGAGGATGTGCCTAAAACGGCATTTCGCACCCATAACGGTCATTACTAGTATCTCGTTATGCCCTTTGGCCTGTGCAATGCTCCATCCACGTTCCAAGCTATCATGAATGAGATTTTTCGTCCTCTACTACGCAAGTTCGTCCTGGTCTTCTTCGACGACATCTTGATCTAGAGTCCTGACAAGGAGAGCCATATTGATCACGTCCGCCAGGTTTTCTCCATTCTTCAACGCCATCATTTCTTTGTTAAATTCTCGAAGTGCGCGTTTGGGTTGCAAGAAATAGAGTATCTTGGGCACATCATCACCGCCCATGGTGTCAAGGTCGATCCGCACAAAATCCAGGCAATGGTGGATTGGCCGATCCCCACCACCATCACTGATCTCCGCAGCTTTCTCGGGCTCACCGGGTACTACCGGAAATTTATTCAAGGTTACGGCTCTCTATCGCACGACCCTTGACCACCTTATTGAAAAAGGCCAATTTGAGTGGACACAAGGCGCAACAGAAGCTTTCAACAACTTGAAAAAGGCCATGACATCCACGCCGGTGTTGGCAATGCCGGATTTCCATGCCCCCTTTGTCATTGAAGCCGACGCGTCAGGAACAGGTATCGCGGCTGTGTTAATGCAGGCTGATCGGCCCGTGGCTTACATGAGCCGGGCCTTGGGTAAATCCAAACAGTAGCTGTCCACGTACGCCAAGGAGATGCTGGCCGTAGTCACGACGGTCCAAACCTGGAGGCCTTATATCTTGGGCCATAAGTTCATCATCCGGACGGATCAGAAAAGTCTTAAGTACTTACTGGATCAACGTATCACCATGCCCGAACAGCAAAAATGGGTTGCCAAACTAATGGGCTTTGATTACGAGATTGTCTACAAACCAGGAAAGGAGAATCTCGCTGCTGATTCTCTCAGTCGCCGCCCAACCGAGGCTTCTGTTCTCGCAGTTTCCATCCCACACACGACACTTTGGGAAACCCTCCAGCAAACGTCTCTTTCCCATCCATATATGCAGCGAGTACGAGCTAGGGCACAGTCTTCTTCGCCTGGGCATTATACTCTTCGCAACAACATGGTGCTATTCCGCAATCGGATCGTCGTCCCTCCTCAAACACCCCACATCCGCCAACTCTTGGAGGAGTTTCACAGCACCCCAATCGGCGGCCATTCAGGTATCGAGCGTACCTATCGCCGTCTCGCAGCTCTCTTCTTCTGGCCCGGCATGATGGACGATGTCCGTCGTTTTGTCAACTCCTGTGACGTGTGCCAGAGGGCGAAGGCCCAATCCCTCTCGCCTGCCGGGCTATTGCAGCCTCTTCCCATTCCGACAGCTGTTTGGGAGGACATCTCCCTCGACTTCATCGACGGGTTACCGAGCTCCGGAGGGAAGACGGTCATTCTAGTCGTCGTCGACAGGCTAACCAAGTACGGCCACTTCCTGCCGCTGTCTCATCCATACTCCGCCCGTACCGTGGCCGACAGCTTCGTCAACGGGATCGTTCGCCTGCACGGTCTGCCCCGCTCCATCGTTAGTGATCGTGACCGAGTGTTCATGAGCCATTTCTGACAAGAACTCCACCGCCAATCCGGCACCATCCTCAACATGTCATCTTCTTACCATCCGCAAACCGACGGTCAGACCGAGGTCGTTAATCGATGCTTGGAGCAATATCTTCGGTGTTTCACTCATCAATAGCCACGGAAATGGCTAGCTTCCTTGCCGTGGGCTGAGTATTGGTATAACACAAGCTTCCACAGCTCCGCCGGCATGACTCCCTTCCAGGCTCTCTACGGTCGGCCGCCTTCCACCATTCCCAACTATCGGCCAGGCACAACTTCTGTTCATGAGGCGGACCACGCCTTGATGGATCGCAACGAACTCCTCAACGAGCTGAAATCCAATCTCGCTGTGGCCCAGAACCGAATGAAACAGAACGCTGATCTTCGCCGTCGTGAAGTGAGGTTTAATGTCGGCGATTGGGTTTACTTGAAGCTTCAACCATATCGTCAGCATACTGTGTTTCGTCGAGCTTCACAGAAATTGGCATGTCGCTACTACGGGCCCTACATGATCACCGAGTGTGTTGGTTCTGTGGCTTATCGCCTCGCTTTGCCGGTCGGCAGCCGCGTTCATCCGGTCTTCCACGTCTCCATGTTGCGGCGTTGCCTGCTGCCCAACCCAGCTGCTGCGACCGAGGTTCCTCCCATTGGCGATGAGGGTGATCTTCTTCTCCAGCCTGAGCGTATCTTGGAGACCCGTTGGGTCAAGCGTGGCTCTCGCTTTCATGAGGAATTGCTGGTCAAATGGAAGGGCTTGGCCGCCGAAGATGCCACCTGGGAATCGGCCGCCGTCTTCAACGAGCGCTTTGTGCAGCTCGGCATTGAGGACAATGCCAATTCTTCTGGGGGTGGTAATGATGGGCTTCCACTGCATGGGCATCCACATCCACTGCATGGGCTGCATGGGCCTCCACGTCACTCGACCCGGGTTCCACAGCCCAACTCCCGCTACCGAGATTACGAGTAACGGGAACCGCCAGCTTGCCGAGAGTAGGAGTAGTATTCTGTTGGTGAATGAGTCAAGAGGTATCAGCATGGGTTGTTTTGGTTGTTTAATATTTGGTTGTTTAATAAATATCATCTCCACCTTAAGTGGAGGAGGGTTAGGTAGACGTGGGAAAGTAGTTCCTACTGGTTAGGATTTCTTTGTTGCAAACAGTTGTTATTTAAACTCTACGTGAATGAATAAACGGCAGGCATTATTGAGTCAATAGACACACTGGTCGTTCTAGCCAAGAAAGTAGATCACTGGCTTCTTCCTGCCAAGAAAAGGGAGATCTCAATCACTATAATTTCAGCCCGTATCAAGCATGACCCAAATTCTAGCTGGAAACAGTTTTCTTGCTTTTTTACAGTTTGATAATGAAGAGGCAGCATAGTTGAAAGCTGGGAACCAAGAAGGGTTACATTTTGATAATGAAGAGACATCATATTTGAAAGCTAGGAACCAAGAAGGGTTGTAAGATTGGGCTCTCTCCAAAGATTGGCGACTGAAATATTTGTAGACGAAAAAAACTTGGTTGTAGAGAGAAGAGTTAATGACCCCATTACTTACTGAATCCCCAATCCCTTAGTATAATAGAAATGGTAACCTGTGATGGAAAAAGAAAAAGAAGGTGCTTTGATCAGAAGAGCAGTTAAAGAGCCACCTGCCAATTAATCTAGAATGATTAAGAGTGAAGCAAACAAAACAGAACTTGAGGCAGTGTCCATGTACACACAAGAAATATGAAAGCAAAATCAAACATTTCTGACTCTCTCTGGCGTAAGGACAATGGATAATTTGTTAATATGAGGAACTGCAAACCTTGATTAGAGTATTTTAACAATAACCAACTGAAACGTGAAGAGTTGATATTCTAAAGCTCAAAATGAAATAATTCTGATTCGGGCCAAAATGTACACTTATCTCCGTTTCTCTTCGACATTTGTGGCATTTGAGCTCCAAAAAGGGTGATTTTACGCTAGTTTTGTTGTGCTTCAATGTGTTTCGGAGTCTAACAGGTGGAACCAACCCCAAAGTCGAAAGTTGAAAGAAAAGGCGCGAGGATCGGGCAAAAAGGAGGTAGAAGCCGCAGTTCACGGTCCAAGCAATGAGTTCACGATCATCAAGACCGTGCTAGAGCCACAAACCGGGAACTAGCTAGGTTCCAGAGAGTTTTCAGAGATAACTGGAGCCATGGACCGCGAACTCGTTAAGTGAAGCGGTGCGTTTTGGACTGAGTTCATGGTCCCTGCCAGTTGTTCACGGCCGTGAACTGGGACTGTGAACTGGGCGCGACCAGTGTATAAAAAGGAGAGCTAAAATGAGGAAGAAGGGGGAGCCCAAAGTGAGAGAAACATTCGTTTTCTTGAAAACATAGAAAGGGAAAGCCACGAACCAAGAGGGAGAAGAAGCTAGGGTTTGCTCCAAGTCAAGATTTGGGAAGTTCCTCTTCAAGAGAGGATCTCTACGAACACAAGGAAGGATTGAGGCATCACAATGATGGTTTTCCCCCTTTCTTTTGTGTTCTTCCTTTTTCTAGCATGGAGTAGTCTCATTTTCACTTGAGTGTTGTAGAACCCTAACTTCTACCATGTTGTTGATTGTGTGGATTGAATGATTGTGTGTGGGTGGTGTTTAATTTAAAATTTGAGTTATTTTTCATGGTGATTGTGCATTGTGTGTGCTTGGCAATCTATTGTGCTATTCTAACCTAGTTTAGAGGGAAACCCCCTTAACTTAAGAGGCTCAAATCAAGCTGGGTTTTCTTGGGCATTCCATGCCTCCTAACTAGGTTAATGTAGTTCAAACCTCCAAACTCAAATTGAACATCTAGGTTAATTGTGATTAAGCCGTCCAAACCCCGGTTTGGGGGAAAAGGTAAGTCAACCCTCAATTGCTTGGGCCAAGAGGCCTACAATTGTAGCCTATAATGTTTCCTTGCCCAAGAAATTGAGAGTGTGGTTTCTAACCATTGTTGCTAGAGCGGATAGCTCGTCCCCAGGGTGTCCTTCCAAATGATGAGTTGGGGCCTTCAACCCGTGAGAGGTAGCCGACGAGTGAGACATGTGGCAGAGCCGACTTCTTTTGCCTCACTTCTCCACTTGAGACCCACGTTGTGTAATAACCTCGCCTCGAGCGAGAATGAGTGTGTTTGTGTTTGCTTTTGTCTTCTCCTTGAAGCTCCAATCTACTACCCCGGGAAAACAAATTCCAACTTTCACTCACCAAGCCATGTTGTAACATCGTTCTACTCCTATCTTAAACCATTGAGGGCAATGTCGAGCTAAAGTGTGTGTGGGGGGGGGGGTAGTTTATTATTATGCTTGTGTGAGTGTGATTGAATGCTTGGAACCTTGATGTATGCCCAAATTCTAAAAATTTGAGGGCTCCAAGCAATGCTTGCATGATTAAAGTGGCCGGTTTGTGGGAGAATCTCGTATTTATTGGCATTGACCTTGAATTGTTGCATGTGATCGAGTGTGTCCTATGGTGATGAATGAGAGGTGCGTTAGGATAGTCGTAAGGTTTAGTTCTCATATGTGCAAAAATGAATGGATTTCTTGACTCGATTACTTGTTGATTACAATTGCAATGCATTGTGTTTTGTGAATTGGAAGAGATAATTGGGTGACTAGGTAGCCATGTGAGTTTTGAGTAGATCGTTTTCTTCTTGTGTGCTTAGATACCTCTTACCATGGCGAGTAACATCACAGTTTTCACTAGTGAGTATGAAGAAGGCAGGGGATTAGTCCACACCCAAATGTTGATTGTCCCGAAAGGTTCTATCCCCTAGTCAACCCCTTTGAGCCTTGTGACTTTGGGGGTCATTCTCTTGTAGGAGCTTTTTGCTTGTAGCTTAATGGTGTTTGATATAACGACCCCCATCCTTTCTTCGTGTCTATACGTGAGTCATCCTTGTGTCACGAAGCTCGTGCTTAGGAGCTCCATTGAGGTTCTACATAGGAGGCTTTTGCACGGTTTCTTGCTAGAAATGAGAGAGAGAAAAAGAGTAGTGTTGGAGTAAGTTCTACAAAGAGAGCATTGATTGTTAAATGTTAATGTGGCAAGTGTTTTACTCTCTAGTATCCCCCTCAAAAAGAAAATAAAGGAGAAAAAGAAAGAAAAAGAATCGAACAAGAGGTAATAAAACGGGGTAAATAAACAAGAGAGTGCCACAAAAAAATCAAATTGTATGTTCTAAGAAGGGTTTCTTGGCACTCAAGTCATTGAAACACCCAAATTGTTGTTGAATCCTTCACTACTATGTTTGAAATGTGATAGCAAGAATAGATCGATGAAGTGTGCTTGAATGAAGTTCATGATGGGTGATAGTTTGTAAGGGAGGAAGTAAGGTTTTTGGTCGATGCTAGTGGCCATTGTGTGTAAGGAAGGTTCTTAGTCGAAGCCGTAGAACCTTCGGTTTTAGGGTAAAGATGCAGGAACTCATGTTGTGTTTGCCACCACCCAAAAGGCCTTTTCCCCATGTCCAAGACAATTTCCAGTCATTTGAACCCGTGTCTAAGACATCCGGACACGCTAGTGATGACAATCGTCCCGTGAACTCTAGCATTTAGAGGTTGTCGTCGTGGTGAAGAGACGATAAAGCCGAGTGTTGATGATTGTGCACATTTTTTGCACCAAATGGTCCCAACCCCATTTATCAAGAGAGTGAGTGATTCATTCTTGTTTTGCATGTCATATTATACCCCGGTGAGGACCTTTGTTGCCCATTCATTTATTCCTTGGACTTTTATATTATGCATGGTTAGTTGTGGTTGATGAGTGATCTTGTTGAGACTTGCATTGATTCATGAACAAGGTGAGAACTTTTCGTTTGCCCATTTTTGGTGGTCTCGAATCTTATTTGTGGTGGATGTTGGTATCGCTTGCAACGGTCCATGTGTTAATTACCAATAGCCATTGAGATTCCCCACTTTGTGCCCTTTGAGTTGTCCGCAAAGTATTTTTGTTTAGGTTGAGATATTACCTTGTGTTAAATGGTTTGCTTGGGGACAAGCAAACGATAAGTGGGGGGAGTGATTCGGGCCTAAATGTACACTTTTTATCCCCGTTTCTCTTTGATGTTTGTGGCATTTGAGCTCTAAAAAGGGTGGTTTTACGCTAGGTTTGCTGTGTTTCAATGTGTTTCAGAGTCTAACAGGTGGAACCAACCCCAGAGTCGAAAGTTGGAAGAAAAGGCGCGAGGATCGACCAAAGAGGAGGTAGCAGCCGCAGTTCACGGTCAGGGCAGTGAGTTCACGGTCATTAGGACCGTGAACTAGAGCCACAAACCGCTAATTGGCGAGGTTCTAGAGAGTTTTCAAAGGTTACTGACCGTGAACTGAAGCCATGGACCGCGAACTCGTTAAGTGAAGCGGTGCATTTTCGACTGAGTTCACGGTCCCCACCAGTTGTTCACGGCCATGAACTAGGCACAACCAATGTATAAAAGGATGCTGAAAGGAGGAAGAAAGGGGATCCCAAAGTGAGAGAACTCTTGTTCTTCTTCTTGAAAACCTAGAGAGAGAAAGCCAAGAATCAAGAGGGGGAATAAGCTAGGGTTTGCTCCATGTCAAGATTTGGGAAGTTCCTCTTCAAGAGATGATCTCTACAAACACAAGGATGGATTGAGGCATCACAATGATGATTTTCCCCCTTTCCTTTGTGTTCTTCCTTTTTCTAGCATGGAGTAGTTTCCTTTTCACTTGGGTGTTGTAGAACCCTAACTTCTACCATGTAGTTGATTGTGTGGATTGAATGATTGTGTGTGGGTGGTGTTTAATTTATGATTTGAGGTATTTTTCATGGTGATTGTGCATTGTGTGTGCATGGCAATCTATTGTGATATTCTAACCTAGCTTAGAGGGAAACCCTCTTAACTTAAGAGGCTCAAATCGAGCTGGGTTTTCTTGGGCATTCCATGCCTCCTAACTAGGTCAATGTAGGGAAAACCTCCAAACTCAAATTGAACACCTAGGCTAATTGTGATTAAGCCGTCCAAACCCCGGTTTGAGGGAGAAGGTAAGTCAACCCTCAATTGCTTGGGCCAAGAGGTCTACAATTGTAGCCTATAATGTTTCCTTGGCCTAGCAATTGAGAGTGTGGTTTCTAACCATTGTTGCACCTCCTAGGGGTTCACAATCGCCTTGTTGCACACCGATTCATTAGATCCCATGGTTCATGGTAGTTAGTTAGGGGGAAACAACTCCCGAGTGAAGCTTCTCACCAAGAGTTCCAATCCTTTTACTTTTCAAGTCTTGCAATTTTAATCGTAGATTGTAGAGATTTTCACAAACTTCATTCCACTAGATAATGTTTCAAACAATCGAAGTAGGGGTACATGGACCCGTCCTGGTTGATACTTGCCCTATATTGCACCCGTTTAAGGTTTATACTTGGAATTTAGGTGGGATTTAAGTGTGATATTCGGGTTGAGTCAAATTCTCTGTCGGATAAATTGATATCACCCTTATAAAATAAAATTACAGCTCAAAACAGAAATGCATCAACAAAGCACATCTAATTGCAGGAAACAAAATTGATATTCTAAAGACTAAAGAGCATAATTAATACGCTTAGAACTCCTGGATGAGACAGGAAGTATGAAGCCTTCTCCTTTTATCGACCTGGAAATCAATTACCAAAGGTTACTGAAGGTCACAAGTAGCAGAAGTTCAAAGATGGAAGCATCCATGTGGGGCTGGACATAGTCTTGACAAAGGGAAGTGTTTCCTTGCGAAACCAAATACCACCGCCGGTGCCGAATTTGGTTCCGGCGATGTTGATTTGATGCTTCGCGGTGGAAACTCTTGCGGTGCCGCTGATTGGATGCACCGTTGATAGCTGAAATCGAGACGACCGTCAAATATCCACCACCTAGCGATGTTGATTTGATCGGTGCAACTCTGACTTCCGAAAACGATGACGATCGTCAAATATCCACCGCCGTGCGATGTTGATTTGATCGATGCACCTCTGAATCGTGAAATCAACGTGACCGTCAAATGTCCACCGTCGGGAGATGTTGATCTGATCGATGCACCTCTGACTTCTAACCAACGCGACCGTTACTACGGTTCGCACCTCTCCAAACTACGTTCGAACGAGGGTGTTTGAGTTTTTGAGGAATCTACGTTACGACTACTCCTATGGAGATTCCTGTGGAGAGCTCCGCGACTACGCTACAACTATGACTATGGAGATCCTTCCTGGAAGGAGAGCTCCGCGAAGGAGTTACAGAGAAAAGGTAAAGTTTGACAGAGTTGTTCTGTGTTGATTTTTGGTTCCCTTTCTCTCTCTTTGCTCCACTGCTTTTATTCGAAAAACTGCTTCGTAGTCTTCACGCTCGGTGGAACCGCTTCCTCAACTGCTCCGTTGTGAACTCCCACGTGTCTCAACCGTCTTGATCTCCTCCTCGCTCTGGTTGGTGTGAATCTCACGCGACGTCGTTTTCTCCTCCAAACAGCTCTGTTTGGCTTTTTACTTCGCGACATTGTTTTATATTAAACAGTGTCATTTTAACTACTGCGGCATTGTTGGGCTTACTCGCGGTATCGTTTTTAACTAAACGACACCGTCCAAAATAATAATAAAAAAAATATCAATTTATTTAACCAAGGAGACTTTGCACACGCGTTGGACTTGGCAGATTTTGGCCCAAGCACTTTACCGATATGGTTTTTAATTAACCGGCATCGCTTACCAAGGCTTCTCGCGGTATCGTTTTTAAATCCGCGGTACCGCTTTAATTATCCGCAATGTCGTTTGTCTCCATGCGGTATCGCTTATCCCCTTCCGACAATGAATAGCAACAATAATAATAATAATAATAACTCATTTTCCACCACCAATACCAAAACGCGCGGCCCCATCGTGTTTTTCGGCGGTGTCGTTTTCTGTGTCGCGATAACGCTGAGCTTTCTTGCGATACCGTTTTTTTTATCCGCAGTATCATTTTAACTTCCCGCGATACCGCTCAACTCCAACCGACACCGATTTTTATCCTGCGGTATCGAATTAAACGCCGAGACTAATTAATGCGGCATTTAATTTAGGCCAAAAATATTTTAGGTGTAATCAATGCCCCCACAAGTTAGTTTATAAGAATCAATTCTTATGAACTAAGTTGTTGACACAACTTATGTCAACTAAAATGATCATTAACTTGGCATCAAACCCGTCAAATGGGCGAGAAAATTACATGGCAAAATTTGGTAACCAAATCACCAATTCTACCAAAATTATTTTGCCCATGCATGCATTATATGTGGCAAACCTGAATTGTCGAGCTTCGCTGACTTCCCAGTAGGCTTGTACTCTCGCAACACTGCTCATTCCCTCAACAAACATGGCTCCCAAGAGGAAATGGGGACTACTGCCGTGTCCTTCTTGTATTCCTCCTTCAATAAATTTTTTTTATTTATTTGTCCAACACCGTTGCGGCAAGGAGAATTAGGGCAGTAGTGCAAGTATAATAATAAAAACCACAAGACTGCTTTACCTTTAATAAAACGGAAGTAGAAGAAATAAAACCACAATGATGCAAGCCTTCCAAACCAATCCATCCGAGTAAAAACCTGCAGCCTTGTTTGATCCACCGCAACTGTGTTATTCTTTTTTAAATATCGATCATGATTTTTTCTTATTTTATTTCCTGGCTTGCGATGTTGCGGCAAGCTTCACGGTAGCTTAGAATCCCACAATGCTGCAGCCTGTAGCAACCCGCCATAAACTTTTTAACCAAACGGCAGCGTATTCCTTGTTTTTTTTTTTTTTTTACCAAACCTGATTTCATTACGAAATAGGAGATGTGATACAGAGTTTGGACTAGATCCAGGAAAGACAAAAACTAGTTCAAAGTAAATTGGAAAGCCCATACACAAAAACCCCAACCCACAGAAAAACAAAAATGCAAAAAGAAACAAAAGGCCCAACCCACAACAAGCATCTCGACAACCCACAACCCTAGCAGCAACATCCACAAGCCAACAGCAGCCCCAACAGCAAACCACAGCCGCGCCATCAAGCAAACCCCATCCACAGCCAACAACCCCCGACCACCACATCACCGCCGCAAACAAACCCAACACAGCCACACCAGGAGAAGAAGAAACATCACAGCCACACCACCGCCTCCGCCAACCAAAGACCACCATCAACAAACGCCAATCTGCCGGCGAAACACACCGAAAAACCCCACATCCGGAAAGGACAAACACCCACACCCACCATCGACGATCCAAATCCAAGAAGAAAGCAAAGACAAAAACAGGGCACCAACCACAAAAAGCTAGCATCATCCCTACATCCACTCCACGAGACAATAGAGCCACTGACATCAAGCCAAATCCACCGAAACACTATGCCATTCTGAGTGAAGCAAGGAGGAAGGCTCCAAGAGTCACGAGGAGGGATGTAAATTGCGAAAGCAACTCCCTCTGCACACTAGAACCGACCTCAAAATCTGAAAAATCAGATCTGAAGTGTTGAGACAACCATCTCTGAAGAGAGGTTATGGAAAATTCCACAAAGGGAAATCAAAGTAGAAAATGGAGAAGATCCACAGAGGGATTGGCAAAATGAAAAGGAGAGGACATTAGATATAAAGAGGTGGGTTGCCGCCGATCACCAACCGGTGAACCGGCGACTCCCCTGATGGAAAGTGGAAACTGAATGGAAGAGAGAGGTTAGAGGATTTGAAAATTAGAGAGAGAGAGATGTACAACGTATTCCTTGTTACAACGCAGCTCTATTTATTTTTTTCGCAATGCTGCAGATTAGCAGCCTAAATTTTATTATTATTATCAAGCCCACAATCCTGTGGCTTCTCACGCAGACGATCCATGTGGCTAGAGTTATTTATTTAGCTTCCTTTTTCTTCAAAAATCCAATTAGCTCACGGCATTGTAATTTTGTCTCAACAATGCTGACCATGAAATTTCTTCTTACTCGCACAAAACCACCGTGACCCGACCCACTTTTTATTCTATTACCATGGTAACATTGTTTTTGGAGAACACAATTTCACCACTGCTTTGGCCCTCACGGCTACACTCCACCCCAATTCTTTTCTTCTTTCTCGCCACAATGCTGCTCTGGCGACAATTCATTTAATTAATTAAATTAATTATTTATTTTTTTGTATTGCGGCCGGTTGTGCAACCTCGCAGTGCTGTTTTTCGTCCCAAACAGCTCTGATTCCCCCCTTTTTAGCCACTGCCGATGTATCCTTACATGCTGGGGAAAAAAATTTCTCAGCAGCGTAGCGTTGGTCAAAAGGACAAAACAAAACGACACGGCAACAACAATTTAGCAGCACAGTTTCGACCAATGATACTGTTTGGCCAAAAAAAAAATTATTTTGTTCTACTTCTCCCTGGCCGAAAATATACTTTTTATTTTATTTCCACGGTGTTCTACCCAACAACATTATTGAGAAGAGGAGAAAAATAGAACGTGCCGCCAGGCAGCAGCAACAATATAATAGGCAAACATCGTTCTTGGCCAATGCTTCTACTCGGCCTTGTTATGGCACGACGTTGTGCGAGCTTGACAATGTCGCTTAAATTTTTTTATATTTAATATGGCCAAAATTTCACCACCATAGTTGAGAGAATAACCTTTGCTTTCATAAGCAATTTGGCCTTAACGTTGCTGCAAACTTCCTAAAACTCTTTTTTTTAAACAAACATAAAATAAAATATTTATTTATCACGTGGCCTATACAAGCCACTTTTTATTTATTTTAATAAGAGCTAAATAAAAACATAGTTGACTTTGGCATTAACCATCATGCCAAAGGTCCAAACCCACTGCCAACTCCGCATATCAAACCAAACAAGCCATCCATAAATTCCCTGGCTCGCTGGCTTCACACAAGTTGGTTTTGATGTTTTGGAATCAATGTTGGTTTGCAACTCCCCAGTTTGTTCAACTCGAACATCTTTGTTAGAAACTTTACGAGCCTGATTTGGCCTCATCTCAGCCTCGCAGAATGGAAAACCATAAGCGTTCTTGGCTTTAGGCAGAACACTCACGTTTTTTGGCACCTTTGTCTGGCCAAATCGACCATGTGGCATCGCTTGCCCAGACTGGTCTGGTTTTGTCAGCTTCCCACTCTCACCACGCTGTTGGGAGTAGGAGCACCGTGGCTTACGAGCTCCACCAACACCCATGTGAGTATTGCAATCTTGATTTTTGCACCTATCACACAACTTTGCCGCACTTGAGCTCCTACTTGAGTTTGAAATTTGTTGGGAATCAGGCTTGCCCCCCAATCCACCATTCATGGCAGAGTTCCTCTTAGCAAACATTGGTGTGGCAACTCCATGTCGTGCTCGATTGAGCTTGCCCCCCAGTTCACTCAATGGAGTCTTTGGGGGCACTTTACGTGGAGGATTCTGTTGATTCATGCCAAATTTGGTGGCATTATATTTTTTCACGTGGTCGCCACCTCCATCTTGAGTAGTGTTCGTGGTGATCCTAGTTTGATTTTTCCTAGAATAGGGTGGACGTGGCAAACTTATTTGCCACTTACGGTGATGTTTTTCTTTCAACCACCCATGCGGTGGGATCTCATGCCCCCTAGCGACTTAGATTGAACACCATTGCGATGTTGCTTGGACAACCCGTCATACGCGAGATTGCTAAGCTCAACGTGATTGTAACCATGTTGTCCACCCTGATTCTTATTAGAAATAAGTTGATATTGACCTCTTTGTAGTGGCTTCTGCAAGCCACCTCCAACTTGTGTGTCCTTAAGAACAACGTTGTTGACCGAAAATGGTACGTTGGGTTCGCTCGCTTCTGGCAACACTTTCGTAGCCATAATTGGCGATGGAGTTTGATTGACATTGGCTAGTCGACCCACCATCGTAGCATCACATGCAACATACAAGGTTTCAGATTTAAACACATCAAAATCATACGTGGCTCTACGTATTGACATATTAAAATCAGAAACAGAGTCTTCCAACTTATCAAACCATTGATCTATATTTTTTTCAAGATTATCCATTTTTTTATCAAGAGAAGTTAAAATGAGATTTACCTGTTGGCTATCTCTGCTGAGTTCAACCACTACTTGGCGGAGTATATGCATCATCTCACCCTGATCGGAGATTCGTGCCACTGATTACACCTCCGCTCCAACGTTGTTGCTTGAATCACCAACAATGTCGTCAATCTCGACATTGATCATTTGAGCCTCAATCATGGATCCTTGTATAAGACCACAATCTTCTTTTCCTCGTCGCAGAGCCATGTCAACACACGTGTCCCACTGGGCGTGCCAAATTGTTTCCTTGCGAAACCAAATACCATCGCCGTGCCGAATTTGGTTCCGGCGATGTTGATTTGATGCTTCGCGGTGGAAACTCTTGCGGTGCCGCTGATTGGATGCACCGCTGATAGTTGAAATCGAGACGACCGTCAAATATCCACCACCTGACGATGTTGATTTGATCGGTGCAACTCTGACTTCCGAAAACGATGACGATCGTCAAATATCCACCGACGTGCGATGTTGATTTGATCGATGCACCTCTGAATGGTGAAATCAACGTGACCGTCAAATATCCACCGTCGGGCGATGTTGATCTGATCGATGCACCTCTGACTTCTAACCAACGCGACCGTTACTACGGTTCGCACCTCTCCAAACTACGTTCGAACGAGGGTGTTTGAGTTTTTGAGGAATCTACGTTACGACTACTCCTATGGAGATTCCTGTGGAGAGCTCCGCGACTACGCTACAACTATGACTATGGAGATCCTTCCTGGAAGGAGAGCTCCGCGAAGGAGTTACAGAGAAAAGGTAAAGTTTGACAGAGTTGTTCTGTGTTGATTTTTGGTTCCCTTTCTCTCTCTTTGCTCCACTGCTTTTATTCGAAAAACTGCTTCGTAGTCTTCACGCTCGGTGGAACCGCTTCCTCAACTGCTCCGTTGTGAACTCCCACGTGTCTCAACCGTCTTGATCTCCTCCTCGCTCTGGTTGGTGTGAATCTCACGCGACGTCGTTTTCTCCTCCAAACAGCTATGTTTGGCTTTTTACTTCGCGACATTGTTTTATATTAAACAGTGTCGTTTTAACTACTGCGGCATTGTTGGGCTTTCCCGCAGTATCGTTTTTAACTAAACGACACCGTCCAAAATAATAATAATAAAACTATCAATTTATTTAACCAAGGAGACTTTGCACTCGCGTTGGACTTGGCGGATTTTGGCCCAAGCACTTAACCGATATGGGTTTTAATTAACCGGCATCGCTTACCAAGGCTTCTCGCGGTAACGTTTTTAAATCCGCGGTACCGTTTTAATTATCCGCAATGCCGCTTGTCTCCATGCGGTATCGCTTATCCCCTTCCGACAATGAAT
Source organism: Linum tenue (assembly GCA_946122785.1). NCBI lineage: Eukaryota > Viridiplantae > Streptophyta > Magnoliopsida > Malpighiales > Linaceae > Linum > Linum tenue. The sequence goes on along the minus strand of CAMGYJ010000002.1, from coordinate 21,340,636 downwards.
AGCAATAATAATAATAATAATAATAACTCATTTTCCACCACCAATACCAAAACGCGCGGCCCCATCGTATTTTCAGGCATTGTCGTTTTCTGTGTCGCGATACCGCTGAGCTTTCTTGCAGTACCGTTTTTTTATCCGCGGTATCATTTTAACTTCCCGCGATACCGCTCAACTCCAACCGACACCGATTTTTATCCTACGGTATCGAATTAAACGCCGAGACTAATTAATGCGGCATTTAATTCAGACCAAAAATATTTTAGGTGTAAACAGGAAGCAATGATTCCAGACACAAAGAAAACAGGAAACATAGCCGGCTACATCAGGAGAAAGCTAAATTAACTAGAATTCGACTGTAACAGGTTCAGCCATCCAGATGAAGAATCGTTTGTAAGCCCTTCATAATGAACATTCGATATTAAGAAAAGTTCATTATTTTCACTAATTATGTGTTGAGTTGATTACTTAAACATACCAGTCTCATGTCTGAATGGCCTCAAGAAAACGGAAATGTATCTTTCAACGTGAAACTTCTAAAGCACTATGGAAAATGAACTATTATCTCAAGAACTCCCTGTTTATATATAGCTCCCAACTAACATAATAAAAAGGCTTGCAAACCAAGAAATCTTGCACGTATGCATTGTTCCTAAGCTTCGCATGCTTCCAGCACAAAAAAATGGCATTATACGTCCACTTCTGATCATGTAAAAGCACCACAGACAAATTTGACTTAAAAGAACAACATGTGAACTGCATGGTAATGGCCTGATGGTTGGGAACAGAAATAAGCAGATAACTATTAAAAGTTGCAAACTTTCCTTCTCTTTTAGCTGAAAATGATCGAACCAAAGGCATTAATCCAAATAAGTTGGCACATCAAACAAATGGTGACATACATCGAACACTCGCATCCCCAGAAGGCTATATTAACAGTAACATTAATGGAACACATAAAGTGTTTATGAATGACTACTTAAGCTGCATTTGAAGAATGAAAGGGCTAACCAGAAAAAAACTAAAGGGATTTAAAGTCCTTGTGGTGTTAGAACCAACTTATATAAGTGATACTTTCACCTTGATAGACGCAATATTATAATGATTTCCAACTAAACCGACAGAATTGAGACAATGATTACTCAAGGAAAAAGGGCAACCATGACTAAGCATGATCACTACAAGAAACTGTACCTTCTGCGACGAATTCTTTTGTGACGACAAGAAATTCGTCGCAAAAAGAACACATTTTGCGACGACATTTTCTATTCCGTCGCTGATAGTGTCATGTTCCAGCGGAAGATGGGGCGGATGTTTCCGCGACGGAATTTTACTTTTCACGACGATCTTTTTCGTCGCAGAAAATTAATAGATATTTTGCGACGATACCCTCCGTCGCAGAAAGCTTGAAGATTTTTCGCGACGAAGAAATTCGTCGCGTTATGGTAGTTATATTTCGCGACGACCATTATCCGTCACTATATCATTGAGAGGTTTTTGCGACAAAAGACTTTCGTCGCATAACGTTTGTGTTTGCATCGACTGGCTCCGTCGCTGAAAAAATTCAGCCGAAAAATCTTATGTTGGAAACGGTAACGTTTTATTTTATAATAAATTAAGATATTTTTAGCAAACCTTTTCTCCACTCCCTGTGTCCCGTAAGTTTTTAATTTAATAAATAAATAATTGTTTTATTTACCTAATGAAACGGTGGCGTTGGGGTCTTCTTTCCCTTTGGCTATCGAACGCTTCTTTCATTCCTCAAATTCTAGAACCCTAAAATTTCTCCTTGAACTTGAAAGAACGAACTCTCACCCAAATGGCGCCATCGAGAACCGATTCTCCAACGCTGTTGGCAGGAAATTCCCTTTGATTCTGTATGATAGTGCTCTTCGATTCCGCCCGTCATCGGTCGCATCTCCTTCTCCTTGTCGATTCTCAATTCTTCTTTCCGTCCATGAGCTCAAGAGTTCCCTGTAAGTATTTCTTCAATGTTTGCCTACCGACATGCCATTGAGGTTGTGATGTGTTCATTTTTGACTATTGCAGAAGGTTAATTGGTGTTGGGGGCGAAGGATTCAAGCATTAAGGCACGAATTTTGGAGGGGCATGTACGACATGAAAAAAACTAGGTTTTCCTGGATGAGTGCAGTGTTATAAATCGCCAATTTAACCCCTCTTCTTGCCTCCATTCTGTTTCAGATCTCGTCGTCGACCAGTGACTACATTCTTGTTCCTAGAACTCCTTCCCTATGCCCTGAAGCTCTCTGCCTCGATCTCCTTGAACGCTCTGCAGCTACAAACCGTAGTGTTCCCTACTTTCTCCTTGTCGGTTGTAGCTGTTAGTTGAGACTGTGAGTGTGTTACTCGAACTAGAGTTACCCAGTACCCTTTTCCATCTCTTTGTTTATTTTTATCAATTCCCATTGATTTTTCTTCATGCCTTTTTGGCTTTGCGTGGGTGTTTATAGAGAAAGGAAGGGAGGGGAGGTTGTGAAAAGTCAATATGGAACTTTGTTCTTTAATTGTGCTTTTCTCTTGGCCATGTATAGCTACGTAGATAAGGTTTAATTGTTGCCTCCTCTGTCTCTCACAGCAACACGTTTATGTTTAGCTAGCTAGCTTAGTTTATTTGTAGCAGTGTAGGAAGTAGGAAACTAAACTTGGTTTTCTTTTATTTGAAATTTTGCTGTTAGTACTTGAAGTCTTGAAACTTCATATGTATAAATATTAGTCAAAGGTAACTTACTCGTTAGCTAAAGAACTTAGTTAATAATTTATTTGTGTAATTAGAGATAGCCAGATTGCATAGTTTTTACAATTCCACCCATTATTATTGAATCGGTAGACTTCTTAGCTTGATACTTCTTGGTTTCCAAAATATTATATGAAACTAGTCGGAAAACAAAAAATACCACTTCGATGATTATATATGAGATTTTACTTGTCAGAGTTCTCTTATTTTCTTGTAATTGGTTTGTTTCTTTGTGATATCCATACTGTCTATTATTCTTATCAATATTGGTTTTAGGTTCACATCACAGTATAAGAATTTCAAGTCAGCAACTTGGTGAAAAGGGAGGCTATAGAAGAAGAAGGTATTACACAACTAATTAGAGGTTTTTTCTTGTTACCTTTTACATTTATGCTACACTTATTAGATCATTGAAGTCTAACTAGATACTTACACTAGGATGGATAAATCTTGGATGAAGAAGAAGAGGTTTAGCACAGATTACATTCAGGGTGTTAGATCTTTCATAAGTTTTATAGAGCAACATCTTGGTCACAACGATGATGTTCATTGTCCATGCAAACGTTGCTTGAACGTTTATAAGGAGCCACTTGAAGGAGTTTTTGCCCATTTAATGATTAATGGGATTGACCATGGATATACAACTTGGGTATATCATGGTGAGCCATCTCATTCTCATATGAACTATTCATTTTTTAACCCACATTATTCTAGTCTTACAATTTATTGAGTTTCAGGTTAACTAATGGCGCCTGGTCCATCCAATTCAAAGAGAGGACAATTCGCTAATGTGGGCAATGCTTCCATGGGTAAGAGAAGCTCATTATTAAATGGCCCACTAGCACCCAAAAAGTCTCCAACGTTAGCCCAAGGTGAGTAATAATATTTGTGCAAATCTTTTGTTTCTGTTAGGGACGTCTTAAACCCTTTGCCGTATACTTTTACTTGAGGGAACAAAGCAACCATGCCATATAAGGAGTTATGCTTCAAATGAGTGCTCATAGCAAAATTAAACATGAATTATCAATCAGTTCTCTACCGCCAGAATGTTCAGATGTCATTAGATTGAGATGACATTGTTTAATTACTCTTTACTCATGGTGTTTGTTTTTATCACTTGTTTTTCGGTGTATTTGTTCTTGTAGCAAGAAAAAAAGGCGTAGGTGGTACTTTCCATAACAACGGGACGACAACATCTCGTCAACAAATTATATTACAGGCTGTAGGTTTGCAAACTGAGATGGTTGGTGCTAGTACTGAACCAGCAGCTAAAGGGCCAAGAAGTATGGTACCTCCTTCGTCCAATGCTCCTAGTCCTGCTCCATCAACAAATATGAATCCTTCTGATCCTTTGGAGGAAGTTTTCGAAGAAAATGTCCAGCAAGAAACTGATGGAGGTCCAAGTGATGGGGATACCCAAAAGAAGAAAGGAAGAGGGCCCACACGAGGTGTTAGTCTTAACAAGCGGACTGAGAAGGCTGGAAAAAAGCCAGAAGTTGAGATCGATGGATTCTTGGGTCGACCGCTAAATAGGCAGCAAAGTAATGATATTGGCATCGTACTTGGTTTCATCTCACATGACTATTACTGGCCAATTGATAAGTCGAAAGAAAAGGGTACTATGCTGGAAGAGGTCATACTGAAGTTAGAGGTAATTGATATAATTATTATATATTATTAGTGTCCTTGCTACCTAATCTGACATATTGATTTATCTAATGCAAGCTGAAACTTGATATGGGAGACATAAGAGAAAGCCCTGTGGAGATGGACAAATGACTCGCTGTTACTGTCACTCTAGAAAATGGCCAAGTGCAACCACTTCCTAAAGCGTAGTATAGCGGGTTTGGGTTTTATTATCAACCCAGGTCCTAGATGTGATGACTACTCGGTGAATTCTTGTTATTTAGCGGTGAACTTTTAGTGCAACTCAAGCAAACAAAACACAAAGCAAGTAAACGGTTTGTTGTCAAGTCAAGAGAGGTCACCCAGATATGGATCCCCCTAGACTGCAGTTAAGTCAGATTGTAATTACCAAGTTCAGTTTTCATGAAAGTTATACTGCGGAAGGTTCTCAATTAGCCTGAAGTCTCGACTAAAGGTCTCCAGACCCTCTCAATCTGAGTCTCTAGCGGGCGACTAACCTCCACCGGAGTAAACAGATTGAGGCCCTAATGAACCAAACCTCCACTACCGAATTAACTTCGGTACAGAATAGCGAATTGGCTCCTCGACTAAAGTCACCAATTCGCCACCTTCGATTAAGGGTACTCTATCAACCTAGGCAGATATTCTCATTCCAGGTCAAAGCAGAAACGACAGGAATTTGATCAGGATTCAAGTCATTCAATCATTCAAACCTCAATCGAATATAATCAATTCACAAACTCTGTACTTGGGCTCATACAATCAGACCTAGCATACAAATCTAGGGTTCCCCATACCCAGATGAATGGGGAAACTACTCCATAGAGAAAGAAGCAAAAGCAGATTCAGACACGGAAATCATACTGTGAAGTTGGATTCCTGCTCCTGGACGTTTAATCGCACTTCTCCAAGCTCAAGACGGGCTCCAATGGTGTTGAAGATCGATCTATGGCGCTTGGGAACTCTGGTTCGTCGCTTTCTCTCTCTAGGAATCGATTTCTCTCTCAAAAACACGGAACCCTCTGAAAATTGGCCTTCTTCCTCTTTTATCAGCTGACCCCGCGATACCCGGTCGAAATACCCGGTCGGGTATTTTATGGTTCGACCGGGTATTATTGAAACGCGCCGTTCCACTAAAGGGGGAAATCCCCGGTCCAACACCAAAATCCCCGACCGGGGATTTAACGACATCGCCCGGGCCCCCTTTTGTTTCTCACGGGTGCCCGAGGGAGGAAATACCCGGTCGGGGCCAGAATATACCCGGTCGGGTATTTCTTCCTTTGACCGGGTATTTTGGTCCAGCAGCATCCTTTGTCCAATCTTCGCTCCTTTCGACCCGGAACTCGTTTCTCCGCCTCGATTCCAACGCCGGGACCTGAAATATGACATAAACACACAACCTAGCGTGAAATCGGCTTAAAACACGAGATTCCTCGTTACAAACGGCATCAGAATAGGGGTGAAAACATGTATAATTATCGGTCTATCAAACTCCCCCACACTTAAGCGTTTGCTTGTCCCCAAGCAAACCCAACTCAAACCAATGCAACTCTCCATACCTCTATAGCAACAAACAACCTCGATCGTTGGCAGAGGACTTCCTAGATCATTTAGCAGCTTACGAGGTCAACCGACGCACAAGTCATCACATAGCCTCTTCGGCGAGAAGGCTAGTCTCGAATCGGCATCATGGCAAATAGTGAACAGAGGACAAATGAATCGTGGATGAAGAGACTCTCACAAACAAAAGGTCATGGACTCACATTAATTCAAGGTGCTCAATTTTCTTTGTGAACATGGTTGGAACCCTTTTCTTTCTTCTTTTTGCTTGTTTTTCTGTTTTTCTCTTTTTTTCACGGGTTCCAACCTGTTTCTGCAGAAAACGGGGGCCCCCACCTAGCAAAGGTTTTGCGGGAGCCCGGCTCTTACCGGCCATGCCAGGAGCGGTTGTCTCGAGCCTCGTGCGGGGGAAAGACATGTAAGGGGCCTGGAGGTAGTAGGTGGAAATTGGGAACGGATTCCCGTCTCCCCTTACACACTTTCGCCCTATTCGCACGGGAGACGTTATTTTAAAGCACGTTTCGAGCACCTGTTACATTAAGAACATGATACAAGAGTCCATGACAGGCAGAGAGTCCACGACACCACACCATTCAAGGGTCCTAAGATCACTAATTCACTCAATCAACCAACACAATATGAAGAAGAAATGAGACTTCTTAAATGCATCAACATCCTCCATAGTGCTACACTACCTCCCTAGGTTGCAAATCACTACAGAGACTGTCAATTCAAAGCATACTGAGCAGGCAATTGCAAGGAACACGTACTTGGAGCCCTCAAATTTAAAAATTTGGACAGTGGACTAGGCTCCAAGCACACAAACAGAGCTAATGCAGTCAAAAGATAAACAGCCCCCCCACACTTAAGATCGACATTGCCCTCAATGGAGAAGAGGGAAGGAAAGGGGAACGATGTTACCGGTATGCACGGACTGCAGAAGACTGGAAATGGACCAGTCGGGAACACAGCACAGCTCAAGGGGAACAGAAGAGCTCAACCAGAATATGTTAGGTCCGATGTCAGCCCAATAGACATCATCCAGAACAAAGGAAACAAACCCAAAACCAAACCAAATCGCAATCCGACTCGAAACATAAGAAAGAAAGTCAAACCGTGGTGGGGTTGCCTCCCCACAAGCGCTTCTTTACCGTCTTTTAGCTGGACGCCCATGGTGGATACTCAGGGAGGTGCAGGAACAGGTGCCTCCAAGAGCGGATCCACATCGCTCTTGAGGTACAGCTTCAGGTGGTGACCATGCACCCGACGGTTGCAACCACCAGCATCGGTCAGCTCGACCTGGCCATCCGGCAAGATGCAGGCGAGTGAGTACTCGGATGGCCAGGGTGGTCGTGGTGCAGGGGGTGGAACCAGCTCGTAGTGGTCTCCACCTTTCTTCCGTGCAGGCTTAGCCACCTGCGGCTTTGGCCGCCACTCCTCCTTGAGCTTTTTGTTCGGGGGCGAGACTGGATGGAGTGGCGGCGAAGGAGTGATAGGCGGGTCCTGCAAAATGAGAGGTGCAGGAGGATACACGACAGGCTCGTGTACCTGATCAGAAATGGCATGCACAGGTGTGACAGCAATTATAGCACAGTGATCGAACTCAGTCACAGAAAAAGTAGCATGTTCATTCCTAGCACGCAAGATCAGTTTACCATCATGCACATCAATCAATGCCTTGGCGGTGGCAAGAAATGGTCTACCAAGAATCAAAGGCACATCCACATCATCATTTATGTCCAGGATAACAAAATCAACAGGATATGTGAATGCACCAACGTTAACAAGCAGATCCTCTATGATACCCCTAGGATGCACAACGGATCGGTCAGCTAGTTGAATGCTCATCCTAGTAGGGCTAAGTTCACCTAGGTCTAGCTTTTTGAACAATTTGTATGGCATGACATTAATGCTAGCGCCTAGGTCCGCCAAGGACTTTCCTACATGCATGCTGCCAATAGTAAGAGGGATAGTAAAACTCCCTGGATCCTTGCGCTTTTCGGGCAGCTTGTTCTGCAGGATGGCAGAACACTCCTCGCTCAGCAGCACTGTCGAGAGATCCCCAAGTTTCTTCTTGTTGGTGCAGAGATCTTTCATGAACTTCGCGTACTTGGGCATCTTCGACAGTGCCTCCACAAAAGGTACGCTGATGTTGAGCTGCTTCCACATTGCCATGAACTTGGCAAACTCAGTCTCCAACTTATCTTTATGTAGGCGAGTGGGGAAGGGAAGCTGGGGCACATGCTCCTTAACCACTGGTTGTGGCTTGGGAGCAAGGGCTTCCTTCTCCACCCGCACTTCTGCATCACCGGCTGGAAGTGCTGAAGCAGGTAGTGGTGCCTCCTGCCTGTTCGGGGCAGGATCAGCTGATGTAGGCCTGCCGCTCAGGGTGAAAATGGCATGTGCGGTCTCGTGCGGGTCCCGTGGATTGGGGATGGTGGTGGCAGGTAGAGTCCCCGGGGCCCGAGCAGTAAGCTGGCGCGCTAGGACGCCGACTTGGTGCTGTAGATCTTGCAAAATAGCACCCTGGTTCCTCTGCCCTGCCTCCAAAGAGGCTATGCTCTGGTCCACCCTCGCGAAATTCGCCTGGCTGGTGGTCATGAATGTCGCCAAAATATTCTTCAGATCAGCCATCTGAATTATCTGGAGATGCGGCTGCTGGAGGCTGAGCAAACTGGCCCTGGGGCTGCTGGAATGGCTGCCCTTGCCTAGGCTGGTAGGGCTGCTGCTGTGGTGGCGGCCCCTGCCTAGCCTGGAAGGGCTGCCTCTGCTGGAAACCACCTGCTGGTGCTGGGAAACCAGGTGGTTTGTTGGTGTTGCTGCTCCAGGCAAAGTTGGGATGCTGGCGCCATCCCTCATTGTAGGTGTTGCTGTATGGGTCCAGGAGCCGAGCATTTGCTATGAAGTCCACCTGCTCTTGGGGAGTAGAAGACTCCCTCATAGACTGACAATCCTCCACCAGGTGATTCGGGCTCTCACACCACTGACACTGAGCTACTGGAGGCGTAGCTACACCTCGGCCCGGAAGGAGACTGTTAGGCTGCTTCAATGTCTGCACCAACTCAGCCACCTGCTGCTCTAACCCAGATCTGGCCTCAATAGCATGCACACCCCGGTCCCGGGAGCTCCTGCCTCTGTTGTTCTGCCCCCAGGAGTGGTCTCGGGCAGCCAAGGTACTGATCATCTGGTTCAGCTCGGGTGGAGTCTTAGTAAGGATATCCCCTCCTGGGCATAGAGACTCAATCACCCTCTGGCTGTCTGGAGTGAGGGCGCTGTAGAAGTTCCCTACCGTGAAGGCATCGCTGAAACCATGATGGGGACACTGCCAGAAGTATCCCATGTACCGCTCCCATGCATCACGAAGGGACTCATCTGGCTCTTGGCGGAAGTGAGTGATCTCCCGTTGTATCTCCGTGGTCTTCGATGCCGGATAATACCGGTGCACGAACTTGTCAGCCAGATCGTCCCAAGAGGTGATGGACAATGGGGGCTGGGTCTCCAACCACCTCTTAGCATTCCCCGCCAGAGAATGGGGGAAGAGGTGAAGGCGGATTGCATCATCCGGAACACCATTCAGCTTGAACCCGTTCGTCAGCTGCAGAAAACGGGAAAGGTGTGCCCGGGCTTCCTCATCCTTCAAGCCATGGAACTGGATAGAGGATGTGATGAGCTGAATCCAGCATGGCTTGATCTCGAAGTTGTTTGCAGGAATGGGCGGATAGAGGATGACCGGGCGGATGTCAGCAATCCGTGGAGTATAGTAGTATTCCAGGGTGGGACCCGGTGGTGGTGGATGATGATGGTGCCCAGCTCCCTGGGGGTGTTGGTCGTTCCCCAGGATCTGGTTCTGAGGAGGTGGGTTCTGATCGCCTTCCATCTCGTACTCGTCCTCGGAGTCGCTGGTCAATTGGCCGTCTCGGCGCTCCACCGTAGCCAGTCTAGCTTGCTGTTGTCTCCGAAGTTGTTTGCAGGTGCGCTCAATCTCAGGATTCAACGGCAGTAAACCTCCCGACTGGCTACGGGTCATGCACTATCTGCACACAATCAAGCAATGCAAACCCGTGAAGGCACAAGTGGGAGAAACAAAAACTCAATGCAAAAATGAAAATGCTAAAGTAACAGAAATCACTTTTCTTCAACAACCTAGCCGTCCCCGGCAACGGCGCCAAAAACTTGACTCGCTGTTACTGTCACTCTAGAAAATGGCCAAGTGCAACCACTTCCTAAAGCGTAGTATAGCGGGTTTGGGTTTTATTATCAACCCGGGTCCTAGATGTGATGACTACTCGGTGAATTCTTGTTATTTAGCGGTGAACTTTTAGTGCAACTCAAGCAAACAAAACACAAAGCAAGTAAACGGTTTGTTGTCAAGTCAAGAGAGGTCACCCAGATATGGATCCCCCTAGACTGCAGTTAAGTCGGATTGTAATTACCAAGTTCAGTTTTCATGAAAGTTATACTGCGGAAGGTTCTCAATTAGCCTGAAGTCTCGACTAAAGGTCTCCAGACCCTCTCAATCTGAGTCTCTAGCGGGCGACTAACCTCCACCGGAGTAAACAGATTGAGGCCCTAATGAACCAAACCTCCACTACCGAATTAACTTCGGTACAGAATAGCGAATTGGCTCCTCGACTAAAGTCACCAATTCGCCACCTTCGATTAAGGGTACTCTATCAACCTAGGCAGATATTCTCATTCCAGGTCAAAGCAGAAACGACAGGAATTTGATCAGGATTCAAGTCATTCAATCATTCAAACCTCAATCGAATATAATCAATTCACAAACTCTGTACTTGGGCTCATACAATCAGACCTAGCATACAAATCTAGGGTTCCCCATACCCAGATGAATGGGGAAACTACTCCATAGAGAAAGAAGCAAAAGCATATTCAGACACGGAAATCATACTGTGAAGTTGGATTCCTGCTCCTGGACGTTTAATCGCACTTCTCCAAGCTCAAGACGGGCTCCAATGGTGTTGAAGATCGATCTATGGCGCTTGGGAACTCTGGTTCTTCGCTTTCTCTCTCTAGGAATCGATTTCTCTCTCAAAAACTCGGAACCCTCTGAAAATTGGCATTCTTCCTCTTTTATCAGCTGACCCCGCGATACCCGGTCGAAATACCCGGTCGGGTATTTTATGGTTCGACCGGGTATTATTGAAACGCGCCGTTCCACTAAAGGGGGAAATCCCCGGTCCAACACCAAAATCCCCGACTGGGGATTTAACGCCATCGCCCGGGCCCCCTTCTGTTTCTCACGGGTGCCCGAGGGAGGAAATACCCGGTCGGGGCCAGAATATACCCGGTCGGGTATTTCTTCCTTTGACCGGGTATTTTGGTCCAGCAGCATCCTTTGTCCAATCTTCGCTCCTTTCGACCCGGAACTCGTTTCTCCGCCTCGATTCCAACGCCGGGACCTGAAATATGACATAAACACACAACCTAGCGTGAAATCGGCTTAAAACACGAGATTCCTCGTTACAAACGGCATCAGAATAGGGGTGAAAACATGTATAATTATCGGTCTATCAACAAACTTTGGGACTGGTTTCAAAAAATTGTGAAGGATAGAAGGAGCAAAACAAAAGCTACTCATTATTCTATCAACAAGCAAATGGCAAGGCAAAACAAGCCTAGTTATCTAGATGAAGAGACGTGGAAAAACTTGTGTGACCATTGGGACACTGAAAAAGTGCAGGTATGCCTCTTAAACTTGCAAGTACAGAGATTAACATTAGATGAAATTGGTCACTTCAAGTACGAGCATGTCACAGGCAATTGCTCAGATGAATGCAGCAAATCGGGGTCAAGTGATGAATCTAAACACTGAGGGAAGAGCAGCCTATGTTTGCGTGTATCGAGAGAAGGTTATCTACTTTATAACACAAAACTATGTTTTCTATTATGACCAAATATTAAGTTCTTGGTTGTTTTGTGTCTTATGTGCATTTTAAACAGAAAGCACAGCAAGTGAGTGGTGAGCTGTCAAAGATGGAATTCTTCAAGTGGCTGGATACCAAGGATACTGGAGTTTGGAGGAACCCACACAAAAAAGAACAATATGTAAGTTTGACTTATGAGAAGTAACCATCTGGTTCCTTCTTTAAAAGCAAATGTTTATTATATTCCATTCGTCTTTTACCTACTGCCCATTGTTATTTGTCGTGCATTTTATCATTTGTTAGTGATTCTTGTTCATCTCCTCATATGAATTTTGTAGGAAAAGATGCAGGAGCTTGTTGATAGTTCTAAAGATAGTGATAAGCCCAATTCTGAAGATCAGGCTTTTCATATAGTTTTGGGTTACAACTCGGGATATTGTCATGGACTTGGGTATGGACAGTCAGCCCCATCTAGGAGGAGAGATAATGTGGATGCCAACTATGAACAACTATTCAGGGATAAAAGCTAGCTACAAGAACGGTGTGCGAATCTTGAGGAGCATGTGACTCAACTTAATGAAAAACAAGCTGAGTCTAATCAACAACTTGCAGCGACTACTGACAAATTGACAAGGGTAGAAGAAGAACTTGCAGAATTTAGGAGGATTATGGCGAACCTTCAAGCTAGAGGCAACATTTAGCTAAACAGGTAAGAGAAGTTCTTAAGTTTCACTTGAACTCATTATGATGGAGACAAATGGTTGGATTTTAGCGGAATATAGTCTACATCAGGGTTGGCAGCAAAAAAGTATTGAAATTGACATTATGGTAAACACATTGCTAGACAAGGGATATGTCTCTATAAGTAAGGAGGACTTACCCTTCAAATTTTATTAAGCATCTTAATAAGCATGGATCATTTCAATGTTGAATGTGTTTGAATGATATATATATAGTTGTTTTCCCAATATGAGGTATTCTCATTAATGTGGGTCTTGAAGGAGACAATTAACTTGTGCCCTTCATTGTTTTTTTTGTACAGATTACCTTTGTGATGATTAGTATTTTGGATGCACAGTAGCTAAAGAAGCCATGCTTAGCTAACTTAGAATTTTGGTAAAACTACTCTTTAACTTTTTTATTGTTTCTTTTGAACTTGTGTTTTTGTATACCAAAGTTATCATATTAAGGTGCTTCCTTACTGAATTTTGCAGGTTATCAACTAGTGTTGATCTTTTTGCCATGGACAATGATTCGACAGCATGTACATGTCGTGAAGTCTGTTCCTATGATGTGCATAACTCTAGATATAGGGGCCACTAATATTAAGATTCCAAATGTTATGGATAATTATATATGAGAGATTGAGATCCTAGTAGTACTAGTAGTATATATGGCTTGTATAAACGACAACGGAGCTACCGATTTGAACTATGTTATGAGCTATAAAGGACTTGTGTTTATCTAAACAGGTTGTTATAAATACAAAAGATCAACAAAAGAAATTAACAACAATGCAGGTTAGTTTTGGCGACGAATAAACTTTTTGTAACGGTATATTTCGTTCCAAAGAAAGTTTTATAGATTCAGAAAATCAGCGACGGTGTGTACGTCGCTGAAGGAGACATACTATTAGCGACGACAAAATTCGTCGCAAAAAATAAACTTCTCGCGACGAAATAATTTCGTCGCAGAAAATCGTACAATCGCGACGAGTGAAGTCGTCACCAATAACCACTTTCGGCGATGACTAACCTCGGTCGCAGAAAATAGATAAACAGCGACGAAAATATCCGTCGCAAAATCTTTTGAATTATGCGACGAAGTCCTCCGTCGCTAATGTAACATTTGGCGACGAACCTGTCGTCGCGAAATGTCTAACTTTCAGCGACGAATGTATGCTTTTCTGCGACGAACTTGTATTTTCCGTCGCAAACCCTTTTGCGACGCTGTATTGGCGACGACCTTTGGGCTTCTTTTGCGACGCCAATATTCGTCGCCGATATGTTTTCGCGACGGATTTTATATTTTCCGCGACGATTTTTTCCGTCGCAAAAAATGAAGTTTCTTGTAGTGATTCCCTTCTAGGACCTTGTAATTTTGAGTTCAGAGAACCGCCACAACAACTCGTTACTTAAGGCAGAAGGGCAACCATAACTAAATATAATTCTCATCTATGACCCTTGTAATTTTCAGTTCGGAATCCCCCCCCCCCCCCCCCCAAACCAATCTTTACTCAATGCAGAAGAGCAACCACGAGTAAGCATGATTCTCTTCTAGGACATTGAACTCAGTTTGAGAATCGCTACAAGAAATCTTCAGTTAAGACAGAAGGGCAACCATGACTACGTATAATTCCCTTCTAGGACCTTGTAATTTCAGTCCGATACTTTCCAGTACCAATCTTTACTCAAGGCAAATGGGCAATCATGACTAATCATAATTCCCATCTAGGACCTTGTAATTTTCCATTTAGAAAACCGCCACAGCTAATCATTACATAAGGCAGAAGGGCAATTATGACAACATAATTCCCTTCTAGGGCCTTAACAAACCAAATAGGCTCGTATTCGTGCAAGCTCACATTATTTAATAATATGTTTCGAATCTGTCGAAGACCAATTAACAATGTTACCTTCTATGAACTCTGTCAAATCTAGAAGGATTCTAAACACTTCATTTAGAACTAAAGCGCTGAAACAAAACCAACAAATGTTTCATAAGAAACATGTTTCCTTCATATTACTCCCAAATATACATGACGCTACATAAAAGATCTCTCCAAAAAAAAAATTGACAGAAGGGAAACGAGGACTTGCAATGTTTCACTTCACAAAGAATACAATTCTGGCTTAGATAATGGCAGCAAACATGATGTGAAACAGCTCTCATACCCAGGCATATTGATGGCAGGTTAGATGGTTAACATATGCAGAAGAGTGATCACAAGACATGGTTCTCTTCTAGAACTTCCTTTCAGGTGCTTGCTTAATGAAATTTTTGTCAAGTAAACAGCTATAAAGTGCAGTATTTGGCAAATAAAACTAGTGCTTATGAAAGAGGAATAAAGAAACTAGAATTGTTCATATGTAACAAACCAATATGTGATTCTGGAACCAACTTTAATCACACATTACTCACCTTGATTCCCAAAGTCCCAAATGCAGAATTGATGAAGCAAATGAGGCCGATAGGGCTTTGCCAAGTCTTCTACAAAATAATTTCGAAGGTGATAACAACAAGGTTGAGTCAGGTCCTACCCTCCGTGGTCAATGAGTCGCAAAACGGATTTGTCAAAGGCCGGGATATATCTGACAATATCCTCATTGCTCAAGAAGTTATGCATTTTTTGAAAACAAAGTCACAGGGGAAGGACAAATGGATGGCTTTGAAGTTGGACATGGAAAAAGCATATGATCGAGTGGAATGGGGGTTCCTCTTTGCAGTTATGGAAGCGTTGGGTTTTGATTCCAGCTGGATCAAGTTAATTAAAGCTTGTGTAACAACTGTGACCTTCTCAGTGATTCTTAATGGCAACACCCACGGATACTTCCGCCCGGAACGCGGCATTCGCCAAGGTGATCCACTCTCACCCCTTTTGTTTGCCCTTTACACTGAAGCATTCTCTACAATGATCACCTATGCCATTTCATTATAGCAGCTGCATGGACTTAAAATTCATCGACTTGCTCCCTTGACGTCCCATTTACTATTTGCTGATGATACATATCTGCTTTTGCGAGCCTCCACCACTGAGTGCGCACAGCTTGGACAACTTCTCTCCTTGTATGAGGCGGCCAGCGGGCAAAAGATTAACCTGCAGAAGTCCAAAGTCTGCTTCAGCGCCAATGTCTCCGATCAGGAAGCTCTAGACTTGGCGGCCAGCTTGGGAGTGGATGCTATAGGAGAGCTTGGCAAATATTTAGGCCTACCTGCCCGTATTCAGAGATCCAAGGTGGATACCTTCAGGTTTGTCGAAGAAGCCCTAACCCGTCGTATTCACAACTGGAAAACAAAGTCACTCTCGTTGGCGGCAAAGGAGGTAGTCATCAAAGCAGTTGGGTCAGCAACACCAGTCTATGCCATGCTCTTGTTCCGACTCCCATCCACCTCTTGCCGTCGTATGAATGGTCAACTCTCCAGGTTCTGGTGGGCTGGACAGGATAAGGAAAAAGGGATGCATTGGATATCTTGGTCTGCCTTGTGTGTGAGTAAGTTTCGTGGTGGTCTTGGTTTTCGGGATTTTGACCTTTTTAATGTTGCAATGCTAGCTAAACAAGCGTGGAAGGTTCTTCAGTCTCCCAACTCTACCCTTGCTCGACTGTATAAAGCTCGCTACCACCCACGTTGTGATTTCCTATCGGCTTCGACGGGTACTCGCCCTTCATGGGCTTGGCAAGGCGTGATTGAGGGGCGTACTCTTCTACAAAAAGGGCTGAGATGGCAGGTTGGGTGTGGTACTGCGATTCGTATTGTCGGGGATCCTTGGCTGCCCTCCTCCCCCCCCCCCTTCTTCTCCTACCCTTCTTCCTGGAGTTATCCTGTCTAATCCCTTTGTTGCTTCACTTATTCATCCGCTCACCCGCACTTGGAATACTGACCTGATTCGCTCTTGCTTTTCCTGTGATAGTGTCAAATTGATTCTGTCTATCCCACTTCCAGCATCTCCGCAACCAGATAAAATTATTTGGCATTATTCTGACTCATGAATTTATACTGTGAAGACAGGTTATCACATCCTCTCGGATGAACGCTCAGAGGTGTATGACACGCTTCCATCTCACTTAGACACCAAGTTTTGGAAGTCTCTCTGGAGTTTACCTATCCCTCCTAAGCTGAAGTTTTTCCTTTGGAGGGTCGTGAGAGGCTTGCTGCCGTGCCTGGAAATTCTGCAGAATCGATCCTTGAGTCCAACTAGTCTTTGCCCTGTATGCTCGGATGCTAATGAATCCATTTCACACTGTCTGTTTGACTGCAGGGTAGCTCGGGAAGTTTGGAGATTAGCTGGGAAAGAAAATATTTGGCTGGTAATTGCTCACATGCCCACTGATTTGGCTTGGGCTCACCTCTTCTTTGGCTTGCAGTTACACAAGGTCGAGCTGGCAGAACTAGTGTTCCTCACATGGCGACTTTGGAAGGGACGATGTTGGGCTTGTTATGATCATATCCAGTATCTACCCGCTCCGCTCCACAGACAATTCACCCAACAGCGAGATGAATGGGTGGCGGCCACTTGGGTCGAGTACCACAGCAAGCTGCAGCCCCGTCCCCTCCCCCAGGTGGGTTGCTTATACGATTCGATGGCGCTACTAAGCGAGATGTCGGGGGAAGTATTGGCTTTGTTGGTTTCTCGCCCTCCGACTCTCTAGTTTGTGCATTCGGCAAGTATTATGAAGGTATATCGGATGCATTTCTGATGGAATTGTTAGCTTTACGTGATGCAATGGATTGGTGTTTAACTCGTGGTGTGTACTCTGTCTGTTTTTGTGGTGATTCGCAACTGGTGATTCGCCGTGCTATGGAGAATGATGTTCATCATGGCCGAGGCGGGGCGATCCTTGAGGAAGTGCTACTGATGAAGTCCTCTTTCTCAGTACTTAGTTTTGTTTTTTCTCCTCGTAGAACTAACAGGGCTGCCCATTGCGTGGCGAAACAGGCTCTTGCATCGGTGGATCGGCATTTGGCTGATTACCGTTTTTTATTTTTCACCTCATTGTAATTCCCTATCTATTAAATATCTATCTAAGGCAAAAAAAAGTTGGCCGGTTGCAATATGATAATAGTAATTAACAAAGCTTCAAGATTTAAATGTCAATAATCTTCTTTTTTCTTATATTCTTGTCATTATTATATATTAATGGAAAAATCCCAAAATACACATATTTTAAAAAAAAATCTCAAAATACACATGTTATAAAAAAATTTCCCAAAATACACATGTTTGGGCATCACCGTTGTTGTCAACCGCAGTGAATGCATTCACCGCGGCTGAATAAAGCGGTGAATGCATCACCGCAGTTGACGGCCGCGGTGAATGCCTGACGTAACACTAAAACTTCAAACAAACATAACTTTGCGCTCGGTTATCCGATTGTAGCGAATTTTTTTTATTCCACATAACTTTTCAAGATCTTTCAATCTGAAATAAGACTTCATCCAAAAAAAATTATTTGCTACCCCGAACGAGCAATTTTTCGATTTTGACAAACTTTGGAAGATCATAATTTTGTGCTCCAAAATCCGAATATCATGAAACTTTTTTGATTTTGCATAACTTTTGAAGTACTACAACTTTTAGTATAACCATAATTTTGTAAAGTATGTGGATTTGTGAAAAGTAAAGGCAAAGTTATTCCCAAAATCCCGTATACCCAAAAATACTTGTTTTTTAAAAAATTATTTCCTAATCAAAGTTGTAGTTCTTAAAAAGTTATGCGCAATCAAAAAACACTTACAACGTTCGGATTGAGGAGCTAAAAGTTATGTCCTTCCAAAATTTGGAAAAATCGAAAAATTGCTCGTTCGGGGTAACAAACGACATTTTTTTGAGATGAAGTCTTATTGCAGATTGAAAGATCTTGAAAAGTTATTTGGAATCAAAAAAAAAAATTCGTTACAATTGGATAACAGAGCGCAAAGTTATGTTTGTTTGAAGTTTCAGTGTTAAGTCAGACATTCACCGCGGCCGTCAACCGCGGTGATGCATTCACCGCTTTGGTCTGCCGTGGTGAATGTGTCAAGAACCAGTTGCTCCCAATAACTCGAGTTGTTGGGAGAGGTTCAATTCTGGATCATATACCACATACTAACACACCCCCTCAAAACGAAAGCCACCATATATGGGCTTGAAGTTTGCACAGGCATCAGACACCATGTGCAAACAAATGGGGGTTACCGGGATTCGAACACAAGACCTTTCGGTTACAGAAGGCTCTGATACCATGTTAACTTATCGTAGCGAAGAATAATCAAGCTAGAAACGAAATCACACAAGTATTTACGTGGTTTCCTTGATCGGTGTGATCAAGACTAGTCCACGGCCGAAGCTATCAACTCTCGTATTAACTTGCTTACGGCATTGTTACAGGTTACAATATATATATGTCCATAACCCTAGCTAGCCGACGTAGATAAGAGGAAGAGGGTCGGCTAGGGTATTTAGTCTAACCTAGGCCTACACTGCTAATTACATAATGGGCTTAAGCCCACGTACATGAGCATGCATAACTCAACAACTCGAGTTATTGGGAGCAACTGGTTCTTGACATGGTATCAGAGCTCACCAGTTCAGATTCCGATCGGATTTCTACTCGTCTCAACTCCACGAATTATTCGTTATGGGAGTTTCAATTCCGCGTGTTCATCCAAGGCAAAGGGTTGTTCGGATTGCTTGATGGCACCTCGGCCAGACCCACGGTACCGCCCTCAACCGAAGCTAACGTGCTGAAGTGGCTTCAGAACGATGCTCGGGTCCGCTCCATGATCATGAATTCAGTTGATCCTTCGATCATCCTGGGAATGCGTCTTCTTCCAACCGCTGCGGCCATGTGGAAATCTCTCGCAGAGACCTATTCCACTACCAGCGCCAATCGGTAGTTCGAACTCGAGGTAGAGCTGGCCAACCTCCATCAGGGCGAGCTCGATGTAGCGTCGTATTTCAATGCGGCGCGTCTCCTTTGGACTGAGCAAGACCTGCTCACGGCGTCCCTTCTGACGCAACCGATTCCCGCCGAACTCCAGGCTGAGAAGACCAAGATTCGTTTGCTGCAATTTTTGATGAAGCTCCGCCCCGAATTCGAGTCACTGCGGGCAACCCTCCTGAATCGTGATTCTCTTCGGCAGGAGGGAATTCTGGCGGACTTGATCCGAGAAGAAACCCGGCTGCGCACGCAGGCAGCTCTCGATGCTCGACCAGGAAGGGCGGACGTCGCGGCGTTCAGCGTCCAACGCTCCGCGCACCAAACTGCTGCTGCTCGTCCCAACTCTGCTGTCTCTCGCTCCCCAGCGCAGGCCCAGCAGTCTCCTCCAGCTGCTGACGACGAGCTGCATGACGCGGCCTATGCAGCGTACCAACCTGGACCTCGACGTCCTCTCTCGGAGGTGGAATGCCACCACTGTCATGAGAAGGGGCATACCAAAAAGCTGTGTCGTAAGCGTAACTTTTGCGTTTATTGCAAAAAACGTGGCCATATAATTTCCGATTGTGAGTTGCTGCAGGAACGGATGGGTGATGTTGATAATCCGGGTTCTAGCGGTGGTCGTACTGGGCGCTATGATAATTCTCGTGGGCGCTCTCGCCCAGCTTATGCCACTGCGCCAGCTCCCTCTACTGATGGCGTGCTTGTTACTCCTGCTGCTCTCGAAAATATGGTGAACAAGGCCATCTCCTCCGCTTTTGCCAGTCTTCAGGTCACAGGTAAATTTCGAAAATGGATTCTTGATTCTGCTTGCTTTAATCACATGACCGGTGATCGTCGTTTTGTTAAAAAGGTGCAACCTGTTGATGGCCTTTCGTTACAAGTAGCTAATGGTAATAAACTTCAGATTTCTGGTGTTGGATCAGTTAATGATGATCATGTTCGGCTGCCTGATACTTTTCATGTTCCTAATTTGGTGCCTAATTTGATTTCGGTGGGCCAACTTACTGAACAAGGTTGCCGGGTTACTTTTGCACCTTCTGGTTGTGTTGTACAGGACATGAAGACGGGGAGGGAGCTCGGGAAGGGTAGCAAACATGGTCGGATCTTCTTGATGGATGAGCTCGTCACATCATCTCCTTGTTCTTTGTCGGCTTCTAATTCGGTGTCTAGGGTACCGTCATTTCCTGTCTTTTCGAGTCTTAGTGATCAAAAATTTCAGTTGTGGCATGCTCGATTGGGACATCCCAATTCTGGTAGACTTGTAACCATGTTTCGTCAACAGCTATTTGGCTCATCTACTAAATTTGATCGGTTGTCGGATTTTACTTGTCAAAATTGTGTTCAAGCTAAAACCACCCGTATATCCTTCCCTTCGAGCACTACAGTTATTACCGAGCCTTTCCATCTTATACATACTGATCTTTGGGGACCTAGTCCAGTGACTTCTAGACATGGTTATAAGTACTTTGCATTGTTTATCGATCATGCCACTCGATTTACATGGGTGTATTTTCTTCGTCTCAAATCCGATCTTTTGCCCATTGCTACTGAATTTTTGCAAATGATTAAGACTCAATTTGATAGAACTGTTCGTGTAGTCCGTTCTGATCCTGGGGGTGAGTTTAGTTCCACACCTTTGCTAAATCTTTATGCATCCCTAGGAATTCTTACTCATAAGTCTTGTCCAGGTGTCTCTCAGCAAAACGGTCTGGTATAACGCAAAAATAGACATGTTCTTGAAGTTACTCGTGCCCTTCTTCTCTCGTCCCATGTACCCTCTTTTTTCTGGCCTGAAACTGTTGATACAGCTGTTAGGTTGATTAATTATCAGATTACTCCGGTTCTTGGTCAGTCGAGTCCCTATTTTAAGCTGTTTGCTAAACATCCTCCATATTCTCGTCTTCGTGTTTTCGGCTGTCTGTGTTTTGTGCTTCTTCCTCGTTCCGAGCGTACTAAGTTGACCTCTAAGACTGCTCGTTGTGCCTTCCTTGGGTATAGCGACATCTACAAGGGGTATTTGTGTTATGATCCTGATCTTCGTCGCATTCGTATCGCCTGTCATGTCGTCTTTCTAGAAAACCTCATGTTCTACTCTGCGTCGTCCACTACTACTCCCTTGTTTGATACGTCCCTTGGACGCCCATCTTTCTCCGACACTGATGATGTTGATGATGCTCTCATTGATCTGGACCCGCACCCTGATGATAGCCCGCCTCCCTCCCCACCACCGACACCGCCTTCGCCGCCGTCTCCGCCTTCACCACCTGCTTCGCCGGACCTGCCACCACCTCCTCGTCGCTCGTCGCGTTCTACTCTTGGGGTACCTCCTCCTCGTAATAGTAATTATGTTTCATATGGCGTTGATGCTCTTGTTGTTCCCACTCGTTACTCACAGGCACATGGACAACCGGAGTGGGATAATGCTATGACAGACGAGATTCGTGCTCTTCTTGCTAATCAGGCATGGGTTATCGTACCTCGTCCACTTGATCATCCGGTGGTCGGGTCTCGCTGGGTATATGCTTTGAAATTTCTCCCTGATGGTACGTTAGAGCGTCACAAAGCTCGGGTTGTTGCTCAGGGCTTCAGTCAGGAGTTTGGTGTCGATTTTTATGAGACTTTTGCACCGGTGGCCAAGATGGTCTCTGTACGGACTCTCCTCGCGGTGGCCTCGGTTCGGCGCTGGCCTCTTTACCAGCTTGATGTCAAGAACGCCTTTCTGCATGTCGATCTCAAGGAGACGGTTTATATGGAGCTTCCTCCTGGCTATTTCCCACAGACGGACATTCCTGATCCTGTCTGCCTCCTTCAGCGCTCACTATATGGTCTTAAGCAGGCCCCGCGTGCATGGTTTGATAAGTTCCACTCTACTGTGTTGAGTCTTGGGTTTCAGCAAAGCCAAAATGATCCCTCTCTGTTCACTCGACGATCTGAGCGAGGTATTGTGCTTCTTCTTCTGTATGTCGATGACATGATAGTTACTGGTGATGATGAAGTTGGGATCAAGGCTTTGACTAAAGGGCTACATGAGTCCTTCACGTTGAAAGAGCTGGGGTCTCTCTCGTATTTCCTTGGACTTGAGGTCCAACGGTCTTCTGGTGGTATTCTTCTGGGTCAGAAGAAGTAAATTGCGGATCTTCTTGACTCGACTCGGTTCGCAGACTGTGTCCCCGTTTCTACCCCTATGGAGCTTAATGTGAAATTAGGGAGGGAGACAGGGGATTTATTGCCTGATGGTGGTAAGCAGTATCGGAGTATTATCGGGAGTCTTATCTACCTTACCTCGACTCGTCCCGATATTGCTTATGCTGTTCAGATCGTTGCTCAATTTATGTCAGCTCCCAGGACTGCTCACTTAGCTGCTGTTCATAGACTTCTTCGCTATCTCCAGGGTACTCGAGATGTTGGGTTGTTTCTACCTGCGACAGGTTCTCTGGTGTTGCAGGCATTTTCTGATAGTGATTATGCTGGTTGTATGGATACACGTCGCTCTACGACGGGCTGGTGTGTTCGTCTTGGTGGATCGTTCATTTCTTGGAGATGTAAGAAGCAGGATCGGGTTTCTAAGTCATCCACGGAAGCAGAGTACAGAGCTATGTCAGATGTAGTATCTGAACTGGAATGGCTTCAGCGACTGCTTACAGATTTTGGTGTTACATGTGCAATTCCGATGGAGTTATATGTGGACAACACCAGTGCTATTCGGATTGCTACCAATCCAGTTATGCATGATCGTACGAAGCACATTGAGGTTCATGTGCATTATATTCGGGATTTGGTTCGAGATGGTATCATTCGCATTTACTATGTGAAATCTGAGGATCAGATTGCAGACCTGCTGACGAAGGCCTTCACTGTTAGTCGACATTCTTATCTCGCGGGCAAATTGATGTTGCGAGACCTCCATCAATTTGGGGGAGGCTGTTGAGTTATGCATGCTCATGTACGTGGGCTTAAGCCCATTATGTAATTAGCAGTGTAGGCCTAGGTTAGACTAAATACCCTAGCCGACCCTCTTCCTCTTATCTACGTCGGCTAGCTAGGGTTATGGACATATATATATTGTAACCTGTAACAATGCCGTAAGCAAGTTAATACGAGAGTTGATAGCTTCGGCCGTGGACTAGTCTTGATCACACCGATCAAGGAAACCACGTAAATACTTGTGTGATTTCGTTTCTAGCTTGATTATTCTTCGCTACGATAAGTTAACAGAATGCATTCACTGCAGTTGACAACAGCGGTGATGGCCAAACATGTGTATTTTAGGAAATTTTTTTATAACGTGTGTATTTTGAGAAATTTTTTTAAAAACATGTGTATTTTGGGAATTCATCTATGTTAAAGTCATTCAAATTAACAAACAATGATATCAATTTTAAAAAGGAGATATCAAGGTAGTTTTCTAGCTTTTATCATTAAGAATGTCAAAATATTTTTTTAGATAACGATGATATAGTATTATTATAAGAAGGTCAAAATATTTCATTACTTAAAAGGATTAATTGCATGGTTGGTCACTAAGATTACAAAAAGCGTTCATGTTTGGTCACTCAAAATATTTAAATCCATTTGTGGTCCCTAACTTTACAAAAACCGTTCATTTATGGTCATTCTCCGTTAGCTGTCGTCCAACGCTGTTAACGGCGTCCGTTAAGTGATGACATGGCTGACGGATTCGCCTAATCAGCACTTTTTAACCCGAAAATAGACTGACCCGACCCGCCATGTCAACTAAACCTAACCAAACCAGACCCGACCCAACCCACCAACCCATCTATCTTATTTATGTCGCTTTCTGGCCACAAGAATCCTATCATCTTCCCAAAACCTTCACATCTCTGTTTTCTTCTCATCCCCTTCTCCTCTGCTAATGGTGACACCTTTCTGTCATTGTGGATTGGCATCTGATCTCAAGACGAGCTGGATAGAGGCGAATCCAGGGAGGAGGTTCTACGGGTGCAGCAAGTCCCCGTTTGAATCCAATTCCCTCCTTTGTTTCAACTCCATCCCCTGTTTCCCCCCTTTCCATGAGCTTCTTCCATCACCAGTCATGGAAGCTCTCCAAGGTCACAACAATTACAATCACACATTCCCCACCGATTTAACAGAAATCAGGACCTCCCTCTCCCAGCTCATACTAATGGTGGCGCGGGCTCCAACACTCTCGATTCCGTCTTCTCCTTCTGCAGCCACAACACATCAACGCCGTCGGCGGCCAAAACAGAGCCTCTCGGTTCCTCCGTCTACCTCCACCAGCGAGACCTCCTCCTCGGTTACTTAAAATGATCATCCAACAAAAAGATCACTAACATTTGCCTTTTATACCGCTTGTTGTTGAAATTCAAAATGTAGGAGTAGGACTTATGCAAGGGGATACATATTAACTCATATCAAACTCTTTTTTATAAAACTTAATGACCCAATATTATAGGTATTCCAATATAGCTGGTATCAACTTTTTATCATCAAGAATCTTCAATAATCAATAGATGCTTTTTATTTTTGCATTTTTGTGAAGCAAATTCAAACACAAAACATAATCATATATTGAAATGCAATTTTCTTGATAATTTACATCATTTTGTCACAAATATTGTTGGAGGTTAACCTGGTTACGGGATTTGTGATGTACTAATAACTAGCGTGGGCCCCGGCCATTTGGCCAGAGGAAGGTGAGGTATGAAATTTGATAATGTAATGGGGTGTATAGCTTATTGTTGTATAGTTTTTTTTTTTTTTTTTTTTTTTGGAAACACGTGATAAAAATAGTGAATTTTAGTAGAAAAGAGACATGAATGATGCAACGAATCAAAAATCAGCCTTATGCACCAAATCAAGTGCTTGTTACCTTGTGAAACAATATTGTTTCTGGTAATATGATGAGGTGGAGTAAGTTTTATAGAAACCGAATACCAGAAAATCGAATAAAAAATCGCCAATCCCGCCGGTTTTTGGGAAATGAGCATCTCACAATCGTTGCTAGCTTTTACTCGGCCCGTTTGCCTATTAATTTGCTTTATAAAATTTTCATCTTGTCATCATTGTGCTTTCTGGTTTTTTGCCAAGCCATGATAAAATCTAAAGAAATCAAGAATGAACAACACGATTTGGGATAGGAACCACCGTTCCTGTATCCCTAGAAAATGGTGGCAAACACGGACTCACCTGCCAAACTGGTTTGGATTGAGATTTTTATCGGGTATCAGGGAACCATGTGATTATAAATTAGACCTGATCAAAACGTGCCAAAACTTGAAATTCAGCCTGTTTAACCGACCCATGCCAAACTCTAATTATTCTTTACTTTTAAACTTTCTATTTGAAAATAAAAAATAATGAAAGAAAAAAGATGACTGCAATTCGCCATTTGCACATCACTGATTCGGGAATAAAACTATAGAATTTTGAAAGGAAACTGAAAATGTTTAGGATAGTTTTAATGTTAAAAATAACCAAATAGATCTTTCTGTTTAGTTTTTTACTAACAAATACCAAACGATTCCCTATAATATACACTATAGTTTAATCATTATGATATCAAATAATTACATAATATATATTTGAAATGATAAAAATTGGACTAATTGGGTTGGTCGAGGTTGAACCATTGAATAACTTTAAAATACATTATATTTTAGTCACTATGATATAAAATAATAGCATAATATATATTATGCTAGAGAAAATAGCTTGTTTTAGAATGGCAAACCCATGATGTTCATTTGTTTTACTTGATAGGCAAATCTCGTGTAGGTCAGGCCCATTCAACTCTTTTATTTTATGATTAGCGGTTAGCCCATTAGAATCCATGCATTAGTTTATTGTTAATTTTTTTTTCTTTTTAGCAATAAAAAGGAGTATTGTTTTTGCCTTTTCATTTATATTTTACCACCACGAAGAAATAAAAGGACTTAAAGAAAAAAATTGACACTCCTGGACCCGTTTAAATCCGCATGTGTACGGTAAGTTGGCCCGTTCCACAGAGAAAAAAGAAAAAACTTGACACTCCCTATTCTACCCTTCCTACAAACACTCCTGTAGCAGGGAATTTGAAATGGGGGAAGGGTTTTTTCTCTCTGTGATTATATGTTTTTAATTTAAAAAGATACAATAAATGTACTTAGTGTGATTGGGTATGATCTTTGCTTTTCTTTAAAGTGGTCATGGTTCGAATCCTAGTAAATGTCTTTTTAATGAATAAAAAAAGTAATTGTGAAGACCAAAATGTCCTTCCTACATTTACTCTGGATGCAGGAAATTTGAAATGGGGCTTCAAGTTTTCTCATTTGGCATTTATTTATTGTGTAGACTAAACTTGGACGGCAGCAGAAGAAAAAAAACGAAAAGTAAGGATGGAAAAAATATAAGAAACCATAAATATTCGTCTAAATCTGACCTAATCGGGTAGTATAAAACTCGAATCCAAAGGATTTTCATTGGGTACGGGTAATCCGAAATTGAATATTGCGGGTAAGGGGTAGCATGGTTTTCTCACTATCCAACCCGAACTCGCCCCATTATACACATGATATGTATTTTGTGTAGAAATGATCATTAATTTTCTCAACGTACTTTATATGTAGCATACAAATACAATATTTTCAAGAAATTGTGTTGTTTGAAATTAATATTCTTCATTCTAGTGAATCATTGTCGTACTTTTTCACTAATGTAATGTGAGTATATGCGTAAATGTTAATATGTTGGTAGGACTTATAAAGTGAATTTATTACCCGTGGATAATTGTGGATATCCAAAACCCGAATGGGTATGTACATGTATTTGATTTTCTACCTGATTCTAATGTGGATATGTGTATGGATAAAATTCGAACTATTTTGGATAGAAAAGAGATATGCACTATATACACCCGACCCGACCCGACCCGACCCGACCCATTACCATTCATAACTAAAAGCCCAACTTGTATGCCCATAGTATGATTATGGAATAACAATGCAAGGGATATACCCAAGTCATATAGCCTGAGCTACTATTAGGTATTATGTAAAAATGCAGCACACAAATCTCATATCTGGGTTAACAGTACGCAGCACACAAATCCCATATCACAGTTTAGAAGGAAATAAAACTTGAATTATAAAATTCTACAATTTGTTAGTGGCATAAAAGCATTGTTATAAGAACCGAACCGAAACAACGGCCGAGCCAGTATAACCGTCAAAACAGTTACGATAGAAGTTCGGTTCATTGCTTGAACGGTTATTGATGGACCAAACGATTTTTCACGGTTCAACATAAAATCAGAAGAACTGACACGGTTGAACTGGTCCACTAGTTCACTATTTTAACAAAAAAAAAATGCTTTAACATAAACTAAGACCATCAAATCATAATTATTAATTTTATATATGCTTCATCAACTTTATTGTCGACTTTACGTTGTCTACTACCTACTAGAACCGTACTTTTTAATTTGAATTAAAAAAATGTGGTTTCTTTTGTGATATGGTTGGAATGATTTATTAGATATTTTGGTGATGATATGAATTTGAACTTGTTTATGGACAATGATAATTTCATTCTTAAATTAGTGTAATATACAAGTCTTATATGTTATATATCATGAACGGTTCTATCAATGGTTCACCAACGGTTTTGTAACGGTTAACCGTTGAACCCTATACCACTAACTTTTTCAGTTCAGCCTCCAGTCCGGTTCTGTAAACAAAGCATAAAAGATTCTTTTATTGACAGATCGATTAGTATCGAATGTCGTTACTTTAACTTATTGTAAACATATCTGTCTACTATTTCGTCTAACTATGATATAAAAAAGTATTCCACAATTTTAGTGGATTGCGGGAGAAAGCCCAAAATTCACCGGAAGAAGAAAAAAACGAAAGCCCAAGTGACATGGCCATAACGCCGATAGTAGTTCATGCACCGAAATTTGGGAGAGGAGAAGACTAAAAAGCCCTTTCTTGCTTTGCGGGGAGGGCATGAAAATCCCAATTGAGTAGGTCCCAAGGGAGAACCTCTTTAAAATTTAAATATGTCGGAGAATAATTGAGCAAAGATCAAATATACTTCATATTTGTTTCTGGTTACATGAACTTTCTGAATATCAAAGAAAACAAGATTATAGCGTTATCTGAATCGAACCAAATCGTATCATATATCCTATTTTCATTTTCTAAATACCCTCTTAAGCATGCACTGCAGAGAGAAGAGAGGGAAAACAACTTATAGCCTCATCTAGGGGTGTTCAAATGGTTATCGTGGTAATAACCAAACCTATTAAGCCTAAATTTCATTAATCATGGAATAAAATGTCTTAACCAAACCGTCCAAATTAACACGAAAACCAAATTAACCAAACTAAAGTTTAATTGGTTTGGTTAATCGGATAATTGGATTAACCAAATAACATAACATTACATGAAAACAAACATAAAGTATCATTTTATAAAAGCAATAATAATAAGACAAACCATCCATAATTATCATCATTATTGGAGTTAATACATCATTCATCATCTCTACACCTAATATAGGTAGCTTACAACAAACCCCTTAACATAAATACATACCAATAGCACTCATCAAGAAGTTAAAACTCTCCTACAAAACACTTAAACTATACATAGTTTGATGTGGTTGTCATGGTATTGTACGTAATCCTAAAGTCTAGTAGTTGTCCAAAATGTTTTGGTTTAGTAAATATAGGTGGACCCATTTAATTTTTTATCCATAACGTTTTGGTTTGTTGTGCACATGGAAATAAAATAGGCTATCACCAAAGTTTGTTTGGTTGGTTGCATGGAAGTATAAATAATTTTGTATATTAGGTGTATCATTAATTGGTTAATTGGTTTCATTGGTTAGCAGTGTTAAAAACCAAACCAAACCACCTAAACCAAATAAGCTAAATTATTTAACCAAACCAATTATCCAAATTAACCAAACCAAATTAACCGAATGCTACTGGTTATATTTTCAAAAAGACCGGACTGGACCGGATCAATTTGTGCCAATTTAACCGGACCGGACCGTAGTTACCACGGTAACCAATCCGTTTGAACACCCCTAGCCTCATCACCATAAACCTCTGCAACCTAGCTTGTTGATTGAGCACAAGAACTAAGAAACTCCTATGTTTAGGGTCCATGCCTCTTGCTTGTTTCAGACACTTGTTAGCTGCTTGCCATTGTCCTACTTCTATTCCTGATGAAATGGCGATAGAAGTACTGTTCTTTCCACTGTTTGTATGAGAATCCCTTCGTCAAGAATGAAAGTCCTACTATGGTGATAGAGAAAAATCATGGACACGTTGGTCTCTTTGGTTCATAAACTGAAACTCCTGTACTATGAAGCATAAAAAAAGCACTCTGCCAGAACGAAGATGAACAAGAAGCTAGATTCCTCTGGCCTTCTCTTTACAGCATGTCTTTCCGATTTTGGGGGGAAGGTAAACAATGAAAAGTGGGAAAAGGGAGGTATTTTAGAATACCTCTTTTGATTGGGCTCATGCATGTATCTATCTATCTGTATATCCATCGATCTGTGCTCCAGATACAGACACGAGCCACAGAGTTGTGTGTTATTTGTTGATGAGGAGGAAGAAGAAGAAGAAGAAGAAGGAGATACCAGTGCTCGAACCCACAACCAAGCGATGAGATGTTTGGCTGCCTTGCCTCAGCGACAGCCAGAGCACTGGTGGCCACACTGCCGCAACCTTCTACATTATACTAGGGGTACTTTTTTTGCCAATGGTCAAAGGGTTTAACCCGTGCTTGTGAGACTTTTCTACCGTGACGATCAATAAAATCTTTTATTAAAATTCAAATTGATATAGAGATGAATTTTACAAATATGAAACAGTTGAAACCACGGTTTAAAAACAAAATATTGTGATATTGACTTATTTGATATGGCTGTGAAGAACGGAGATCAAGCCCAGTGCTCGTCTCCCAAAGTTGCTAATAGATTCTTACGATCAATGTATGTGAAAAGGATCTGATTGGAAAACCTGTGCCTATGTTTAGTGAGGCTAATTCTAAGAAATCGGAGAGAGAGAGTGTGATGATGAATTTAGATTCAGATTTAGCTTTGAGAATGTCCACAACCGATGAACACAATGTTGAATCTACGTACTTGACTGGTATGAGATTGCTTAGGATAAGTGGGAGCACTCGAATAAGCTAATTCTTGTGATCGTGAAACGCCGCAAATGTCTACATGGATGGACACTAATGACTAATGACTTCACTAATACGCCAAGTTTGATTACAATGAATTATAAGGGCAAGAATACTATTGGAGAATGCATCATGGAGATGTCTTGTCTTGCTTCCAAACTTAATATTTTGAATCTGGATCGAGTTATTTGATGGTACGTCCAACTAAAAATATTATGAATTCTTTTAACAACGAGAACACGATTTTCAATAAAAAATTTAAAGATTGATAAATTATCATAAAATTATCAAATTAGTACATCCATATACTGATTGAATATGACCCATTTGCATACTTTACATGTATGATCGTTTCATAATACATTGTTCACATATCGAGCACAAGACCGCTTCATGTAACACAACAATACTTACGTCACTTCCTGTGTAGCCATAATCAAATTTACATACTTTAAACATAATGATCATTTAAGAATGTACATCTCATCATATCGAACACAAACCTTTTCATGTAAAAACAAACACGCCAACAACACTAGCGTCCACTTTCTGGGTGGCAATAGTCAACTTTTCTTTGTTAATGAACCTCAAAAACTGCTGCTAAAAATTATGAAATTATAACAAATCAAAGAAAATGGTCAATTTCTCTCCTTCGTGATTCGCACTCCCAACGTTGTGGTGTAACGCGTTGTTTTTGTTTCCGTTCTTTTGTTTACTAATTTCTTTGTTGTACCTATTTTTTGGTCCCACCCCACCTTTCTCTCAACGTGGATGGGCCTACTCTTTGCTTATATTTATATCCATAAGGTTCTTTTCAAATTGATTGAATACAATTTGATTCGTTTGAAACATTAAGTGCGCCATTTTAATTGAAGGTCAATCAATTGATAAATTGCATATAATTATAAGCGTACCAGATTTTTACATTCGTACAGTTAGCAGGAAACGAATTTCTAATAAATGTTTTTGTTAAACCTTATATTATTGAAATGTCATTGGATGCTTGCGTGAATTATCATCTGGGAAACGGTCTTAGTTGGCTTTTTTTCTTTAATTAAGGAACAAGGTTTTGTAAATCATAATGAAAAATTCAAATAAATTATTGTAATGATTCAAGATAACATGGTAGTAGTACTAGTAGTAATAGAATTCTAACGGTGGCGGTGAAAGAAATAATTGATACGTTAATGATTGAAAGAGACAGTTGATTGCAAAGTAAAACTCATTTGTCGTAACTGGAAGGACACAGAACAATGATAAAAAGAATTGCATAGCGATGCTTAAACAATTTATTGTAGTGCCAAGTATGAAACAAAATTGACACAATCGTCGGACAACAATGCCCTAAGCAACCCTCACAGGGCTCGTAACACTAACCATTCAAACAATGATAATAATCATAATTCATCCATATACTGAACATAATAAAGAATTAGTATGGACATTGGTTAAGTACCAATGTGAGGATTAGCGATCACTAAACCCTAATTAATATAGTCGCTCAAACAGCCCATTAGGGATGACAATGGGTAGAGTCGGGTGCGGGTTTACCTTATACCAACTCCTAACCTGTCGGGTAGAGTTTTCTAAAATACCCGACCAAATAACCACCGGGTATGAAAATTATATAACCATACCCTACCCACCGGGTAACCACGGGTATTCGGGTAACCATGGGTACGAATCCTAAACTATGAACTTATACACGTATATACATATACATAC
Organism: Linum tenue; assembly: GCA_946122785.1. NCBI lineage: Eukaryota > Viridiplantae > Streptophyta > Magnoliopsida > Malpighiales > Linaceae > Linum > Linum tenue. The sequence continues at coordinate 21,308,262 of CAMGYJ010000002.1, read as the reverse complement.
TCTTGTCCATTAAAAATTCTCAATAATTGTAACTATTCTAGCTTCAACAATCCACACAAATAAAAACAACAAATACATAATAATTGTTCTTGCTTCTACAATCCACACAAACATAATAATCGTCTACATCTTCATCATCAATAATGGTAGCTAAACTCAATTTCTCAAGCTAAAATAAATTTCTCAAGGGAAATTGATCATTTGGTTAGCGGGACGGGTATAACGGGGCGGGTATTATCGATTACCATACCCGTACCCTACCCTTTATTTTGAAACCGGGTATTACCCGTACCCGCCCCTTAACCCGTCAAAGCGGGTAATTACCCTCGTTGACCGGTTATGGTCGGGTAGGGTACCTATGGTTACGAGTTGGATTGACATCCCTACAGCCCATACTGGGAAAAGCTCAATGGGAAGTTAACAACAGAAAAACGGTGCTACAAATGGGACACATGTGGTGGAGCCGCTCTCCAGCTGGGTTCCAATCACAAGAATCCATTCACCTACGAGAAAATAATAACAAAAGAGCAGCTTGCCAGCTCGACTCGAAACCAAGCTGCTGCCGGCTGCGGCGCGCGGCGGGAAGTGTCCTTCCTTCTGTTCTTCTCTGTCTCGCTGGCTAATAATTAAATCCTTCCTTCAGTATTCTTGCCATTGTTGGTATTTGATTGTTTGGGTTTAGCCAGCCAGCCAGCAAACGCGTGCGCCGGCGCCGGCCTTCTTTTGGGTGTTTCCGGTGGACTTTATGTTTTTTGGCAAATTCCGGTGGACCATATATATTGATACTAAATTAGCTGGCGATTTTCCAAATACATGATTACAAAATACGAGTCCATGTTTGTCAAGAAGCTTTATCTCCATATGGAGGTTATGAATTCATTCCTCACATTCACATAGACATAGTAATGCGAGTTGTTGGATTGAGCTGACCGCACGAGAGTACACATAAGTGGAAAAATATAGCGATTGGTATCAATGCGGTTTGTTTGTGGTTTTGGACATGAGGTTAGAACAGATTAAGAATCCTTATAGGTTTGGGGTAATAATAATTTAACATCGTTTCCATGGATGGAGTCGGGATTTGATGTTCGGGGATAGAATTTCTTACTCGGCGCACATCTGCAAAAAAAGAAGTAAAATTTAATCAAAATAATAAAAGGAAAATTATTTTTTTAGTATTATGATACTTATATTGTTTAAGATGATTAACATCACTCAAAAATAATATGCAAACTAAAAAATGTTAACATGGCAGGTTCAATATAAATTAGAAAAAGAAATAAACAACGTAATACTACATATCTGTTATAAAATAGCAAGGAAGAGGAACATACACAAGAGTAAGAGTAGAGACACAAGAAGAGAGGGGGAATAGAGCTTTCTTATTCATGTGTTCCTTAGTACAAGGAGATCATCTATTTATAGGCACACATCACATAACCTCTACATTCTTACAATTAATATACATGAATGTGAGAATGAATGTGAAATAGAAATGGGGTGGGGGGTTACATGTAACACTCAATTGTGCATCTAATGTGTCATATGAAGAAATAAATATAAGGAGATGAGTTACATAGAACTTGTAACATACCATGGAGCATCTAATGTTGGTCATCCATAATAATAATAATATTTTCATAACACTCCCCATTGGATGACCATTAGACATGAATATGCCTCGTTAAAACCTTACTAGGAAAAACCCTGTTGGATAAAATCCTGGTGAAGGAAAAAGAGTACATAATCATCATAATTCGCTATTTGAATCTGCCTCGTTAAAAACCTTACCAAGGAAACCCAGTGGGAAAAACCATGGTTAAGGAAAAAAGAGTGCAGTGCGTATATGCTCCCCCTCATGACAACATCAAAGCATAGTGTTGTGAACAAATCTTTTAAATATTGTCATGGTAAGCTTCTTAGTGAACAAATCTTCTAGATTGTCACTTTATGCATGATCCATTAGGACCATTTTCTTCATACATGGTCTTCAAGATCATTTTCTATGAATATAATCCGCAACCACAAGTCATTTAGACGTGTTGGATCACAAATCTTAACCAAACAATTCATAACAAGTCTCATGAATTGTTGACCATTGTGCATGATCAGATGATGTTGCTATTGTGATTTCTTTGGAATCTCCATGAGATACTTGTACGACCATAAGTAAACAAATTACTCATCTATGATCCTCATCGTTACCAATAGGTAACAAAATATAACTTAATGAAGTATAGCAATATACATTTTCGCTCTAACGACAGTGGCATACAGTACTTCAGGACCTAATAAGTCGCTTCTATCTCAAGGCCTAAATTGATCTTTGTTCACTTCTAGTGACCTTATGATCATTTGGCTGTTGAACGTATGCAATTTTTTCCATACAAAATTGTTCTTTCACTTTTCCGACATTGTCGTCTTGATCCAAAAAGAATCTTCTTAAATCCTCCATGTTCAATTTTCTTTCTTTAAGCAATCCATGCTATATGAAACTCTTCTAGAGTTCAATTTTCTTTCTTTAAGCAAACCATGCTTTATGAAACTCTTCTCGAGTTCATATCAACTAAAACATATGAGATCATTATAAAATAATGTCTCGACTCTTTCTTCCAAATAACTATAAAACTTAGCTAACATAATTGTATGCAAACAATTACTTCATACCACAAGGTCACAAGCAAAAAGGCACGTCATACACACAACATCACTTAACCAAACCACATTCATAAATCAAACTCATAACTAAAACCACAATATCACGCACATAAGCCTATATGTCATTACACAATCACACATGCCAAATGCAAATGCTCTAATGCACTTTATTCGAATTTAATCACGCAAGGCTTATTCGACCACTTCATTTAGTAGATATTCACTTAGATGAATATACCATATTCATCCATTTTATCTCAATCCATACAAAGGATTGTTTTATCGATCGATATTGTTCTCGAGAACGTCACATGTTTGCTTCCGACAAACTAATCCTTCAGGGATTTTCTTATAAATATCATTATCAAGTGATCCATACAAATAGGTTATCACAATATCTACCAAATGCAAATTTCATACTTTTTGAACTGCCAAACTATTTAAATTGTACAACATAGTTGCATCCACCACAAGAGAGTATGTCTCTTCATAATTGATGTCAGGTTTCTACCAGAAACCTCTCACGAGAAATTGTATTATATCTCTCGCAATTTCCATACACATTTGCACAAAACCTATTTGTATCCCGTTAGTTTTACATCTTCAGGTGTAAGGACTTCTGGTCCAAAACTTATACCAAATAGCCTAATGCTTTCTTTTATATTGGCCAATATATATTCCTTTGCATGCATCAATAGACTTTTACTTTTGATCCTCTTTGTATCTATCACGTTCAGTGCTGCAGCATAATCAAAACCCTTGTCGACAATAAATACACTTCGGTTCCAAATTTTTTTTATACAAGCCAATTAATTGAGATCTCTTCATTTTAAAACGTTCAGGTACCTACTATTCTTCTGGAAATATGATCTCAATTTTATGACTTGACTCTACTAGAGCTATTTTATCCTCGAGTTTACCATCTTAATTTATAGCTCCTTCTTTTCTCGAGGTTTTTATCTTTGGAACCGATTGGTCTACCACGCTTCATGCGCTCGTTTAGACTCATTAGATTATCCAATATGGACATCAATTTGTATTGGAGCATTCACAACTAGGCATGTGACATAATCACTCCTTTTAATGAGTAAAAAGGCGTTTGGCAATCAATACGTTTTTTTTTTTTACTCCATGAATCACCATATGAACTTCGGGTTCATGTTTCTTCGTTTTAGGATTAAAATGAGATAATGATGATTCCAACTCACATCTATGCCCCAGTGTTTACTTTTCTCCCCCTTAACGTTCGAAAAGTAATTCATCAAAATGATGATATTCGCAAAAAGAGTCATGAACAAATCTCTCATTGCAATGGAAACCATGTCCAACATGAGTTTTCATGGAACTCATAACGTGCTGTGGTGGAGCAATTGGGATGTATTCTGCACACCCAAATTTTTTAGCAATTTAAATGTTTGGTCCCTGACCAAAACCATTTGTATGAAAGGGGGGAACATATGATAACTTGTTGGCTTCATGCGAATTAATGATATTATATTCCTCGATAAGAGATCGATAAACTTAGCTTGTTCTCATAATAGAAGTTTTGTTTGATTGGATAATCATCAAAATATATCCATCAATCACCAACGAATCTCGCAAACATCAGGTTGCGGTTAGATAACAGACATATATGACAATATAGTTGATGCATCAATCAAAATCATAAAATTCATATCTGATTTGCACGGCGAGTGTATTTTTCTGCATACACTTTTATAAAATCTCAACATATTCAATTATTTTCACAAGTGAGTACATTCTCCTCGAGGCATTTATCACATAATCAATCCTTTGATTGATGAATTCTCTAAACTCTCACTTAATTTCCGTATGATATCTCAATCATTTTCGAATCTGTATCCGGGAGGTATGACCGGACATACCAAAACAAAAAGTTATCCGATCTTGCAAACTTCTGGTTTACACTTTCATATGTACTAATATACATGTAGTACAAATTTCTCCAGTCAAGTATATGTTCTCGTAGAACACATTTCTGATGCAATATCAATTATGATATTCGTTTCTGCGAATATCTTCGACTGAATTATGAATTCGGTAATACATCTTCAATTGACAGTTTAGTTCATTCACGTCTCAAAACATTAGCTCTTCTGGAGCCTTCACATATTCTTGTACTACATTTTGGCCATGAAGCACTTTCTGATTCGGTAAACTATTGTAAGCGAATATACATAGTGATAAGAATATTTACATACTATGAATATCACCAATATATTGTTTAGTTACTTCAAGTAACAAAACACAATCTCTTCCGGAGCTTTTCCTTACTTTCATACTATATGATATAATACCAGTATTGGCTTTTGCAAATATTCATTCTATACAAAAGCATACAAAATAATAATAATAACATCAATATATATATGTGTTTCATTACACATTTCGACATATGAAGGTTACGGTATATGATCATGACTTTTGCTACATGAGTTGTCATCCTCATTTATAATTATTTTATCTTTCACTTCCGGTGAAAAGATACATTTGTTGATTGTCGTTATCCAAACAACAAATTATATTAATATAATGGTGTGTCTCGATCCATTCACTTTTAAGAATGGTTTGTTTCATTCGCTTCCAGGAATGAAACAACACCCTTTGGATCATATTATATAATATTTCTCATCACAAGTCCAATACATTTTTCACCTTTAACTAACAAGAAATTAACTTACACTTTGTAAAACCTCTAAGATAATATTGCTACTGCAGGAGCACATATAGATTTTCATTTTCCTTTCAAATGATTCTTGGACCAATAAAAATTCTTTTCATACATCGGGTACAAGATCAATGATTTTACCCCATCGCAATGGTAACTCATATTCCAATATTTTAGTTACCAGATCCACTTCTTTCATTTGACACATTTTTTCTTCATTTTTTCCACTTCTGGGGAAAATGAGATCTTTAGACTTTCATTTCTCTATATGTCGAATGTAGCAATCGATAAGTCAACCCATAATGATTTTGCTACTACAGGAGCAATTTTCATTATCAGATAATGTCCAAGCACAAACTCCATGTTACGAGATCGACATATATAAAATAATATGAACAAATAACATGATCAAATAATCCCTCAAAGACAATGAGATAGATAAACATACTAACAAGAAATGGCATGAAAATTTGCATACCTTGATCGTGTTGTGATCTTACTCAAGTATATGTGATTATGTAGAGAGACAATGACCAACCATTACTTTGGCAGAGCTCGTGCTGATAACGTGTTATAAAATAGCAAGGAAGAGGAACATACACAAGAGTAAGAGTAGAGACACAAGAAGAGAGGGGGAATAGAGCTTTCTTATTCATGTGTTCCTTAGTACAAGGAGATCATCTATTTATAGACACACATCACATAACCTCTACATTCTTACAATTAATATACATGAATGTGAGAATGAATGTGAAATAGAAATGGGGTGGGGGGTTACATGTAACACCCAATTGTGCATCTAATGTGTCATATGAAGAAATAAATATAAGGAGATGAGTTACATAGAACTTGTAACATACCATGGAGCATCTAATGTTGGTCATCCATAATAATAATAATATTTTCATAACAATATCAATGTTGTGTATAACACGTCATGTTTTCATATTTTAAGAATGAATATCATATAACTCCTATTAATTATGGGATAAATAAGTAAATTAATAATGCATTTGAATGTTGTGTTACTCACTCTAGTTGTAGAATTAAAAACATGGGCCATGAATAGTTACTCCTATGAGACGACTAAAACTATATAACCCGATTGATTGATATGGAAAAGTAAAAATCTTTACTACGATGCGATAGCAATCCATAAACTTTTACACTCAAGTTCTTTGTACTAATCAAACATGTTCTCTCTAAATTGGACATCTGCAATCAATGCACTAGGTAGCTTGCGCCACAAAACTCTCCACGAGCCTAGTTAATTTAGTCCCCACAAATCATACATCTAATTCTGCAAATTGCTCACCTTTTATAGCAAGATGCCACCCTCTCCACGAGCCTAGTTAATTTAGTCCCCATAAAACACCTATGGAGTATGGGCTATGCACAAGGAAATCAACTGTAATATATGCAGCAGACACTTTTCCTGAAGAACAAAAAGATGGTAAAAATTATTAGGTAAGAAGTAAGAACTTAACTAACTGGCACAAGTAGTTATTGCCAACCAAATTCAGGAGTGGAGGGGTCAATGAGCTGTTTTGTTACTATCTTTCGAAATTGAGAGCCCAGCCAATAAGAACATCTACTCTATATATTGACATCTCATGGTAGGCTTTTTCATTTGACAATTTAAGGTAATATCACTTGCAATTTTCTAAAAAGTTGAAAAGCATCTGTAGAGTTGTTTATTTGTGTATAAAGCAAGCGAACTTAACAGTTGTATAAAAAGGTGAACAAACTTACTATTCATGGCCAGATGATGAATTAGTGGGGTTATTTCCCAAAATATTGCCTTTTTTTTAATTTACCACCAATATGGTGGTTTTAAATTTATTTACACAGATATTGTGTTTTTTTTTGGAAAGAGATGAGGGCTCGCAGGAGACTCAATTTTAATACTTTGAAATGCGGATCCAAATTGGATTTGTGCGGACCCGCGTGTGACTGCTGCGGCTCGCGTGGGACTGCTGCAGAAACGCATGGGCTCGGCGTACCCGCATTAATCTCATGCGGATTCGGCCCACAGTGTTTTACCCACTCCAGCATATATTTTCTTCTACATTTCCTTTCAGTATCACCACCCAAAAACTTCTATAAAAACGAGAGGGAGGAGCTCTGCTGGTTCCTGCAAAAGATGGCTAGGTAAGAGACATTTATTTTTGTAATTATATTATTAAAATGCTATTATAATTTTTTTTTAGTTAATAATTAGTGCATTTGTTTGTTATGTAGTGATTTTAGGAAATTTGAACTAATTGTTTGGTGGAAACCGGAGAAAGTAGACGACAATTCTGGCGTTCATTTCGTTGGTGTTAGAAGGTTTCAGTTGACAGTTCCATATCGGGTGACATATCATCAATTTTGTGAGAATCTAATCCCGAGAATACGGCGTAGAGACATAGCAGTACAAGATAGTGATATGATCACAGGTTTCACTTACCGTCTTCCATAATGGCAGAATGGTGTTCTATTTCATTATGCGATGCCTATTGTGTATGATGATGGTTTGAATGTGCTTTTCGATTTTATGGCACAAAATCCTTATTGTTTGGGTGCTAAGGTACATGCTGAGATTAGTCAGGCTGATCAGGGTGAAGATGATACATGGAGTGTGCCATCTGACCATGATTATGAGGACGACGACGACGAGGAGGAGGAGGAGGAGGAAGATGGGAAAGAAGAGCAGCCTAACTTTCCTCCATATTTTTACTTGCAGGCTGCTGAAGAAGATGATGAATTATCATATGTTGATTCATATGGGGTAATTCCAATGCCTATCGTTACTGGTTTTGAAGGGGAATTCTACAAAGGCCAGATATTTCACTCGAAACAAGCTGCACAGGTGGCGGTTAAACACCACGCACTACAACGCAACTTTCAATATGGCGTGGTGGAGTCGTCACCTTCAATTTGGAAGGTTAGATGCTTGAAGCATAAGGATGAAAATTGTCCTTGGATGGTGCGGTTTGGATGTCGAGACGTTGGAAGTGAATGGACTGTGAGGAAGGCCGAGTTGGTGCATTCTTGTAGCAATACGACTCAACCGACAGATCATCGCCATCTTGATGTCGACGTTATATATGAGTCCGTGAAACATTTGGTACGTGCCCAACCTAATCTGAGTGTTCTAACTGTGCAAGCCTAAATGAAAGATAAATTTAATATGCAAGTTACTTATAAGAAGGCTTGGTATGGGAAACAAAGAGCATTGGAGAAGTTGCATGGAAATTGGGAAGAATCCTATGATTATTTGCAAATATTCTTGCGGGTGGTAAAGAGAAAAATGCCAACATCAGTTATTGATTGGGTAAGAGTTCCTTCAGCTCAACCAGGTCATTCGATCTTTCAGCGAGTATTCTGGGCTTATGGACCTTGTATATATGGATTCAAGAATTGCCCAGGAGTCATGGTTGTTGATGGAACCTTTCTTACTGGAAAGTATAAAGGAGTGCTACTCATGGAGAGCTCATTTGATGGTCGGAAGAAGATTTTTCCAATAGCATTTGCCATTGTGGAGAGCGAGAATACTGAAAGTTGGCCATGGTTTATAAATCGCGTTCAAGGTTTGACCGATCGAAATGACGTATGCATCATCTCAGATAGACATGCGGGACTCTATGAAGCCATGGGTGACATCGGAAGAGGTTGGGAGTGGAGGTGGTGCATGCAACACTATGCAAGCAACTTGAAAAAGAAGACAAAAAGCAAAATTATGTATACCCAATTGGTTCGAGTCGGTAAGTTTCTTCATCGTTATTGATTGACACTCCAGCATATTATTTATTTTAATTTAATATTATCATGAATTTATCTAACTCTTGTGGTTATTTATTTTGTTAGCCCGAGAAAAACGCTTGGAGAAGTTCGATCGTCAAGTTGAGCAATTTAAGAAGATGGCCACTGAAAGAAATATTTCTTGTGATAACTGGGTGGATCAAAATCAAATTCGTTGGAGTTTAGCACATGATAACTATAATGGTGGGACTCGATGGTCTATGATGACGACCAACATGGCAGAGAGCATCAACGGTGTTTTCAAAGGTATTCGTTCACTTCCTATAGCTTCTCTTGTGCAACATACTTATTGGCGATTATTGGAGAAATTCAATAAGATGAGGTTGGAGACAGAAGCACAAATCAGAAGTGGACCTTCACAGTACACCATCAAGTGCGAAGAGAAGATGAAGACATGGTCACAAAAGGCAGTGGGACATTCCGTGACGGGGGTTGATCGACGTCAGGGCATCTATGTAGTACAGACTCCTCCCAACAATTTCAACATGACGGGTTCGAACACACTCACAGTGCATTTTGATGAACCCAATCGAGCAGGATTTTGCACTTGTGGAAAATTCCAAGGAAATAAAATTCCTTGCTCTCTTGCCATTGCAGCTTGCAACCGAATGGGGGTTAACCCGTATATGTTTGTAAATGACATCTATAAGCTGGAAACGGTGTTGGCTTGTTATGGGACAAGTTTCACACCTCTTGGTGAACCTAAGGGGTGGAAGAAGCATAATGATTCTACTCTCCATCCTAACGTGCACATGATTAGGAAACCAGGGAGGCCACGAACAACAAGAATTCACAACGAGATGGATTGGCCAAGAGAGGAACTAGGTGGACATGATGCATCAACTTCTGGTGGAGGAGCAAGTGGCAGTGAGAGGCAACGAAGAGGAAGTGGTAGACGTGCGAGAGGTGGTAGAAGAGGAAGTAGTGGTAATAGACGTGGTATGTAATTGTTTGATGTTTGTTATTGTTTTTCGACGTATATGTAATGGGTTGATGTTGTTATGGTTTGAACGTGCGAGTGTGTAATTGTTTGATGTTTGTTATTGTTTTTCGACGTATATGTAATGGGTTGATGGTGTTATGGTTTGATGTTAGACCACCATAATACATAATAATCATACATGACATGAAATAAATAGTCCACCATCATACATAATAATTCTACATGACATGAAATAAATAGTCCACCATCATACATAATAATACTACATGACATGAAATAAATAGTCCACCATCATACATAATAATACTAACGACGACCACCACGACGACCACCACCAAGAGGATCCACAAGATGACCGCCAGTACCACACAACGGTGCATGTCTGTCCCGTACTAGCCTGCCCTGATCGTGCTGAGACTGATCACCGTCATCCTGATCCTGTGTACCGAACAAACCATCTATCTGAGACTGGGGATGCTCGTCTGGTGCAGCTGTCTGAGACTGAGGATGCCACATCTGGTCCAAAAAATTATCGTCCCCATCTATGGTGTCTCTCCATCTGTAGGGTGAGGATGGTATCGGTGATGCTGCTCTGGGTGAGGATGTGTATCCGCACCTAAAGCAGCAACCCCGGCCACCATCATGTCGGCCAACTCCATCCTATCGTCTGTGGACAACTCTCCTTCCCGTAATCTTAGCTCAGCGTACTCAAATGTGTCATACTGCAAATTTATTTAATATATCAAACTAAGAATTTCAATTCACTAAAAATTTTATTTTCAAATAATAAATTACTAACCGCTGCGTTAATTCCTGCTGCTCTCCGTGTGACTGCACGTCTAGTAACATCTCGATACCACTCGAGATGCTCCGAGTGGTAGGCTAGAGTCTCTTGAGTATATGGCCTAGTCGCTATATAATCATGTCGACGAATCCACAAATCAATCGACTCTCTGTTGGCGTGCATCAATCGCTGCCCTCGCGATGGCCCACGAGCTGTCTGGCGAAGAAACCACCTAATCTCAGCCTCAGGAGCTGGGTGATGAGGCTCGTTCTGCATCATGCCAAACTGTCAGAGTACCCGATCTGGATGGTGCCACATCACTACTGAAAAGCAGATAAGTGGAACCACAGCTCGGAAGGTATCTGACTGGGGAACGGAACCCCTAAACTGTAGGTCTCTCTCCTAGTAAGGCAGCCACTACACAGAAAGGTGGGCACATTATTACAACTTAGTCTAAAACAAACTAATGTGAACCAAAAACTATTCTGGTTTTGAAATGTTATTACTAACCACGATCGTCTCCAGCTCGTCAAAAAACAACTTATAACTGAAGAGCTGGTCACCATGCTGACGGGTCATGGCCGGAAGCCATCGAGCACCACGTGGAGATGCGTCCGCTGTAATAGGCTCATCCGTCACTGTATGTCGGGGTGCTACCAATGGGAATCGCTCCCACTCCCAGAGCTGCAGCAAGGCGACCCAGCCACCAAGGTCACCTCCGGTGGAAGAGGACTGCGTCAGATGCAGAACCGACCTACCCATCTCACGGTACAGGTAGGCTAGAACAGCTGCTCCCCAAGCGTAGCCTCCTGCGGTCCGCCAATTCTCCAATAGGAGTAGATACTGCAGGTGAACTGTAGCTCCAGTCCGATCGGGGAACAACATAAACCCAATCAAAGATAGGGCATACGCTCGTGCAAACTGCCCTGTAATCTCTGCTGATGCATTTGGCGGCAGATTGTTGAAATGCTCCCTAAGCCAACTAAGCTTAACGACACCCCCGCTAAGATCGTTAGGAGCATGTCCTAACAGTCTGGTACACGTCTCTGACCACTCACGATCTGGTACGTCTACTATGACGGCCTCACCGTCAATCGGTAAACCGCTCAATGTGGCAACGTCCTCAAGAGTGATCGTAACCTCACCGACCGGCATGTGAAAGGTCGATGTCTCAGGACGCCAATGCTCTACTAGAGCGGTGATCAAAGATGCATCTATACAACCAGTCATAGGGACCAACTGTTGAATGCTAAACAAACTGGCATCCTGGAGATATGGCTCATAACGTGGATGGTACGTGACCAATTTGGTCGTACCGCGAGTCTGGTAAACACGTTCACCAGCCTATAGTGCACAAAACTTATATTAATTCAATTTCATGGCATAATTCTGTTTTCAGAACATATTGTCAAATCTATCTAATTTACTAAAAATATATGTAATGAAAACTAATACTAATTTCACATGCAATTATAATATTTCAATTTACCTAGTAAAATCAATATAATTTAGTAAAATATATCTAATCAAACTAATACTAATTTCACAAAATCTAAAACTAATAATAATTTCACAAAATTTCACATGCACTTTTAATATTTCAGTTGACCTAGTAAATCAATCTAATTTAGTAAAATATATATAATCAAACTAATACTAATTTCACAATATTCTAATCTAATTAGCTAATGAACTTTAATGAAATAAAATACATAAAATACTTACCTCGTTAATCCAAACTGAGTCGGCACGATGTTGACCATGTGCCCAAAGGAGTACTGAATCGACCGGAGCTGTATCTATCGTCGCAGGTGGTCGTCTCGTAGAATGCCTGTCAAGAATCCTAGGAACTGCAAAAAAAAAAAAAAAAAATTAGAAGCAGAAAATAAAAACCCGCCGGCAGAGACTTTCCGGTCGCCGGCGGCGACACTCCGGTGACCGGCGGCGACTTTCCAACCGATGCTCACTTCGGTACCGCCCGTGTGCTTGCTGTCCTCTTCCACGGCCTCTTCCTCCGGCGGCCGCCTGTTCTTCGTCGGAGTCCGACATCAAAACCAGAAAAACAGATCTGGTTCTGTTCGGCGTCTCTACTCTGGTGCGCTTCCGCGTGACTCTCGGCCGAATCCGCGCTAGTCCGGTGTGAATCCGGCTTGGAAATGTGGGTTTTGTGGCGGTCGGCGAGCGGGGCGGCGATGGGGAGTGGGGGGGTTGGGGGCGGGGCGGCGATGGTTCTGGGAGAGGAGGAAGAAAGGCGCTGCGGATGAAGGGGGTGGAGAAGAAGATAAGAAGATTCTTCTTTATGCGAACCCGCAGGAGTCCGCTGCGGGTTCCTTCCTCTTATGCGAATTCGCAGCAGTCCCATGCGGGTCCGCACCTCTTTCCCCAAAAAATTGAGACTCCTGCGAGCCCGCACCTCTTTCCCCAAAAAACACAATATCTGTGTAAATAAATTTAAAACCACCATATTGGTGGTAAATAAAAAAAAACAATATTTTGGGAATTCTCCCGAATTAGTGGGTCGATGTATTTGTTGGAGGCTATCATGAAATCGTTTGAATTAGGAAAATTTAGTAGTATTTTGTCACAATATCTTATCATTCGATGTTTTTATAGAATAATTTGTTTGGGAAGGCGTGAAGTTGTGAGAAATAGATAATATAATGAATACTTCATAAAGCAGATTTTTCAATGTATTTGAAAATTTCAATTTTTTTATTTCTTCAAACATTATCATTAAGTTTTTCTCCCTTCTTCCCTCTTCTCCATTCACTCCAACCTATCGACCCTCCACCAGTTTGTTCAGTCCTTTCTGACCAAACCCACTTTAGGTAACAACTTCTTCTTCCCAAACCCGGCGGCGATTTATCCTCCTCCGACGATTGAAGGGCCTCTGGGGTAGGCGATTTTTGGGGAAGGAGTGGAGTGGATCTCTAGACTGAGTGATTTGTTGCAGATTAAGGAGCAGATTCCTTCCATATCTTATTAAATATGTCTATCTCCCACTCTTCCATGTGCAATCAGCACCAACATTGGTCGCCTGTGCTGCTTCGTCCTAGAACAAATACGATCGCCCGTTCTCCTCCGCTCTTCATACCAGAACAAGTCTAGCCACATGTGCTCATCCAAATGCAGCACTTCTAAAGTTTACATAGGAGCATTTTGCCACTATTTTGCAGCTTATTTCTATCGTAAAATTTATTTATAACATCATAAACTAAATCGTTGATTGCATCAAATCCTTAATTAGCCTCTATTCTTCTCACTCACTGGTAACTATGAAAAAACAACAAATGTATTTTAAACTTCTTCCGAAACATGAAAACAAATCGCAATTGTTCATGAGAATTATAACGGTATTATAGTCCATCATTTCTTTTCTAATGAATTAATTATTTGAATAATATTTTTTTTAATTTCATGTGTTAATATTTATTTATATACTTACACTAAAAAAACACAGGGTCTGGCTCCTCTACTCCATATGTTCGGATTCCCTTACCCTTGTTCGAATAAGTAATAACTATGGGGAAATCTTATCTTTGTTTTTTAACTGGAGTTGTTACAGAGAAGCTAATCTACGGCGGATGACCTTCAACCAAAAAAAGACAAGAACTAGGGCAATGCTATTCCGATAATTCGGCCGGAACCAGACAGGAATCTGCCTAAAAAGAAATCCAGAAACACAGACATTTCTGTTCTGTCAGACAACCGCGACACCCGCCAATAATAGCGATTTTATTCGGCACGATAATCTGTATTAGAAGAAAAAAGCGGATTATTGGAGAGGTCCACGGACCACGATATGAGACTATTATGCGGAGTTCCTAACCACCAAATTATTTAACAATTTCACATCTCAATTTCGAGTGCCCACAACCCAACGAGAATCATCTCACAAACACTTTGAGATTCTTAAATCTCGTGTGAATATTTTCTAAATACTGGATAAATACAGTAATAATTTTATAAATAAAATATTGTTGCGTTTATTTAATATCTATAGAGTGTTCACTAATAATGACAATTTCTTATCTGATTCGTGCGACCTGATATGACCCAATTTATTTGAGGCGGGTATTAGCAGACTCGTAGTAGCGTGGCCATGGATTGGGGCATTGGTAAGCTTATAGACCGTCCGCCTGTACTCGAGCATTTATGTCATGATTTGCATCATATATGCATGTATGTCTCCTCTTCTAATAATTTTATAATCATATTCTCATTCCTAAGAAATTTGAAAACTCTATCTTTCAACTATTTAGACTCAACTGTTTTTTTATAAGGGTGATATAGGTTTAAATTTTTGTGATTAAAGTACTACTGAAGGAATTCGAACCTGGGACCTCCAGGTTTTAGGCTAGTGGTATTATCACTAGTAGGGCTGGAAGTTTGGTACAGGTATTTGGGATATACCGAATACCGTACCGAATTTGTCTATATTTGGTATTACCGAATACACGTATTATTTTTTGGGATTGAGATTGTGATTGAATTTCAATTGTTATTCGGTATTAGAGATTACAGGATTGGGATCGGGATACTGATCAATACCGAAATATAAGTTAGTTTGTATTTTATCATCTCAACTAGACTCTCTCATTTACTACTACATGACCCTCAATCACCAAAAGTGTCATTTAATTATACACAGATCATTCCATCACTATTAATAGTCGTCTCTCAACCTCCAATTCGTCAAATTAAAGATTATCAATGACAAGAACTTGAGATGTCTCGTCTCCTCCACTCTCCTTAATAATATCCTAATTCAAAACTCTTTGCTTAGCCTTTTTCCCCTAAATTAAACAATAAAGTCTAATTTATATATTTAATTATTAATTACAAAGGTAATTAATTTCGTATTCGATAATACCGATTGGGATACCGAAGTACCAATTGGGATACCGAAATATATAGGGATTGGGATTGGGTTACCAAAATTATTTAGGGATTGTGATTGACTTTAAGGTGTAATTCGATATTCAGGATTTCGATATTTAGTATTGGGATACCGATACCGTACCGATTTCCACCCCTAACCACTAGGCCAAACCCTCAACTGTTACTTCTACTATATTCTCATTCATTTATGTAATGTATTCTCTATGCTTCTTGTAAAAGATTTAATATCGATATTCTTTTCTCAAATAATATATAAGGATGATTTGACCCGCTCGCCTCGTACCCGCATGGATATTCCCCGACTTAACTCGCACTTATTATAGGGCAAATATGAATATTGAGGTCCTCTACACCCACCCCATTATTATCACTAGTGCACTCAAACAATCTAATGACCCAATCACCTATGAGATATTTGTCACAAAAATGTAATTAAAATTGTGCTTTAAAATTTAAAAGTTTCTGCTTGTAGTCTTACACTTTTAGGTCACCAAAATATTTTTATGTAGAATTATATTTTTCACTTACAATGATAATCAAAATCTAAATCTTTAAGTTTAAAACTTACATTTTATACTTCTATATCACCAAAACACTTTTATATAAAATCATAATATTGAAAATATTTTTATACTTTTCTATCACTAAAACACTTTTACATAAAATCACAATATTGAGGGAATTGCTCACAAATATATATTTTTTTCGTTGAATATCTTGTATATATATGGTTTCTTGTGAGCATCAGAGTAAAATTGTTCCTTCCCATCTTCTTCAGGCTTCACGACAAAGAACAATGACAAACTCCCGCATCATTAAGCTGCTGGATGGCAACAATATATATAAAATAAATTTTTTACTTGTAAAAAAATAACGAAAGTGAAATAAATTAGCTGGAAAATAAATATATAAACACAAAAATAAAGAAGAAAGAAATCCACCGGCTCGGCTTCAACTCGCCGGCTCCTTCCTCCAGTCACCATCAACACAGAGAGTCATTCATTCCCCTTGAGGGGCCGGCCTGGCCACGGCGACGCGCCATTAAATTAAATATGAACCAACTCCGTCCGGAGACAAAGACTCGGTCCGTCCGCCATGGCTCGTCTCTCGGACTGTATGCGGCACAACTAATTATTACTTTATTAATAAAACTAATAATAATAATAATTTAAAGAAGTTATATATAATCAAATACTCAACTTCCGTCCAGAAAAAAGCCAGCCCGAGGAAAAGGTTCCAGACCTTCGTCCCATTTCCTCCCTCTTCTTCTCTCTCTCCGAGTACAGCCTCCAAATCTCACATAGTTCCCGAGGCAACCTGAACTGGAAAGTTGCCGCGAGATGACCGGCTGCCGGCGCAAGTCCCCGGCAATGTCTGCATCCTTGCATCTCCCTTTTGCTCTTCTTCTCCCCATCCTGCTCCTTCACTCCTTTACACCTTCCGTCTCTGCTCAGCGCGGGGGATCTGGCTCTGCTCCCCGCTGGCAGACTCTCTCCGGTGAGTCAAATCCTCGATTACTTTTTTTCTTTCTCCGGCAGAGCTTCCTTGCTTTGGATTCTGTTTCATTTACCTCTCTCTAAGAAGTTGGACGCGGTTCTGCTTCTTGATGAGTTGAAGAGGTGAAGGAAGTTAGTTAATGGCGGTTTATCTCGTTTCTGGAAGTAAACTCGAGCTAGCTAGTGGCGTCGCTGCGTAGCTTCAGCTTCGTGTCTATGGAGCCAAAAGGCTACTAATGGATTTGGATATGTGAGGGACACCTGGATTTGATCAATTTCTTTCCAATTTTGGCTAGACCGGTGCCAGAAGTTTATATGTATAAGTGTAATGAATGATCCTGTTCTTTTCTGTTTTTTGTCAATTGGTTTGTTAGCTCAATTGATTAGAGCATCGTGTTAATTGGCTAATTGCATTGTTGCTGGGATTGCGACGGTTGCGAATTGATCCATTCTCCCCCTCCATTGCCTAGATCTTCGCACCGTGTTAATCAATCTGCGGAACAATTACCTGTTTTTTTGAATAAGGAGGGATTGAGAAAAGGGAAAGCCGAATTGGCTATTTGGTGTGCTAAAATCTTACTTGTGTTTTTCTGCCTGGAAGATCGCTGCGGCTGATTCAACGGTTTCCTTACTTGGTGCAGGAAACAGCCCCATCGTTGTAGCTCGGGGTGGATTTTCGGGTCTAGTTCCGGACTCTTCTAGTGCCGCTTACCAGCTGACACAGCTGACCAGTGCGCCAGATGCTGTCTTTTGGTGTGACTTGCAGCTCAGTAAAGATTCATTCGGGCTTTGCCTCCCCGATGTCAAGCTTGATAACTCTACCGATATCGCTCAGGTTTACCAGGGCCGTCAGAACACCTATGCCGTCAATGGCGTGAGGCAGACCGGATGGTTTGCCATGGATTTCAACTCCACCGACTTGTCAACTGTTGCTTGTGAGTTCTATTGTATCACTCGTTGATTTCCCGAGTACATTTGATTCGTATTAGTTGCAGAACTCTGTTCTGAAACGATGTCTTCGTTTTGTTGTTGACAGTGGCGCAGGGAGTCTTTTCTCGCAGTCAGAAGTTCGACAGCAATTTGTTCCCTATCTTAACTCCTGATGATGTTACAGCACTGAAGCCTGCTGGCTTCTGGTTGAACATTCAGGTATTTGTGGGGAAATTTTCCTTTTTCACCTCCCCTCGTTGCATATTTGACATTTCTCCATACAAGAGCACAGTTGCTGAGTTTTGATGCTGTTTCGTCTGCAGCATGATGCATTCTATGCACAGCACAATTTGAGTATGAGAGCCTATGTTCTTGCTGCATCTAGAAGAATGGTTATTAACTACATATCATCTCCGGAAGTGGGGTTCTTGACAAGTATTTCTTCACGATTCAACCCAAGAATCACCAAACTGTTCTTCCGGTTTAATGGGTTCGACGATGTCGAGCCTTCGACAAACCAAACTTATGGTTCTTTACGATCGAATTTGACATTTATCAAGACCTTTGCCTCTGGAATCCTTGTCCCTAAGACTTACATATGGCCGTTGGATGCAAGTAATTATTTGCAGCCCAGTACTTCACTTGTCTTGGATGCTCATAAAGCTGGGCTTGAAGTTGTGGCCACAGACTTTTACAATGATGCTGTTCTGAGCTACAATTACAGTTACGACCCTGTCTCCGAGTATCTGCAATTCGTGAACAATGGTCAGTTCTCTGTTGACGGTGTGCTGTCTGACTTCCCAATCACTCCATCTGCAGCATTTAGTAAGCTTTCTTTCTTATCATCCCTTCATTTTTCACATTCCTTTTGTGCTTATGTTTCCATTTCTTTCGAGCAGTTCATTGATGTGTTATAGTGATGAAGAAATCCAAATGGATTGCTTAGTCTTGGAATTTAAAAGGGACTTGTTTTTACTTCTTGAGATTAGGAAATGGACTTGGTTGGGGTCTCTTAATTTATCAGAATAAATCTTAGAAAATCTTAGGAAGTGTCCTTGGTGTTGGGGGACATCACACAGTTCATTCCAGCTGTGTTCCTCTAACCTGGGGTTAGTTATTTCGAGTACTGATTCATTCTTCCTCTGCAGATTGCTTCGCTCACATGGGCCAGAATGCTTCAGACAAAGGTATGTGATGCTCATGTAGTGAAACAATACCTTTGGTTGGATAGTCTACACGCTCGGCTTAAGTTCATGTTTGCATAGTTACTCTTTTTTTCTCCTAATTATGGACCGGCCTTGCTCATACTTGCAGTAAATACTTTGGTCATCACCAAAAATGGTGCAAGTGGAGACTACCCAGGCTGTACCAACCTTGCATACCAAAAAGCTATCTCAGATGGAGCAGATGTTATTGACTGCCCAATCCAGATATCTCAGGATGGAGTCGCATTTTGCCAAAGCTCTATAAACCTCATCGACACTACAACAGCCGCTGAAACATTGACAAGCTTGTCAACAAATGTTCCGGAGCTCAAAGGCGATGGCATATATACATTCAGCTTGAATTGGAGCCAGATTCAGGACTTGACTCGTAAGCTTTTCATCTGGCTTAGTTTGAAATGTTATATACCGACTCTGCATCATTCGAGGTTTTCATTTTCTTTTTTTGTGTATGTTCCATTTGCAGCGGTCATATCCAATCCATTTCCTAGTTATCAGTTGGTCCGTAATCCAAAGGAGCGAAATGCTGGGAAGTTGGTTTCCCTAGCCGACTTCTTGGGTATGGCAAAGGACGCTGGATCGCTTTCTGGTGTCTTGATCAACATTGAGGTGAGTTTCGTAGTTTCAGTGGCAGTGGAATTACTACTACAGATCACTACATATCCATATTAATAATTATGTCCTGATATACTCGGTCTGTTTCTTTTCCTTCATCTACCAGAATGCAGCTTATCTCATGGAGAAGCAGGGCCTAGCTGTGCTTGATGCAGTTGAGACCGAGCTGACCAAAGCTGGTTACGATAACCAGACAGCTCTGAAAATCATGGTCCAGTCCACCAATAGCTCAGTTCTAATGAAGCTCAAGGATAAAAAACAGTACGAGCTGGTTTACGCGGTAGACGAGACAATTGGAAGTGCAGACCCTTCTGCGGTTTCAGACATCAAGAACTTTGCTCACTCTGTTGTGATCAGCAAGGAGTCAGTGTTCCCTGAGAACGATGCTTTCGTGACCAGAATGACCGATGTCATAACGAAACTGCAGAAGGCGGATCTCCCGGTCTACGTCCAAACCTTCAGCAACGAGTTTGCATCTCAACCGTGGGACTTCTTTGCGGATATCAACGTGGAGCTGAACACCTACATCTTGGGGACCAATATCAGCGGGGTTGTCACAGACTTTCCTGAGACACCTAACAGATACAAGAGTAAGCCCTTTTATAAAGAAACATTCTTTGCATCTCTAGCTTGCTGATCTCTCTCTCTCTCTCTCTCTCATCCACTGTACTTTGACTTTGTGCAGAGAACAGATGTCTAGCTAATTTGGACAATGTTCCTCCCTACATGGCCCCAGTTCAGGCAGGCAGTCTGCTGGGACTTGTCCAGACGCCATCTTTGCCGCCAGCTCAGGCTCCCAACCCGCCTCTGACTGAGAACGACATCGCTGAAGCGCCTTTGCCGCCCGTTGGAACCAGGCCTACGGCTGACTCTCCCCCTGGTGCTGGAGCTACGCCGCCACCAAGCCCAAGTGGGCAGCCAAAGGGAGCAGCTGCAGGGTTCGTGGTTTCGAGCGTGGCTATCCTTTTCACCGCTCTTTCGCTGCTGCTGCATTGAGTCTGAGAAGATGTCAGGCTGTAAATGGTGATTAGGGCCTCTCATCTGTCTCTAATTTGCTCGAAGAAGAGATGGGGAAAAGATTTTTAGATGTTTTGCGCAGTAGTTGCTGCTTGACTGGCTCCCCTCGAGTTCCGGCTAATCATGTTCACATTGTATTTTTCTACGGCCTTTTGTTTCCTTTTCCGTTATTTACCAGACAGGCAGATCCTTTGTTAGGTAATTTATTGTATCATTCTTGATTGGAGAGATGGAGGTGGTTTAGAAGACGACGGATCAGGGAAGAGTTGGGAAATTTGTAAGAGAGTGAGTACATTAGCTGGCTGTTTGGTATGTTGTAATATAAACGAAAACAACCTGAGGACAAGAAGGAATAATTTATTCTTTGGTGTGTATGTACTTTTGTGGTGAAATTGTGTTTTAAAACTCAAAACGATTTTGTTTCTTTGTGAGAGATTAGAGTGTTCCTGTACACCCAAAAACATAGGTGTACTCTATTCTACACTGATGGAAATCTGAATTTAGGGCGTTGCAGAATAGGGAGCTGGATAGGATAATGAGAGTCTACTTTTTTCCATACTTGAACTATTATCGGGGCTTCACTAAATTTCTACCAAATTTTAGAGTGTTCATGCTTGGGTTTGTCATTGCGTGATAGTATGGGTAAAACGTGAAATTGAATATCAAAGATAATGGATTATACCCGAATTGATATGATTATACAAAAATATACAATGTTTTGTATAATTTGTCATTTTTAAACTTAACATATAAGGTGTTCCTAGTATATTTGTAGCATCTCGTGAACCAGTGTTCATTTTATTATTTCTCTTAGTAATTATTTTTTATTTATGATTTTCACTTTGTCAATGTTAATATATCTACAAGATACATAAAAGCAAAATATAGGTTAAAAATCTCCCATTTCAAATTTCGTGGCCTCAGAATGATTCTAGGAAGGTAATTTTTGTCATTGCACCCAACTCATGTTTATATATTAAAAATATTATTATTAGAGTTCAAACCTGGGTCAATTAAATAAAGAAAGAGCATTATAATCAACTAGGCTATATTTTATTTATTTTTATCTTTTTTTATTAAACTCAAGGAATATGATTGGTTATGATGCTTCTATATTTATATTTTATCTTGTTATTTATATTTTATAGAAAGAGATTAGTTTTGAAATCGGAACTCAAGTAGTATTGATTCAAACAGTAATATTAAATTGTAGGGCTAATACCACTACAACACCCGAACTATTCCGAAAATGCCACTTGTGTCCTATTGTTTTCAATATTCCATCTGCGTCCTCGATTATTTTTCTGTTAAAGTTGACTTTTTTGACCGTTAATTTTTAACAGAAAGTCTAGTCAGCGTTGATGTGGCACATGACGTGGAATTTTCATTTATTTTTTATTTAATAAAATAATTAAAATAAAAAACAATGAAAAAAATAAAAACTTTCCATCTCCACCATTCATCCCCTCGACCCTTTCTCCCTGTTCACCCTTCCCCGCATCTGCTGCTACTCCACCCAACAACAACAGCAGCACCATGCTCCAACAATCATCTCCGATTTCTTCACCGGATGGACTCTCTTCCTCACCCACGAGCGAGTCATGATGTGAGATGCAGATGCCCACAATGAATCATCGGCAAAGCTCGACGAATCCAGGTCGTAGGAGGGTTGATTTTTTTGGTTTCTAGGTTGTTCTATCGCTAGTAAATCAAGGCGGCGGATCTGGGTTCGCAAGAAGCGAGGTCGCCGATATGGGGGTTTCCTCGCCAGTGCGAGGGATTTGGGTTCCTCCATTGATTGGGCTACCCATACGCAACGCTAATGAAGAAGCTTACATCGTGCATCGATTGGAGCAGCTGGAGGAGGATTGGACCCCAGGAAATCTGGATCTGATGATTGATTATGATTCCCTTTGCTTATGTTTTTTTTCTGGGTTGGTGGGTTTCAGATACGATGAGGGAAGAATTTTGTTCGTCCAAAGCAGGTGAATCGTGCGGAGGCGATGACGATGAAGAGCGGCGACAGTTTTGTGGGTGTGAATTTGTTGTGGGCGGATGTTTTTCTACCGATCCCGTTTGAATCGTACCCATAGAACCATAGAGATTCTGGGTTATGGGCTCAAGTCAAGGAGGAAGACTAGTGGAGGGATAACATAGATTCTGGGTTGTTAGGGTCGGCCATGGCTGAGACTTGGACGGTGGCGATGATTATTTGGGACGACGACGACTGAGATGAGAAATAGAGAAGGGCGACACAGAGGCTTCGGTGGTAAGGAGCGGAAGAAACTTGACGGTGGTTTTAATGGAGTTTTTCGGCAGAAGAAAATCGAGAAAGAAGCTTCACCGTTGCCGGAAGAAGACGAAGAGCAGGAGCATTTTATTATTATTGAAATTACATGTTTTCTAATTTCTTTATGTTTAGTTGTTATTTAATTTAAATTAAAAATGTGAGGTGTCAATGACTTGGCATTGCCACGTCAGCAAAAGTCAATGTTAAGTTGACCACCGTTTGGTCAACCATTATCTTTAACGGTCAACGAAATTGTCAGGATACAAATGACATAAAGTATAATAGTTCAGGACACAGATGGAATATTGGAAACAATAGGACACAAGTGGCATTTTCAGGATAGTTCGGGTGTTGTAGTGGTATTAGCCCTAAATTGTATGTGTTGTTTAGTTTAGACAAAATACTGAAGTGTAACCAAAACATGAACCTTTGTGACGAGTATAATTATTATTTTTTTTTTGTGATAAATCTACACATAATATAATAATAAAATTGGAAAATGAGAGTCTCATTTCATATTTCGTTGCCTGAGAGTGATTCTAGAAAGCTCTTTTTCGTCATAGTGCCAATTTATCTTTATATTATGTATAGATTTGTGACAAAAAATTGCTATATTTCTCACAAATATCAATATTTTGGCTACACATATGTATTTTGTCTACACTAAACCACATACATAATTTATTATTTAATGTTTGAATCAATGTTACTTGAATTCCGATTTCACAACTAATCACTTTCTATAAGATGTAATAATTTCAGGTAAAATGTCTTTCCTACTTGGTTGAAGAAGCTCTTTCTATAAGATATATTCAATATTTTAAGATTTTCTATTTCAAAGTTTGTGAAACGAGAGCGAAAGTAGGAAGAGTAACTTTGTCATCACAATTATTATCTACTTCATATGAAAAAGTATCAATAATTTATCTTCTTGAATTGTAAACATGCACTAAGCGAAGATTTGAAAAGCAGAGGGCTTTTCACAGTTAGCTAGCCTATTAAATCTTCTGAAAAGCAAAGTTTAATACGCGTATAATTTTTATAACCTATAAAACGATGGTAATCATAAAATTGCAACACAAATTTTATTGCTTGAAATATTGCATATCGAACTGCAGTATTGAATATGCAAAAGCGATGTAGAATTCTTTAAATTAATATAAAATTTTAGAACTAATATGAAACAATAATATTTTGTATAAACTATAGGTGAATGGTTCTCTAAAATTTTTTCCTTGTTAACTGCTAAACGTTAAACTCTTGCTAATCGGGCATGAATGCACCCGACAATAATGAGACGATATCGAGTTTAATGTGATGTCATTTCGTCAGATTTGGATCGAATGTGTTGATCAATTTATAGGGCATTAACATATAAATTATTTATAATTAACCTCATTATACAATTTTACTCTTTATAATAATTAATTAAATTTTAATCTTTATGATGTTTGAAATATTTTATGTATGATTTAGAGGTATAATTATTATTTGTGATATAAGTTGTAGTTTATTCAAATGTTGTATTTCATTAGATAGTCAAAATCAAATACTGGGTGCATTTATGATGGAAAAAATCCTAAAGTACACTAGTAATTAAAAAAATTCCTAAAATACATAAGTTATATAAAAAATTCCCAATTTACACATGTTTCACATTCACCGCCTTTGTCTAAGGCAGTGAATGTAATCACCGCATTAGAGAAAGGCGGTGAATAATTCACCGCTTTTATTTAAAACGATGACGTATTCACCGGGCCTTGCAAAACGGTGAATAACGAGGGAACCATTCACCGCTTTACACAAAAACGATGAAGTGTTCACCGTTTTAGTAAAACGCGATGAAATATTCCCCGCATCTGAATGGCACGATGAAAGCGACGCGGATCGCTGACGTGGACAAACGCGGTGTATTCACCGTGTTTGTCTAACACGGTGAATACACCGTGTTTGTCCACGTCAACGATCCGCGTCGCGGATAGCTCACCATTGCCGTTGGATGCAGTGAGGCCCGGATTTTGGTTTTCTTCCCAGATCCGACGCCTCACAGCGTCCCACGTCATTCGATCCGCGCCTTCACCATCTTCGATAAAGGCGGTTTATTCACTGCCTTTGTCAAAGGCGGTGATGGCTCAGTGGTTTTTTTTTTCCGTCACTACCTTCCCCTATAAATAGAAGTATAGAACCCTTTCCCCCCCCCCCCCCCCCTCTCCAAATCACACCACCACATTTACACTTCTTTCTCCCTCCTTCCATCCACTCTAGTCTCGTTCTAAGTATGCTTTGTGGTTGCGGCTAAGTCCGATCTTCCACATCATAAAGAATTACTAGAGTTATACCATAAAGCCCCCGCCCCTTATAAACCCGTCGAACCTCTGTCCGGCTTTCGCAAAAAAAATGGACAAAGAGGCTCTTCGGGTAGGTTCTTGGTTTTTCTTTTGTGATTTTTTTTAATCGAAACAATTTGATTTTGTGATATTTTTTAATCAAAACAATATTATTTCATTACGTTTTTTATAGATGGGTGCCGAGATATACGATCATCGATTGTATATCCATTATGGGCCAAGAGATACGAGGTATTTAACCGATAAAGAAGCACATCGATCCTGTGCAATTTGGGACAACAATCTGGTAAATTGATGATTTATTTTGCTTTATTTTATTATTTTATAAGGTTTTATTTTGCTTTCTTTTAACTAACAAGTTGATGTTTTTCCTATTTTTTTAGGAATCACTTATTCCCGTCATTCATAAAGGGACCACAAACTTGCCCGCTTGGCATGATCGGTTGGCGCCGAATATAGAGAGGACCGGGTTGGGTATGTTGAGGCATTTCATGCGGATTGAAATCGACAACGATCTGCTTACGGCAATGGCGGAGCGATGGCGCCCCGAAACCCATACGTTCCACCTTTTGGAGAGGGAAATGACGATCACCCTCAAAGACGTCGCGATCCTCACCGGGCTGCCGATTTCTGGAGAGGGATCATTGGTACCACTACCAAACCCGAAGGAGGCTGGGGGCTGCTCATTCGTGCTCGTTTGGGATTTGACATGCCGACCACCACACCAATTCAAGGACGGGGGCATCCACCGTTGAATGCGGGACAATTGTCGGTCCCGTGGCTCGTTACTCACATCCAAAATGAGATGGAAATCGATGACGAGACTCCGAAAGATCAAGCGGAGCGCTATGCACGCATCTACCTCATTGGTTTGATGGGTGGATATCTCCATTCAGATGCGAGGAACATTTCACCGCGTTTTACTAAAACGGTGAACACTTTTTTTTAATTACTAATGCATTGTGGGATTTTTTTTCATTTATGATTATGTTTATCTTTGTGTTGTGAATAGGTAGAAACTTAATTATTATAATGCATATAACTATACCTAGACACATGGTCGAGCTAGCACCATACAGTTAGAGCATACCATAAAGAGAATGTATATGGATCGGCCATGTACAAGCATGAATGCTTCATGGTTCGTACCAAACCTAAACTTCAAGGGCTCGCGCACAAGTGCAACCTCCACACAGTCTATATTGGTGGGCTCTTGTTTTATGGAAAACTGTGCCATTTAATAAAAATAAGACAAAAATTCTAAAAATAACATATAAAATTTGAATTAATGAGTAGTTTCTCACATCAACGTGTGACGGCTCATATTCTAAAAGGTTTATACAATACATTCATTGTTTAGCTTGAGACTAAAACCTTTTTCAATGTATACAACTAAAATTCATTTATAAAATCATTCTTGATTAACTTTATAGCTAAAAATTCTTTTTTATAGCTTACAGTAATAACAAACAATGTCAACAATAAGTTTAGAAGCAAGTAAAGTGAAGAAGAAATTGAGATTTAGTATTTCTTTGCAAATGTGTGTGAGAGAGGAGATTCTTTTTTTTCTAAAAAATTTGAGGAAGGGTTGAAATTCATATATCATTTGTTTGAATATTGAATATTGCATATTGAATTGGAGTATTGAACATTTTGGAAGCAATATATAATTCTTAAATTAGTATTAATTTTCAGCCGGTTAACCAATAGCCTTAGACGTTTTGCTAATCTGGCATGGATCCAATAATCATAAGATGATATTTAGTTTGATATGACGTCGGTTCAAAACAATTTTTTATGCGTAATGAATTTGTACAACAAATACATGCACTACAACAAATTTGACCTATTATGACGAGGGAATTTTGTCATATTAGATATCAATTTTGTCATATCAGGTATAATATGACAACAGTTGTTGTCACAAAGATTTGTCATTTTATCGCCATCAGGATAGGTCAAATGTGACAAAAATTTAAAACAAGGTTGTCACATTTGCTTTTAGTATAGCTGAGGTTCTGGGTAGTCTATTGTGACAAACAGAGATAAATATGTTGTCATAAACTGGTGATTTTTGGAGACTTGTTTGTCATATTACACGATTATATTTTGTCATAACTGTATATTGCGACGACTACATTTTGTCACAAGTGTTTATTGTGATGACATTATTTTGTCATTACTGAATATTATGATTATATTTTGTCATAACTGCATATTATGACGAGTATAGGTTGTCAGAAAAGGTCTTCTATTTGTCTCATGTCTAATATGACAAGAGAACAATTTGTCAGGCAATGTACATAATGTGCCGACATTACATTGTTATCACATTTGACCTGCTCCAAAAATTTCATAATTCAAAATTGTTTCCTACATTGCAACCTGATAATAAGAAGATTACCAAAGATCCAAAACATTACAACCATGCCATAGCAGTCTAACTCCTTATGCAGCATAACCAAACATTCTAAGTTGTCCACCATGACACAAAAAATTCTAACTCAATGCGGATCTTGGGTTCTCCTCAGTCCATACTTCACCTTTTTCTTCAGGACCTTCTGAACAATCTCACGGCCTGATACAACCTTTCCCTCTGCCTTTTCTTCTATCCAAATGGACTACATCATCGGGCTTTACTGTGAAGATCCTCAGCAATGAATCTTTGCAGGGGGGGAATCCAGATCTCAGCAAAGTACCCTCTATTCATCTCATATGTACTACCCATTATCACCGCCTAGTTATTACATCATCGATGAGAAAAAGAGAACACAAAACTTACATGTTCTTCTTGATGTGTGTACATTACTTCCAGATCCCCTCTTTTTGTGGCCGCCCAAACCTGAAAAACAAGGACATCATGACTAATTCAATGACTTATTTCAGATAAAATTTGGATCATAATAATAAACACTTTGTTTGTCATTGTTAGTGTACCTTTATTGTCTTATCTAATGAACTTGATAAAAGAAACTGGTCCCAACAAAGAACAAACATGACCACTGAAGTATGCCCTGTCAAGGTTTGTATGCACTACAAATTTTCAAGGTTCCAGACCTAGAAAAAAAACACGATGAATATATGTAGCAAACATGACGGTTCAATTAAATATAGCTGAAACAGGTAGTATGATAAGATCATGAGAGTGAACACACCTTTAAAGAATTGTCCATGGAACCAGAGAAGAGTCTATTAGCTCCAACAACTAACGAGACAACAGCTAACGAATGACCCTTAAGTGATGCAGCTGGCTCAAAGATGCTTGTGGCTGCATTATATCTCTATGCCAAGACTGCTGAATCCTGGACTAATATAAACAATTTAACAGTTATAAGTTGATCATCTTATACAACTGCAAAAGAATGACTACAGGAAACAAGAGCATGAATAGCATCATCCAGAAGTCTAATGCAACAAAAACATCACTAATATGTCCAAACTTCAGTTTATGAAGTTGAGCCACAGATAAAGACAGAAAGATCTATAATCCAGTGACGTATCACCTAGGTTCCAGCAAATAGCAAGTCACTACCCACAACCATAGCATAAACTTGTCCAACTGGCCCACTAAGACTTAGGTCAACATTGGTCAGTAAGTTCCATGCCTGAAAAAATATGCAAGCCCCTAGAACCCAATTTGAAAAGGGACCACACAAAGAACTAATTCAGAAAAATGCAGATACCACCTCATTAACAGCCAAAAACTAAAAGTAAAGATCAAGCATACTGGGAATCGACTGAATTTCATGTCTTCCTAACCTTCACAAGATTTGGGATACCGAAAAAAATTCATGGACCTTCAGTGATCATACAACCTACTTCACCACCCAGATTGATAACTCCCATGCACTGGAAAATCACGACAAGTAAACTATCAGAAAACTTATACAGTAAAAGGTTACCGAACAAGGAATGGAGGAACCAAATATTTATAAAGCTAGACTATAGCAACCTAGTCGGAGTGGCAATCCCAAATCGTGACATCTTGGCTCCCTGTGTAAAGCTTATCAGACCCAGATGGCAAAGCAATCCCACTGACAACCTGGTCATCATAACAAGAAGTAATCAGTACGAAAATGTTGGTAGCATAATAACCCAATAAGAAAAGAAAAGACAAAAAGCCAATACCTTTTGGTGGCCTCCTTCAAGTTTTATCAACAAAGAGAAACTATCGCCTGAACTCCAACTATGTAAATACCTGCAGCCCTCCCCAAAAGTACAGTTCCTTGTATCCAATAATTACACAGTTTGAACTCCTCCACCGCCACTTAGCCGGTGGAAGATGCCTTTATTCCCGCCGTGAGCGTCTAAATCCATCTCCGATTATTTTAACTTCGGAGCAGGAGAAACAAACTAGGGCGCTGAAAACTCGTCTGTCTTCTAAATTGGAGTGAGTCGGGGAGTAGTGCGGGCGATTCTGATCATGAAAAAACCCTAATAAGTTAAATTGAACAGGGAGCCACCGCGCTAATTGGATGCTGAAACTAATCTGGCGGCTTTGCAAAGCAAATGAAGAAGAGCAGAGTAAGTAGGGATACTGGGTAGTGGCGCAAAATCTGATATCTGCCTCTCACGCAGTGGCCAACTCACGCGATGGCGGCAGTCACGACTTCCTCTTGCTTTCTCTCCACAGATCTTGAGAAGCTCTTCGTCCTCTGCCACGACAATGACGACACCATTTACAAGGTCTGCCACCACTGCACCTTCGTGATCCACGCCTTCAAGCAGGATTGCTGCCAACAACGAGAGGGGTTTGCGAAGAAGAGAGAGACCAAAAAAAATCCTCCTTTCTAACCCTAGAAATTTAGAACAATAACAAAGAAGAGAGAGGTTTCAGAATTTGACAAGAAAAAGAATGAAGAAATATAGAAGGCGGAAGAAGAAAAGAAGGGGATCAATAAATTAAATGGGTATTAGGGGCAGGTGGGTGGGTGATTTGAATGTTTCAATTGTAGGGGGAAAAGTGGGCGGGCTTGGGAAAAATTGTGGGCAAGTTATAGTCAAATTTTGGGTGGGGAATGAGATTTGTGTCAGTTCAACGTAAAATGTGCGACCGGACTGATTAATTTCAGGCTAACACAAGATTTCAATATGACACAAGTAAATCTGACGAAAATGATTTTTTGTCAAAAATGAAACTACTATATTATGACGAACAAGCCTTATGTCAAAGCTGAAACCACTATATTATGACGAACATGCTCCTTTGTCAGCTCGTCGTGGAATTATTGCTATCTATTGTGACAAAATACTTTGTCATTTAAACAATTCAGGAATGCATAATTTGACAAATTTAATTGTGACACGAAATAGTTGTTACATTACTCACTTTAAATGACGAACTATTCTGACAACAAGAAATTTGTCACTGTTGAGTCTCTTACATCCCGATAAGGGACGCCTATTTTGACAAAATTAATTATGACACAAAATATTTGTCACATTACTTCCTTTAAATGACGACTTATTCTGACAACAGTTATTTTGTCACATTAGGCATACCAAATAGGACATATATTATTTTTGTCATATCACCGTACCTATTGTGACAAACAGAAAATGACAAAATAAAAAAATTGTCCTAATAGGTCGAATTTGTTGTAGTGATGTAAAGTGAAGATGAATATGGTTATGCATTTTGATTCTTTAGATAAATACAATGGTTTAAGGGTTTAAGCGATGAACTCACTACATACTCATTCGTTTGGTTTAACGAGTTCTGCTTTTTATCACTTTTAATAATTAGTTTATTACAGGCTATCATGCTACTTTGCTCCGTCGATGAACAAGCGACCATTTGTTCGCCATGTTTCAGGTGCTCTGATTCACACTATTGACTGTAAATGGAGAAGAAGCATTTTGAAAGCAAAATTGGAGAAGTAATTAGGATGTTTCTAGGTTTCTCTCGATTCCAAGCGATAGGAAGAAAGAGGAAGAAAAAAGGGGGAGAGTGGTGAGATACAAAGATAAGAGAGAGAGAGAGAGAGAGAGAGAGAGAGAGAGAGAGAGAGAGAGAGAGAGAGAGAGAGAGAGAGAGAGAGAGAGAGAGAGACGAAAGAACAAATGAAAAAACAAAAAGAAAGACAAAGAGAGAGTGAGATGACACATTTAAAATAGGAGAAAAATGAGGTAGTGTGAAATAATTGTCCTTCTGCTTTGATTAGTGGATATTCTTGGCCCTATTTTGTTGATTTATGATTTATTTTAGAAGATGACATTATATTTGACATATTTTTTTCCATTTTAATTTAAAATCCTAAATCAATATTATTATTTGAAAGATTTTTTCCTTAACTGTAATTTATGAGATTTAAGGGGTATTTGAGAAATGTCAATATTTTAGTGGTGTTTTATTTAAAGTTTGTATTGAAAGATAGTACGTACCGGCAGTTAGACGATAAAATTCACATCACAGGCTAAATCGATAGGTGATATTTAGCAATATGAAACGATTGAACCACAGTTAAGTAATGACTTCAGTATAAAATACTTTACTAGCAACTTTTTCGATATGATTTTACAATTCTTTGGTTTAAATAATTCTTTTACACAGGTGGAAACAAAAGTTTTGAGGCACTTTTTAAATTATCTATTGCAAAAAAGCATAAGTCAGTTAGATATAATGAGAATATGCGATCTCATGCAACCCAAAAGACACTTTGCAACTTCTATCTTTCTAAAATAAATGTATGCTACTCATACCCTCGCTCATTCATCAACTTAATGAGTAACATATATTTCATGTAATATTATTTTCATACTTTTTTATTTATTGAATTATTTCATAAAAAAAAATTTTGTTGCATGAAATTACTAAATTGTTGCTAGACATGTCTGTGATCTGAGAATAATTTGGGAAGTCCGTACACAACACATTGTCTAACTAACTATTAGCGACAACTTAGCATCATGTCCTATACATTCAAATTAAGCAACTTCGGATTCATTACCAAAAGTGTGGTAAAAAAGAATGCTCTCTATTGGGAAAAGCATAAAGGACTTACTAAACTCTATGAGACATTTTCTTTCATCCTAAATGTTGATTATTTATGTATTATGAGAAGCAACTCTAATATTCAACTATATGGTTTAATTAAGTAATGAATGAAAATTAGTTATATTTATTTTTTTCATTCAATAATTATATGTAATGCTTATATTATATTTTTTCTCTTTTCATGGAGGTCTAAACATATTATGTATAGTTGGATCACTTTCAAAAATGTTATGTGCATATAGAAAACAATCATTTCATGCATTTCAAATCACCTGTTATATTCATTATTATATACCACATTACTCGACAAAATTTTTCTGGACAACGAGCCGAGCCCTGTGCTAGTACTATTATTAGTAACTCAATGACGAACATAAAGAAAATATTATCTGTGGAAGTCTATGAAAACCCGAAGCCCAATTAACATGAGAATGATTTTAATTTTCTATTCAAATCTTGTATAAGTATGAATAAATCTCAAACTAATTTTTTTTTATGTGAAATAAAAAAATAGCATTAAGACCAGGCCACATACAGAGGGAACCCTGCAGCGCCTCTCAAACTGTAACAATGTACATATAAGCAAAACTTACAAAAAACCACTTCTATCTACATTTACTGCATACTATCTAACTCTAGTTGAAGGGCAGGATCTTCACATACTCGATAGACAACTTCCTCTCGTATCAACCTTACCAACGCAGCAGGATCTTTGATCACTTTAGACCCATACATCCGAGAACACCTCTCACGCCATATATGACTTATAGCAGCACTCCACAATGCTCTGCAAAGTCTCGACCTAGCAGTCTGCATCTTCCATTCCCTTGTACACCACGCAACTGTTTCTTCCCAGCTTCCTACACCTGGTGGAGAATGTCTTATCATACACATCTTCAATACAGATAATGAGTAAGAGCAGTAAATCAGAATATGATCTCTACTCTCCATGCCACCTAGGCATAAAAGAAAGACAGCATCCAGAAACATTTTTACCCCAAGATAAAAGCTTATCCTGAGTTACCAACCTCCTGTGAATAGCAAGCCACAGAATCAAACCATGCTTAGGAATGACCTCCTTCGCCCATACTAACCTCCACCACTGCACTTCTGGGGATTTCTCCCTGATGTCATTCCACACCCTAGACACCGAGAATCTTTTCATTTGCTCCCCCTGCCATAGCATACAACTCCCATTTCCAGAAACAAATGGGTAGGCAACAACCCTGCATTTCAATAAACGCTTCCAAATCCATGTCCCTGTAGAAGCAGCTGAGATTTCTCAAATCCATGTCCCTTCTTAGGAGTTGCTAACTTTTCCCAAGCCATGACTGCTTTTTTTCTACTACCATCCTTAGCTGAATCACACAAGAACTCATTACATAATCTCTCCACCTCCTTAATAACATATTGAGGCAGTAAGAAAAAGTTAAGCCAGTACTGAAGGGTGCTTGAGATGACAGTTGATATGAGTTGAATTTTTCCAGCATAGCTTAATAATTTTGACCTCCAGCTTCTCAATCTTTGTGTTATCTTATCCACCAGCACCTTACAATCCTGCCTAGTAAGTTTACCTGTGATAAGTGGAACTCCTAGGTACCTCACAGGAAGCACTCCAAGAGGAAATTCAGTAAACTCAGATATTGCAAGCATCTCTTCCTTAGGGATTCCAGCACAGAAAA
Organism: Linum tenue; assembly: GCA_946122785.1. Taxonomy (NCBI): domain Eukaryota; kingdom Viridiplantae; phylum Streptophyta; class Magnoliopsida; order Malpighiales; family Linaceae; genus Linum; species Linum tenue. The sequence continues at coordinate 21,273,884 of CAMGYJ010000002.1, read as the reverse complement.
GCTGACATTTAGCTGGGTTGCATCTCAATCCAGACAGCTTATAAAAGCTATCCATTAACCTTCTAATGCCAGCAACCCCTCTTACTGAGCCATTAGTAAACATCATTAAATCATCCGCAAAACACAAATGGGTAACCATAAGAGGTTTACAACTAGGATGGTAAGGAATCTGGTTATCAATCACTGCTTTCCTAGTCAAACAGTCCAGAGCTTCCATTGCAATTGTAAACAGGTAGGGAGACAAAGGGCCCCCTGCCTTAGCCCTTTGCCTGCCTTAATATTCCCACACAACCCACCATTAACTGTTACTCTAATAGTTGGTGTGGTAACGCAAGCAGCAATCAGTTTAAGAAAACCCCCGGGAACCCCATAGCCTCCATAATATTGAGCAAAACTTCCAGTTTACTGAGTCAAATGCCTTCATTATATCAATCTTCACCACAAACCTAGGAGTAATATTCTTCCTATGATAGTTTCTGACCAGTTCTGACACCAGAAGTATATTGTCACTGATAGACCTCCCTTTAATGAAAGCTGATTGAGATCTGCTAATCACACTAGGGAGTACTAAAGCAATTTTATTGGCTAACAGTTTAGATATTCCCTTGTACAATGTGTTACAGCAAGATATGGGTCTATAATCTCTCATCTTTTCAGAACTAGGAATCTTAGCTACCAATGTAAATATTGTACTATTCACAATAGGAGGCATGATTCCAGTAGAAAAGAAAGAAAGAATTACCTCTTCAACTTCAGGCCCAATAAGAGACCAGTGAGCTTTGTAAAACTCAACTGGAAATCCATCAGGCCCTGGGGCCTTATCTTTGCCAAGAGTCTGAAAAATCTGCTTGATTTCTGCTCGAGTAATTCCTCCCATTAACATATTCTTCTCATCATCAGACAACTTGTGTTGTATTGATCCCTGATAGTAAGAACCATCTTTAGCCTCCACATGAGGATTCTCAGCCCCAATCAACTTTTCATAAAATTCCACAGCAATCTTACCAATACTCTGTACATCAGTTTTAACTTCCCCACTGTCATTCATCATTCGAGTAATTTGCTGCCTTTGAGTTTTGATTTTCACAGTTTTATGGAAATAGGCAGTATTAGAGTCCCCTTCCTGTATAGCTTGAGTTCTTGCTTTCTGCCTGTAGAATTGTTCTTCTGCCTTTTTAAGCTCAAGATACTCAACACACAACTGTTTTTCCTTCGCCACTAACTTTGCAGTGGGATTAAGCAATACTTCATTTTGAGCAGATTCCAAAACCACTGTTGCTGCCTTCACTCTGCTTGAAATATCTGAGTAAACTGCTCTATTCAACTTCTTCAGAGCCTGCTTAACACTGTGTAGTTTCCCATAGAAGACATAAGAAGGGTACCCCTCCACCTCCTTATTCCAAGCTTGTTCTACTAAGTTTACATAGTTAGGATGAGCTTGCCAGAAGGTGAAGTACTTGAATGGTTTAGGAAGCATTTTCAGCCTTGGATCAGTGTTCAAAATCAACCCACAATGATCTGATACCCCTGGAGGATTTGTGTAAGCTGAGCTTTCTATGAACTGCTCCAACCATGCCTCATTCACTAACACTCTATCAATCCTATGAGCAATAGGATTTGCCTGCTGCTTATTCCACCATGTGAACCAGTTCCCTACCTTCTTGTGATCAACCAATTCCATATCCCTTATCCAACCCCTAAAGTCATGCATACTTTGGGTTATCTCCTGCACATTAGATGTTTCATTGATCTCAGCGATTGCATTAAAATCCCCCATGAAAACCATAGGAATGCTATCATCTCTTCTCATCAGTAACTCCTGATAAAGCCTTTTCCTCTCCACCTCTTTATTTGGACTGTAAACAAAAACCACTACGTATGGTTTAGTATCCTTTACTGCTAGACCCAGGCCCTACCCATACCTTCTGCTTTTGCTTCCTGCTGACCACCAAAGTAAACCCATCATTGTCCACTAAGCCACTATGCGGAGAAGGCGTTTGTGTCATTGTCAATGTGGCCTCAATCTCTTTCCCTTCCCTGTGCTCAGTCACCACTTCAAGAACGTCTTGTTCCTTATTCTGAGCTTTCACCCCCTCAGCCAATTCAATCATGCTCGAAATCACCACTTCTTGAGCCTCCCCTATCTCTGGAGTCTGCTTTGTTTCTTGAGCCTCCCCTATCACTGGAGTCTGCTTTACCCATATTTTCTGCGGCTCTTCTACTACCTTAGCACAGCTATGCCCAAAACATTCACATTTCTCACAAACTTTTGGCATATGGCAATACACTACATCAATAAAAAAATTTGGTAGTCCATCTGGTGTAACACTCAGCTTCGTTACCTTCTTCGCAGTAGCCTTGACTTCCACACAGATTTGAGCAAAGCCCACTTTACGACCCTGGGTAGTGGATTTATCCATACATAACGGTCTCCCCAGCAAACTAGCCACTCTTCCTAACCCTTCCTTAGAGGTCAGCTCCATTGGCAGATTAGAGAGCTTAATCCACAATGGCAGCGCCGAGTTGTCAATCTTAAGGGGACTGATCCCAGGCTCCCACTTCCGAAGAAACAATAGGTTTTCCCTGTGATGTCAAGGCCCGTTTTCGAACACCCATTGACATATCTCAGCCGAAGGGAACTGAAACAACACCAGTCTTCTTCCCATCCAAGAAGCCTTTACCACACTTTCCTTGCCCCACAACCAGTTTGCCCAGTACCTTATCGAAGAAATCGATGCCGGACGATCGATGAATTGACCGACCAAACAATTCTCCCAATGCTTAGCCCCTTCCTCAACAAATTCCCTTGGAATCCTTAGCGAACCATTCACAAACTCCGGCTCGTAATAGTCAAGACGATTATCCTCAGGGATTCCAAAAAGTGATGCCCACTGACGACCATCGCCAACGGCCGCCATCGCGCGATTTTAGGGTTTAGAGAATTAGAGAGGAGAGAGAAGGGAGAGGAAAATTGTATCATTATCTCAAACTAATTAGCATAGGGTATGAGATTAGTCAATATCCGTCCCAATCCGAGCTTTGCCATCCCTAAACTGAATGCTTTAAGTGGTAAAAATACTACAGAGTAGCGTATAAATAGTGGGCTGACTAAGACTTTGGCAAGTTTAATTGGGTTGTGGATGGTCAGAGTGATTATTGGGCTTTATTCCCAGATGTTTGACACATTGTCGTTGTGCTCTAGTTGAAAGTAATCCAGATGGCAATTAAATTTTGAACCGACCTCAGGCTGACGCGTCCGTTCGTGAATAAAAAGGTCGGTTGTATGTTGACTCACTCCTACTGTCACTCTAGAAAATGGCCAAGTGTAACCACTTCCTAAAGCGTAGTATAGCGGGTTTGGGTTTTAATGTCAACCCGGGTCCTAGATTTGATGACTACTCGGTGAATTCTTGTTATCTAGCAGTGAAACTTTAGTGCAGGTTCAAACAAACAAAAACACAAAGCAAGTTAAACGGTTGTTTTCAAGTCGAGAGAGGTCACCCGGATATGGTTCCCCCTAGACTGCAGTTAAGCCGGATTGCGATTTACCAAGTTTAGTTTTCATGAAAGTTATATTGCGGAAGGTTCTTAAACAGTCTGAAGTCTCGACTAAAGGTCTCCAGACCCTCTCAATCTGAGTCTCCAGCGAGCGACTAACCTCCACCGGAGTAAACAGATTGAGGCCCTAACGAACCAAACCTCCACTACCGAAGTAAATTCGGTACAGAATAATGAATTGGCTCCTCGACTAAAGTCGCCAATTCACTACCTTCAACTAAGGGTGCTCTATCAACCTAGGCAGATATTCTCCTTCTAGGTTAAAGCAGAAACAACAGGAATTTGATCAGGATTCAAGTCATTCAATCATTCAAACCTCAATCAAATATAATCAATTCATAAACTCTGTACTTGGGTTCATACAATCAGACCTAACATACAAATCTAGGGTTCCCCATACCCAAATGAATGGGGAAACTACTCCATGGAGAGAGAAGCAAAAGCATATTCAGACGCGGAAATCATACTGTGAAGGATGAGTTTCGGCTCCTGGTTGTCAATCGGCACTTCTCCAAGCTCAAGCCGGGCTCCAATGGTGATGAAGATCAAGCTATGGCACTTGAGAACTCTGGTTCGTCGCTTTCTCTCTCTAGGAATCACTTTGTCTCTCTAAAACTCGTAAACCTTTGATTGTCAGCCTTCTTTTCCCTTAAAACTGCTGCCTTTCACGATACCCGGTCGGGTATTTCGGGTCTCGACCGGGTATTATTAAAACGCACCGTTTCGCTTTAGGGAAAAATCCCCGGTCATGTCCAATAATCCCCGACCGGGGATTTAAGCTTCACGCCCGGGCCCCTCTCTGCTCCTCGGCGCCGCCAAAATGATAAATACCCGGTCGGGTATTTGACCCCCTGACCGGGTATTTTCCTCCTGCAGCCCACTTCGTCCCAACTTCGCTCCTTTCGACCCAGAACTCGTTTCTCCGCCTCGATTCCAACGTCAGGTCCTGAAATATGACATAAACGCAAAACCTAGCGTGAATCAACATCTCAAACGGCTTCATAATAGGGGTGAAAACATGTGTAATTATCGGTCTATCAAACTCCCCCATACTTAACCGTTTGCTTGTCCCCAAGCAAACCTAACTCAAACCAATGCAACTCTCCAGACCTCTATAGCAACAAACAACCTCGATCGTAGGTAGATGACTTCCTAGATCATTTAGCACTTTACGAGGTCAACCAACGCACAAGTCATCTCATAGCTTCTTCGGAGAGAACGCTAGTCTCGAGTCGGCATTATGGCAAATAGTGAACAGAGGACAAATGAATCTTGGATGAAGAGACTCTCAAAAACAAAAGATCATGGACTCACATTTTTCAAGGTGCTTTATTTTCTTCTTGAAGATGGTTGGAACCCCTTTTCTGTCTTTGTTTTGCTTGTTTTTTTTTTTCAAGGGTTCCAACCTGTTTTCCAGAAAATGGGGGCTCCCACCTGGCAGAGGTTTTGCGGGAGCCCGACTCTTACCGGCCATGCAAGGAGCGGATGTCTCGAGCCTCGTGCGGGGGAAAGACATGTAAGGGGGCTGGAGGTAGTAGGTGGAAATTGGGAACGGATTCCCGTCTCCCCTTACACACTTTCGCCCTATTCGCACGAGAGACGTTGTTTTAAAGCACATTTTCGAGCACCTGTTATTTCCAACACATTATACAAGAGTCCATGACAGGTAGAGAGTCCACAACACCACACCATTCAAGGGTCCTAGGATCACTAATTCACTCAATCAACCAACACAATATGAAGAAGAAATGAGACTTCTTAGATGCATCAACATCCTCCATAGTGCTACACTACCTCCCTAGGTTGCACATTACTAAAGAGACTGTCAATTCAAAGCATACTGAGCAGGCAATTGCAAGGAACACGTACTTGGAGCCCTCAAATTTAAAAATTTGGACAGTGGACTAGGCTCCAAGCACACAAACAGATCTAATGCAGACAAAAGATAAACATCCCCCCCACACTTAAGATCGACATTGCCTTCAATGGAGAAGAGGGAAGGAAAGGGGAACGATGTTACCGGTGTGCACGGACTGCAGGAGACTGGAAATGGACCAGTCGGACTGAAGCGGACTGGAGAGAGGACCAGTCAGGCATAACACAACTAAAGGAAACCAAAGATCTCAAACACAATACATTAGGTCTAATGGTCATCCCAATAGTACAGCATCCAAAATGAAAAGAAAGAAACTAAACCGACACAAGACAGTTTGCATGCTGACAAAAACAAAAACACTCAAAACATGCCACTAGGGCCCTCCGAGACCGGTGAAGTCGATCTGGTTCATAAGGTCGTCGTCGCCATCCTCCGGTGGTGGGTGTGGTGGTGAATTTGGGATGCTTGCGCCACCCCTCATTGTAGGTATTGCTATATGGGTCCAGGCGCCGAGCATTGGCGATGAAGTCCACCTGTTCTTGGGGAGTAGAGGACTCCCTCATGGCCTGACAGTCCTCCACCAGATGATTCGGGCTCTCACACCACTGACACTGAGCTACTGGAGGCGTAGCTGTACCTCGGCCCGGAAGGAGACTATTGGGCTGCTTCAATGTCTGCACCAACTCAGCCACCTGCTGGTCTAACCCGGACCTGGCCTCCATAGCGTGCAGACCACGGTCCCGGGAATTTCTGCCTCTGCTGTTCTGCCCCCAGGAATGATCTTGGGCAGCCAAGGTACTAATCATCTGGTTCAGCTCGGGTGGAGTCTTAGTGAGAATATCCCCTCCTGGGCATAGAGACTCAATCACCCTCTGGCTGTCCGGGGAGAGAGCACTGTAGAAGTTCCCCACTGTGAATGCATCACTGAAGCTATGATGGGGACACTGCCAGAAATATCCCATGTACCGTTCCCATGCATCACGAAGTGACTCGTCTGGCTCTTGGCGGAAGTGAGTGATCTCCCGCTGAATCTCTGTGGTCTTCGATGCCGGATAGTACCTGTGCACGAACTTATCTGCCAGATCGTCCCAAGAAGTGATGGACAATGGGGGCTGGGTCTCCAACCACCTCTTAGCATTCCCCGCCAGAGAATGGGGGAAGATGTGAAGGCGGATTGCGTCATCCGGGACACCGTTGAGCTTGAACCCGTTCGTCAGCTGCAGAAAACGGGAAAGGTGCACCCTTGCTTCCTCATCCTTCAAGCCATGGAACTGGATAGAGGATGTAATGAGCTGAATCCAGCATGGCTTAATCTCGAAGTTGTTCGCTGGAATGGGCTTATAGAGGATGACCGGGCGGATGTCAGCAATCCATGGAGTGTAGTAGTACTCCAAGGTGGGACCCTGCGGCGGTGCCTGGGGTCTGGGGTCGTTCCCCAAGAGCTGATTCACCGGAGGTGGGTTGTGGTCGCCTTCCATCTCGTACTCGTCCTCGGACTCGCTGCTCAAATGGCTGTCTATGCGCTCCATCGTAGCCAGTCTAGCTCGCTGTTGTCTCCTAAGTTGGTGGCATGTGCGTTCAATCTCTGGATCCAACGGCAGTAAACCTCCCGACTGGCTACGGGTCATGCACTATCTGCACACAATCAAGCAATGCAAACCCGTGAAGGCACAAGTGGGAAAGAACAAACACTCAATGCGAAAATGAAAATGCTAAAGTAACAGAAATCACTGTTCTTCAACAACCTAGCCGTTCCCCGGCAACGGCGCCAAAAACTTGACTCACTCCTACTGTCACTCTAGAAAATGTCCAAGTGTAACCACTTCCTAAAGCGTAGTATAGCGGGTTTGGGTTTTAATGTCAACCCGGGTCCTAGATTTGATGACTACTCGGTGAATTCTTGTTATCTAGCAGTGAAACTTTAGTGCAGGTTCAAACAAACAAAAACACAAAGCAAGTTAAACGGTTGTTTTCAAGTCGAGAGAGCTCACCCGGATATGGTTCCCCCTAGACTGCAGTTAAGCCGGATTGCGATTTACCAAGTTCAGTTTTCATGAAAGTTATACTGCGGAAGGTTCTTAAACAGTCTGAAGTCTCACAGTCGGTGCTAGCTTTTACTCGGCCTGTTGGCCGATTAATTTGCTTTATAAAACTTTCATCTTGTCATCATTGTGCTTTCTGATTTTTTGCCAAGCCATGATAAAATCTAAAGAAATCAAGAATGAACAACACGATTTAGGATAGGAACAACCGTTCCTGTATCCCTAGAAAATGGTGGTAAACACAGACTCACCTGCCAAACTGGTTTGGATTGAGATTTTTATCGGGTATCAGAGAACCATGTGATTATAAATTAGACTTCTCTAAAAAAGTACAGTCGGACCAAACATGTAAAGTCTCTTAGTCATATCCATGTATGGATGATAAAAAAAACCCAGAATTGTGGGGAAAATATGGAAAAAGTAGCTTTGTTGTGGGTTTCAATTGCTAAGTTCATGAATCTAGACACACTACATAAGTAGTAAATTAACCTATTATATAATAAGACCAGGGCCTTGCCAAATTGATCATTTTCAATTGACAAATATAAAATAAGTTATAGAGTAAGTGGGGATATAATATATGCCACCACAAAGGGAACTCCTTTCGGATTCTTTACCAAAATAATGTTTTTTATTTATTTACCACCAATATGGTGGTTTTAAATATAATGACACAGATATTGTGTTTTTGTGGGCAAACAGATGTGGGCTCGCAGGAGACTCATTTAAATGCGGATCCAAAGTGGACTAATGTGGATCCGCAGCAGACTCATGCGAGTTCGCATAAAAGAAGAGGACCCGCAGCAGACTCAGGCGGGTTCGCATAAAAGAAGATACCTCTTATCTTCTTCTCCACCCCGCCCCTTCGTCCGCAGCGACGCCCCCAAAACCCTCCTCCTCTCGCCAGAAATCCCCCATCGCCGACCGCCACAAAACCCCACAATCCAACGCGGGTTCGTCCAGGACTCGTGCGAAAACGACCGAGAGTCACACGGAAGCGCAGGAGTGAAGAGGCGGCCGAACAAAACCAGATCTGTGTTTTTGGTTTTGATGTCGGACTCCGACGAAGAACAGGCGGCCACCGGAGGAAGAGGCCGTGGAAGAGGATAGCAAACACGCGGCCGGTACCGAGGTGAGCGATTCATCGGTAGGAATGTCGTCGCCGGCCACCGGAAAGTCGCCACCGGCCACCGGAATGTCGTCGGCGGCGACCGGAAACTCGCTGCCGGCGGGTTTTTCTTTCCTGCTTCTAATTTTTTTTTTTGCAGTTCCTAGGATTCCTGACAGCCATTCCACGAGACGACCACCTGCGAAGATAGATACAGCTCCGGTCGATTCAGTACTCCTTTGGGCACATGGTCAACATCGTGCCAACTCAGTTTGGATTAACGAGGTAAGTATTTTATGTATTTTATTTCATTAAAGTTCATTGGCTAGTTAGTTTAGATTTTGTGAAATTAGTATTAGTTTGATTAGATATATTTTACTAAATTAGATTGATTTTACTAGGTAAATTGAAATATTATAATTGCATGTGAAATTAGTATTAGTTTTCATTACATATATTTTTAGTAAATTAGATAGATTTTACAATATGTTCTGAAAATAGAATTACGCCATGAAATTGAATTAATATAAGTTTTGTGCACTATAGGCTGGTGATCGTGTTTACCAGACTCGAGGTACGACCAAATTGGTCACGTACCATCCACGTTATGAGCCATATCTCCAGGATGCCAGTTTGTTTAGCGTTCAGCAGTTGGTCCCTATGACTGGTTGTATAGATGCATCTTTGATCACCGCTCTAGTAGAGCATGGTGTCCTGAGACATCGACCTCTCACATGTCGGTCGGTGAGGTTACGATCACTCTCGAGGACGTTGCCACACTGAGCGGTTTACCGATCGACGGTGAGGCCGTCATAGTAGACGTACCAGATCGTGAGTGGTCGGAGACGTGTACCAGACTGTTAGGACATGCTCCTAACGATCTTAACGGGGGTGTCGTTAGGCTTAGTTGGCTTAGGGAGCATTTCAACAATCTGCTGCCAAATGCATCAGCAGAGATTACAGGGCAGTTTGCACGAGCGTATGCCCTATCTTTGATTGGGTTTATGTTGTTCCCCGATCGGACTGGAGCTACAGTTCACCTGCAGTATCTACTCCTGTTGGAGAATTGGCGGACCACAGGAGGCTACGCTTGGGAAGCAGCTGTTCTAGCCTACCTGTACCGTGAGATGGGTAGTTCGGTTCTGCATATGACGCAGTCCTCTTCCACCGAAGGTGACCTTGGTGGCTGGGTCGCCTTGCTGCAGCTCTGGGCGTGGGAGCGATTCCAATTGATAGCACCCCTACATACAGTGACGGATGAGCCTATTACAGCGGACGCATCTCCACGTGGTGCTCAATAGCTTCCGGCCATGACCCGTCAGCATAGTGACCAGCTCTTCAGTTATAAGTTGTTTTTTGACGAGCTGGAGACGATCGTGGTTAGTAATAACATTTCATGCAAGAATAGTTTTTGGTTCACATTAGTTTGTTTTAGACTAAGTTGTAATAATGTGCCCACCTTTCTGTGTAGTGGTTGCCTTACTGGGAGAGAGACCTGCAGTTTAGGGGTTCCGTTCCCCAGTCAGATACCTTTCGAGCAGTGGTTCCACTGATATGCTTTTCAGTAGTGATGTGGCACCATCCAAATCGGGTACTCCGACAGTTTGGCATGATGCAGAACGAGCCTCATCATCCAGCTCCTGAGGCTGAGATTAGGTGGTTTCTTCGCCAGACAGCTCGTGGGCCATCGCGAGGGCAGCGATTGATGCACGCCTCCAGAGAATCGATTGATTTGTGGAGTCGTCGACATGAGTATATAGCGACTAGGCCATATACTCAGGAGACTCTAGCCTACCACTCGGAGCATCTCGAGTGGTATCGAGATGTTACTAGACGTGCAGTCACACGGAGAGCAGCAGGAATTAACGCAGCGGTTAGTAATTTATTATTTCAAAATAAAATTTTAGTGGATTGAAATTCTTAGTTGTGTGGAATATTTGATATATTAAATAAATTTGCAGTATGAAACCTTTGAGTACGCTGAGCTGAGATTACGGGAAGGAGAGTTGTCCACAGACGATGGGATGGAGTTGGCCGACATGATGGTGGCCAGGGTTGCTGCTCTAGGTTTGGATTCTCGCCGACATCATGATATGACGGTACCGGTGCAGCCACAGTCATCTGATCCTAGCGTTGACCCATGGCCAGATCGTACTGCTGAGAGACATGAGTGGGACGTGCGAGGACCACAGCTCACAGAGGAGCCCAGGAGGCGTAGACAGCAACGTGAGCACCGCGACGTACCTCACCCAGTCTGGATTTCAGATCGACAGCGAGCACGTCCTGTCCGGTCTACTACTACCTTCGACTTCATGCGGCAGTTTCAACACTCCTCTTCTGCGGGATTTCAGCCTACTTAGACCCAGTTTCAGCCCTCCCAGACGCAGTTTCATGGGGAGTGTTCTTATGGGGACTATTTATTTCATGTCGTGTAGGATTATTATGTATGATGGTGGACTATTTATTTCATGTCATGTATGATTATTATGTATGATGGTGGACTATTTATTTCATATCATGCATGATTATTATGTATTATGGTGGACTATTTACACACTCGATCATTCAAACCATAACAAGATCGATCAATCCATTACATATACGTCGAAAAACAATAACAAACATCAAACAATTACACACTGGCACGTTCAAACCATAACAACATCAACCCATTACATATACGTCGAAAAACATCGAAAAACAATAACAAACAACAAACAATTACACACTCGCACGTTCAAACCATAACAACATCAAACAATTACATACCACGTCTATTACCACTACTTCCTCTTCTACCACCTCTCGCACGTCTACCACTTCCTCTTCGTTGGCTCTCACTGCCACTTGCTCCTCCACCAGAAGTTGATGCATCATGTCCACCTAGTTCCTCTCTTGGCCAATCCATCTCGTTGTGAATTCTTGTTGTTCGTGGCCTCCCCGGTTTCCAAATCATGTGCACGTTAGGATGGAGAGTAGAATCATTGTGCTTCTTCCACCCCTTAGGTTCACCAAGAGGTGTGAAACTTGTCCCATAACAAGCCAATACTGTTTCCAGCTTATAGATGTCATTTACAAACCTATACGGGTTAGCCCCCATTCGGTTGCAAGCTGCAATGGCATGAGAGCAAGGAATTTTATTTCCTTGGAATTTCCCACAAGTGAAAAATCCCGCTCGATTGTGGTCATCGAAATGCACTGTGAGTGTGTTCGAACCCGTCATGTTGAAATTGTTGGGAGGAGTCTGTACTACATAGATGCCCTGACGTCGATCAACCCCCATCACGGAATGTCCCACTGCCTTTTGTGAACATGTCTTCATCTTCTCTTCGCACTTTATGGTGTACTGTGAAGGTCCACTTCTGATTTGTGCTTTTGTCTCCAACCTCATCTTATCGAATTTCTCCAATAATCGCCAATAAGTATGTTGCACAAGAGAAGCTATAGGAAGTGAACGAATACCTTTGAAAACACCATTGATGCTCTCTGCCATGTTGGTCGTCATCATAGACCATCGAGTCCCACCATTATAGTTATCATGTGCTAAGCTCCAACGAATTTGATTTTGATCCACCCAGTTATCACAAGAAATATTTCTTTCAGCGGCCATCTTCTTAAATTGCTCAACTTGACGATCGAACTTCTCCAAGCGTTTTTCTCGGGCTAACAAAATAAATAACCACAAGAGTTAGATAAATTCATGATAATATTAAATTAAAATAAATAATATGTTGGAGTGTCAATCAATAACGATGAAGAGACTTACCGACTCGAAACAGTTGGTTATACATAATTTTGCTTTTTGTCTTCTTTTTCAAGTTGCTTGCATAGTGTCGCATGCACCACCTCCACTCCCAACCTCTTTCGACGTCACCCATGGCTTCATAGAGTCCCGCATGTCTATCTGAGATGATGCATACGTCATTTCGATCGGTCAAACCTTGAACGTGATTTATAAACCATGGCAAACTTTCAGTATTCTCGTTCTCCATAATGGCAAATGCTATTGGAAAAATCTTCTTCCGACCATCAAATGAGCTCGCCATGAGTAGCACTCCTTTATACTTTCCAGTAAGAAAGGTTCCATCAACCACCATGACTCCTGGACAATTCTTGAATCCATCTATACAATGTCCATAAGCCCAGAATACTCGCTGAAAGATCGAATGACCTGGTTGAGTTGAAGGAACTCTTACCCAATCAATAACTGATGTTGGCATTTTTCTCTTTACCACCCGCAAGAATGTTTGCAAATAATCATAGGATTCTTCCCAATTTCCATGCAACTTCTCCAATGCTCTTTGTTTCCCATACCAAGTCTTCTTATAAGTAACTTGCATATTAAATTTATCTTTCATCTCGGCTTGCACAGTTAGAACACACAGATTAGGTTGGGCACGTACCAAATGTTTCACGGTCAGATATAACGTCGACATCAAGATGGCGATGATCTGTCGGTTGAGTCGTATTGCTACAAGAATGCACCAACTCGGCCTTCCTCACAGTCCATTCGCTTCCAATGTCTCGACATCCAAACCGCACCATCCAAGGACAATTTTCATCCTTATGCTTCAAGCATCTAACCTTCCAGATTGAAGGTGACGACTCCACCACGCCATACTGAAAGTTGCGTTGTAGTGCGTGGTGTTTAACCGCCACCTGTGCAGCTTGTTTCGAGTGAAATATCTGGCCTTTGTAGAATTCCCCTTCAAAACCAGTAACGATAGGCATTGGAATTACCCCATATGAATCAACATATGATAATTCATCATCCTCTTCAGTAGCCTGCAAGTAAAAATATGGAGGAAAGTTAGGCTGCTCTTCTTCCCCATCTTCCTCCTCCTCCTCTTCCTCCTCCTCCTCCTCGTCCTCATAATCATGGTCAGATGGCACACTGCATGTATCATCTTCACCCTGATCAGCCTGGCTAATCTCAGCATGTACCTCATCACCCAAACAATAAGGATTTTGGGCCATAAAATCGAAAAGCACATTCAAACCATCATCATCCACAATAGGCATCGCATAATGAAATAGAACACCATTCTGTCATTATGGAAGACGGTAAGTAAAACCTGTGATCATATCACTATCTTGTACTGCTTCGTCTCTACGCCGTATTCTCGGGATTAGATTCTCACAAAATTAATGATATGTCACCCGACATGGAACTGTCAACTGAAACCTTCTACCGCCGACGAAATGAACGCCGAAATTGTCGTCTACTTTCTCCGATTTCCACCAAACAATTAGTTCAAATTTCCTAAGATCACAACATAACAAACAAATGCACTAATTACTAACTAAAAAGAATTATAATAGCATTTTAATAATATAATTACAAAAATAAATCTCTCTTACCTAGCCATCTTTGCAGCAACCAGCAGAGCTCCTCCCTCTCGTTTTCGTAGAAGTTTTTGGTGTGGTGATACTGAAAGGAGGAGAATGGAGGAGAAAATATATATGCTGGAGTGGGTAAAACACAGGTCGAATTCGCATGAGACTAATGCGGGTACCCTGAGTCCATGCATTTCCGCACCAGTCCCACGCGGGTCCGCCCAAGTCCATTTTGGATCCGCATTTCAAACTAGTAAAATTGAGTTTCCTGCGAGCCCGCATCTTTTTCCCCACAAAAACACAATATCTGTGTAAATATATTTAAAACCACCATATTGGTGGTAAATAAAAAAAACAATATTTTGGAAATTCTCCCACTCCTTTCTCATCTCATAATTTCACGAACTATATGATGATAATGGGCTCATGCACAAACTCCATGTAACTATTCTCTTCCTTTCAAAGGTTAATCTACCCTGAAATCCTAGCTTGTGGCTCATTTTTTTAAATTTGTTCGATCTTCATATGTTGTCTTTATTATAAAAGACCATACTCGAAATTAATTATTCTAAACGTTTAGTTTCAAATATGATAGAAGTAAAACGAATTTTTAGCAATAAGGTTATTATTCAGAGAGTTATCATGTCAAGTTCACTCATATATAAAAGTTTCATTTTGATATTTTCCACTAAAAAAAGGCTAAATTACACATTTGGTCATTCAAATTACATAAATTTTTCACGTTCGCCACCCGAATTACTTTTCTTTCATATTCACCACCAACTTTACGATTCGTTTCACCGACCGTTAGTCTCCGTTAACTCCGTTAATTTTTTGATGACGTGGCAAACAGAACAGCTGACTGGACCGTTAAAGAATGACATGTCAATATAAAAAATTAAAAACCCCTTTTCCCTTCCATTTCCACACTCTCACTCATCTTCAACCCTTACCTTCTTTACAGCACCCGCCGTCGCTCAAAGTTATCCCCTAGCTCTGTTCCTATCTAGAAACCGAATCCAATATAGTCGATATAATTCAAGGATTGAATTCAGTTAGTTCTTTGGGGTGGATGCAGGGACATTTTCAATATGGTGGGTTGCTGGTTCTCATCGTCGTCGTTACCCTCTCCGCCGCCGTGGTCTTCTTCCTCCTAGACCACATCAATTTCCCAATCGCGATTGCCATCTCCGACTCCTTCGTCTCTAATTGAATAGCAAACAACCACAATACGATACTACCACCCTGTATATTGATTGCTTTTTCAAATTTTGTTTTGCCCTTTCACTTCTTCTTCTGTTGCTCCGCACAACAACTCTGAAATCCCCCCTTCCATTTGTCATATATATGGGACACCAAGCTCATTCCCACGCCCACCACCACAACACCAGCGATGGCGACGCGTAGCGAGTCAATAGCCCCCGCTTCACGGGCTCCATGACTCACCGAGCTACTTCCTTCAAGCGCAACCCAACACCAACACCAACGCCGCCTCCTGATGCTGCTTCCTCCTCTGCCGCCTCCGCCGGTAATGCGACGGCCCCGCGAGCAAGGTCGCCGATAGCGCTGCTCAGACGGCTAGCAACAGCACGGCCAACAGCGTCGGGCCAGTTCTAGGTTCGGCTTCAGAGGTCTCCATATCACCTAGCCTAGATTTGAAGTCGTCGTCGTCGATGGCTTCGATCGCCAACAGCTCGTCCAGAGAGTTCACTCCAGGGTCGCCATAAGTAGTCGGAAGGGCGGCGGGAGAAGCGAATCCGTCTTCCGGGATTTCGACTTCCGGGAAGATAACCTTGAAAAGCTGCTGCTATAGGAAGGGAAGGGTTGAAGATGAGTGAGACAGCGCTGAAGGGGGGAAAATGACATTTATTTTTTATTTTTTAAATTGACATGTCATTATTTAACAGTCCAGTTAGCTATTTCATTTGCCATGTCATCAAAAACTGACGGAGTTAACTGAGTCTGACGAAGTCTGACGGGCGGTGACTAACGGTGAAACGAATCGTAAAGTTGGTGGTGAATATGAAAAAAAAGTAATTCGGGTGGCAAACGTGAAACATTTATATAATTTGAGTGACCAAATGTGTAATTTAGCCCTAAAAAAAACATAATAATTTATTTTAAGCTTATACAACGTAACCATCTTATTTCAGGAAAAAAAAATTTGATAAGAAGCCCTGTAAGGATTTTATTTAAAACTCAGCAAATCTAGGCTTTCTCAGCCTCTAACAGACTCCTAATGGAGTTTGGTGGACCTTCAGTCCAAATACACATTTGGTTCACATGGGAATTTAAGTGGGCCAGGCAATGGCCTACTGAATTTGAGCTCCTAGGCACAAACGCCCACACCACCTTACTTCCAGAAATAGTCGAGTTGGAATCCGCCAGTTTCCTTATCTCCTTGCACCAAATCCCCAGTTCAGTTCTATCCTCATCTTCCTTATCCAGCAACTTAATCAGATTAAGGCAATCGGTCTCCACAATCAGGGGACTCCACTCCCTTTGGTTAGCTTCTCTCAGTCCAGCAAGAATTGCTTTAGCTTCAGCCTCCACTGGCTTACATGATCCCGATTCCTTCCCTGCAATCGCCCCCAGGAAATCACCATTCCAGTTCCTGAACACACAGCCAATCCCAATCCCCGACGGTTTCAGGATCCCCGCGTCGCAGTTCATCTTGATGGTTCCGGTTGGAGGTGGTTTCCATCCCTGGTTGCTAGTGGCTTGTCTTGCATGCTGGGTATTGGAGCCCTGGGCCTGGAGGTAATTTATGATCCATTCGATAGCTTTTGGGATGATTTCCTCCTCCTCCAGCTTCTTGTTGTTGAACTAAGAACACCCCCCGCTGATGACTCAATTCTATGGACTGAAACGGACAATGGCATTTACAGCGTCAAGTCGTCTTATAAGAAGCTGTGGAGGAGAGATCACATGCAAGAAGATAATAATGATAACAGGGTGCAAAGACTGAGAAGCTACTAGAAAAAGATTTGGAGCCTTCCCATTCAACCCAAAGTGAAAGTTTTCCTATGGAGAATAAGCAGGGATATCTTACCAGTTGGAACAAACATTGAAAGTAGAATCGAGGAAGCCCCATCTGACTGCCCCTTCTGTGGTCTTCCGGAAACACAGCTCCACTGTCTAAGGGACTGTGCTTGGACTCGGCGCCTTTGGCAATCTTGCGATGACAGAGAAGTCTTTCTGCAGGGCGAAGGCCTCTCCGGCCATGATTGGTTTCTCAAAGTGTTCGAATCCCAACCGAGTGACAACCTCCAAAGGTTCTGCGCAATCCTGTGGTTCATCTCATTTCAGAATTTGTTTAATTCTTTTATAAAATAAAAGGTCCGTAAAAAATCTAAATTATAACAACAAGAAAATAGACTAACTAATTTGGCTAAAAAGTTACTCTCTACCCTCTCTCTATATATATTTGTTAGACCATTTCTGTATTTTTAATTTTTCATGTTAAATAATTGAGAGCATATTCTAGCCTATGTTTTCTCGAGCCAGCCATAAAACTAACCTATTCCTCGCTTCTCTCTCTCGATCAACTCCTTTTCTCCAACGTTATTTATAAGAACAGTAATAATAATATGTCCCATTTCCCACACAGATCGAGAGATCAATAAACATAGTACAGTTGGTTAATTTCTTCCTTTAGAAATGGCAGCGGCGGCGACGATCTTTTCCTCCTCCTTCCATATTCTCCTTCTCCACCACCGTGCCACGTGATCAAGCAGCTACCCTGGTACGACGCCGTTGCAGCGAGCCGTTGATATAATAAAAAGTCATCACAATCCTAACTTCCTATTGGTTGGAGATTAATGTTGTTACAATAACAACACAAGGGTGTTGTCACACTATCTAGTCCCGATTCCCCTGTAGCTAGCTAGTCATACAACATTACAAACCCACATGCCAGCCAACTGTCGTCCATATCAGGGCCAAGCAAGCTCGACGAAATGGTACGATTTCCATAGTCATAAACGCACAAGTTGATGTTGCTTTCCGTGAAGTAAAAACTATTCCTTTGTAGCCCGGATTTGCTTGCGCAACACGCGTAACATCCCCATTCGCCCAAGAGAAACGCACGGTCTCCCACGTCTTCCATCACCCTCCATTTCATGACGCTAAAATCCATCTTGAACACTTTGACGTCTATAAAAGTCCCGCTATACCCTTTACCAAGACCGTCACCGGCATAATATGTAGCTATGTGTAAGAGTTCACCGCACGATTCCACCAGTCGTTGCCAAGTGCCACAAAACCCCGGAGTGAAAAATTGCGGAGCCGTAGCCCCTGTGCTCTCGATTCCATATTCCCCCATTCTCAACTCAACCACGGCGAGATCGTCCTTACCCCTAGGATCATAAAGGTAGCCATAAATCTTACCCTGGTGGGCAACGGTTTCACCATGGATCGCATCTACTCCTAACTTGCTTGGCCTCGTATGTAGTGTCCATTTTTCATCACCATCTCTCCAAACCATTGCCACGTCCTTGCCCTTAACACCATCTTCTCCAGCTTCTTCTTCATCATCCATCCTACCAAAAACCATCACGACCAGTTTCGATTTCCCACGAGGCACATGAACCGCGAGATCTTCTCCGTCGTAGCTGAAAGATGTTTCCCATGTGGGTAGTGGTATTTCAACCATGGACGAGGGATACAACAAAGAACAAGAACGAGCCTTGTTGTCAATCAACACCAGCAAATGTCCATGATCAAGACTACCGGAGGAGTACACCTTGTTTGAACCGATTCTGAGTGCTAGTTGCTCCATGCTTCTTGAACGGTCGACCATCAGCTGCTGCTGCTGCCCCCCTTTGCCGCTTAAATCGATCAGCCCCGCTTCTCCTTCTCCACTCCTCCTCAAAACCAGACATGGTCGAGCCATTGGCGCGGCTTCTAATTGCTTAGGACGTTGCAAGTGCGGAATCGAATGCTCCTCATCGTCACTTGGTGGTTGCGTGAAGCTCAAGTTCCTTACCAAATAATGCGGATGTATCATACGGTCTGCATTCTTGGCCATTGCTCGATGACGTCCCTTGAGTTTCAGCGACCAATCCCACTTTTTTCTTGGGCAAGGGAAGGGGAAAGTCGGAGTCATCCAAGCGTGAACCAAGGGGAGCTTCGTATCGTACAAGTTGTCCCACGTATGGTCCTCCTCCTCCTCGACCTCGTTGAAGCAGTGAAACCGTCTGGTCGAGAGCGAGTAGAAGACATGGTGATCATTTCGCCCACGAAACCTGGGGAAGTGAATAGTGTTTCTGCTCAATCCTGCCGCCTCGTCGCACTCCATGGCCACGCATCCTGCGGGACTCAATAAAACCACATGATTTTCGAGATCATGAACAATCCGCCATACTCGTGTTGGCTCGTAGAATTTGACGATTCTCACAAATCTTCCCATCGGGCCGACCACCACAGCGAGCAGCTCTCCCCTGCACTGCACTAAATAAGCTTCGTTTTCCTTGGCATCTCTAAAAACGTCGCCCGCGGATGTATCGAATACCCTCCAGATTTTGTCCTTGCTTTTCGCCTTGGGATTGAGAACCCCCAGTCTTCCATCCTGAGCCAAGCAATAGAACGCTCCTCTGTGGAAAAGCGGGGAGGAATTGTAGTGAGGCCAGAAGAAATCTCCCTCGCACCGCCGAAACGTCTTATTGGTCGTCCAAGAATAATTCACTCTGGATTTAACTCTCATCTTCCTGACATGATCTCCCGCTGTTGTCAGTCTCCGGGGACGGCGATTCTTCAGTCTCATCCTGTTGGGGACTTCTAGAACGTGATTCCAACAACTCTGTCCTCGCCGGATAAAGAGGATCATTGTTTCTTTCTCGGAGATGAGATCCACTTGACCCACAACCACACAATCAGGGGACGTGGGCGGAGCTGAGAAACTCATCCGGTTGAAGCTACCACGAAGATTTGGCCCGTAATAGGGTAAGTGAATCATGTCTCCCGTAGAGGGGCGATAAAAGAAAATTCGAAACTCTCCCGAGAAAAGCAACCATCCATAGGCGGCGCAAGAGATACAGGCGTCGGAAACTTCATTCGGTGCGCGCAGATAATACGTTTTGCCGTAGGCCGGGGAGTACGCTCGACAGCAACTGGAGGCCACCAACGACGATGAATGATCATCAGTTTTAGCGACCTTGGGATAATGCAACAGGAACGGATACTTGACCTTCTTGTAGATGCCATGGTCGACCTCAGCGGACAAATTCCAGTCACGACATGTCAGTCTGAACGAAAAATAATCCTTCCACGATAATCTCTCACGGATCGAGCGTAGAATCTCCGGCACTAGATTTGCCCACCGGTCCTGGTCGCCGCTCATTCCGACCGATTTTTTTCCTCCTGGTGACCTTCTCTCTCTTTTTGTTGCATGGTTGGCCTGAAATTTATAGAGGAAAAGGATGTGGCTCGACGGTGTGGAATTAGTTCCTTTTAAACTGGGACAGGGAAATATGGTTTGCCGTGGCTTTTTCTTTTGTCCTTGTACGTAACGGAAAGGGAAGGAAGCGCCGCGGAGGTCGTCGCTTCCGCCGGAGTGGCGGGGGTAATCTCTGACAAGACTAGCAAAATCGCGTTGGCTATCGCTTCGCGCCTGAGTAAGAACTAATATTTTAAAGAACAATAGTTTTAACATTGACCAAAAAGGCTAAAGGTGAAAGTGAGCTTATTTTGACAACAACAGTATGTGGTCAACGAAGCGATGAACTAGCCTAAAGCAGAAGGGTCATTGAGCATATTATTTAAGTTAAAACGTCTCTCATGATGCTATTGTTTCTGTTTATTGGGCTAGTTGGCTTCCCGGTAATTTTTACAGAAGTAGCTTTTTGCTTAATCTTTTAGAGAAGTAGGAAAAAAAGCAGTTGAGTATTTGAATGAAAAATTATTAGAAGTACTTTCCAATAAAATAGGTCATGTAAAATTATTAAAAAGGATTTCTAATAAAAAATATATACAAAGTTTTGAAAATAATAAGTAGTCAAAATGAAATAAATTAGAAAAAGAATAAAATATTAAGAAAATTTTTGTATTTTTAAAATAGCTTTTCACATTAACTCCAAATTGGAGCTTCTAGTTTTATATTATGAAAAACTTCAGTTTTTTAAAAGGCGAAACTTTTAGAGATTTTGCTGGGCTTTTACTTAAGCACTTCCAAAATTTAGGTCAAACATATTTGTATTTTTTTAGCTTTGTATTTTTTTTTTTTTTTTTTTTTGAAGTTCATCATGGTTCTCTTTTCTATGAATTTTTGGGGCTGATCGATGGTTTGGGGAGGTTCAACTTCCATTGATCGGATCGAATTAGGTTGGACACCTATGGGTTTGGGTTCAATTATCATTCTCAACCAAAAAGAAACGGAGAAATGAAAAACACTAAAACAAATAAAACTCACGGTCGACTTAAAATTTGTCACACCATGTTCAATTCACTTTGACCGGGTTGAACCGAGTTTTTAACAAACTCACGCCCTACACAACCCACTAATTAAACTCTCTCCCGGCCAAAAATTTGTAAACATTAGGTTCTAGTCGCTATGACATGGTCAAATTATGTTGGATACACATGGATTTGGGTTCAATTGTCATTCTCTACCAAAAAGAAAAAGATAAACAAAAAAAAACTTAAGCAGATGAAAATCGCTCCCGACCCAAATTTCTCAAAACAGAGTTTAACTCACTTTGACTGGGTCAAACCCAGTTTGAACAAATTCACAGTTGACACAACCTATCAAACATGCCAACTACAAAAGTAGATAAAACTCGTTCACGATACAAAACTCGTCAATATCATAGATTCGGGTTCAATTGTCTTCCCAACCAAAAGAAAAATGTGAAAATATTGAAGTCGGTTTAAGTCGCTTTGACCTAGTCTAATTAGGTTGGATCCCATGGGTTTGGGCTATGTTGTGATCGTGCTCAACCAAAAGGAAAATGGGAAAGAAAAAACATTTAAGCGGATGAAATCAATCCCGATATGAAACTCGTAAATGTAGAGAAGACAATGTTTCGAGAAGGAGGACAAGTTAGAATTCTGCCGATAGTGTTTGGGAAATGGTGGGGGGACAACTTATAATTCCGCCGACACTGTTTCGAGAAGGGTTGTGAAGTAGTGAGCAAAGGAGAGGATTGGACAGAACATATCTGGTAAGGATCTTGAGTCGCGACCGTGATAAATGGTGGAAGGGGACAACTTAAAATTCCGCCAACTTGTTTCAAGATGGGCTATGAAATAGTGGGAAAAGACGATGATTTGCGTAAAAAGACATTGACGAAAATCCAGTGGATAATAACTATAGCAGAGAAACCATTAAACAATAGTTGAAAATCTAGTAGGCAACAATTGTTATGAGATCCTATTTGAAAGTCTTGTTATAAACATTTATTCCTTTTGCTATGCTTCTCCCCCATCTTTTCTCAATACCGTTCAGGTGCTTTGTCATTTTACATGGATCCTATAATTGATCAATGATCATTTAGCATTAGTGAGCCATCAAAGCCTACTAAACCATAAGTGCAGGCCCGGCCCAGGCCCTGTGCTGGTCAGACCCACAGCACAGGGCCTCAAATTTTCGGGGGCCTCATAAGTCATAATGATCCAACTTGGGCTTCGACGTGGGCCTCATAATGGCAGGCGGAGCAGACCCAACTTGGGCTTCGACGTGGGCCTCATAATCGCAGGCGGAGCAGACCCCTTGGGCTTGCAAAGCAGCCCACATAAAACACACATGCAGAAGAGCATGTTGCGACGGGATGGAGAATCGAACCGCTGACCTTCATTTCATTAAAAAGAGATTCAACCACTTAGCTGAAAGTCATTTGATGAAACAAAATTAACAGTAAAGATTTTTAACGTCTCTCTTCTTCTATTCCCCAAAAATTTTCAACTTTCTGAAACCATCCAACCCCTAAATATTAATTATTCACACTCAATTCTAATGAACTTCTAATCAATGTCCATTCCTATTATCCTGGCAATTAATCGACTTATTTTAATTTTTAAGTTCTTTTTTCTTCCTCTTTTGCAGGGAACTTAATATTGATTGAAAATTTGGAATCACTAATCTTTGGTTATAATTTTTAGTTATGTGAACCCAAAATTTTGAAAAAGGTAGTTCTAAGCTAAAAGAAAACAGAGAATTAAAGAGTCTGGATACATGTGATTCGAAAATTAGAAGTGAAGTTAAATCATTGGATTGTAAATGTTTAGTAACCGAATTTTTGGGGCCACATTTTAAATTCTTGAACAGGGCCTCCAAATATCATGGGACGGCCCTGCATAAGTGTGAAGAAACTAATAAGCAGTCAAAATTTTACCAAAGTTACCATTCACTGAAAGTGGAAGGATATGGGGTGTGGTTGAAGCTAGTTTGTTTCTCCACCAAACAACATTGCTAGCTCAGACCATGTAGGATAGCTTAAATACACGAAAACTAACACCAATTTTATCAAGTTATGGAGGTGTATGTTCTCAAAGGATGACGGGCATACTAACTTTGTAAAAGTAATTTTTAAACTGTCAAAGTCAAGTCGTCCTTAAAAAAAAATTGCCTAGTTTCCACTAATATAATCCATGCAGTTGAATGCCTATTTGGAAGACCATTTCCAAGTGGCTAAACACCGCCGATTATATTTCTCGAAAGTAAAATGTGACACGATTAGATCGGGTAAATTGCAAATTTAGTCATTGGGTTTACTAAAAACGTTCATGTTTAGTCACTAAAAATATTTAATTGCATTCGTGGTCACTATGATTAGTTTAATAATCCAAATTTGGTCACTAACCGTCCAACTTCGTTAACTTTTGCTGATATGGCCGTCAACTCTCACAGTTGACCGTTAAATAAGTTCGTCAAATCGGGTTCAACACGCTTAACTGGGTTGAATTAGGTTGAATACCCATTGATTTGGGTTGAAATTGGATTCAATTGCCATAAAAAAAACTAATTAGAAACTTAATGTTAAACTAATGGCACAAAAAAAAGCTCCAAACTTTGGTTAATTACAAAAAGAGTTCATTGATTTAAGTGTGTAAAACTCGTCGACACAAAATTTGTCAACATGGGTTCAACTCGCTTTAACCAGATCAAATTAGGTCGAAACCCATTAATTAAGGTTGAAATTATATTCAATAGTCATAAATTAATTAATCCTTAATGGCACAAAAATACGTCCAAACTTTGGTTAATTACAAAAAAAGTTAGTTAATCAAAGCTTTGGTTACAAAATTCGTCAACATCGAGTTCAACACGCTTTAACCGAGTCAAATTAGATTGAATACCATTGATTTGGGTTGAAATTGGGTTCAATTGTCATAAGAAAACTAATAAGAACCTTCATGGCACAAAAACACCTCCAAGCTTTGGTTAATTACAAAAATAGCACCCCTTGTGATGTGACTCTATGAAATAGTATTTTAGAACTTCTTCTTTTAAGAGTTTAATTAAGGGCATTGTCTATTTTTGACCCAAACCTTTCAAAATTCTTTTATTTTACCCAAACCTATCAAAATTCTATTTATTATCCAAACTTATTGTAACTGATCAAAGTCTGGGCATTCGTTCTGTTACCGTTACTTATTTCGTAACAGAACTCCATGTATGCATCCATGTCAGCGTCCACTCAAAAATGAAAAAAAATCTCTTATATCACAAAAGAAAATAATTAGAAATTTAAAAACTCCAGTAGCTCTACAACTCCATCGCTTCTTCTTCCTCTATTCTCCGCCTCCGCATCCACCTCCACACACCAAAACCTATTTCTATTAAACCAACCCCAACGCCCAACCCCTCACGTCGTCGCTCTCGCCAGCCGTCGCCCGCCGCCACCCAAGCCCGCCGTCGAAACTAAGGAGGACATCGACGCCATCGCCCGCCGTCGAAACTGGAAATCCAGATCTATGAATCGGAAGAACAAAAAATCAAAAGGTGGGTTTTGGGGAATCGAGTTCGATGATGGGTTGGGCGCCGGAAGGGAGCAGAGATCGTGAGGATTGCTTGGACTGACGCTGACGCTGGTGCTGGTGCAGGAGGATTGGAGGAAGATGAAGAGGAGCCGGCAGCCTTCTCTGATTGGGCTTCCGATTCCGACAACGGCGATGAGGGGTTTCCCCATAGGCCCCAGCAACGACGGCGGCGGCCAAATCAATGAGAAAAAGAGGCGGAGAGGGAAGTAGTGAGAGAGCAACGACGACGGCGGCCAAATCGATGAGAAAGAGAGGCGGAGGGGAAGTAGTGAGAGGGGAGGGGAAAACTTTGAAGACGTGAGGGTTGTGATCCTTTTTCTTTTTTTTTTTATAATTTTTTATTAAAAATAGTAAATGATAGTATTCTGACTGCCACGTGGGAAGCCAACTCATCATGGTCATGCTTAGTCAGCATTCCTAACAAAAAGGCTGACAGAGAGTTAACGTTTGGATAATTATTAGGAATTCAATAGGTTTGAATAAAATAAAAGAATTTTGAAAAGGTTTGGGTAAAAAATAGACATTGCCCTTTAATTAATGGCACAAAAACACCTCCAAATTTTGGTTAATTACAAAAAAAAAAGTTAGTTAATCAAAGCTTTGGTTATAAAAATTCTTCAACATCGGGTTCAACACGCTTTAACCACGTCGAATTAGGTTGAATACCCATTGATTTGGGTTGAAATTAGATTCAATTATCATAATAAAACTAATTAGAACCTTAATGGCACAAAACCACCTCCAAGCTTTGGTTAATCCAAGCTTTAGTTAATTGCAAAAAGAGCACCCCTTGTGATGTGACTCTATGAAATAATGTTTTAGAACTTGTTCTTTTACGAGTTTAATTAATGTTAGCTTGTTCTGGTCTTGTAGGGTTTCTGAAACTCATTGGTTGGGTCTCGAATCTCGATACAAACTGGAAAGAGAAAATTTTTATGTAGGAAAAAGGGGAATTGGATATGTAGGGTAATTATCGGGCACACAGCTTATCAATTATTACAAAAAGGTTACTAAAATTTAATTTTGCGCGTTTTAGTATAACACGTTTGGACGAATGACAAAGAGGTCATTCCGTTAACTCAATACAATCAACACGCCACATCATCAAAAAATTAATAAAAAATTGAACAAATCAATCCAATTAAACCCAATCGAATCACTCGCAACCATCACATCTGAAAACTAGTAGAAACCAATCCTGATGGATAGGTTTTCGACCTACACTCGCCGCCGGAGAAAAATGGCGGTGGCGGCGGAGGCGGGGGAGTGGATGTACGGAATTGGGTGTACCGAGCGGTGAGCGAGGGGTGGACGTGCGAGGGTTGACCATTTGCACTGAAAATTTTAAAGAAGTATTTGTGAGAAGTGTAGAGAGAGGAACAGTTTGGTTGACCAAATAGTTAAAACTTACATATTCGAACGTGTTGGACGAAGTTTGATCGTATATATTCTATTTAAATTTAAACTAGCCACGAGAATCTTGTAGGATGACCAGTTACAAATTTGGCTTCGAGCTTAAAGGTTGTTGGACCAATAATTAGTACAATTGTTATATTAATTATTACAATTGTTATATTAATTACGATTTGAGCATCACTATTTAATAATAATTTTTATAAAAGTATTTATTTTTGGACTTTAACAAAAAATAATTTTGGAACTGTAACAGCCCGCTCCGGCAAAACTCATATTTCGATTGCTAAAAATTACGCCATTAAATAGAGTGTTTTGATAGTATTTCGACAAAAAATGAAATATCGATCGGATAAATACCAATTACTATATATAAATATAGTAATACATCCTACATCCTACAAAAAATATATGGAGGTTCTCCTTGAGAACTCCCCAATTCAATTTTTCCTGCTCTCAGCGCAAGTTCGGAAGGATTATTTAGTCCTTTTTATATATTTGGATGTTTTGCTGCTAATTGATAGTTTAATAAATGGGTACTAATAAATAGCTTATTAAAATTCAGCATTTTTTTAAAATTATTTATTAATCAAACCTTTTTTTATTCTTTTTATTAGTCAAACTTATCCAAATACTAAGAATTATCCAAATATTTTGTAACACGTTAAAGTAATAGCCATTAGTCTGTTACTGTTAACTATTTCTTAACGGTGCTCCACCTCAACGTCCAACTCAGCTGCCACCTCATCAATGAATAAATGGGTAAACCTAATTATTAGTCAAACTTTTCTCGTATTTTATTTTTTAGCCAAATCTATTGAATTACTAATAATTGGACAAATTTTTTGTAATGCATTAAAATATTTGCCATTTTTGCATTATCGTTAATAATTTTGTAACTCTTTTCTTAGTTATAACTTATAATACTAAAATTTTGGAATGTTGACCACATGTCCTAAAGCAGAGTGAAAACAGACCCGATTTTTAAAATCAAGGTCAGAACCAAAACAAATCCATCTCCATAGATGAGGATTGAGGAAGGAACACACAAATGCAAAAGAATGTAATCGAAACAGGGGATAGAAGAGGGAAAAAAGACTAAGGAGATGAAGACGAAGATGAGCAGTTTGGTTTTGGTGATAATTAAATTGATGCATTGCCATCAATGCATGCATATACTATATATGTATATACGAAAAATGGTGTATTGTAGTTTACATCATTTGGTTTCTATGATAGTTATTATAGTTTTAAATAAGTTAACTTATTTTTTGAGTGAAATGTCTACCCTTTATTTTTAATATGAAAAAGCAACACACATATAAAAGTAGGGACATAACCCAACAATCTCAACTAAAATAACTTGAGATTTAACTATCACTCATTTTGTGTTTGAGTGATAGTTTGTGTCAAATCAAACAAACAATGCTCGTATTATTTGTGTGTAAAATTCAGAAAAATGATGCATTGTAGACAATGCATGTATTGTAACTATCTCAACCAAACTATCACCAAAACCAAACGACCCCAATATTGTCTGAGACACTCGTCTTTGTTTCTTCGTCGGTCTGGGACCAAGTAATTTCTCAGTCACGAAACAGATTAAGTAAAAAACAAAGTGGGCTTAAAGTAGGGCTGGAAAATCGGTTTTGGGTTAGCGGTTAACCGACAGGTTACAACTGAAATCGGCCGATGATCCACTAACCGAAAACCGAGATAACTGAATCACGGTCGGTGTTCGGAGGCTGAGGCGAGATGGCTTTAGTCTTGGAGGCGGTTCGGTTAACCGAAAACCTAGATAACCGAAGCCTTGAGTCCTACTTCGGTCGGTGCTCGGTAGGTGATGACTACATATTTACACATGTTTTACCCCTCATTCCTTAATTGTTTAGCTTGGTGTTTATCCTAATTTGGCCTATTTTACGCTAGGTTGTGTTCCTTTGTCACATTTCAGGTCCTAGCATGTAAAGTGAAGCCTAGGCGCAAGTTTCAAGTCAATCGGAGATCAATTGGCGACTCGGGGGGAGAAACTCGGGCATGACTTGAGGAATAATGGATTTCTACCTCATTTTATTGATAAATAATCATGTAATCTTGTAATGGAAAGAAAGAGGACGAGACTACGAGCATCTGGGATCAAACGACACCTGAATCGGAGCTCAAACGAGCTCAAACGAAATCAACGAAGCTTAGGAGTGCATGCTGGAAAATGTGCACGGTCGTGTAAAATTCTGCACGGCCGTGTGAGTTTTCCAGGAGGTTTGCACGGCCGTGAAAGCAGGGGTGCAAATCTCAGCGGGTATAAAAGTTGTTTTGCGATTTTTGGAGAGAGAGAGGGCGATCTAGAGTCATTCTTGGAGCTATTTTGGAGGATTCTTCACCATTGAAGCACAAGGAACAAGTCTAGACAGGGAGATTGAAGATATGGAAAGTTATACTGCAATCTTTCTCTTCTCTATGGAGTAACTTCCCTTCACTTAGGATCTTTCTTGTATGAAGTTTTGGATGCTATATTGTGTGATTATAATGATTGAGGCATGATTTATTGAGTCAATTGAATCCTGATCAAATTCTCTTGATTTCTGCTTTAACCTATGATAGATAGAATCTGATTAGATTAAGAGAGCTTCCTTGATTGATAGTAGTGAATTGGTTGTGCGAGAGTCAATCAATTCATTGCTTTGTACTGGAATTCATTCCATGTAGTGGAGATCTGTGTGAGTCGCCTTAGCAGTCTATTCCGGTGAAGGCTAGTCGCCTGTCGGGTATTCAATCTAAGAGGGCTTGGTTAGCTTAAGAGATTTCAAGCTAATTTAGGATCTTCCGTAGTTTAATCAACAGTAAAACAACCAAAATGAATTACAACTTAGACCTAATTGAGGAGCTAGGGGGAACCATACCTAAGTGAGTTCCCAACCTGTAATTAGTAGAGTAGTTAGTAGAGTAGTTTAGTAAATCAATCCTTAATCTAGTTTGCTAGATAATGAACTGAAGCTGAGCAATAGTAACTCTAGAGACCCGTGGATTCGATATTTATTACTTGTGACACTATACTGCAATCCCTTTCATTGGTTACACTTGGCCATTGTTAGGTGTTGTGTCGTAGCGTGTCAGTAGGCTTGGGAGGTTGTTCGGTTAACCGATAACCAACCCTTCGGTTATGGGTTGTAACCAAACCTAACCGAAATCCACCCCTAGCTTAAAGTAAAGAAGGAACTAGTCACTTTAGCCCAATCGTTAGATGATACTGGCGAGTTGACTCTCTTCTTCCTTTAGAATAGAACACAAACAAAGTAGAGAAGGAAGAACGAAACGCAGAAATAACATAATCAAGAACAAAGAGACAATGCAGAAAAGTAAAGGTGGGACAGGAAATTTTAACTAGGTTCCCCAATCTATGGGTCAGTCCTCGTCCTGGAGATGGTACTTGCTACGTTATGGGAGAGTTTTTTTTATTTGATTTTTACCTATGAAAATAAAAAGAAATACAAAGAACACAAAGAAACTCAGATCCAATCCCAGACCTGTCAACACCCTCAACTAATCAGAACCTGTTTCTCTGATTACTTGAGCCCCTTAGAAACCCAGAAACCTTGTACCGCTAATGTTCTAAGTAAATAACAAGAGGAAGATTGACAACTTTTCCCTACTTTTCTGAAATAGTCGTTGTACACATTGGCGGAGCTAGGTTAAGGGTTGTGGGGTCCATGGACCCCACTTGGAAAATGAATATACATTAAGAATGGTGGATTTTTAAGGTGGGGTTAGTAAATTTAGAACCACGGACCCCCTCTTTCCGAGACAATGATTTTTTTATCGAGTCAAACTTCGTATTTGGTTATGTTTGGACCCCTCTAAATTATATCTCTGGCTACGCCAATGGTTGTACACCAGAAAAGGATGTTGAGCAGATTCAGACTAGGCCATCCTTTTTTTCTCCTCTGAATGAGCAACGGTCTGGCAATCTCCTGACTTGATGCAATTCAACAAAGGGAAAAGCCACTAAGGGCTAGAAATGCCAACCATAGCTAGAAAAGATGAAATTGAAAGTGACAAAGGATAACTGGCAATGGGTCGGGTTGGGGCGGGTTTTGCCAAACCCAAACCCATGGGTTTATCCGTCAAAAAAACCCGGGGTAAAACTCGCTGGGTTTGAAAAACTCAAACCCAACCCAACCCGCTGGGTATCCGCGGGTTCATGGGTACCCGTGGATTTTTGCGGTAAAAAATTTACAATAACAAGTTTCTTCCAAATAAAAGTCTAACATCAACTTTCTCATAAAAATTATCCATACAAAAAAAACACCAATCTAGAGCATACAAGCAAACCGCAAATTATCAATACAAATTGTTCAAAATTAAAGATAAACATCTATAAACAACATGATTAATTGACAGCTCCTTTCTCCTTGTCAACTAAGCTTCTTCACTCTCCACTCCATAATATCAACTTCATCTCCACTCCATAATATCAATTTCATCGTACACAATTAGAAAGAACAAATTAGACATGCCTCCACAAACATAAAGAAGATTAGTTGTTTAAGAAAGATATATTGTTTAGAATATTAAATATACCGAAAAAATTAATTATATGAGTGTGTGCGGGTACCCATGGGTCAGGTTTGCCTAAACCCAAACCCAACCCGATGATGGTGTAGCGGGTTTAAGCCCGAACCCGGTCCAAAACCCGTCAACACGGGTTTTACCCGCATTGACCGGGTTGGGTCGGATAGGGTACCCGTGGGTTCGGGTTTGTTGCCATCCCTAGGGACAAGGGATCAGAAAAAGAGATGAAAAGTGGATTTGGGCTACTGCCGGTCATCAAGGATGTCGGTAAAGTGTAGAGAGAAGGTAGACGGATTTTGGATTATAGAGAGAAAACCAAAGAATTTTTGCGAAACCGAATCCGAATGTTAACTTAAAGTTCATCCATAGCAACTAGATACCAAGCATTTAAGGAGAAGTCTCGGGAATGAACCGTGTTGAACAAAACGTTAGGGGCTCAGGGCCGAGCATTTAAGAACAAGCAACTCCTTGAAAACTGTCGGGCGAGCTACCAAAGACCGCCAACTTGAGATGTAGGTGTTAGGTAGACCTTGGAGATGGGATCGACGATGGAACGTCGCCGGAAGTGCTTTTGCAGAGTTCGTCTGAGCCACAAATAGCAAACCGGCTGTGTAAAGACAGAATTTTCGTCGGTTTAGGTAGTTGGGTTTTGGACAGGTCTGATGAATCAACAGGTTTAGTACAAATTAAATAAAATCGGTTCATGCAGGGATGGCAACGGGTTGGGTCGGTGATGGTAGTGCATATCCGTTACCATATTCAAAGTAGTTCGAGTTTAATCCATACCCACATAAGAAACGGGTAGAAAATCAAAATCATGCTCATACCCGTTCGGATTTCGGGTACTAACGGTTGTCCATAGGTAATAGTTTCTCTTTATAACTCATCCATTATGTTAATATTCACATGTATTCTCACATAACGTAAGACGAAAAGTATGACAAGAAAATTCATTAAAACAACACAATTTCATAAAAATATTATATTTATATATGCTAAATGTAAAATGTGTTAGAGAAAAATAGTGATTATTTCTTGACAAAATACATATGCATGTGTATATCGGGCGGGTTCGAGTTGAATAGTGAGAAAACTATGTCCATCCATTACCCACAATATTCGGATTCGAGTTTTATCCGTACCCGCTAAAAGTTCTTCGGATTCAGATATAACCCTACCGACAGGGGCGGACCCAAGTTAGTCTAAGGGTTATCAATTGACAACCCTTGGATCCAATTTGTGACAAAAAACATTTGTAAAATTTTGTTTTAGTGGTGATAGTATTGAGATACTATACTATTTGACAACCCTTAGTGATTTTGGTCTATCGTTGAATACCCTTAATAAAGTTTCTGGGTCCGCCATTACCTACCGACAAGGTCGAATTTGGATGGATATTGATGGTTACGGATAATTTTGCAATTCATGTCACATAATAGTCCCCGTTAACCAATCACAAGTCTCGTGCCACCTATGCCGCATATTGTATAGAGGCACTGTAATATTGGTCCAGAAGACAGGCTTCATTTGGACCTTGGGCCGAGCTAAGGCTTGTCCTGATTTTGACCCTGGATTCAAACAAAGCCCACTATCAGCTCGGCCCCAAGTCGAAATGAATCTCATTTTCGGTTCGGCCCTGGTCCAAATGAAACTCACCTGAGGTCCGACAAATTTGTGGCCGGATTCTTCGTCGTCTACTTTTGTCTCTCTCCCTCTCCTTTCTCACCCCAATTTCTTCCCAAAACCCAAAGTGAATCCGCCCAGAAAATTCCCAGCAAATCCCCAACAAACAATACCAACGCCCTAATTCTTCTCATCATCTTCTTCATCAATCATGACGCTTCCTTCAACATTCTCAATCACAACTCCAACCACTAAACCAAGAATTCAAAATTCAAAAAAAATCAATCGTCGGTGTCGTCCTTCACCATTCTCGTGGGCACAAACAAAGAGTTCCAATCTCCGACGGTAGTAAGGTCGAGATGAGATTGTAACGACGATAAGCAAATCGAAATTCTATAGTGGGTAGAGGGGCCAGATCGGGGCATGTAACGACGATCTCAGCAAGGGTTTCACCATAAACGGAAACCTGTTTTTCGAGATCGACGGCAACAGGAGTGCTGCGCTGGGAGCAGCAGACACCACGAACGCCGACCCGCCATCGCCAAATCCATCTTCAACGTCTTGGGATCATCGTCGCACTTGGATTTCGAAGGAAGCGTGCTCAGCCCTTAATTGAGAAATCGAGAGTCGCCGTGCTCACGCTGATCTCAAACTTTCCCCTTTCTACCTCATCAAAGCAACCTCAATTGCCAGAACCTTCTAACTCCCTCATCCGCGAAATCGATAAATTGGGAAATCGGGAGTGGCCGTTGAATTGGGAATCGCCGTCCACTGTCACCAGTGATGACGACGAGGGCGCCTCTGTGTTCACTCCATACCCCTGGCGGAAGAGATATGAAGGGAAGCCGGAAAACAAAACAAAAAGGATAAATTGGGGTTCGGTTAGCCTGACTACCCCTAAAGGGGTAGTGATTTTTGACACCCCCTTTATGATTGGCCAATTTTATTTCCAATCATTGGCATGTATTAATTAAACTGATTTTTTTATTTTTTTTAATCTTGTAATTTCGGGTCTCTCACCACATTGGAAAAGAGAAAGAATCTGGGGAAAAACGAAATCACCCCCATTAATTACATAATTAATTTCTCTCACTGGTACATTAATTACACGTACCACTCCACTGGTACACGTACCACTCCACTGGTACACGTACCACTCCACTGGTGCGAGCAATCCACAAGGTAGATTAGAGTGAGAACAATACCAGTGCAATGATATTTTTCATAACAATGATAAACAATAACGGAGCAACAATGCAGTACCACTTCAATGATACAAATACCACTCCACTGGTACACGTACCAATCCAGTGGTACACGTACCACTCCACTGGTACACGTATCACTCCACTGGTACACGTACCACTCCACTGGTACGTTTCCTCTGCCGCCGTCTTCCATATGCTCGACGTTAGAGACGAAATCGTCCAGATCATCTTGATGATTTCCGACCGTGTGAAGTGATGAAGTCGATGTCGCATGAGAGGAGATTCGAGGGGAACGGAGGGACGGGAGAGGGTCAGCGGAAAGGGAGGCAACGATAAGTTGGGCCACTGATGGAAGTTGGCCGACGGAGGGTGGACCGCCGGAGGGAGGGTTTGCTGGACTGAGAAGACGCCGGGAGAGGGTTCTGGTGGAAAGAAATTTGAAAGGAAGAGAAGGGGAGATGAAAGATTGTTGTTTCCCGTGTATCATTATTATGGGAACTTTCCCATGCATCATTATTATGAGAATTTTCCCAATAAAGCAATAATAATGACAACTTCCCAATAAAACAATAATCATTAATACTTACCCAAAGATGAAGGACACGTGGATAGCTGCAGGAGGGGGTGTCAAAAACCCAACCCCTTTTGGGGTAGTCATAGTATCCTGCCCCGATAAATTGGGACGGAGACGGAGAGGAAATGGTTTATTATTATTTATATTGTATTTAATTATTTATTTTTAATTTAAAATTATGACGTGGCTGCTGACAAGGCATCTATGTGTCCTCCACGTTTTTACCACGTCGTCAATAGTCAATGTAGTTTTTACCACCGTCTGGTCAATTGTTATCTCTAAACGTCAACGAAATTGTCATGACATAAATGACACACAACTATCATACTTGGGATATTTTTCAGTATTTAATAGTTTGAGTGGGATACAAGTGGCGTTTTTTTTGACAAACAGGGTGTTGTAATGGGATATGCCACGATCCATACCATACCGGATCGCACCGGACTAAGGCGACGCTTGGACCAGATCGCACTGAGTCGAGTGTAATATGATCCGGTCTTCGATCCCACCAATTTTATAAAATTGAAAAAAAATAGACTGAAGTGACATTTGGACCCAACGCACTATTGGTTTGGTCCTTAGTCCATAAAAGTTTCTTACTATTGGACTACATTTCTCCTTAGTTTAGTCTGATCCGCTCCATTTCAATTTCACACCCCTGGCAGGCATCTCTGTGAAGACCACTTTTTGTGACATAAGTATAAGGGGTAAATTGCATGATTGGTCATTCAGATTACAAAAAACGTTCATAATTGGTCACTAAAAATATTTAATTCCATTTGTGGTCACTAAAATTAGCTAAATAGTTCAAATTTGGTCACTCTCCGTCCAACTCCGTTAATGTTTGCTTACATGGCAGTCTACTCTTATGGTTGACCGTTAAATGAGTGACATGACAATTAAAAATTAATAAATAAATAAAATTTAAATTTTATATTTTCCATTACATTTTCAACTATTAAAAAAATACAATCCAACAAAATCTCACAAACCCTAACGGTCCTCCCCTGAATTTCCCACCGCGCCTCTCAATCTCTCTTCTCGCCGTCGCATTAGAGAGCTCCCTCCGATTCACCTCTCTCTCTCCTCTCACCTCGTAGTCGTCGTTCCCTCTTTCGCCTTCAAGATCGCTGCCAGAGAAGGTGTGGCGCAGGGGCGAGTTGCGATGACGGAGTCGGTGAGAGCGGCTGAAGTGGTGACGGTGATGGAGCGGTGAGAGCGGCTGAAACGATGGCGGTGAAGGAGGCTGACCATCGTTGGGGCTAGGCTCGTCCTCCCTCTAAGCTTGCTCTGGCTGCGAAACTCCTTCATCCCCTGCCGCGAATCGTGGGGTTAGGCGGACGACCTTCCTTGTAACAGAGCCGCTGCGAGTTGTATTCCCTCTCCCAATCTTCCGTCAATCGGACTAGGTAAGCTCCGACAGCGATTTCGGCGAGAAAGATGATAAAATTACGAGGATGACCTTCGGCACGGTGCCTAATTTTTCGCCGCCTTGCTCAGCTGGGGAGAGACGGGGAGAAGGCGGAGATCCGGCGGCGGGGTTTCTTCTTCCTCTGTTTTGCCGAAGCTCCACCCGAGGATGTACTGCGTGCTCGTGAGGGTGCTCATCGAGGACGAGAACCCCACGTACCTTGATCTGAGAAGGTAGGTGGAGAGATTGAGAGGCGGGTTCGGTCACGGTGATGTTCATCCTCTTCTGTTCGTCGTCGTACTGGATCCAAACCTGCATCCGGTCGCCGGAGAGTAGGCGAAGGGTTCGGTTGACTTGAAGAGGCCCAGGTACAGGCTGGCGACGGCCTGGGTGAAATCGTTGGTGGGCGAGTTGACGAAGACGATGTGGTGGCAACCCGCGTCGGCCAATTCCGGGACCAAGGAGAGCGACTCGAAGGGTATGGAGGAATTGGGTCAGAATTCGAAGTGGTGGTGGTGGAAAGAGCCGATTGGTGAGATGGAGCAGGCCGTCGAGAAGGATTGTCGAACATTAGGCGGGCCTCCGTGAATTCATTGTAGGTGAAGCTTGGGAGGGCCGCAAGGAGTCCGGATCTGGTGACTAAGGGGGGTCTTAGTCACTTGACTAAGCCTCCCTCAGCCCTTGGATTGATCTGATGGTCCAGATAACTCAATCAATTATTATTAAATAAGAAGGGTAGTTTTGGTATTATCAATAATTTATTAACTCCTATTTTTTAGTTTTGTTTTATTTATTATTGAATTCTTTTTTCCTCTGCAACACGTCTCCTTACTTTCCCTTTTTTGTGATGTAGAGAGAGAGAGAGCCATGGCGAAGGAAACAGATCGCAACGCCGGCGGATGAGAGAGAGAAAGTCGACGATCTCGACGGCGCCGACGACGGTGGAGAGAGGGAAAGGAGATCGTCGATTGCGCCGTCTCGTCGCGGCATCCGTGCAAGGACTTCCCGTTCGCGGGACTCGTGACGCTGATCGGCTGCCTCCTCGCTCTCTTCGTCGACATCACCGCCACCGAGCACGTCGACCACGGCCACGGAGGAGGGGGAGGAGAGTACGAGCCTGTCGCCGGCTACGGGGGGAGGAGATTTGGGGAAGCAATCGAGGGGGCTATTGAGGATGGAATAGGGGGAGGGGGAGGAGGAGGAATCGAGGGGGGAGAGGGAGGAGGAGGAGGAATTGATGGCGAAGGTGAAACAGAGATTGGTGTCAGTATGGTTTGTATAGTTTGTAATATTAATTTGTATACTTTATATGTATTGATTTGTGCTGCAAATCACGTCGCTTTGTATTGTAAGTACTAATAATTTGTATACTTTATATGTATTGATTTGTGATGCAAAAAACATTACAAACATGGTTGACAAATATATGTTCGCATCTACCCAATTTAACCCAACGTCATCCTCAAAAAAGAGTATTATTTGTATTTGAGACAAAATATATTCGGACCCAATGTTAATTTCCTGGTATTTTACTAACTTAATTATTTATATATTTTTGCACGATGAAGAGGTGAGGGGACCAATATTAGAGAGAGAAAGAAGTGACGTCTCTGAGAGGAAGATAGGGTTGAGAGAGTTGCTAGATTCTTCTGTCTGTCCAGTCTTTTCACATTTAAACTCTAAAAAAGGTTAAGCTAAAAAAAAAAAGGTTTACCATTTACTTTGTTTTTTTACTTTTGCTTGTGGAATCCCATGTCGTCCTTTCTCGGTTATGCTCCGCCACCGCTCTCTTTGATTCCAATTGTACGACGACATAAGATGAAATAAGGGAAAAGTGATAATAATAATAATAAAATACTCTATTTGTTCGATTTTCTTTGGTCTTCTTTCCATCATTTTAGCACATTCAGGTTTTATTTAGGCGTGGTTGATTTACGGCGTGGATTCACTGAATTCGTAAATTTTATAGAAAATTTTGTTTTTTTGTTAGTTTTTTATTGTGAATTTTAATTTTAAATATTTCAAATCTCTAAAATCTACATATATAAAATCTCTCATAATGAAAGAGATTTTGTATTTTGATTCGTGAGATTTTTTTTTCTCCTACTTTTCATCTTCATTTCATTTATTTTGTCACATTAAATATGTTTGTCAATGTGTCTCGAACCACTCTAATTTTTTTTAAGGATAAACATGTTATTTATAAAATTATTTTTTTATTCTTAATGAATGTTAACAATCACAGTTATCAAACAATAAATATTTTTAAATCTATTTTCGACAATCAGAAGAGTTAGAATCTTTAGATTATTAACAATTTATGAATTTAAACTCATATTCTCCAAACGAGCCTTTAGTTAAAAATTAGTGATACAATCCAACGCTTGTGTGGGATGTTAGTTTTCCCCCCTCGACAATGGGGTTATTCTTACTTCTTATAAGAGGTTGTGTTGGATGATGAGTTTTGAAACAATGGGATTTTGACCACAATATCTTAGCTTAAAATTTTCACGTGTGAAATTTCACCAAATATTTTGTCTGTTTTTATGGATATGGGTTATCAATGAAAAAAAAAGTAAGTATAATCTTTTGCTCTAGCTTCCTCTTCTTCTTTCTCTTGAGCTTAGAATTTATTGAGTAAAATTGTTTCAAGAAAGACCTTAATCATTTTACTAATTCAATTATCTACAATGACCAATTTTCCAGGCTTAGTTAATTGAGTTGGATTGTCGAAAACAACAAATTGTTTCGAGAAATCCCACCGTTCGCAACAGAAGAGAGAGAGACACGAGGAGAAGACTACAAGAGAATCTAAACCACTCCTAAGGGACGAACCAAAGAGAGAGAGAGGGCGATCTAGAGTCATTCTTGGAGCTATTTTGGAGGATTCTTCACCATTGAAGCTCAAGAAACAAGTCTAGACAGGGAGATTGAAGATCTGGAAAGTTATACTGCAATCTCTCTCTTCTCTATGGAGTAACTTCCCTTCACTTAGGTTTTGAGGAACCCTAGTTCTATGTGTTAGGATCTTTCTTGTATGAAGTTTTGGATGCTATATTGTGTGATTATAATCGATTGAGGCATGATTTATTGAGTCAATTGAATCCTGATCAAATTCTCTTGATTTCAGCTTTAACCTATGATAGATAGAATCTGATTAGGTTAAAAGAGCTTCCTTGATTGATAGTAGTGAATTGGTTGTGTGAGAATCAATCAATTCATTGCTTTGTACTGGAATTCATTCCATGTAGTGGAGATCTGTGTGAATCGCCTTAGCAGTCTATTCCGGTGAAGGCTAGTCGCCGTTGGGTATTCAATCTAAGAGGGCTTGGTCAGCTTAAGAGATTCCAAGCTAATTTAGGATCTTCCGTAGTTTAATCAACAGTAAAACAACCAAAAGGAATTACAACTTAGACCTAATTGAGGAGCTAGGGGGAACCATACCTAAGTGAGTTCCCAACCTGTAATTAGTAGAGTAGTTAGTATAGTAGTTTAGTAAATCAATCCTTAATCTAGTTTGCTAGATAATGAACTGAAGCTGAGTAATAGTAACTCTAGAGACCCGTGGATTCGATATTTATTACTTCTGACACTATACTGCAATCCCTTTCATTGGTTACACTTGACCATTGTTAGGTGTTGTGTCGTAGCGTGTCAGTAGGCTTGGGAGGTGGTTCGGTTAACCGATAACCGACCCTTCGGTTACGGGTTATAACCAAACCTAAACGAAATCCACCCATAGCTTAAAGTAAAGAAGGAACTAGTCACTTTAGCCCAATCGTTAGATGATACTGGCGAGGTGACTCTCTTCTTCCTTTAGGATAGAACACAAACAAAGTAGAGAAGGAAGAACGAAACGCAGAAATAACATAATCAAGAACAAAGAGACAATG
This sequence comes from Linum tenue, assembly GCA_946122785.1. Taxonomy (NCBI): domain Eukaryota; kingdom Viridiplantae; phylum Streptophyta; class Magnoliopsida; order Malpighiales; family Linaceae; genus Linum; species Linum tenue. The sequence continues at coordinate 21,234,295 of CAMGYJ010000002.1, read as the reverse complement.
CAGAAAAGAAAAGTAAAGGTGGGACATGAAATTTTAACTAGGTTCCCCAATCTATGGGTCAGTCCTCGTCCTGGAGATAGCACTTGCTACGTTATGGGAGAGTTTTTTTTATTTGATTTTTACCTATGAAAATAAAACGAAATACAAAGAACACAAAGAAACTCAGATCCAATCCCAGACCTATCAACACCCTCAACTAATCAGAACCTGTTCCTCTGATTACTTGAGCCCCTTAGAAACCCAGAAACCTTGTACCGCTAATGTTCTAAGTAAATAACAAGAGGAAGATTGACAACTTTTCCCTACTTTTCTGAAATAGTCGTTGTACACCAGAAAAGGATGTTGAGCAGATTCAGACTAGGCCATCCTTTTTTTCTCCTCTGAATGAGCAACGGTACAACGAAAATATCAACCAATATGAGATCCACCGATTCGTCTCCTCCTTCTTCCATATTCTTCTTCTCCACCACCGTGCCACGTGATCGATCAAGCAGCGACCTGGGTGCGTACGACGCCGTCTCAGCCGGCCGACAGTTGACATAATATTCGATCGGTGGATCTCCATAGCTGGCAATATATATATATATATATATATATATATATATATATATATATATTGTCGCGGTTGAGATGGATGGGGATGATGGCAGCTTTAACGGCGTCGGTACTGCTGCTGCCTCTGTTGATGCCGCCGTTACCTCCGCCGCCGTTTCTCTTCCTCCTCGTTCCCGTCGTCATCATGTTGCTTCTGGTCTTCCTGGCCTTCTCTCCCACGGGACGACGGCGGTCTGCCTTGCCTCCGCCGCCGCGCAATAATAATGGATCCGGCGTCTGAAAAATCTGTTGACTTGGTATAACGTCACCCGCCGGGCTTCAAACTCGAATATCGTGATTATTATTAATACTATTATTATTATTATTATTATAATCATCAGTATAGATATGGGAGCTGCTTGAGTTTGTTTTCTTTTTGATGTTTTGATAATTTGTAGCTTTTATTTTGTTTCAATTTAGTATATATTATATAACTAGTGTTGTATCCGGCCCGTTGGCCGGTTTGTGGTCATTTGGGTATTTTTTTAGTTAAACGTAGGTGGTTCGATTTTTAGTATTGTGCACTGATGATACAAAAGAGTATTTAGATAGTTTATGTTTTTTAGTGCCATTAACTTTATAATTTTATTGAATTAGCATTTCATTTTATACATAACCATAAGAAGTTGAAGTTAGACAACGAATGAAATGAAAAGTTATATGGAATCTATATTCATGCCTTGAGACATTAAACATCACTAAATAAAAAAAATCAACAAAATTTTTTATCTTCGTTATATGTGAATAATTACCTTGCAAATGAAACTTTGAAAATTTTATTACTATTTTAATTTAAATATTTTTGATTGTCATCTATTGAATTAAAAAGAAAATAATGTACATAATATTACTATAGATGTATTACATTTAAATAGTTTAAAGATAAAAAATTCGATGAGAAAAAAATGTGATATGGAAATAGATTATTTGGACAATTATGTAAAGCAAATAAAAAAATATTAGTATAGATGTACTAAATTTATATTTTTGAAAGAGACAAAAATGAAAAATATTAGCAAAAGAATATTTTGACTTGAAATGGCCTTTTTAAGTTATTAAATCATTTGAACTTTAGTTATCATAATTCAAACTTAACCTTTAACAATATGCTCATATTTTTAAATAATTTATTGACTATTTCCTATATTTTCAAAAGCGGAGCGGTTGTCGGATGAAAATTTTCAATGGCTCATGATTAATGATTTATCATTATACAACTATTTTTTGATCGTTAATGGAACTATTCAGATGTAAATAACAACGTAGTTAGGTTGAAGAAGCATTTAACTTATTCCATTGGACCATATTTTACGTTTAATAATTTTCTAATAAAACCTATCTCGACTTTAAGCAATTACATAGAGTAAAAAAATTGATTTTTTTTGTTTGATCTAATTCAGCACAAATATCGAGTCGATACGATATGGATCGAATTATTGTTTAACCTACGACTAAACGTGCGATCTTACCTTTGACAATTTAATGTAAAAATTAGACATGCTAATTTGAAAATTAAAAGAATTTATAACAATATAAATTGATTGTATTTTGCCAAGATTTCCCGTCTTTCTTCCTCTTCATGTTTGCTGAAATCACTGTGAAATTAAGATTCTAAAACTTTTGAAGGTTGATGCTTGGTTTATCTGTTTAACGTAAAACCCAATGCGAAAAAACCTATTCAGAAGGAACCTCTTCCCAAACATCCACGCCACAACGATATATCATCTTTACCATCTCAAAATCAAATTCGCAAGCATTATCTCATTTAGGAGTTAAACAACTTTAAATAGCCTCTGTTTTTTCCTTAACCACACAAAATAAATCTACACAGAGCAACATTCAAATAATTATTATGTAGCATTTACCTTAAAATAAATCTTCTTTTCCCTTAATCCTAATCGCATTTACTAAAAAGAAAATCAAAAGTCCAATAATAATGAGTGACCCTTGAGTGTTTGAAAAATTGTCAAAGTTGCCCTTCCACCAAATAAGGAGAACCAATCAAAGTGCAAGGTGGCAACAATGACATAGAGTGAAGTGCATAATATATTGTGTAGATGTATATGTATATCTACATATACATTAAGTGTATTTATTCATGCGTGTGAATATTATGATATATGTCATAATATTTTTCATATTGATCGCATTATCGTATGTATAAACGATTCCTTGTTTTGTTTTGTATATGCACGTACGTAGATTTTTTAAATAGATCATTTTGGTTCCTGTTGAAAAGGAGAAGAACAAGAATCTGAGGAAGTGGATTATAAATTGTGAAATATTCTTATAAAATATCAAAAATGGTAATTAAGAGAATCATAGAAGAAATTGAGATGAGTGAACATTTTTAGACAACTGTAGTTAGTGATCGAGTTAGGTTGAAGGTAGAATGCACTATAGTCCCTTTGATTTTTGAAATATATATAAAATTATATGTAAATTTCATATAAATTTAAGAATTAGAATAATCGGTAAGTCTTTAGTTCCCCTGTTAATTACCACAATTCAAATCAATCCTCTCATTCAGATTTTTGACTTCTTTGCATGCCCCTAATATTCATTTTTTGAATCTTAATCTTGGTATTTCCTTTTCTATTTTAATTCGTTGTTTGAAGTATTGTACTGATCGTATATGTTATTTAGATATTGATTTTGTAAGAAAGTGGTTAAATACCATACATGGATTTGTATAAAATACAATATAATCTTCTCCCAACAACTGATAAGCGATAACCTAAAATGAGTAGCTTGGGTTAAAATAAAAGAAGAAAAAACATATTCATAACAGAAAGAGACAGATTATTATACATTAAGATCGAACAGAGGAGGATTGATGGGTCACCGGAAACAACAAATAATTAACAAAAAACCCCAAGAGGTGCTTATTATAAAATTACGCCGATGCAGATGCAGTGCATTTGGGAGAAGAAACCATGCATGCACACAAAAGTTTGGAATATTAACTAATATTAACTAATATAAACATATGTTGGCATATATATAATAGGGTTAATACCACTGGAAATACCATCCTTTAGATAAAGTGCCATTTATATTACATCGTTTTCGAAATGCCATTTGTATAATAAAATGTCTTCTCCGTTAGTTGGGCCGTTAAACATAACTGTGCGACTTTTCAACGCACAGTCAGCACTTAATAGGATCCTACGTGTCGCTGACGTGGTTTATTTACTGGAGAAAAAAAAGGGTTAAAAGTAAAAACGAACCGGCTCGGGCTCCCTTTACTCTTTTCGTTCTCAACATTTCTCCTCTCCCTCGACTGCGAAACACAGAAGAAGAACCCTAGCTTCGCCTTCCGGAAAAAATTTCCCTAAATCGGAGAGCTGGGCGGAATCAATCGGCGTGCGAGTAGAGGCGAAGGCTTCAGATCGTTGTTGGGAGTGAGATCGGAGGAGCGGAGCGGTCGAATCGGCGCCGAGCTTCTTCGAGTGCTTCACCTTCGTCTCTGGTGTTTGGAGAAGAAGAGCCAGAAGTGAAGCAAGATAGCGAAGGAGTAGCAGGAGTTACTCCCTCGTCCTGAGTCTTCTCCTTAACCAAGCATAGAAGGTGATTGCGAAGAGGAGGTTTGTCGGCAGAGTTTCTAGGGTTTGCGAAGAGGGGAAATAAACCTTGCTCCCCACATCTGGGTATTTATAGTAGATTTCTCGTGGTGGGTACGAAAGTAGATGGAGAAGAGTAAAGGAGGGTGTACAGTTGAAGATTCCTTCCAAAAGCTTGGACCACGAGTTTGAGTGTGAAGACGATTTTAGCCCTACTGCTTGGTGTAAAACAGGTTTGTGCTGCTTCCTTTGTCTAGTTTTTTGGACAATTTGATAGAATAGTGATTGTGGTAGGCTGTGTTGTCGTTGTCTAGTAGTTGATGCCTCGATTGTAGGTAGTTTTTTGCTGTATTTTAGTCGGATTGTGTTGGGGAGCTGTTTGCTTGTTTAATTGTGTCGACGGTTTGGTTGGGAAATGAATGAGAATATTGTATTTTATTGCAGGATGGCAAATGAGATGGTTGAGCTTATTGTCAACCATGGAGGTCGGATGGACTTCTCCCAAGGCACACCTCGTTACGTTGGTGGGAGTGTAGAGCCATTTGACATCGACATTGACGTGCTATCCTACTTCATACTTCGACAAGTTGGCGTTGTCTATTTGAACTATGAGAGGGTGGATCGAATGTGGTACATGTCACCACATTCTACCATGGAGCAGGGGGTTCACGAGTTGCATTCTGATGCCGAGGTGATGGATGGGTTGATTCCTTCAATCCAAAATGGGCAGATTGTGCTATTTATTGAGGGTAGTGATGGGTTAAGAGTTGTTGGTGACAACGAAGTGAATGAAGAAGGGGGCAGCGCGATGGGAGATGAAGATCAAAAGGCTGAAGAGTCTATTGCAGCTGATATTGTCCATGTTGATGATAGCGACGACGAAGATGAAGACATCCATACCTCAGACGATGAGTTCCACGAGGCACGAGCCCACAAGAGAAGGCATGAGCGTAAGAGGATGGTTCGGACAAGTTACAAGGATGATGGTGAAGAAGTGGAGCAAGAGTCTAGCTTCCAGAGTGTGACAAACCGTGAAGATGAGGTGGAAGAACCTGCTGCCCATGCTGAAGAAATGGAGCATGAGTCTAGCTTCCAGAGTGTGACAAACCGTGAAGATGAGGTGGAATAACCTGCTGCCCATGCTGAAGAAATGGAGCATGATTCTCAATTCTTATCTGCAGGAGAGGTTGAGGGTGGAGAAAATTCGAGGAGTGTTCCGGAGTCACAATACAGACACTCATCGGGCCTTAACTATGATGAGGACGATGGGGCTATTTACGATTCACATGGGGACCATTCACAGCTGAACATCGTGGCTGGTCTGAAATTTGAGTCAGGTGAGCTATTTAAAGATGCCGTGTCTGATTATTGCATCTCGATAGGAGCTGATATCAAGTGGAACATCAGTACGGATAAGAAGAAGAGGGCAGTGTATAGGCAGAACTGTGGATGGTATGTGTATGGAAGTTGGCATGGAGGGCGGCAGTGCTTCATGGTGAAGAATGTAGGGCCGAGGCACTCTTGCCCACGTGCCCTTAGAATGAAAGGGGCCAATGCTGTTTGGGCTGCCAAGCGCTACATTGGGAGGTTTCAAATCAACCCGAATTGGGAAGTGAAACACATGCAGAGGGAGATACGGGAGACTCACAATGTAGAATTGTCCAGACGGCAGTGTTATAGGGCGCGGTTGTATGCAAAGAGGCTATTGGGAGGTTCTTTAATTGAGGAGTATAAGAAGTTGCGGCCTTATGTTGCTGAGCTGAAGCGTGTTGATCCAAGAGGCCGTTTTATTTTGGAAGTGGACCCTTGTTCCATTGCAAATAGGGTCCTATTCAAAAGGCTATATGTGGGCTTCTCAATGCTCAGGAAAGGGTTTCTTGAGGGGTGTCAGCCCATATGCACACCACAGGAAGTGTGCGAGACACGTTTTGGCAAACTGGAAACCAAAACACAGGGGACAAACCTTCCAAAATCTGTACTGGGGTGCTGTTTATGCAACCAACTTGGCAGCATTTCGAGCCGTGACAAGCAGAATGGAAGCTATTCAAAACAGCGGAGAAGACCCCACTTTATTGAAGGACTTCAATGACCAGCAGCCCAAGAAATTCTGTAGGGCATTCATGTCTCATGACTGTAAGTGTGATGCAGTAGAAAGTAACATATGTGAGACTTTCAATTCATATATCGTAGAGGAGCGAGAACTGAGAATAATTGATATGTTAGAAGGGATTCGCAAGAAAATTATGGCTAGGATAGTGGACAAGAACAAAAAATTAGCGAAGCTTAAGGATACAATCTGTCCTAGGATTAGAAAGAAGATTGAGAAGGCGAAGGAGTTAGCTAAAATGTGGCAGACAAGGCCCTCACTTGAAGATAAGTTTGAAGTTTCTTGTGGGGACGAGGGTATTGGGGTTTAACTGGGGTCCCATGTGAACATGCTGTCTCGGCTTTGGCTTGGAAGAGGCTAGACCCCAGCCTCTTTGTGCATAAGTATTATTTTGTTTCTGAGTACAAGAAAGCCTACAAAAGAGGGCTGCCTACTTTGGATGGCCGACAGACATGGCCTACAGCAGAGGGGTATCCTGTCTATCCTCCAAAGGTTCGGATTAATGCCGGGCCGCCCTAAGAAGAATCGGCGCAAGGAGGCGGGTGAGCTTGACACTCGACCCCATGAAGGAGGAGGAACTGCCATTCGGAGGAATAATATCGTCATGCATTGTAAAAACTGTAGCGGTGAAGGACACAACAAAAGAGGATGTCCCATTCCAGTTGCACCTCAGGTAAACTCTTTGTTCTTTAATTGCATTTTTTGGTCATCCAAGATTCTTTATTTACACTGTCCAACTGCAGCAACCACAAGAACGCCGCCCACGTGGCAGACCGAGGAAGAATCCAGCTGTGGATGATGAAGTCAATGCAATGGTAATGTTTGTTTGAGTGTTTGTTTCGCATAAATGTCAAGGACGGACTATTGATTATCGATTGTTATTAGATGCATGCAACAGGAAGAGCTACAAGGGGCAGGAATGCAGGAGGCAGGAATGCAGGAGGTGGGGGCAGATCTGCAAGAGGTGGTGGGGGCAGATCAACAAGAGGAGGTAGAGGCAGAGGCAATGGAGGAGCTGCTGTGATTAATGCCAAGCAGGCGGTTCCCAGCCACCAGCAACCCAAGATTAATGCCTAGTTAGGAGTGTGTGTTGCCTATAATGTGTTTTCTATAAGTATAGGGCAGAATGTGTGTTGCCTATTTAGGAGTAGACTTTTGTTATGGCACTATGTATGTTGCCTTGTTAGGAGTAGACTCTTCCACTTTGAAGAGCACTATGCTTTTGTTAGGAGTAGACTCTTCCAGTTTGAAGAGCAAACTCAATTAGCTCTCATGAATTTTCTTGCTAGTTACTACTGACTCTTCTAGATCGGATATATGCAAAGTATTTTATGGTTGCAATGATCTTTTCAGGACTACATTCTTTTATATTGCACAAACATCATGCTAAAAATGAACTTCAAACTACAACAGAAAACTTCAAATATTGACAACAAACGTCGACTAAAAATGAACTTCATTCAATTGTCAACAAACAACATCAATTTCAGAATAGCTTACTCACTTCAAACAACAGCAGCAACCAATAACACTGATCAGTAAAGCTGCTAAAACATACACAACTGTAATCAGCCTGGCATTTTCATCCCTAGTCTTGACCAACTCAGAATATAACACTTGTTTTTCCTTCTTCCTTCGTTCTGCCTTAGCTTCTACCGCCTTCAATCTCTCTTCCAACATAGCAACGAGCTTCATCTTTGAATCGTCGTCCATCGACGATAAACGATCAACCCATAGAAAAAACCTACAACTCTTATCATCGTTCTTCCAATACGGACAACAGTAAAACTCCCTCCCTGGATTACCTGTTGTCCCAGATACATTTACAGTAGCCGGTACATTGCATCTGCACTTCGCTACATATGAGTTGGCTGAGCTTGATTCTGCTTTGCTGTGGTTAGATCTTCGCCCAGACATGGTTGTGATGGTCACCAAACCAACTGTTATAAAAAATTAGGGTTTCATTCGCACCACAATTGAAAAAAATACGTTCAATAAAGTTGAATCTTATGGAATGGGTTGTAATCAAACTAATTTCGACTTACTTACCCTTAGTTATGACCACTCTTCCACCCTTCAACTGATCTGCTTCGTCTTCCCTTCTGTGGCGCCTCAACAGCAAACCGTCACCGCCGCCTTCCAAAGCTCGACCTTCGGGGACTTACAGCAACGGCCGCCTTCCTAAGCTCCAGTGTCGCCGCCGTCCAAAGCTTCGCCGAAACAATCACCGCCGCCGTCGTCGTTTGGAAAGCAGGTGCAGGAAAGAACCGCCGCCGTCCGTCGAGCTTGGGGGATAGAGGCCCGATGTTGTAAAAAGATAGGGTGAGTTGGGGTTAAAAATAGGGCATGGGGTTAATAGAATAATAAATAATTAATAAATAATATTTTTAAAAAATTTAAGTATTTTTTTCCAACATGGCATCCACGTGTCGCCGTCAGTTTTAACAAAGTGGGCCACCGTCAAGTCAACCGTCAGTTTTAACGGTCAACATAAATTCGGGTAACACAAATGGCACAAACCCCTAATAGATTGGAATATTTTTGTGTTTATTGAAAGCATGTAATATAAATGGCACTTTATCTAAAGGATGGTATTTCCAGTGGTATTAACCCTATATAATATCTCCAAATATCATGGCTACCCAAAAACCTCCATTCAGGTTCAAAGCAACAAGGTAAAAAGGGTCTCTCCTAGGTTTCCATGTGGACCATTATAACATAAAATGTGTGTTTGGCTTTTGCCAAACTATTATGAATATCAGGTGGTGTGGAAGAGCCGCTATACTTTCATAAATAATAAATATCAATATCACCAGGCAAATATTAGGAAAAATTAACAAAACCTTAATAGAATGGCTCATTTAGTGGTTAGAAAAATCCTTCCTGTATACTTTAGTTGAATATAAAGGAAGTTTTTTTTAAAGTTTATCGTGAGCACATAACTCTTTTGTAGGGCTGGCGGACGGTTTTCCGGTTAGCGGCTAACCGGTCGGTTTCAATCGAACCGACCGGTTTTCGACTAGCCGAAAAACCGATTCCTAAGAGGGCGGTCGGTTGGCGGTGGGGATTATCAGGGGGCCGGTTAGCCGACTAACCGGGGTCGGAAACCGGCGGTTAACCGGCTAACCGACCCCTGCCCTTCCCCCTTAAACGACGCCGCCCACGCCCCCACTAACCCTAACCCTAAGACTCAGCCTCCTCCCCCAAATCAGTCGACAGGCTCCTCCCCTAAGACTCGCCGCCTCCACCAGCCCTTCCCCCTTCTCACCACCGACCAGCCCTTCCCCCTTCTCGCCGAGAACATCCGCTTCCACTTCATCTCCCCCCTTCTCACCGCCGACCAGCCCTTCCCCCTTCTCACCACCGGCTAACCAGAGACCCTAAAACCATTCCTTCCCTCTCCGCCATGCCTTCTAAAATCAGATGCCCTCCTCCCTCGATTTACTTTCTTCTTCTTTCCGAGAAACAAAGAGGGGAAAATCACTTCCCATGATCCCATCTATCGTTCCACTTCGGAATCAGACAAGATCCCAGCCTATAATACGTCGTTGGAGTGCCGGCCAGCCTCCAAATCGATGGTAAGTGGCGGATTATGGTTTTGCATGTTTGATTTTCTGGGTTTTTGCTGGGATTTTGACCCCTTTTCTGGGTTTTTTATTTTTGGTTGACCCCTCTCAACCAGCGACCCCCGCCTGTTCCGCCGTCGTCGTTTCCTCCCCGTCGATTTTTTGCTGCGGCGTGGTCCGGGAGGTGGCGTAGTGGACGATTGCCTGGAGCTGGGCCGGCGTGGAGGCGTACTCGGCGGCGGCGGCATGGAGGCATACTCGGCGGCGGCGGGTTTCTCTGGAAAGGAAGAAGAGAATCGAGAGAGAGTAGGGAGAGAGATAGGTTAGCGGCGGCCGACGGGTTTCTCTGGAAGAAAGGAAGAAGAAGAATCGAGAAGTGAGAGGGGTTAGGAGTGAGTGGTGCAGAATATATATATATTTTTTTTAGAAAAGCTACATTTTCTGGTTGGTCGGCTAACCGAGCCTTAAACCGAAACCGACCGGTCGGTTGGCCGGGTAACCGTGACACACCTCACGGTCGGTGGTCGGCAGCTATAGGGGGTGGCTCGGTTTAACCGATAACCGGGTTTTCGGTTAAACCGAAACTGACCGACTGCCACCCCTACTCTTTTGTATCTTTGCTCTAATACGAGTGATCTTGGCTAGCAGGAGAAGAAACGACTGATCGTTGTTGATTTAATGAAACAGCAAACAAGCTATTGCATTTCCAATCTAAGCACAAGTACGTAACAGCATAACCGCCCAAAAGATATACAAAAGAAAGCAACTGGACAGGCTATATGGTTACATTATCTTGCGGCAGGAGAAATTTTTTACCCAAACTATACATTCTGTGCAGCACATTGCCGCAATTGGTATTGCCATCGCCTCTGCTTCTGATGATGAAGCAATGACAAACCTTAACAATGGCCTCCGCCGCTTATTTGCTTATCTTGATACCACAGGCCAACAGTCCTACGACGAGGTCGACGGGAAATAATGTCTTCTTTTTGTTATGGCATTGCCATGTTCATGCTGCTGCTGCTGCCGCCGCCCAATAGCCATTTCAACAATTTGTCTTTACATCTTAAGCGGACTGAAAGGTGGTGACTTGGTCGGCGGCGGTGGCCTCGGACAACGCGCAAGCCTCCGGCGTGTCCTCTTCGCTGGGAGGAACCAGCTGCCAGAAGAGAGGGAGGTATTTCTCCCATTCCTCGAGGATAGCAGCGCCTTTCGCGCTACCGGTCTTTTCCTGGATTTCAATCAAAGATAGTGAGCTTGTGTCAGCAGAAAAACGAAGTTCATAGCTACATTTTAGCAACCTAAGTGTTACTACTGGTTTGGGTAGTGAACTTACAACATGAGCTTCAATGAGGCTCTTGAGCTGCATTTGACCAACTGGAGCAGTCACTCTTTGTACCTTCACTATTTCCTTGTTTATCTGTTTGGATTCCGAGCTTCAGTAAAAAAAAAAAAAAAAAAAAAAAAAAAAAATTTGATAGAGACTTCAATCACAGCAGTAACAAACTACAAACCTTGGGTATCAAGGTATCGTCATCGTCGAGCATGTACGCCAAACCTCCAGTCATGCCAGCAGCCACATTTCGCCCAACCCTGTCGACCAAAGCGAGTCGTAGGTTTTAACTCTACGGATCAGTTTCAGTTTTATGTTACTAAAACGAGAAGTGAGGCAGACTGCTGCAGCATTCACTTACTTTCCAAGTACAACAACACAGCCACCAGTCATGTATTCGCAGCAATGGTCTCCAGTGCCTTCGACGGCAGCCTGACCGAGTGAGTTCCTAACCCCAAAACGTTCCCCAGCTTTCCCTCGAACGAAGACTTGCCCACCAGTGGAGACAGGTGTTCCCAACAATGGCAGCTTCCTCAGGGCAAAACCCTGCGTTGTCTACTGGAGTGACCACCAGCTCTCCTCCAGCCATACCCTTTTAGCATCAAAACACATAGTTAGTTTCGGACTTGAATCTTGATTTTAAGCAATGTTGATGACGGTGTTTCCTTACCTTTATTCCAACATAATCATTTGCTTCTCCTACAAGCCGGACATTCATCCCGGGAGTCAAAAAACATCCAAATGACTGACCTGCACTCCCATTAAACCTGGTGGTGCAAAGAGAACATTCTAGTATGAGTACTCAAGACACAGAAGATGTTTTCTTAGCTTAGGTGTCCCAATACTGTAATATTGGGAACTAGTAAGCCACACATCTTACGTTATGTTCAGTTGTCCAGCGAAACCAGTATCGCCGTATTTCTTGGCCATTGCACCAGATATCCGCCCACAGACAGCACGGTCCACATTGAATATATGAAAAGTCTTGTTAACAACCTTTTCCTTCTCAATTGCATCTGCAATCTGAACATGTAAACGAAGGCTTATAAGGAAAAGAAGCAAACAACCAGTAGTTTGTGTTAAAACTAGTCAAAAGCAACTGTTCAGATTGAGGCCAAAATATCTCATTTTCTGGTCAATAACTCCCCATGTGCCGTGAAGACCAGTTGCTAGCTAATGATACACAATATCAAGGATGAAGATTCTTACCTCTGGATCTGCGAGTGTCTATCTTGTCGTCCAAAACAAGTCTGTACTGCTCAATTTTGGTAATCCGGCACTCTGGAAATGTAGACGAGCGAACCATATGAAGTTTACTTGAAACAAACAGGAAGCCCGTGGCTAGAAATACCATGATAGCCAAGGAGAAACAGAAGTTGCTTTAATACTCACCGAGAGCACATAACTTAGATCAAGATGCTGGGTTTTCACAAGGGAGATGTCTCGTGGTTTTAGTATGTCTGTTTTCCCAATTATATCGTCTAACTTCTGGTAACCCAATTCTGCCAGCACGCCTCTTACCTAGCAAAGACATGAATAATTGACCAAAGTGAACATCGGCAGCTTAGTAACAACAATAAAGAAACAGTTTATATTATTCACAAAGAACTCACCTCCTCAGCAACATACAGAAAGTAATTAACCAGATCAGCTGGCACGCCAGGAAACCGAGCACGTAGTTCTTCCCTCTGCAGTTAAGTAAGAATCAAAAGAATTGATTAACATAGAAACAAAGCATCCGCAGTAAAGCCACAGACAAAAGTTTCCATTATTACCTGACTGGCAACACCAACTGGGCAATTATTCGTGTGGCAAATACGGGCCATAACACAACCAGTAGCGATCATAGCAACAGAACCGAATCCATACTCGTCGGCTCCCATTGCTGCAGCCATCATGACATCAAAGCCACTCTTGAAGCCACCATCGACTCGAAGAATTACCCTTTCTCTCAGTCCGTTATTGATGAGGGTCTGGAAAATGATAAACTGTTACTAAGGGAAAGGATTGGTTGCTAACAAGATGAGCACAGCAAATAAAAATAACCTGATGAGTTTCTGTTAGCCCAAGTTCCCAAGGACCACCAGCATGCTTAATGGAACTAATGGGGCTGGCTCCTGTTCCACCATCATGCCCTGATATCTATGGAATGAAAGAGGAAAATGAGAAGGGACGTAAACAGCTTGAATGCACATATCAAAAGCAATCTTTTTTCCTTTCATAATCCAACAGTGAACCATTCCATTCAATAAAAAATTATACGATTTGGAACTAAGATGGCCAAAAGGATCAATTTATTCATAAGACAATACCTGAATAATATCAGCATTAGCCTTTGCAACACCAGAAGCAACTGTGCCAATACCAGCTTCACAGAGACCTTAGCCCTAGGGTTGACCTGTTTGTGCAACACCATCCGCTTAACTTCATCATTAAAATTCATAAACACTCTATAGCAATAACGGAAAAAATTACAAGCCGAAAAACACACCTGATGGAGATCAAAGATCAACTGAGCAAGATCTTCAATGGAATAGATATCATGATGGGGTGGTGGAGAGATAAGTGGAACCCCAGGCTTAGAATTCCTCAACCTGGCAATATATGCACTAACTTTCTGCCCAGGCAGTTGGCCCCCTTCACCAGGTTTGGCACCTTGTGCTATTTTTATTTCTAGTTGATCAGCGTTAACCAAGAAAGTTGGAGTGACACCAAAACGTCCTGAAGCAACCTGAAAATGATACCCAGCCTCAGAACAATCTTTATAGAGTGGTAAAGAAGAAGCCTTCAGGTAAGTTGTCTACACTAAGGAGAAAAATTTCCTCATTATGATAACTGCAAATGCTTAGGCCCAATGATTGACATAAAATCTAGAATTTAACTTCTTTTTTTAAATCTTACAGATGAAGTAGAAACCAATTACAAAATACAAGTAGGTTGCTATAACCTGTTTAATAGCACTTGTAGCAGTATCTCCATTCTGAAGACCTGTTTAATTCGAAATGCTTCTGAAAGCTCGTCTTGAAGATTTCGACTCTCTCTAGTACTGGCAGCTAACTTCATCTTCAAATTCTCTATTTCCTGCTCCAAGCTAGCTGTCCTAATAGGGCATTAACAATCCTTATGCTTTCTTAAATCGTAGCAACCTACACATAAAAGGGACCCCCAACGTCTCCCAGCAAAGACCTAGCCCATAATCCCAGGACCAAAAAATAGTGAAAACAGAATATGGGGGAGAAAGTTTGCCCATCTACTGAAGAATGAGAAGAATCAAAAAATACAAATGATACCTCTGGAAATGCAACCGAGTTGCGACTGCCGGGTAGCCAGGTCCAGCTTGCTGTATGCATAGTTGTTCTATATCTCTACGTAACTCATCACGCTCTCTGTGCAATTCATCACGCTCTAGGAAACAAAAGGATTCAAATACAGTGTTATGATTTCACTAACTAGCAAATTATCAAGCAACCTACAGCACCAAGAAATGAGAACCAACACGTAATACGAAGGCATGACTAAAGAAATTCCTCGAGCAATAACAAATAACCCTTCACACACTAGCATTATTGTTTGCAAACAAACTTCACAAAAGAATACGTAGTACAGGTTAGCTCAAAGAGGCCAAAAGCCACCAATTACCAACTCCAACTACTAAGTCAATCCCCATATAAGGAAAATGGATACAATTTTCAGATTGCCCTAGTATGCATAGGACTATTCCAATTCCAAATGATTGCCCTAGTCATTGCAGGACATGGCAGTAGAAAGCTTGCAATCCAAGTAAGAACAATTACCATACTCCAATTGCTGGATGCGAGCCATTGATGGTTCATCATTACCATAATTCCTCTCCATATCTGAAAATTAGAGAGCACATAAACCGTCAGCTACTTCGCAAAATTATCTGCAGAGGAAGATGTCAAAGCAACCAAATGCAGCACCAATGCCTAAACCCAATTTCAACTCACCAGACAAACTTGAGCAACCTTAATTCAATCCAGAAAAAGGAACAGACTTTGGCTTAAACTAGAAGCAACTAATGACTTGATTTTCCCGCGAATTTCCAATAACAAGCGACAAATCCCAGAAACCAAAAGGAGAAACAGAACCAAACCCACCAATCGAAAAATCAAGAGAGAAGAAAGCAGCAAAAAACCCCTCTCAAAGATGAACATGAATCAGAAGAACCCCCCACAAAACAGAATATAGTTCATCTATCTACATGGCAGACGAGCAGCAAAAAAGGAAATGGAAGATACTGCCGCGCGAACCGGATGGCTATTGGAAGACAAACCCAGAATCCGAGAAGGAACAATTGAGGTTCTTCTGGCAGAACCGTTTGGAGAAGGCCGAACCGGGAAAGAAAGGAGAGCCGTTGTGACGTCCTCCTCCCTCTCTCTGCGCAGGCAAGATTCCTCTGTTCTCGTTACGAGCAGGCAAAATTATTTTATTAGTTGTTCTTTATTTCTTTTCCAACGGATGAATATTTTATCAATTAATAATACCCGATTTTTTCTTCCTTCAATTATTCAGTAATTAACTAATTATATAGCAGGCCTGGGCCTTGTCCATTTATGGGCCATCTCATATTGAGCCCGCCACTCTCTATATCCCAGTCTGGGCTTTCTTCCTCGTGTTACCTTTTCTCAAGGTTGTCAACCCGCGGGTTGACCCACGGGTCGACCCAATTTGACCCTGACCCGGTGAGAAAAACGGGCCGCACGCACCCGCCGGGCCGACCGCTATAAGGTACCGGGTTGGAGGTCAAATTGTGTTATTTTTTTCTTTAGTTTGCGAAATGCGCCTATTTTCCAATTTTTCTTTTCGCCTAACTCAATCTTTGGAATACTAAGTTGAACATTTGAATATTTATGTTATATAAGTGTGTGTGAATTTTCACTATATGTTGGATCTAAGTACGATATGTTATTTTGGTGTAATATTATATGTTATAACTCATATGTTAGATAAGATTTGATATAATTTATGAGGATAAGTACAATATAATGACTCTTTCTACATTTCCGGGCCAAACCGGACTAAAATGGTTGACCCATTAACCCTTGACCCACTAGCTCGACCGGGTCCGGGTCAACCCGCGGGTTGACAACCTTGCCTTTTCTCCTTGTCTCAAACATTCTTCCAGCCTTCCGGTCTGATTTAGTTATTCTGATTGTGCAATTAATTTTTTTTTAATCGGATAAAGATTTGAATGTCGAAACGGTTCTTTTCGTGATTATATTCGACTCTCTGACTATATTAAAGAAATTTGATATTGAAAGTGAGCAAATGAAAGTATATTAAACATATTATAATAATAAAAAGTATATTGAAAATTAATAACAGATTCATTTCCACGATGTTATTATGAAATGTCGACCTTCGATTTTCGTGTACTAAACAAGTTCGTTTACACAGATATCGGCATGCTTCATGGCAAGAGTATATAACTAGGAGTTTTAATCCATGAAAAGTGATTACTTGGCAAAAGATATGTTGGGTGAGAGGTTAATATTCTCCACTAACTAGTGATCAAAAGTCATTACAAATATAGGACATGGTGCTTGTTCAAGTGAATCGAGACACAAAAACATAAATCCCTATTCCCACCCCCCACGAATTAAAATACCATTGATCAAACATCTAATTGTATAAAAATTTAGAAGGTGTGGGGTTACTATAAGAGGACACCACCACCATTCTTTAATTTTTTTAGTGGGTCAAGGGTTAACGAGTCACCCATTTTAGTCCGGATTTGGTTGAGTTAGTGGGTCAAGGATTAACGAGTCACCCGTTTAGCCCGGAAATATAGAAAGAGTCATTATATTGTATTTATCTTGATAAATTATATTAAATCTCATCTAACATATGATTAATAACATATAACATTACACCAAAGTAACATGTCGTACTTAGATCCTACATATAGTGAAAATTCACACACACTTATATAACATCAATATTCAAATGTTCAACTAAGAATTCCAGAGATTGAGTTAGGCGAAAAGAAAAATCGGAAAATAGGCGCATTTTGCAAAACAAAGAAAAAAATGTCACAATTTGACCTCCAACCCGATACCTTGTAGCGGTCGACCCAACAGGTATGTGCGGCCCATTTTTTCCACCGGGTCAGGATCAAAGGGAAAAAATCCGAAAATACACATGTATTAAAAAAAAATTCCCAAAATACACACGTTATAAAAAAAATTCCCAAAATACACATGTTTGTGCATCACCGAGGCAGACCAAAGCGGTGAATGCATCACCGCGGTTGACCGCCGCGGTGAATGCCTGACGTAACACTGAAACTTCAAACAAAAGTAACTTTGCGCTCGGTTATCCGAATGTAGCGAATTTTTTTTTTTTATTCCACATAACTTTTCAAGATCTTTCAATCTGAGACAAGACTTCATCCAAAAAAAAAATCATTTGCTACCCCGAACGAGCAATTTTTCGATTTTGACAAAATTTGGAAGATCATAACTTTGTGCTCCACAATCCGAATGTCATGAAACTTTTTTTGATTTTGCATAACTTTTGAAGTACTACAACTTTGATTATAACCATAATTTTGGAAAGTATGTGGATTTGTGAAAAGTAAAGGCAAAGTTATTCCCAAAATCCTGTATACCCAAAAATACTTCTTTTTTAAAAAATTATTTCCTAGTCAAAGTTGTAGTTCTTAAAAAGTTATGCGCAATAAAAAAAAAAACTTTACGACGTTCGGATTGAGGAGCTAAAAGTTATGTCCTTCCAAAGTTTGTCAAAATTGAAAAATTGCTCGTTCGGGGTAACAAACGACATTTTTTTGAGATGAAGTCTTGTTGAAGATTGAAAGATCTTGAAAAGTTATATGGAATCAAAAAAGAATTCGCTACAATCGGATGACCGAGCGTAAAGTTACGTTTGTTTGAAGTTTCAGAGTTAAGTCGGGCATTCACCGCGGCCGTCAACCGCGGTGATGCATTCACTGCTTTGGTCTGCCGCGGTGAATGCATTCACTGCGGTTGACAACAGCGGTGATGCCCAAACATATGTATTTTGGGAAATTTTTTTATAACGTGTGTATTTTGGGAATTTTTTTTAAAAACATGTGTATTTTTGGAATTCGTCCGGATCAAAGTGGGTCGACCCACCCGGTTGACAACCTTGGTGGCAAGAGTAGTTCAACCTACAGATTAAATTGATACTCTATTTATCTTTTGTAATGGATTGAGGTACATATAAATGAGAGCCCCTATGCAATTGATTGAAACTGAATAAATTTAAGGTCAAATGAAGAAAACAATCAAAGTTGGTTACTCAAGACCTCATGGAAGTGACAAATACTTTAAGGTTCCTTATCAAGGTGTTTCTACACTAGGAAGAGCCTCTCACATTGTCACACACACATACTTATGTCTAAATCTTAGTTAAGTTCTTTTTTACTTGACCTTGAGAATGGTTGTCGCTTCCACCACCCTCTAATCGGTGAAACTTCAAAAAAATTGGGTTTTGCTTCAACCGATTTGAACAAGTGAATGCGTTTGACCGACCCATGTCAAATTCTAATTATTCTTTACTTTTAAACTTTCTATTTGAAAATAAAAAATAATGAAAGAAAAGAGATGACTGCAATTCGCCATTTGCACATCACTGATTCGGGAATAAAACTATAGAATTTCGAAAGGAAACTAAAAATGTTTAGGATCGTTTTAATGTTAAATATAACCAAATAGATCTTTCTGTTTAGTTTTTTACTAACAAATACCAAACGATTCCCTATAATATACACTATAATTTAATCATTATGATATCAAATAATTACATAATATATACTTGAAATGATAAAAAAAAATGGACTAATTGGGTTGGTCGAGGTTTAACCATTTAATAACTTTAAAATATATTATATTTTAGCCATTAAGATATAAAATAATAGCATAATATATATTATGCTAGAGAAAATAGCTTGTTTTAGAATGACAAACCCATGATGTTCATTTGTTTTACTTGATGGGCAAATCCCGTGTAGGTCAGGCCCATTCAACTCTTTTATTTTATGATTAGCGGTTAGCCCATTAGAATCCATGCATTAGTTTATTGTTAATTTTTTTTCTTTTTAGCAATAAAAAAGAGTATTGTTTTTGCCTTTTCATATATATTTTACCACGGAGAAATAAAAGGATTTAAAGAAAAAAATTGACACTCCTGGACCCGTTTAAATCCGCATGTGTACGGTAAGTTGGCCCGTTCCACAGAGGAAAAGGAAAAAAATTGGCACTCCCTATTCTACCCTTCCTACAAATGCTCCTGGAGCAGGGAATTTGAAATGGGGGAAGGGTTTTTTCCTCTCTGCGATTATATATTTTTAATTTAAAAAATACAATAAATGTACTTAGTGTGATTGGTTATGATCTTTGTTTTTCTTTA
Source organism: Linum tenue (assembly GCA_946122785.1). Classification (NCBI taxonomy): domain Eukaryota; kingdom Viridiplantae; phylum Streptophyta; class Magnoliopsida; order Malpighiales; family Linaceae; genus Linum; species Linum tenue. Next base: position 21,214,720 of record CAMGYJ010000002.1, on the reverse strand, counting down.
AATTGGTCATGGTTCGAATCCTAGTAAGTGTCTTTTTAATGAATAAAAAAAACTAATTGTGAAGACCAAAATGTCCTTCCTACTTTCACTCTGGATGCAGGAAATTTGAAATGAGCCTTCAAGTTTTCTCATTTGGCTTTTATTTATTGTGTAGATGTAGAATTATTATATGCCATTAAAATATTTTATCACTATTTAAAATTTCAAATGAATGAACCAAGGTGAAAGGTATCAAAATTCACAAATGTTGTTTGAATTTTAATAAAATGTGATTTACTTCAACATATGTCTAGTTTTTTCACGACATTTGCTGAAATAGGCTAAAAAGGTTATAAACGAACGCATCCATAATATGTTATTCTATTAAAATTGTACACCAGAAAAAGGATTACGTGAATCATAGCTATATTAAATTTATGTTTAAACTTTAAGTCGAAGAATGAATTAAATTAGGGAGACCATGAGAGAAAAACATGGTGAAATATCTTAATTTTCTCCTAAGTATGGCTATATACGAAACAAATATTTTTTGGATCCGAACTCATACCAATAGTTGGAACGGGTTGGGTCGGGTTCTAAGGGTTGTGTAATCCAAAATAAAAATGGAAATACCCGGTCGGGTATTTTGGGTATCCCGGCCGGGTATTTTTGGTTCACGACCGGGGGGCCTTGTGATTCTGGCTTCAGGGTCCCATGTCCTTGATTCTTCGTTTCTCCCTTGTTTGGACTCCAAATTAGGTGCCATTTGATCCCAGACGCTCGTAGTCTCGTCCTCTTTCTTCTCATGACAAGCTTACATGATTCTATGGTCACAAAATGAGTTAGAAATCCATTCTTCTTCAAGTCAAGCCCGAGTTTCTCCCCCCGAGTCGCCAATTGATCTCCGATTGACTTGAAACTTGCGCCTATACTTCACTTTATGTGCTAGGACCTGAAATGTGACAAAAGGAACACAAACTAGCGTAAAATAGGCCAAAAAAGCAATAATGCGAGCTTAAACGATCAAGAAACAAAGGGGAAAACATGTGCAAATATCGAGTCATCAAATCGCCCCACACTTAACCGTTTGCTTGTCCTCAAGCAAACCTGACTCAAACCAATGCAACTCTCCATATCTCCATAGCAACGTGTAACCCCGATAGTCGGTAGAGGACTTTCTAGATCATTTAGCAGCTTACGAGGTCAACCTACGCACAAGACACCCCCTAGCTTCTTCTGCGAGAACTCTAGTCCCGAGTCGTGATCATGCCAAGTAGTGATCGAAGGACAAGTGATTCGTGGACAAAGAGACTCTAAAAAAGAGAAAGATCATGGACTCACTTTTTCAAGGTGCTCTATTTTTTTATCCCTTGAAGATGGTTGGAACCCCATTTTTTTTTTCATTTTCTTGTTTCTTGTTTTTTCTTCTTCTTTTGCAAGGGTTCTAACCTGTTATTTCCAGAAAACAGGGCTCCCACCTAGAAAAGGTTTCGAGAGAGCCCGGCTCTTACCGGCCATGCCGGGAGCAGATGCCTCGAGCCTCGTGCGGGGGAAAGCAATATAAGGGGGTTGGAGGTAGTAGGTGAAAGTTGGGAACGAATTCTCGTCTCCCCTTACATACTTTCACCACTTTCCGCACGGGAAACATTATTTTAAAAACACAATTTAGAGCACCTTTTTTTTCAAAACATGATACAAGAGTCCATGTCAAGTAGAGAGTCCACGATACCACACAATTCAAGGGTCTTAAGATCACTAATTCACACAATCAACCAACACAATATGAATAAGAAAAGAGACTTCTTAAATGCATCAACATCCTCCATAGTGCTACGCTACCTCCCTAGGTTGCATATTACTTTTAAGACTGTCAATTCAAAGCATACTGAGCAGGCGATTGCAAGGAACACGTGCTTGGAGCCCTCAAATTAAAAAATTTGGACAGTGGACTAGGCCCCACATGCACACGCATATATAATCGAACATCCCCCCACACTTAAGCATGACATTGTCCTCAATGTAGGAAAGATAAGGAGGGTAGAACGAATTTACCAAATCAAGTGTGAATGATGGTGGACGGGGCAGGCGGTGCATTCCAGGAGGAGAGAGTAGTCGGAACACAAACACCACACAAAATCTCACAAAGGTTGAGTTATTGACTCTAAAATCAAAGAACAAACCGGCTCAATCGAAGAGAATAGGGAAAGAAATGCAAACCGACTGGTTGGGTTGCCTCCCAACAAGCGCTTCTTTCACATCGTGAGCCGGACGGTGGCTCTTAAGTTTCGATCCATGCCAGAACCTCTTTGAGACCTCTTCTTCTCTTCTCTCGTCTCATTGCCCCAAACTAGATATGACGGCATCGATTGACCACCATCGCATCCACCAAGAGGGTCTGATGTCGATGTGGCCTTGGTCTGGCAAAGAGACACTGCAAACGGGTTCTTGCCAAGCAGTTCATTGAAGTTTGGTGGAGATATTACTTGTAACATAGGGCCGGTGCAAGCCTTTTCCACCTCAACTTTGCCCCCATCCTGGACACCAATTGCTTCCTCAACCCCTCTTCCTTCTTCAAAATGTGGTATCACCCCTGGGAAAAGATCAAAAACTCCTTCTGCTTCACTTTTGTCATCCTCCACAACTTCTTTCCGCTCCCTTTCTCGCTCTTCTTCTAACAACACGGATTGGAGAGCAAGTCGCCAAACAATTTCTTAGATGAGATCATCTTTCATCTCATCACTCATGCCCGCCTCTTCAAAGCTCGGTGTGGGATGTGGGAAGGTGTGGTCGGCTACGACAGGACATCCCTGATCATGATCATCACGGGAGCTCTCCGTGACAACTTCTGTCTGCTCCACAATGTCCTTGTAGCCTTCTTCATCCTCCTCCTCTACTTGTATGGAAGCAGAAAGGCGATCTTGAGCAAGCTGTGCACAAACTTGCTCAACCCACTTTGTTTGCTAAGCTGAGCGCTGAACAGCTGTTTCACGGAGAAATGAAGGGTCAGGAGCAATGGATTGGATTAGGAGGTCTATCTTGGGCAATGATCTCTTGGTGTCTTGAATAAAATTCTCCATGAGAAGCCTTAATTGACTGTTAGGATCTGGCTGTGGAGTGTAGCATGGCTCTGCAGAATGGCCCGTGAAGGCCGCCATGGCTAACTCCAGCTCCGCCCTTCTGGTTGTGGGAAGAGTCTTCTTGATAAGGAGGTTTTTCTTGATATGCCCAGGGTCTGATTGATCTCCGTACTAAGGGGGTTGGTACTGGAACCCGAATCCATAGTCTTCTCCTCCTTGATTGCTTCAGGAAGTCTTGGGGTAATACCACTAGGATGGTGGTGGATAACCCCAATGGTTGGAGAAGTGATAGACCAGTAATTATACATGTTTATAACCCTATTCTTGAGCCGTTGGAGAAGAGATTCTCGTGTTTTAAGCCGATTTCATGCTAGGTTGTGTGTTTATGTCATATTTCAGGACTTGGCGTTGACGTGAAGGCGAGGAAACGAGTTTCGAGGAAAAAAGGAGGACATGGGAGTGACAGGCGCCGGAAGAGTAAAATACCCGGCCAGGAGTTAAAATACTCGGCCGGGTAAAATTCTGAGGAGGCCAGGGATTTGTGATTTTGGGCGCCCTGAAGGCAGAAGGGGTCCCGGCCAGAGAGAAAAAATACCTGATCGGGTATTCTTGACCTCAATCGGTTATTATTCCCTTCTCCGCTGCACTGCGTTTTGAAATCCACGGCCGGGCACCTGAAATACCCGACCGGGGATTATGACCAGGGATCGCGAGCAGCTGGTTTTTAAGGGAAAGAAGGCTAATTTTGCAAGGGTTCTGAGTTTGAGAGAAAGAAAGTGATACCTAGAGAGAGAAAGCGACGAACCAGAGTTCCCAAGCGCCTTAGATCGTTATTCATCATCAGTGGAGCTCGGATAACGCTTGAAGAAGTGCCGATTGACGACCAGAAGCAGAACCCCATCCTTCACAGCATGTTCTCTGCTTCTGAGCTAGAGTTTGCTTCTCTCTCCATGGAGTAACTTCCACATTCACCTGGGTATGAAGAACCCTAGATTTGTATGTTAGGTCTGATTGTATGAACCCAAGTATGAATCCATTGATTTGATTATATTCAATTGAGGTCTGATTTGTTGAATGGCATGAATCCTGATCAAATTCCTGTTGTTTCTGCTTTGACCTAGAAAGAGAATATCTGCCTAGGTTGATAGAGCACCCTTGATTGAAGGTAGTGAATTGACGACTTTAGTCGAGGAGTCAGTTCACTATTCTGTACCGGTTTTACTCCGGTAGAGGAGTTTTGGTTCGTTAAGGCCTCAATCTGTTTACTCCGGTGGAGGTTAGTCGCCTGCTAGGGACTCAGATTGAGAGGGTCTGGAGACCTTTAGTCGAGATTGCAGACTGTTTAAGAACCTCCCGCAGTATAACTATCTTTGAATTCGAACTTGGTAAATTACAATCTGGCTTAACTGCAGTCTAGGGGGAACCATATATGGGTGACCTCTCTCAACTTGAAAACAACCTTTTACTGCTTTGCTTGTTTTTTTACTGAGACCTTCACTACACTTTCACTGATAAATAATAAGAGTTCACGGAGTAGTCAGCACACTTAGGACCCGGGTTGACATTAAAACCCAAACCCGCTATACTACACTCTAGTAGGTGGTTATACTTGGCCATTTTCTAGGGTGACAGTAGAGGCGAGTCAAGTTTTTGGCGCCGTTGCCGGGGACGGCTAGGTTGTTGAAGAAACATGATTTCTGTTACTTTAGCACTTTCATTTCCGCACTGACTGTTTGCTTTTTCCCCCTTGTGCCTTCACGGGTTTGCTTGCTTGGCTGTGCGCAGGTAGTGCATGACCCGTAGCCAGTCGGAAGGTTTACTACCGTTAGATATGGAGCTAGAACGCACATGTCGCCAACTCAGGAGACAATAGCGAGCGAGACTGGCTACGGAGGAGCGCATCAACGGTCACTTGAGCAGCGATTCTGAGGAGGAGCACGAGATGGACGATGAACAAAACCCGCCCCAGGGGATGCCTCTCCAGGCAGATGGAGCTCAGCATCAACCACCCCCGCCGGGTCCTACCATGGAGTATTACTACACTCCACGGGTCGCTGACATCTGCCGCGTCATCCTCTATCCGCCCATTCCAGCGAACAAATTCGAGATCAAGCCATGCTGGATTCAACTGATTACATCCGCTATCCAGTTCCATGGCTTGAAAGATGAGGAGGCGAGGATGCACCTTTCCCGGTTCCTGCAGCTGACCAATGGATTCAAAGTGAATGGTGTACCTGATGGTGCGATCCGCCTTCACCTTTTCCCCCATTCTCTGGCGGGGCATGCGAAGAGGTGGTTAGAGACCCAGCCCCCATTGTCCATCACTTCTTGGGACAATCTGGCCAACAAGTTCGTGCACGGGTACTATCTGGCATCGAAGACTACAGAGATTCAGCGGGAGATCACTCATTTCCGCCAAGAGCAAGATGAGTCACTTCGTGATGCATGAGAGCGGTACTCGGGATTTTTCTGGAAGTGTCCCCAGCACGGCTTTAGTGATGCATTCTTCGTGGGGAACTTCTATAGTGCTCTCTCTCCGGAAAGCCAGAGGGTGATTGAGTCTCTATGCCCAGGAAGAGACATTCTCACTAAGACTCCGCCCGAGTTAAACCAGATGATCAGTACCTTGGCTGCCAGAGATCATTCATGGGGGCAGAGCACCAGAGGCAGGAGTTCCCGGGAACGTGGTGTGCACGCCATGGAGGCCAGATCCGGGCTAGAGAGGGAGGTGGCTGAGTTGGTCCAGACACTGAAGCAGCCCAACAGTCTTATTCCGGGCAGAGGGTTGGCTGAGCCTTCAGTTGCACAGTGCCAGTGGTGTGAGAGTTCGAATCATCTGGTGGAAGACTGCCAGGCTATGAGGGAGTCTTCTACACCCCAGGAGCTGTAACATCCCGAACCTTTCCCCGACAAGATACTGTCCGCTTTGGGCCTCTACACCCGCACGGTTTTCGACTTGGGGTGCAATTCAGGGTGACTTCCCGTAAGGTCACCCATCCTTGTTGTGCTCCGCACTGAGCACGTTTAACTTCGGAGTTCTCACAAGAACTCCTCCATTACACCCCAAAACGCGTCTTGTCAGTTAAGGTCGGTTTCCTACTTATGAACCATGGATCTCTCCCGTGCTTTGTCGATGTGGGATTTGCCTAAGGTGTTACATACACCCCCCCTCGGGACTCAACGGCCTCGTTGAGGTTTGCCCCACCATCGTTCAAGAGGGACGCGGAGAGGCTCTGATACCACTTGTAACATCCCGAACCTTTCCCCGACAAGATACTGTCCGCTTTGGGCCTCTACACCCTCACGGTTTTCGACTTGGGGTGCAATTCAGGGTGACTTCCCGTAAGGTCACCCATCCTTGTTGTGCTCCGCACTGAGCACGTTTAACTTCGGAGTTCTCACAAGAACTCCTCCATTACACCCCAAAACGCGTCTTGTCAGTTAAGGTCGGTTTCCTACTTATGAACCATGGATATCTCCCGTGCTTTGTCGATGTGGGATTTGCCTAAGGTGTTACAGGAGCAGTTGGCCTTCATCGCCAATGCTCGGCGCCTTGACCCTTACAGCGGGACATATAATGAAGGTTGGCGCCAGCATTCCAACTTCTCCTGGAATAATAGCAACACCACTAAACCACCCGGTTTCCCAGCACCAGCTGGTGGTTTTCAGCAGAGGCAGCCTTACCAGCCCAGACAGGGGCAACCATTTCAGCAGCCGCAACGCCAGTATGCCGAGCCACAAGCAGCTCCAGCTCCAGATAATCAAGTGAGCAAGCTAAAAAACATTCTAGCAACATTCATGACTACCAGCCAGGCGAATTTTGCGAGGATGGACCAGAGCATTGCCTCACTAGAGGCAGGCCAGAGGAACCAAGGTGCCATATTACAGGACCTCCAAAATCATATTGGAGGAATAGCTCGTCAGAATAATACCAGGGCACTGAGAACCCTTCCTGCCACCACCGTCCCCAATCCGCGGGAACCTCACCAGCAGCTGAATGCCATCACTACCAGAAGTGGCAAGCCAACAGTGGTTGTACCTGCCCCGACCAGGCAGGAGGAGGCACTACCCGCTTCAGCACTTCCAGCCGACGATGCAGAAGTGAGAATGGAGAAGGAAGCACCTGCCACCAAGCCACAACCAGTGGTTAAGGAGCATGTTCCCCAGCTTCCCTTCCCCACTCGACTACACAAGGACAAGCTGGAGACTGATTTTTCCAAATTCATGGCAATGCTGAAGCAGGTCAACATCAGTCTGCCGTTCGTGGAGGTACTGTCGAAGATGCCCAAGTACGCAAAATTCATGAAGGATCTCCTTACCAACAAAAAGCGACTTGGGGATCTCTCGACAGTGATGCTGAGTGAGGAGTGCTCGGCCATCCTGCAGAGAAAGCTTCCAGAAAAGCAGAAGGACCCGGGTAATTTCACTATCCCTTGCTCCATTGGCAAATTACATATGGAGAGGTCCCTGACGGATCTAGGTGCTAGTATCAATGTTATCCCATACAAACTGTTCAAAAAACTAGGCATATAAAACCCAGCGCAACTAGGATGAGTATTCAATTAGCTGATCAATCTCTGGTTCATCCTAGGGGTATAGTGGAACACCTCCTGGTTAAGGTTGGCAGGTTTTGTTATCCTGTGCATTTTGTTGTCTTAGACATAAATGAAGACACAGAAGTGCCCCTTATTCTAGGAAGGCCCTTCCTGACCACTGCCAGGGCCCTCATAGATGTCCGTGATGGGATTTTGGTCTTTAGAGATGGCGAGGAGCAGATAACTTTCTCTATCACTAATAATATGCATGATGTCTCGCCTGTGCATCCTATTTCTCACCAGGTGCACGAGCCTGTCGTGTTTCCTTCTGTGCCTCTCATTTTGTAGGATCCACCTCTCAATCCTTCGTCGCCACTCCCATCGGCCTCACTGGCAAACAAACCGATCAAGGAAGAGTGGCGACCGAAGTCGCAGGCTGCTGAACCTGCTCGGAAGAAAGGTGGCGACCACTATGAGCTGGTCCCACCTCCTGAACCACGACCACCCTGGCCATCTGAGTACTCACTCGCTTGCATCCTGCTGGATGGCCATGTCGAGCTGACAAGTGCTGGTGGTCACACTCGTCGGGTGCATGGCCACCATCTGAAGCTGTACCTCAAGAGCGATGTGGATCCGCTCTTGGAGTCACATGTTCCTACACCACTCTGAGCATCCACCATGGGCGTCCAGCTAAAAGACGGTAAAGAAGTGTTTGTGGGGAGGCAACCCCACCACGGTTTGCATTTCTTTTTCCCTTTTTCTGTGTTTTTGTGTCGTGTTCTAGTCAGTTGCACGTATGTGTTGAAGTTAGGTCGTCTGATCAGCCTCGGTTTGGTGTTTTCGTGCAGGGGAGTTCGAAAAAATGAGAGAAAGAGATTTTTGGCCGAAAAGGGGGAAATACCTGGCCGTGACACAAAATACCCGACCGGGACCCCTTCTGTGTTCTAGGGCGCAAAAAGGGGAAAAACCCGACCTTGACTCAAAAATACCCGATCGGGTATTTTTTATTCAAGGCCCGGGGTTTTCCCCAACGTGGTACGCCGCATTTTGAACCCCCAACCGGGTATTTTTTAGGCCCGGACGGGTATTTTTGCTATTTAAGCAAACCCCCGGTCGACACCTTCTCTCTCCTCTCATTTTTTCCAAAATTTCTCCTCTCTTCCCTCTCATTTCCTCTCCCCTCTCTCTTCTCTGGTCGACGCCGGCCACCGCCTGCCGCCGCAGACCGCCGCCGACCACTTTTCGGCGACTTTTCGGCGATCGTCATGCCACTTTTCGGTGAGTTTTTCGACCCGTTTTGGGCGCGGTTTCGCGTCCCTCACCCTTCTCTCGTGTCCCCTCTACGGTCCTACTTGCGTTTCCAGGTGTGTTGCTAGATCACACCTTAAGCCGTAGTGGCACATCCTCAACCTGCTGATCACCCGCTCCATTATCCTCAATGCCACTGGTTCCCACAAGATCCCGAAGCGGGTGCTTTACGCTATGTACTCGATGGGGTACCCGGAGCACATGGGTTCTTTTGTGGCTAACACCTTCTCTCGTTGCCACGGGAAACCCAACCATCTCTTATGTGGTCCCCCGATTACCCAACTGGCGCGCCACTTCGAGATCGACCTGGAGGGACTCACGGATGCTGATGAGCCGGAGCCCCCGCTCTCCCCCCTGGGGACCTTCAGCCACGACGGAGATCCGAGAGAGGCGAGTCCTCCTTCGGTCCTTCTGGTCCGTCGATGACTTCTAGCCCGTCGATGGACTCTTCATGGAGCAGTTCCAGCAGATGAGGCTCCAGTTCCAGCAGCTCGAGCTCCAAAACCAACAGCTCATGGACAATCAGGTCTAGTTCTACCAGCAGTATTCGGCCCACCAGGTCGAGTATCAGTCGCGGATGACGGTTGTGGACGACCAGATGGAGGGTCAGCTGGGAGTCACTAGTGCTCGTATCGAGCGGGAGCGGGATCGTGGCCGCCGGATGATGGAGTACCAGGAGCACCTGCTCCAGTCCTGCCACCCGCCTCAGGAGCAGCACTGGACCACCCGGTGGGACCACTCACCACCCCCGCCACCACCACCAGATGGGGTTGACGACCTCATGGACCAGATCGACTTCACCGGGCTCGAGTAGGCTGTACTCGTTGCTCGTCTTGTGTTGTTTTTGTTTGATTCGGAGTGCAAACTGTCTTGTGTTTTTGGTTATTTTCTTTTCTTTTGGATGATGTCCTATTGGGCTGACAACTGGACCTAACGTATTGTGGCTGAGTTTTGTGTTCCCTTTAGCTGTGCCTTTGCCCCGACTGGTCCCTTTTCCAATCCTCTTCACTCATACTGGTCCCATCCAGTCTCATGCAGTCCGTGCACACCGGTAACATCGTTCCCCTTATCCTTACCCTCTTCTCCATTGAGGGCAATGTCGAAGTTAAGTGGGGGGGTATTTCTATTTTGACTGCATTAGATTTGTTTGTGTGCTTGGAGCCTAGTCCACTATCCAATTTTCGATTTTCGATTTGAGGGCTCCAAGTACGTGTTTCCTTGCAAATTGCCTGCTCAGTATGCTTTGAATTGACAGTCTCTGTAGTAATGTGCAACCTAGGGAGGTAGTGTAGCACTATGGAGGATGTTGAAGTATAAGATTTTTCCTATCTAGCTCTCTGCTGTGCCGTTGATTTTGTGAATTAGTCGAGCTAAGACTGTTGAATTCATGTGGTAATGGTGACTCTGTTTTAATTGTGTTATGGACTCGTGTATCGAACAGGGTGCTCATGTGGGAAATGAAAAGCAGTTGGTTCACCATGACGAAATCATTGAAATCTTAAACATGGGGTATGCCCAACGTGTGTGGCACCGTTCATTGCACAAAAATCGGGTTTTGGAAGAGATTTTGGTGATCCTTAGTGGGGTACTCCTACAAGGTGAAGCTTAGTTGTCTCTAGTACGAGTAAAATTTTCACCCGTTGAACGGTTTGCCTACTCGAGGATGTGTTTTTAAGGGCATGGATAGAACTTCCGACCCCCCTCAATTTCATTGACCCTCCACACGAGTTGAGGAAAAGGAGTTAAAAGAAGTACTATGGCAAGCGCCAGGAGTACATAAATTGCTCTTGCTCGACTAATAAGGGTCGACCGTACAAAAAAAACTGCAATTGGAACCCCCGCCAAGAAAAAAAAAGAAAAAAATGTGTAAAATGAAAGTGAAAAAGGGGTTCCAACGGTGAAATAAAGTGAAAGAGCACCCCGGTACAATGAGTCCTTGGTTGTGAATGGTGTGAGTCCCTTTATCCATGAACTGGCTGTCTTACTTTCACTTCTTCTCATGATCATGGCTTGAGTCTACTACTCGCATTGAGAAAGATAGGGGACGTCTTAGAAGACTAGTTGACCTCGTACGCTGCTATATGATCTAGGAAATCCTCTATCGACGATCGGGGTTGTTTGTTGCTATAGAGGTCTGGAGAGCTGCATTGGTTTGAGTTAGGTTTGCTTGGGGACAAGCAAACGGTTAAGTGTGGGGGGAATTTGATATACCAGTAATTACACATGTTTATACCCCCTATTCTTGAGCCGTTGGAGAAGAGATTCTCGTGTTTTAAGCCGATTTCACGCTAGGTTGTGTGTTTATGTCATATTTCAGGACTTGGCGTTGACGTGAAGGCGAGGAAACGAGTTTTGAGTAAAAAAGGAGGACATGGGAGTGAAGGACGCTGGAAGAGTAAAATACCCGGCCGGGTAAAGTTCTGAGGAGGCCGCGGATATGTGATTTTGGGCGCCCAGAAGGCAGAAGGGGTCCCGGCCAGAGAGCAAAAATACCCGATCGCGTATTCTTGACCTCAATCGGGTATTATTCCCTTCACCGCTGCACTGCGTTTTGAAATCCCCGGCCGGGCACCTGAAATACCCGACCGGGGATTATGACCGGGGATCGCGAACAACTGGTTTTTAAGGGAAAGAAGGCTAATTTTGAAAGGGTTCTGAGTTTGAGAGAAAGAAAGTGATACCTAGAGAGAGAAAGCGAGGAACCAGAGTTCCCAAGCGCCTTAGATCGATCTTCATCATCAGTGGAGCTCGGATAACGCTTGGAGAAGTGCCGATTGACGATCAGAAGCAGAACCCCATCCTTCACAGCATGTTCTCTGCTTCTGAGCTAGAGTTTGCTTCTCTCTCCATGGAGTAACTTCCACATTCACCTGGGTATGAAGAACCCTAGATTTGTATGTTAGGTCTGATTGTATGAACCCAAGTATGAATCCATTGATTTGATTATATTCAATTGAGGTCTGATTTGTTGAATGGCATGAATCCTGATCAAATTCCTGTTGTTTCTGCTTTGACCTAGAAAGAGAATATATTCCTAGGTTGATAGAGCACCTTTGATTGAAGGTAGTGAATTGACGACTTTAGTCGAGGAGTCAGTTCACTATTCTGTACCGGATTTACTCCGGTAGAGGAGGTTTGGTTCGTTAGGGCCTCAATCTGTTTACTCCGGTGGAGGTTAGTCGCCCGCTGGGGACTCAGATTGAGAGGATCTGGAGACCTTTAGTCGAGACTGCATACTGTTTAAGAACCTCCCGCAGTATAACTATCTTTGAATTCGAACTTGGTAAATTACAATCTGGCTTAACTGCAGTCTAGGGGGAACCATATCCGGGTGACCTCTCTCAACTTGAAAACAACCTTTTACTGCTTTGCTTGTTTGTTTACTGAGACCTTCACTACACTTTCACTGCTACATAATAAGAGTTCACGGAGTAGTCAGCACACTTAGGACCCGGGTTGACATTAAAACCCAAACCCGCTATACTACGCTCTAGTAGGTGGTTACACTTGGCCATTTTCTAGGGTGACAGTAGAGGCGAGTCAAGAAGTCATGAGGATCCATGATTCAAATTTGCACCAACAAAAACATCCAAGTGAAAATCAAGAGTGGAAAAGAAAAGAAAAACGCTAAATTAACAAACTTCTACCTTTCCTAATAATCAAGAAAGTCCCCGACAATGGCGCCAAAAACTTAACTCGCTATGACTCAACTCCTAACAAAGGCCAAGTGTAACCAATGAAAGGGACTTTAGTATAGTGGCTCAAGTGAAAAATATCGAATCCACGGGTTTCTAGAGTTACTGTTACTCAGCTTCAGTTCATTATCTAGCAAACTAGATTAAGATGGAAGAACTAAAACTACTCTAGCAAACTACAGTTAAAGTTAATCTAATTACAGGTTGGGAACTCACTTAGGTATGATTCCCCCTAGCCACTAGCCAGATTAATTTTTTATGATCTCTAACTTGTTTCACTTTCATTCACAATGCGGAGAATCCTTAACTAGACCTTGAGTCTCGACTAAAAGAACAAGGCCCTCTTGAGTCAATTGCCTAGAGGGACGTATCCTTCTCTAGAACAACCGATCAAGGCATTCTAAACTAGATTCCCTCTACCGAATGAGGTTCTCAATCAATACAAAGCATTGAATCAACCCTCGACTAAAGCAATCGATCCAATACTATCAATCAATGGTGCTCTATTGACCTAATCAGGTATTCGCTCTCATAGGACCAAAGCAAAATCAATAATCTCGACTAAAGCAGAATTGAATTATGAAAACATGCATAGATTGAATATGAACTCAAGATTATCAAGTAGGAGTACTCATACAATCATCAAATCAAACAAACATGGCTAGGGTTCCTCAAAACCTAAGTGAAGGGAAGTTACTCCATAGAGAAGAGAGAGAGTGCAGTAAGAATCTTCGGATGATCAGTCTTCAAGTCCGGGCTTGTTCCTCGAGCTTCCAAGGCGAAGAAATCCTCCAATTCCACTCCAAAATTGCCCTCAAATCGTTCTCCCTCTTTTTGGTTCGTCCCTTGGGTGTTTGGGAAATAAAACCCAGCTCCCCCCCTCCAAAAAACGCACAAAACAAGCTTTTAACAACCTACGTTCGCGAAACCCGGAGAACCGGTCGGGCATCAACAAAACGCTCCGGGTCACTTTTCTGGGCAAAATGGAAAATACCCGTTCGGGTATTTTGGGTATCCGGCCGGATATTTTTGGTTCACGATCAGGGGGCCTTCTGATTCTGCCTTCCGGGTCCCCTGTCTTTGATTCTTCGTTTCTCCCTCGTTCGGACTCCAAATCAGGTGTCGTTTGATCCCAGACGCTCGTAGTCTCGTCCTCTTTATTATCTTGACAAGATTACATGATTCTATGGTTACAAATTGAGGTATAAATCCATTCTTCTTCAATTCAAGCCCGAGTTTCTCCCCCCGAGTCGCCAATTGATCTCCGATTGGCTTGAAACTTGCGCCTATGCTTCACTTTATGTGCTAGGACCAGAAATATGACAAAGGAACACAACCTAGATTAAAATAGGCCAAATAAGTGTTAACGTGAGCTTAAACAATCAAGAAACAAAGGGGAAAACATGTGCAAATATTGAGTCATCAGGTCCCATGCCATCTACCAGCCTGGCAGACTCCTTGGGATGCTTTCCCAGTACCTCCACCTCCACCGAGTGACGATGACTTCATGCGGGACATCGACTTCGCCATCACCAGTGATGAGTAGGTTGTACTCATCGGCCCCTTCAGTGTGTTTTGGTGTTTTGTTTGCTCCATGTGTTGTAGAGCCTAGACTGAGTTGGTTATGTATTTGAACTCATTTTCCTTTTTCTTTTTGTGGCCATTTGGGTTGACAACTCTGCCTAACAAACAATGTTCTAGTGGTTATTTTTTGTGATCCTCTCTTGTAGTGACTGGTCCCTCTTCCAGTCCAATGTTCCTGATGACTAATCCTCCCTCTAGTCTGTGCCCATTATCGTCCTTTTTCTGGTAACATCATTCCCCCTCCTCTTTCCCTCTATGCCATTGAGGTCGATGTCGATCTTAAATGTGGGGGTGTTTTGTGGTTATCGAGCTTGCTATGTATGTGCTTGGAGCCTAATCCACTATCCAAATTAAACATTTGAGGGCTCCAAGCAATATTTTTTTCGTGCATGAGCATATTGGCACTGGTTTGTTTTGCGATCTATGATGATGGTTAGTATTGATACACGAATGGCTTTTTGTGACTGAGATGACTGTGATCTGACTGAGAACTGTAGTAGATTTGTGTAGGGGTTCAGTTTGTCTTTTGTTTGCGAACCAACTTGTGACATGGGTCGTTTACTCGCCGTCTACAGTTTTCTATGCATATAGTTCAGGGAATCAGAATGAGAGATGGAGCATAAAGGTAGCCATGTGAGATTTGAGTCTGCTCGTTCCTTTCTGTGTGATAGATCCCTCTTTTATGATGTGTAGCATTCACGTTGTCACTAGTTAGGATAATGGAGGCATAGAATTAACCTACAACCAAATTAACTGTCCTAGTGTGTCATACCCCTTAGTCAGCCCATTTGAGTCGTGTAACCTTCTTTTTTCGTGTCTACAATGAAACATCACCCTTTTTGCATCTCTTTGAGGTTCCACAGAGTGGTGTTTGCATATTTTCTGTTGTTTCTGCTGAAAATAAGATGAGGGTTGAAGGTAGTTCTGAAAAATTAGGCATGTGCTGGCAAGGATAAAAGAATGTGTAAAAGTGGTGGTACTCTCAAGAAAAAAAAAACAAATGAAAGAGAAAGAGAGCTACCACAAAAATCTAAATCATGCTCATTACATAGTGTTTCTTAGCAGTCTGGCTTGGAAATACTAACATGTTATTTAGGAATAGCAATTTCGACCTGACCTATTTTACCCGACCTGTTTGGTCTGTTTGGGGGGGGGGGGGGCATGGGTACTCTCATCGACCCGACATGCCCTGACACGCCCCATTCTCAACTCGTTCTTGCCTAAATTACTTGTATTATTAGTCAAATTACTTAATATTTTAGCTGTAATAAAGTTGTAAATTAGTGAAACCTCAATTTCTCCCATAATTTAACTACATTTATCATAATATTTTTGTTTTTTTTTTGTCTTATAATAAAAATAACGAATATTTCTAATTTTTTTCATATAAATTGCATACACATTGGGTCGACCTGCCCCGACTCGCGACCCGTAATGAATTACCCGACCTAGACCAGACCTGTCACGGGGCGGGTCTTGGTAAACCCGCCCCGGACCTGCCCCATTGCCATTCCTAATGTTGTTACCTCCTTCACTTTTGTGCTATAGAGAAATTGATTAATGCAGAATAATAGAGAAAGAAAGTAACTGGTTTGGTTGATTGTCGATGTGCTGGGTTTGGAACTGTGGAACCTTGTGTATGAATTCTTCCACCACCTTAAAGGCATTTTCCCCATGTCCAAGACAATAGCCAGTCATCTGAATCCCTGTCTAAGACCTCCTAACTAGTTAGTGGTGACACTTGATATGTGAACTCTAGCATTTAGAGGTTGCCATCATGGTAAAGAGATGTTAAGATTGAGAGAATAAGCATGCGCATTTTCGCATCAAATTTTCATGACCCCACTGGTCGAGAGTGAGCAATTCATTTCTTTATATGCTATATCCAGGTAAGGACCTTGATTGCTCAGCCTTCTATTCTGGTGACTTAAAATTTATGCATGGTTGACTATGGTGTGTGAGTAGATGAGTGTGTCACGCTTTGGTTCATGGACAATAGGTAGACTCTTCCTTTTCATGATTTTGTTGCAGTCGGTTGTCATCAGAATAGTCCTTGCGGTTGATGTTGTTGCTGTTCGTGTGTTGGTGCTAGTTGTCCGTTGAGATCAATGTTTTTTGTGCCATATGTCATGTCCCCAAAAGTGTTTTGACTGGAAAATCTTGTACGCTTGCCTTGTTCCTGACTTGGTTTGCTTGGGGACAAGCAAACAGTTAAGTGTGGGGGGATTTGATGACTAGCTATTTGCACATGTTTTGTCCACCATTCTTATACTGTTTGAGCCTCATCTCTCGTTTAGGCCGATTTCACACTGGGTTGTTCTTGTTAGTGATATTTCAGGTCCTAGTACGTGAATGAAGGTTTAGGCACAAGTAAAGGGTCGATTGGACTAAGTTGGGACATTCGAAGAGAAGTTGAGGAGTTTACGCGGCCTGGTCATGATTCTACGCGGCCGTGCAAGTTGGCCGTGCAAGAAAGTTTACACGAACAGGTACGTCGGCCCGTGTGAGGGGACTTTGTGGCCGTGCGGGATGTCCAGAGAGTTTACACAGTCAAGGTCGGATTCTACGCGGCCGTACATCCTGGCCGTGTGACACCCCGCGAGCAACTAAATGCAACACATGTGTTTCAGGATTCACACGGGCAGACTGGAGATCCACGCGGCGGTGTGGTCAGGCCGTGTAATCGGGCAGAGCTGAGTTTTAACCGAATTTTGAGTCTTTGAGAAAGGAGGGAGTTTTCAGAGCAAAAACAAAGTTTTAGAGAGAGAAAGGACGAAGAACAAACCCGATGATCGATTTTGGAGCTAGGTTTTACCATTCAAGCTTGGATTTTGACTTTGGAGTGAAGATTTACATCCCAGAGCTTATCATATACATCATTATGAGCATGATATCTCTGATTTCTTTTTCCCTCTCTCTCTCTCTCTATGGAGTAAACCTTTCTCTCACTTGGATATGAAGAACCCTGGTTTCATGTGTTAGGAATCTTGATTGTAATGACTTACGGGATGATGTGCTGATTGGTTTTAATCGATTGAAGTGTGTTTATTGAGTCAATTGAATCCCGATCAACTTCATTTGATTCTGCTTCAACCTATTATAAATAGAATCTGATTAGGATGTTATAGTTTCTTCAATCGTTAGGAGTGAATTCATTGTACGAGACTCAGTCAATTCACTGCTTTGTACTGGAATCCAATTCCAGTAG
Source organism: Linum tenue (assembly GCA_946122785.1). Classification (NCBI taxonomy): domain Eukaryota; kingdom Viridiplantae; phylum Streptophyta; class Magnoliopsida; order Malpighiales; family Linaceae; genus Linum; species Linum tenue. The sequence goes on along the minus strand of CAMGYJ010000002.1, from coordinate 21,197,334 downwards.
TGGAGTTCTGTGTGAATCGCCTTAGCAGTCTATTCCGGTGAAGGCTAGTTGACTCGCTGTTACTGTCACTCTAGAAATTGGCCAAGTGTAACCACTTCCTAAAGCGTAGTATAGCGGGTTGGGTTTTAATGTCAACCCGGGTCCTAGATGTGATGACTACTCAGTGAATTCGTATTATCTAGCAATGAAACTTTAGTGAAGTTCTAAACTAACAAGCAAGCAAAGTAACTAAAACGGTTGTATTCAGGTTAAGAGAGGTCACCCGGATATGGCTCCCCCTAGTCTGCAGTTAAGCCGGATTGTAATTGCCAAGTTCAATTTCTAAGAAAGTTATACTGCGGAAGGTTCTCAATCAGTCTGAAGTCTCGACTAAAGGTCTTCAGACCCTCTCAATCTGAGTCTCTAGCTGGCGACTAACCTACACCGGAGTAAACAGATTGAGGCCCTATGAACAAAACCTCCACTACCGAATTGAATTTGGTACAGAATAGTGAACTGGCTCCTCGACTAAAGTCACCAATTCACTACCTTCAATTAAGGATACTCTATCAACCTAGGCAGATATTATCATTCTAGGTTAAAGCAGAAACAACAGGAATTTGATCAGGATTCATGCCATTCAATCAATCAAACCTCAATCGAATATAATCAAATCATAGAATCAATACTTGGGTTCATACAATCAAACCTAACATACAGATCTAGGGTTTACCACACCCAGATGAATGGGGGAACTACTCCATGGAGAGAGAAGCAAAAGCAGAATCAGACGCGGAAATCATACTGTGAAGATGGATTTCTGCTCCTGGACGTTGAATCGGCACTTCTCCAAGCTCAAACCAAGCTCCAATGGTGTTGAAGATCGATCTAGGGCACTTGGAGACTCTTGTTCGTCGCTTTCTCTCTCTAGGAACCGTTCTGTCTCTCAAAAACTCGAATCCCCTTCTGTTTGACTCGGAATCCGCTTAAAAACCAGACTTTCCCGACTTGCACGGCCAGGGTGCACGGCCGTGCACATCACCATTCTGGCCGTGCACTCCAAAACGCGGCGTATCAATAAGTCGAACCTCAACCAACTCGCACGGCCAGGATTGCACCTTGCACGGCCGTGCGGATTTCACTTGTGCCCGTGCGTGCCCACGCACAATCCCGCACGGCCAAACTAGTCACATGCACGGCCGTGCGTGGCCACGCACAATCCCGTGCGTGCCCACGCACAATCCCGCACGGCCAAACTGGTCACTTGCACGGCCGTGCGGGTTGTGGGTGTCCCCGTGCGACTTCCTCAGAACCTCGCCATGCGTCCGGTCCTCGTCCAATCGACCTCAAACTCGCTCCCAAGACTCCATTCACGTACTAGGACCTGAAATATCATAAACAAGCACAACCTAGCGTGAAATCGGTCTAAAACACGAGAATCAATACCTCAAACGGAGTTAGAGCAGGGGTAAAAACATGTGTAACTAACGGTCTATCAAACTCCCCCACACTTAACCGTTTGCTTGTCCCCAAGCAAACCTAACTCAAACCAATGCAACTCTCCAGACCTCTATAGCAACAAACAACCTCGATCGTAGGTAGAGGACTTCCTAGATCATTTAGCAACTTACGAGGTCAACCGACGCACAAGTCATCTCATAGCTTCTTCGGCGAGAGCACTAGTCTCGAGTCAGCATCATGGCAAACAGTGAACAGAGGACAAATGAATCGTGGATGAGGAGACTCTCAAAAACAAAAGATCATGGACTCACATTTTTCAAGGTGCTCGATTTTCTTTTTGGAGATGGTTGGAACCCCTTTTCTTTCTTCTTTTTGCTTGTTTTTCTGTTTTTCTCTTTTTTTTCAAGGGTTCCAACCTGTTTTTGCAGAAAACGAGGGCTCCCACCTAGCAAAGGTTTTGCGGGAGCCCGGCTCTTACCAGCCATGGCAGGAGTAGTTGTCTCGAGCCTCGTGCGGGGGAAAGACATGTAAGGTGGCTGGAGGTAGTAGGTGGTAATTGGGAACGAATTCCCGTCTCCCCTTACACACTTTCGCCCTATTCGCACGGGAGACGTTATTTTAAAGCACATTTCGAGCACCTGTTATATTCAAAACATGATACAAGAGTCCATGACAGGCAGAGAGTCCACAACACCACACAATTCAAGGGTCCTAAGATCACTAATTCACTCAATCAACCAACACACTATGAAGAAGAAATGAGACTTCTTAAATGCATCAACATCCTCCATAGTGCTACACTACCTCCCTAGGTTGCAAACCACTACAGAGACTGTCAATTCAAAGCATACTGAGCAGGTAATTGCAAGGAACACGTACTTGGAGCCCTCAAATTTCAAATTTGGACAGTGGACTAGGCTCCAAGCACACAAACAGATCTAATGCAGTCAAAAGATAAACATCCCCCCCACACTTAAGATCGACATTGCCCTCAATGGAGAAGAGGGAAGGAAAGGGGAACGATGTTACCGGTATGCACGGACTGCAGAAGACTGGAAATGGACCAGTTGGGAACGCAGCACAGCTCAAGGGGAACAGAAGAGCTCAACCAGAATATGTTAGGTCCGATGTCAGCCCAATAGACATCATCCAGAACAAAGGAAACAACCAAAACCAAACCAAATCGCAATCCGACTCGAAACACAAGAAAGAAAGTCAAACCGTGGTGGGGTTGCCTCCCCACAAGCGCTTCTTTACCGTCTTTTAGCTGAACGCCCATGGTGGATACTCAGGGAGGTGCAGGAACAGGTGCCTCCAAGAGCGGATCCACATCGCTCTTGAGGTACAGCTTTAGGTGGTGACCGTGCACCCGACGGTTGCAACCACCAGCATCGGTCAGCTCGACCTGGCCATCCGGCAAGATGCAGGCGAGTGAGTACTCGGATGGCCAGGGTGGTCGTGGTGCAGGGGGTGGGACCAGCTCATAATGGTCTCCACTCTTCTTCCGTGCCGGCTTAGCCACCTGCGGCTTCGGTCGCCACTCCTCCTTGAGCTTTTTGTTCGGAGGCGAGACTGGATGGAGTGGCGGCGAAGGAATGATAGGCGGGTCCTGCAAAATGAGAGGTGCAGAAGGGTACACGACAGGCTCGTGTACCTGATCAGAAATAGCATGCACAGGCGATACAGAAATCATAGCACAATGATCAAACTCAGTCACAGGAAAAATAGCCTGTTCATTTCCAGCACGCAGGATCAGTTTACCATCATGCACATCAATCAGTGCCTTGGCAGTGGCAAGAAATGGTCTACCTAGAATCAAGGGCACATCCACATCATCACTTATATCGAGAATAACAAAATCAACAGGATATGTGAATGCACCCACATTAACAAGCAAATCTTCTATGATACCCCTAGGATGCACCACGGAACGATCAGCTAGCTGAATGCTCATCCTAGTAGGGCTAAGTTCACCTAGGTCTAGCTTTTTGAACAATTTATATGGCATGACATTGATGCTAGCTCCTAGGTCCGCCAAGGACTTTCCTACATGCATGCTGCCAATAGTAAGAGGGATAGTAAAACTCCCTGGATCCTTGCGCTTTTCGGGCAGCTTGTTCTGCAGGATGGCAGAACACTCCTCGCTCAGCAGCACTGTCGAGAGATCCCCAAGTTTCTTCTTGTTGGTGCAGAGATCTTTCATGAACTTCGCGTACTTGGGCATCTTCGACAGTGCCTCCACAAATGGTACGCTGAGGTTGAGCTGCTTCAACATTGCCATAAAATTGGCAAACTCAGTCTCCAGCTTGTCTTTGTGAAGGCGAGTGGGGAAGGGAAGCTGGGGCACATGCTCCTTAACCACTGGTTGTGGCTTGGGAGCAGGGGCTTCCTTCTCCACCTGCACTTCTGCATCACCGGCTGGAAGTGCTGAAGCAGGTAGTGGTTCCTCCTGCCTGGTCGGGGCAGGATCAGCTGATGTAGGCCTGCCGCTCAGGGTGAAAATGGCATGTGCGGTCTCATGCGGGTCCCGTGGATTGGGGATGGTGGTGGCAGGTAGAGTCCCCGGGGCCCGAGTAGTAATCTGGCGAGCTATGGCGCCAACCTGGTTCTGTAAATCTTGCAGAATGGCACCCTGGTTCCTCTGTCCTGCCTCCAAGGTTCTCTGGCCTGCCTCCAGTGAAGCTATGGTCTGATCCATCCTCGTGATACTTGCCTGGCTGGTGGTCATGAATGCTGCCAAAATGTTCTTCAGCTCGGTCATCTGATTATCGGGAGCTGGCGCTGCTGCTGGCTCGGCATACTGACGCTGAGGCTGCTGGAATGGCTGCCCTTGCCTAGGTTGGTAGGGCTGCTGCTGTGGTGGTGGCCCCTGCCTATCCTGGAAGGGCTGCCTCTGCTGAAAACCGCCTGCTGGTGCTGGGAAACCAGGTGGTTTGTTGGTGTTGCTGCTCCAGGCAAAGTTGGGATGCTGGCGCCATCTCTCATTGTAGGTACTGCTGTATGGGTCGAGGCGCCGAGCATTGGCGATGAAGGCCACCTGCTCTTGGGGAGTGGAAGACTCCCTCATAGACTGACAATCCTCCACGAGGTGATTCGGGCTCTCACACCACTGAAACTGAGCTACTAGAGGTGTAGCTGCACCTCGGCCCGGAAGAAGACTGTTGGGCTGCTTCAACGTCTGCACCAACTCAGCCACCTGCTGCTCTAACCCGGATCTGGCCTCCATGGCATGCACACCTCGGTCCCGGGAATGCCTGCCTCTGCCGCTCTGCCCCCAAGAATGATCGCGGGCAGCCAAGGTACTAATCATCTGGTTCAGCTCGGGTGGAGTCTTAGTGAGAATATCCCCTCCTGGGCATAGAGACTCTATCACCCTCTGGCTGTCTAGGGTGAGGGCACTGTAGAAGTTCCCTACTGTGAAAGCATCGCTGAAGCCATGATGGGGACACTGCCAGAAGTATCCCATGTACCGCTCCCATGCATCACGAAGGGACTCATCTGGCTCTTGGCGGAAGTGAGTGATCTCCCGCTGAATCTCAGTAGTCTTCGATGCCGGATAATATCTGTGCACGAACTTATCCGCCAGATCGTCCCAAGAAGTGATGGACAGTGGGGGCTGGGTCTCTAACCACCTCTTAGCATTCCCCGCCAGAGAATGGGGGAAGAGGTGAAGGCGGATTGCATCATCCGGAACACCATTCAGCTTGAACCCGTTCGTCAGCTGCAGAAACCGGGAAAGGTGTGCCCGGGCTTCCTCATCCTTCAAGCCATGGAACTGGATAGAGGATGTGATGAGCTAAATCCAGCATGGCTTGATCTCGAAGTTGTTTGCAGGAATGGGCGGATAGAGGATGACCGGGCGGATGTCAGCAATCCGTGGAGTATAGTAGTACTCCAGGGTGGGACCCGATGGTGGTGGATGATGATGGTGCCCAGCTCCCTGGGGGTGTTGGTCGTTCCCTAGGATCTGGTTCTGAGGAGGTGGGTTCTGATCGCCTTCCATCTCGTACTCGTCCTCGGAGTCGCTGGTCAATTGGCCGTCTCGGCGCTCCACCGTAGCCAGTCTAGCTTGCTGTTGTCTCCGAAGTTGTTTGCAGGTGCGCTCAATCTCAGGATTCAACGGCAGTAAACCTCCCGACTGGCTACGGGTCATGCACTAGCTGCACACAATCAAGCAATGCAAACCCGTGAAGGCACAAGTGGGAAAAACAAAAACTCAATGCAAAAAAATGAAAATGCTAAAGTAACAGAAATCACTTTTCTTCAACAACCTAGCCGTCCCCGGCAACGGCGCCAAAAACTTGACTCGCTGTTACTGTCACTCTAGAAATTGGCCAAGTGTAACCACTTCCTAAAGCATAGTATAGCGGGTTGGGTTTTAATGTCAACCCGGGTCCTAGATGTGATGACTACTCAGTGAATTCGTATTATCTAGCAATGAAACTTTAGTAAAGTTCTAAACTAACAAGCAAGCAAAGTAACTAAAACGGTTGTATTCAGGTTAAGAGAGGTCACCCGGATATGGTTCCCCCTAGTCTGCAGTTAAGCCGGATTGTAATTGCCAAGTTCGATTTCTATGAAAGTTATACTGCGGAAGGTTCTCAATCAGTCTGAAGTCTCGACTAAAGGTCTTCAGACCCTCTCAATCTGAGTCTCTAGCTGGCGACTAACCTACACCGGAGTAAACAGATTGAGGCCCTATGAACAAAACCTCCACTACCGAATTGAATTCGGTACAGAATAGTGAACTGGCTCCTCGACTAAAGTCACCAATTCACTACCTTCGATTAAGGATACTCTATCAACCTAGGCAGATATTATCATTCTAGGTTAAAGCAGAAACAACAAGAATTTGATCAGGATTCATGCCATTCAATCATTCAAACCTCAATCGAATATAATCAAATCATAGAATCAATACTTGGGTTCATACAATCAAACCTAACATACAGATCTAGGGTTTCCCACACCAAGATGAATGGGGGAACTACTCCATGGAGAGAGAAGCAAAAGCAGAATCAGACGCGGAAATCATACTGTGAAGATGGATTTATGCTCCTGGACGTTGAATCGGCACTTCTCCAAGCTCAAACCAAGCTCCAATGGTGTTGAAGATCGATCTAGGGCACTTGGAGACTCTTGTTCGTCGCTTTCTCTCTCTAGGAACCGTTCTGTCTCTCAAAAACTCGAATCCCCTTCTGTTTGACTCGGAATCCGCTTAAAAACCAGACTTTCCCGACTTGCACGGCCAGAGTGCACGGCCGTGCACATCACCATTCTGGCCGTGCACTCCAAAACGCGGCGTATCAATAAGTCGAACCTCAACCAACTCGCACGGCCAGGATTGCACCTTGCACGGCCGTGCGGATTTCACTTGTGCCCGTGCGTGCCCACGCACAATCACTCAACTCTTATTGCTGGATAATAGAATTTCACTGAGTAGGTAGTAAATCTAGACTCAACTCTTATTCTGCATTTTTCATTCATTGGTTACACTTGGCCATTGTTTGGTGTTGTATCGTAGCATGTCATTGACTCGCTGTTACTGTCACTTTAGAAATTGGCCAAGTGTAACCACTTCCTAAAGCGTAGTATAGCGTCTTTGGGTTTTATTGTCAACCCGGGTCCTAGATGTGATGACTACTCAGTGAATTCGTATTATCTAGCAATGAAACTTTAGTGAAGTTCTAAACTAACAAGCAAGCAAAACAACTAAAACGGTTGTATTCAGGTTAAGAGAGGTCACCCGGATATGGTTCCCCCTAGTCTGCAGTTAAGCCGGATTGTAATTACCAAGTTCAATTTCCATGATAGTTATACTGCGGAAGGTTCTTAATCAGTCTGAAGTCTCGACTAAAGGTCTTCAGACCCTCTCAATCTGAGTCTCTAGCTGGCGACTAACCTACACCGGAGTAAACAGATTGAGGCCCTATGAACAAAACCTCCACTACCGAATGGAATTCGGTACAGAATAGTGAATTGGCTCCTCGACTAAAGTCACCAATTCACTACCTTCGATTAAGGATACTCTATCAACCTAGGCAGATATTATCATTCTAGGTTAAAGCAGAAACAACAGGAATTTGATCAGGATTCATGCCATTCAATCATTCAAACCTCAATCGAATATAATCAAATCATAGAATCAACACTTGGGTTCATACAATCAAACCTAACATACAGAACTAGGGTTTCCCACACCCAGATGAATGGGAGAACTACTCCATGGAGAGAGAAGCAAAAGCAGAATTAGACGCGGAAATCATACTGTGAAGATGGATTTCTGCTCCTGGACGTTGAATCGGCACTTCTCCAAGCTCAAACCAAGCTCCAATGGTGTTGAAGATCGATCTAGGGCACTTGGAGGCTCTTGTTCGTCGCTTTCTCTCTCTAGGAACCGCTCTGTCTCTCAAAAACTCCAATCTCCCACTTTTGGCTCGAATTAGGCTTTAAAACCGGTTTTCCCCGAGTTGCACGGCCAGGTGCACGGCCGTGCACCCCACCATTCTGGCCGTGCAGCTCTAAAACGCAGCGTATCCACTTAAGTCGAACTCAGCCATCTTGCACGGCCAGGTGCACGGCCGTGCAAGCTTCATGGCCTGCCCGTGCATGGCCTCGGCGTGAGGCGCACGGCCAAATGGCTCAAGTGCACGGCCGTGCAGCCTCCTGGTCTGCCCGTGCACTCCCCAAAAAGCTCGCCCTTCGTCCGTTCTTCGTCCAATCGACCCCAGACTCGCTCCTAAGCCTTCATTCACGTACTAGGACCTGAAATAACACAAACAAGCACAACCTAGCGTGAAATCGGCCTAAAACACGAGAATCAACACCTCAAACGGTGTAAGTATGAGGGTAAAAACATGTGTAAATGACGGTCTATCAAACTCCCCCACACTTAACCGTTTGCTTGTCCCCAAGCAAACCAAGTCAGACACTAGGTAAGCTTACATATTTCAATCAACCAACATTGGGGACAAGTCATAAAGGCACAGAACACGTGAATCGCACTGGTTTTCAAACATCAATACATGCACAACCTCAATAACAACCTGGACAACCACCACAAAGGACATTCGAGTGCAGCAAATCGAGTACAGGAAGAGTCTCCCTTCTGTTCACTGGCCAACCTAGACTTGATTCAACCACTTACTCAAAACAGTCAACTCATGCATCCAACTCAAGACATCAGAATAGAGACCGAGCAATCTAGGTCCTCACCGGGTTACAAGAGCATATAGAAAATGAAAATGAATCACTCACTCTCGACCAGTGGGGTCAGGACAATTTGATGCGAAAGATGCGCATGCTGTTTCTCTCAATCCCTATCATCTCTTCACCATGATGGCAGCCTCTAAATGCTAGAGTTCACATATGGGGTGTCACCACTAACTAATCAGGAGGTCTTAGACACAGGTTCAAATGACTGGTTAGGGTCTTGGACATGGGGAAAAGGCCTTTTAGGTGGTGGAAGCATTCATAGCAAAAGGTTCCACATTTTCCAAACACACAATCACAGTCAAACAACCCGGTATTTTCTTTCTGCTATTCTACATTACTCAATATCTTAAGAGCACAAGAGCGAAGGAGGCATAAACATCAGCATTTCCAAGCCAGACTGCTAAGAAACACTGCTTACTGGGCATTATTCAGATTTTTGGTAGTGGCTCTCTTTTGCTTTCAATTTTTTTCTTTGTTTTTCTTTCATTTTTCTTTTCATTTCTTAAGAGAGCCACCACTTCTGCATAAATTTCAAACACCTGCCCAACTTTTAAGCACTACCTCCAACACTCACATAGACTTTAGCAGAAACAGCAGAGAATATGTAAAAACCACTCTGTGGAACCTTCTAAAAGATGCAACAAGGGTGATTTTTTCATTATAAACCAAACGAAAGGATAACACACGGCTCAAAGGGGCTGACTAGGGGATATGACACATCAGGACAGTCAGTTGTTTGGGCGTGGGCTAATCCTATGCCCCCATCATCTTAGCTAGTGACAACGTGAATGCTACACATCATGGAAGAGGGATCTATCGCACAAGAAAGAAACGAGCAGGCTCAAATCTCACATGGCCACCTATATGCTCTATCTCACATTCTGATACCCTGAACTAGATGCATAAACGACTGTCAAGAACAAGTAATCAGATCAAGTCAGATCAAGTCACAGTTGGCAAACAAACAGTTGAAAAACTGAACCCCTACATCGTTCTACTGCACTTCTCAGTCCTCATCATAGGTTGTCCTAGTCGCAAACAAGTTGTCATGCATTAATCCGAAAACCAATCAATTCATCCATCAAAACACAGTGCCAATATGATCAAACAGCAGTACTTGGAGCCCTCAAATCGTAAGATTCGGACAGCGGACTAGGCTCCAAGCACCATCATAAATATTCCAACCGATACAAAGCATCCCCCCACACTTAAGCACGACATTGCCCTCAAATCGTAAGAACACTGCTGGGGGACTGGAAGTGGACCAGTCAGCGAGAAACGAACGGGGGAGTGGACAATGCTGCACAAATCGAACATCAGAAACACTAGCACCCTGGCGTTAGGGATAAGTGTTAGCCCAGACGGCTACAGCAAACCACAAAGGAAAAACCAAAAACAAAACAAACGACACCAAGTTCAAGCTCCTAACACATGGAGCAAACACACAAAAGTCTAAAAAGAAAATCAAAACAGACACACTGAGACGGGCAACGAGTACAGCCTACTCGTCGCCAAGATCATCGAGATCGATGTCATCCATGAATGCATCATCACCAGCAGCGCCAGCCGCACCGTCATGTGGAGGAGAGTCATCCCAGGGAGTCCTCCAGACAGGTGGATCGCCCGGAATCAGCTGAAGCAGGTGCTGCTGAACCTCCTGCATGCGCCGAGAACGGCGCTTCTCCCGCTCGATATGGGCGAGAGTCACGCCCTGCTGAGTCTGGATCGTGTCCAGCCTGTGCCGGCACTCGGCCTGATCGGCCGCGTACTGCTGCTGGAACTGCATCTGCTGGTCGAGGAGCAGCTGGTTCTGGATCCTCAGCTGCTCGAACTGCTGGGTGAAGTAGTCGTGGCCCTGGAAAGTGGAGCTGCTACCCCCAAAATGGAAGTCAGTCTGTGGGGGAGCATCAGCAGCATCAGCAGCAGCATCCACCTCCTCGGGGTCCACCTCATCGGCGGCCTCCTCCTCGGGCTCCGCGGGGATAGGAGGCTCCGGAAATCCCGCGACCCACTGAACACCGTTCCTCTCCCGCAACAGCAGCATCTTCCTGATTGTCGCGCTGCCCAAGATGGGGGTCTCCCCCTCCTTGGTGCACCCCTGCAGTGAGAGGCCGAAGAAGGTAACCAGGCGGGTGATGAGGGGGGCGCAGTGGAGGCTCTTCAGCTCTGTGGCCGTCTTCCCGAATGTCGTGGCCACCACCGAACCCAGGTGGAGAGGATGGCGGCGCTGGCGGATCGAATCGAGGAAGTATAGGGTCCTCTTTGTGATGGCGCCGGCGCTGTCAGATGCAGGAGTGTAAGACTTCGCCAGCAGGTGGTGGAGAAGTCGGTACTCGATCTGCAGGGTAGATGCCTTCGTCCTCCCAGACTTGAAAGGACGCGTCTGGCCAGGCTGAGCCAGGCTGGTGTACAGCCTCCTGAAGTCCACCTCCGGTGGCTCATTAACCTCGGTGACGTAGTCCCGACCGTCGTCGAGGTCGAGGTCGAGAGCCTCTGCCAGCTCGTGGTAGCTCAAGGACCGGGGAACACCGCCCAGCCTGAATTGGACGGCTGTAATGTCATGGCATCGGGTCGTGGAGTTGTGCTTGAAAGTGGTGTAGAACTCCCACACCGGCTCGTAGTAGACCGTCTCGCAGATCTGGAACCGACGGCGCCATGCAGTGTTGGCGAGCACGGCGGAAAGCTGCTCGTAGCAGTGCAGTTGCCGAAATTCCCGTTTGGACCAGCAATGGTGGGCGCCAAACGGGGTTTCCACAACCTTCTTGAAGCGCTCTCCGGTGGAGCCCCTCCTGAGATCCCGGATGAACGGGTGCTGGAAATTAGGTTGTGCCATTGCCCTGCAAAACAACAACCCAAAGTGGAACCAAAAGAGCCAAAGAAAAGGTCAAGCCCACCCCCACACTTAAGAACAGAAGGCAGCCGAACCATGGTTTCGTCCATAGTTCGGGGGTCAAAAACTCGATAAATCAAGCATAATCTGGGTGGGGGTGCACATTCACAAGAAAGTAGGAAACTCAAGATTCACATCCATAGCAAATACACCCACAAACTACATCATTAAGGGCCCCAACCGATGGCCACAACATGGCATGGAAAACAGGCATTTCATCGAACACCTTGTGTGCACTATTAAGTTAAGCATGAAATTGGCCAAATTCTTGCACACAAGGGCTCAAACAAGCAAAGGGGACATTGCCCAACATAATTCAATCACATCCCATGCATTCCCCTCAATCAATTTCACACAAATCACAGGATTCAAGAAGATTCTCTAACATACACCCTACACACTCAATTCTCCACAATTAACATAGTTAGGGACAAAATCAAACCTGGAGACTCAAGTAGAGGTGTAGGGGATGATGAGGGGAAGACAAGGGAATCGACGAAATGCCGAAAATCTGGCCGGAAATGCTCGTCGGAGCCTCGCCGGAGTCTCGCCGGAAATCGCCTCCGGCGACAAAAATGTCGCCCAAACTCGCTCAACCTCGGGGGATAGGCCGCTTTGGGTGTAGAAAGAGTGGGTTTGGTGTTGGTTTGGTGAAAAAAGTACCCAAAGTGGCCGGAAAAATCGAAATAGGGTAGGTTTGGCGCGGTTTTCCGGCGAGGGGGAGAGGATTCCGGCGAGAAAATTTGGGTTTCTGACCACTATGGCCGTGCACGGCCATTTATATAGCCCGTGCCTCGGCTGCACGGGCAGAGGCGCACGGCCGTGCACAATCGGGTTTTGCCCGTGCAGGCCGACACGGCCTGGCCGAGGCGAGGCGCACGGCCGTGCACTAGGCGCTTTTGGCCGTGCAACAACTGCCGAGAGCACGCACGGCCAGGCCAGGCACAGCGCACGGCCGTGCAAGGCCATGCAATGCCCGTGCAAGGCGCACGGCCAGGCCAGGACGAGCGCACGGCCGTGCAATGTGCACTTTTGGCCGTGCACTCCTGGCCGAGAGCTCGCACGGCCAGGCCAGGCTAGGCGCACGGCCGTGCAAGTCTAGGTTCTGGCCGTGCGACTTGCTGGGGTCCCGAAATCAACCTGTTTTCACTCAAAAACGACACGTAACTCTGGATCAACGTCTCAAGACTCAAAAACACACAAAATCAAAGGAGAAAGGGTAAGAGAATGCAAACCTCGGTGGGGTTGCCTCCCCACAAGCGCTTCTTTACCGTCTTTTAGCTGGACGCCCATGGCGGAACTAAGGGTCCGCGAGTTCCACTACCAACTCCGCACGTTCGATCTCGTCTCCCAGGTAGAGCTTGAGACGATGGCCATTCACTTTAAACGGCTCAGTTTGCGGGTTGGCAATTTTGATTGTGCCATACGGGAACACCTGTGTGACCGTGAACGGTCCAGACCACCGGGAGCGGAGTTTTCCGGGAAAGAGCTTCAGGCGAGAGTTGTAAAGGAGAACTCGATCACCAACCTGGAACTCTTTCGGAGCCCTCAACCGTGCATCGTGTAGGCGCTTAGTGCGCTCCTTGTACAGCTTGGTGTTCTCATAGGCGTGGTAACGCCACTCTTCCAGCTCCAACATCTGCATTTTACGCTCAGTACCTGCAACACGAACATCCAAGTTGAGCAGCTTAAGGGCCCAGAAGGCCTTATGCTCTAGCTCCACGGGCAAATGGCAAGCCTTTCCATAGACAAGCCGGTACGGTGAAGTACCAATGGGTGTCTTGTAGGCAGTGCGATACGCCCATAGAGCATCATCGAGCTTGGTGGACCAATCTTTTCGGGACTGATCCACCGTTTTCTCCAGGATCCGCTTGAGCTCCCGGTTCGTCAGTTCGGCCTGGCCACTGGTCTGGGGATGATAGGCCACGGACACCTTGTGAGTCACACCATAGCGAGACAGTAGTTTATCAAATTGGCCCTGAAAATGGGTGCCTCTATCGCTTATGATGGCTCTAGGTGTCCCGAACCGGGAGAAGAGCTGCTTCAAAAAACCACAAACACGTCTAGCATCATTGGTGGGCAAAGCTTGCGCCTCAGCCCACCTAGAGACGTAGTCAACAGCAACCAGAATATAGGTGTTACCAAAAGATGGAGGGAAGGGGCCCATGAAATCGATACCCTAGACATCAAAGATCTCACAAGTTATAAACACATTCTGGGGCATCTCATCACGGGCAGAGATGTTACCTGACCTCTGGCAGCGGTCGCACCTGCGTGCGAAGGCGTCTGCATCCTTGAAGAGCGTGGGCCAGTAAAAGCCCGACTGGAGCACCTTCCTCGTCGTGCGGTTTCCTCCGTGATGACCGCCAGTAGGTCCCTCATGACAGTGAGATAGAATGCCCTCCATCTCACTCTCCATAACACAACGACGGATGATCCCGTCGGCTCCGATCCGAAAGAGATGTGGGTCATCCCAGAAGTAGTACTTCAGATCGGAGAAAAACTTCCTCTTGGCGTGAGTTGCCATCCCCTTGGGCAGCTGCTGGCCCACCAAATAGTTCGCAAAATCAGAGTACCAGGGGGTGACACTCTCCACCAAGCACATCATCATCAACCTCTCATCTGGGAAGGAGTCATCAATCTCCTCCACGAGGTTGTCCGCGGGAGGTGCGTCCAACCGGGAGAGGTGATCAGCTGCTACATTTTCTGCTCCCTTCTTGTCCCGGATCTCAATATCGAACTCCTCCAGCAGTAAGATCCATCGTATGAGCCGAGGCTTGGCATCGGCCTTGCTCATCAAGTATCTAATCGCGGAGTGATCTGTGTACACGGTCACACGGGACAAGACCAGATAGGGGTGAAACTTATCAAAGGCGAACACCACCGCAAGCAGCTCCTTCTCTGTGGTGGTGTAGTTCTCCTGGGCATCATTCAGAGTCTTCGAGGCGTAGTAGATAGGTCGGAAGTGTTGATCTCGCCTCTGCCCCAAGACAGCTCCAACAGCAAAGTCACTGGCGTCGCACATCAGCTCAAATGGTAGGGACCAGTCAGGAACCACCATGATAGGAGCTTGGGTGAGCTTCTCCTTCAAGGTGGTGAACGCCGCTGTGCAAGCATCAGTGAACTGGAAGGGGGCATCCTTCTCTAGAAGCTTAGTTAGGGGCAGGGCTGATAAGGCCTGAAATTATATGAATGAATGGATCCGCTTTCTTGGCGGGATCGAGCCAGTTCACTCTTTTCTTGGCGAGAGATTACCAGGGTTTTACTTTGCTAAATCTGCTTGCCTTATTCTCATTGTTCCCAGCCTATAAAGGCCATCAAACGGGACTAACAAAGAAATAACAACTACCTACAAAACAGCAACAAATGCTGAACTCCTAACTGCACATCCCACTTAAGGTGGAGAGTTGCTTATTCTGCTAACAGCTACTACGACCAATTCAACACTAACAATTAAACCAACAATGAAAACAATAAACCAACTAATGTCTCTGGCAAGCTACTGGAACTGAACTACTCGTGCTTTATTGACTAAGCATTGGCAAAGCGGCGGTTGGCCTGGCGAGCACGGCCTGATCGTCTAGGCCCAACAATTGATGATGCTGGTGCAGTTGTCATTCCATCATTACCCGCCGGTGGAAGAACGGACTCGTCCTCGAGGCCGAGCTGAGAGTAGCGTTCGTGGAAGACAGAAGCAAGCTCCCATGTAGCTTCATCGGCTGGTAGTTGCTGCCACTTGACGAGCAACTCCTTGACGAGCCGGTGACCACAACGGGTCCAGCGAGTTTCCAAGATGGCTTGAGGCAGCAAGAACAGAACCCCATCATCATCAATGGGTGGAATGGCGGTGGAGAGAGCTGGAGCAGGAGAGTGGCATGGACGTAGCAGTGAAACATGGAATACGGGGTGGACGCGACTGCCTGGGGGAAGGGCGAGACGGTAGGCCACTTGGCCAATGCGTTCCGTAACCATGTATGGCCCAAAGTAGCGACAAGCAAGCTTCTGAGAAGCCCGCCGAAACACTGAATGCTGGCGGTAAGGGTGGAGCTTTAGATAGACGGAATCTCCAACCTGAAAAACCAAGTCGCGACGACCTGAATCGGCGTGTTGCTTCATTCGGTTCTGGGCAGCAGACAAGTTGGTGTGGAGGTCGTCGAGGATGGTATTGCGATCAAGGAGGAGTTGGTCCACTTCATGGACGGAGGTGGAGCCGGGTCGGTAAAAAGGAATGGACGGAGGGACACGACCATACAAAGCCTGGAATGGGGCCATACCTGCCGAACTGTGAAAAGTGGAGTTATACCAAAATTCGGCCCAGGGAAGGTACAGCAGCCAGCGACGAGGATGTTGATTGGTGAAGCAGCGAAGATATTGTTCAACACAACGATTGACGACCTCTGTTTGGCCGTCCGTTTGTGGGTGGTAGGAGGAGGACATTTGGAGTTGGGTTCCCGAGAGGCGGAAGATCTCACGCCAGAAACTGCTGGTGAACGTAGGATCACGATCGCTAACGATAGAGCGGGGCAGCCCGTGGAGTCGAAGGATGTCGTTCAAGAACGCATCGGCGACAGAGCGAGCCGTATACGGATGAGACAGCGGAAGGAAGTGCGCTGATTTCGTCAAGCGATCGACGACAACAAGGAGAACAGTCTTGCCACCAGAGGAGGGCAAACCATCGATGAAGTCCATCGAAATGTCCTGCCAGACCTGAGTTGGAATCGGCAGTGGTTGGAGGAGTCCGGCCGGAGCAAGAGATTGCGATTTTGCACGTTGGCATACATCGCAAGCCTGAACATAACGCTTGACATCCTCAAGCATGGAAGGCCAATAAAAATGAGTCGCCAGTCGCTTATAAGTACGGGTGACGCCCGAGTGACCAGCCATGGGAGTAGCATGGAACTCATGGAGTAGCTGACTTACGTGGTGAGAATTGGGAGGGATCACAATTTTGCCACGCCGATGCAGCATGCCGTCGCGAATGACAAAAGGCCCGGGCGTGGAAGATGAAGCTTGACGGCGCCCTTTAATCATATATGGGTGGGAGGCAGCCGTCTCTTTAATGGAGTCCCAGAGAGTCGTGTAGGGCATGGAAACCGCGAAAACAGAAGTAGAGTGGCGGCGGCGGCTGAGCGCATCTGCAGCTTGGTTTTCCGGGCCCGGTTTGTAAACAATATCATAATCGTAGCCCAATAACTTAGAGATCCAACGCTGTTGTTCGGGAGTAGTGATGCGCTGGTCCAAAAGGTGTTTGAGACTCTTCTGGTCCGTGCGGATCGTAAACTTACGGCCCAAGAGATATGGCCGCCAAGCTTGGACCGCCGTAACGACGGCGAGCATCTCCTTGGCATAGGTGGAGAGGCTTTCTTTGGCTTTTCCAAGGGCACGACTGAGAAAAGAGATCGGCCGGTCATGCTGCATAAGAACAGCTCCAATTCCCGAACCAGAGGCATCTGTTTCCACCACGAATGGTTGGCTGAAGTCGGGTAAGGCCAAGACCGGCGTGGTAGTCATAGCTTGCTTCAAGGCCTGGAAAGCGGCGTCGGCATCGGCTGTCCATTCAAACTGACCCTTTTTGAGAAGATTGGTCAGAGGCTTGGCAATGAGTCCATAGCGGCAGACGAATTTACGGTAATAGCCCGTAAGACCCAAGAATCCGCGGAGCTCGGTGATGGTTGTGGGTGTCGGCCACTCGAGCATTGCGGCGATCTTGCGAGGATCCACCTTAACCCCGGCAGCAGTGATGAAATGGCCCAAATATTCGATCTCTGTCATGCCGAAAGCACATTTGCTAAACTTGACAAAGAATTGGTGATGGCGGAGGATGTGGAAGACCTGCCGAACATGTTTAAGATGC
Organism: Linum tenue; assembly: GCA_946122785.1. Classification (NCBI taxonomy): domain Eukaryota; kingdom Viridiplantae; phylum Streptophyta; class Magnoliopsida; order Malpighiales; family Linaceae; genus Linum; species Linum tenue. Next base: position 21,179,935 of record CAMGYJ010000002.1, on the reverse strand, counting down.
TCCTCCTTGTCTCTGCTGTAAATCAATATATCGTCGAAAAAAACCAGCACAGACTGTCGAAGCAATGGCCCAAATATCTCATTCATGATAGCCTGAAAAGTCGAGGGCGCATTGCACAAGCCAAAGGGCATTACCAGATATTCGTAGTGGCCGTTGTGAGTTCTGAAAGCTGTTTTGGGAATGTCGGCGGCATGCATTCGGATTTGATGATAGCCGGCGCGAAGGTCGAGTTTGGTGAAATAAGCCGCGCCATGGAGTTCGTCCAACATATCATCGACCGTCGGTATGGGAAAACGATCTTTGACTGTGACATGATTCAATGCTCTGTAGTCGGTACAAAAGCGCCAGGTGCCGTCCTTTTTCTTTACGAGAAGTACCGGAGAGGAAAAGGGGCTCGTGCTCGGCCGAATGAGGCCCGCCGTAAGCATTTGATTCACTTGTGCCTCTATCTCTGTCTTTTGAAAATGGGCATAGCGATACGGCCGAACATCGACAGCTTCAGCATCACATTTCAGTGAAATCTTATGGTCGATGGTTCGTTGTGGTGGCAGCTTTTGTGGTTCTTCAAAAAGATCCCCAAATTCTCGAATAAGGGCGTGGAGTTCCTGGGGAACCTGCCGCAAGGGATCGATGGAGTTGGGAGGGATGCAAATGGCCATGAGCTGAGGTTCATCTTTGAGCGAACTTTTAAGGCTGGCCGCCACTGGAGGCTTGCGTTTGATGCCATGGACACGCTTCAATTGTCCTTCCCAAAAAAACTCCATTTCCAAAGTATTCCAATTACTTTGAATTGTACCCAAAGTAGCTAGCCACTGGACTCCAAGAACAACATCAAACCCTGAAAGTGGAATTGTGTGAAGGGTTACCGAAAAATTGGAGCCTTGGATGGAAAGCGGGACGTCATCGACCTTGCCGAGACATTCTAACGGGCTACCATCAGCTATTTTTACTTGTAGATTTGGAATAGAGGTGACGGGAAGCCGGAGTTTTTCAGCTGCGCTTGTACTTATGAAATTGTGGGTTGATCCACAATCAATTAGTACCATGAGTCGGGTACCTCCCACGTCGGCCCAGACCCGGAGTGTACGACCGTTGGCCCAACCCGTCATCGCGTGAAAGGAGACTTCAGCTTCGTCAACATCGTCATCGTCGTCTTCTCCCCACATCATCCATATCTTGCCGCCTTGGCAGCGATGGGTTGCAGAGTATGGTGAATCACAATTAAAACATAGCCCCAACTGTCGACGACGGTGCATCTCCTCATAGGGAATGCGTTTTGAACCCGGTGGTCGCTGTCGTGGATTGGCATTCGCCGCAGGGGGTTGTGTGGCGCCTTCGGCTACGGTCGGATGCCGAGGCCTTGGTAGGTACGGTGCATCGAACGTCGCTCTTGGTTTGGGGCGCGGCGGCGTGGTGTAGTCCATCGCCGAGCGCATGGGTAGGCGCGGCGGGCTGCTGCGACGTGCGAGTTGCTCTTCCCGAGCCCTAGCGAGATTGATGGCGTCCTTCAGGGAGCGTGGGTTGAAAATTCGTATCCCGTCGGAAATTGACGGTTTTAGGCCACCCATGAAAGTACCGACGAGGGCTTGCTGAGTCCAGCCATGAACCCTGTTACCAAGCCTCTCGAATTCGGTAAGATAATCCTTCAGATCTCCTGTTTGGCGGATGCGGGAAAGAGCTTCATCAAAGCCAGCACCTGCCGTGTTGCCAAAACGAGTCCATAGTTCCGATGCGAAGCTATCCCATGTAATGGTGAGGCCCTCGGTCTGGTAAGTTCGTCGAAGCCATTGCCACCATTGGTTGGCGTCGCCCTCGAGGTGATAGGACGCGAGATTAACCTTCTGTTCCTCCGGGATATCTTGAAATTCGAAGAACTGCTCGACCCGAGAAAACCAGACTGTCGGGTCGTCGCCAGCAAAGGATGGAAATTCCAAACGAGCGAGCTTGGCTCCGAAGAACGGCTGCTTGCCGCGGTCGTCGTGATTCATGTGGTATGAAGCGCCGTTGACGGACTTATCCCCCTCCTCAGAAGGCGGGGTAGCATTCTTGGCAGCGGCGGCTTGAGCGAGCTGAGTCATGGTGAGTTGCAGTGCGGCCAGCTGATCTTGAATGGCTTGGAAGTTCTGTTGATTGCTAGTCTCAACGGCTTCGAGAGCCTCGAGTCGCTGTGCGTGGGTGCCCATGTCGGGCTCTGATACCAAATGATAAGGGCTGAAATTATATGAATGAATGGATTCGCTTTCTTGGCGGGATCGAGCCAGTTCACTCTTTTCTTGGCGAGAGATTACCAGGGTTTTACTTTGCTAAATCTGCTTGCCTTATTCTCATTGTTCCCAGCCTATAAAGGCCATCAAACGGGACTAACAAAGAAATAACAACTACCTACAAAACAGCAACAAATGCTGAACTCCTAACTGCACATCCCACTTAAGATGGAGAGTTGCTTATTCTGCTAACAGCTACTACGACCAATTCAACACTAACAATTAAACCAACAATGAAAACAATAAACCAACTAATGTCTCTGGCAAGCTACTGGAACTGAACTACTCGTGCTTTATTGACTAAGCATTGGCAAAGCGGCGGTTGGCCTGGCGAGCACGGCCTGATCGTCTAGGCCCAACAATTGTGATGCTGGTGCAGTTGTCATTCCATCAAGGGCGATCTTCGAGAAGTCCTTGATGAACCGCCTATAGAAACCTGCATGGCCAAGAAAACTCCGGATCCCCTTTACAGATGTAGGAGGAGGCAGCTTGCTGATAGTCTCGATCTTTGCTCTGTCTACCTCGATCCCCATCTTGGAGATCTTGTGCCCAAGAACTATGCCTTCTCGAACCATGAAGTGACACTTCTCCCAACTCAGTGCCAGGTTCGTTTCTTCACACCGTTTAAGGACAAGTTCCAGGTTGTGGAGACAGTGAGAGAAGGAGTCTCCATAAACCAAGAAGTCGTCCATAAACACCACCATGATCTCGCCGACCAGACGGTCAAAGATGGCGAGCATGCATCGCTGAAAAGTGGCTGGGGCGTTGCATAGCCCGAATGGAATCCTCCGGTAAGCAAATGTGCCGAAGGGGCAGGTGAAAGTGGTCTTCGCCTGGTCCTCCGGTGCTATAGGGATCTGAAAGTACCCGGACATCCCATCCAGGAAACAGTAGAACTCGTGCCCTGCCAATCTCTCCAGCATCTGATCAATGAACGGCAGCGGGAAATGGTCCTTCCGAGTAGCGTCGTTGAGACGCCGATAGTCGATGCAAACACGGTACCCAGTCACCGTGCGCATCGGGATGAGCTCGTTCTTCTCGTTAGGCACCACGGTCATCCCACCCTTTTTGGGCACCACCTGGGTGGGACTGACCCACTCGCTGTCAGAAATGGCGAAGATGATCCCCGCGTCCATCAGCTTCACGATCTCTGCCCGAACCACAGCCTCCAGGTTCGGCGTCAATCTCCTCTGCGGCTGCCTCACTGGCCGCATCTCATCCTCCAGCAGTATCCGGTGCGAGCAAAAGGAGGGGCTGATCCCCCGGATATCTGTGATCTTCCATGCCAAAGCTCGCTCGTACTGCTTCAGCAAGGCCACCAGTCTGGTCTTCTGCTCGGGTGTGAGGGTCGAGCTGATGATAACTGGCAGCTTATTCCCCTCCCGGAGAAATGCATACTCCAAATGAGGAGGGAGGGGCTTAAGCTCCAGCTCTGGTGGTTCCTCCAAAGAAGTGGTGATGCGGGTGGAGGATGAGATCGGTTTAAACAGCCTGTCGCCCTCCAAGAAGGGGCCACTCTCCAATGCGGCCAACTGCTCCGCCAGCTGCGGCTCCTGCAATGCTTGCTCACCTAGCAAAATACAACGCTCAAGAGCATCATCAGTACCCGCACTCGTGATGGCGAGTGCGGTCTCAAAATCGGCAAGCACATCACAGTAGTCTATGTCATCATGCAAATGAGAATGTTTCCCATTGTCAGACACAGAAAAAGTAGCCTGTTCATCACCAGCACGCAGAATCAATTTACCACTATGCACATCAATAAGCGCCTTGGCGGTGGCGAGAAATGGTCTACCCAAAATCAAAGGCACATCCACATCCTCATTTATATCCAAAATAACAAAGTCAACAGGATATGTGAATGCACCAACATTAACAAGCAAGTCTTCAATGATACCCCTAGGATGCACGATAGAACGATCAGCTAACTGAATGCTCATCCTAGTAGCTCTAGGTTCACCTAGGTCTAACTTCTTAAACAGTTTATAGGGCATGAAATTAATGCTAGCGCCTAGGTCCGCCAAGGACTTTCCTACATGCATGCTGCCAATAACAAGAGGGATAGTGAAACTCCCTGGGTCTTTGCGCTTCTCTGGCAGCTTGTTCTGCAGGATGGCAGAACACTCCTCGCTGAGCATCACTGTCGAAAGATCCCCAAGTTTCTTCTTGTTGGTGAGGAGGTCTTTCATGAACTTGGCATACTTGGGCATCTTCGACAGTGCCTCCACGAACGGCATGCTGATGTTGACCTGCTTCAACATTGCCATGAACATGGCAAACTCTGTCTCCAGCCTGTCTCTATGGAGTCGAGTGGGGAAGGGCATCTGGGGTGTATGCTCCTTAACCACAGGTTGCGGCTTTGGAGCAGGTGTTGTGCTGCCTTCCCCCACCTCTGCAGTATCAGCTGGAGGTGTTGAAGCAGGTAGTGGGTCGTCTCGCCTGGGCTGGGCAGGAGCAGCGGATGTAGTCTTGCCACTCCTGGTGGTGATGGCGTGTGCAGTCTCATGCGGGTCCCGTGGATTGGGGATGGTGGTGGCAGGCAGAGTCCCCGGTGCCCTGGTAGTGTTCTGGCGAGCTAGGCTCCCAATCTGGTTCTGGAGATCCTGCAGAATGGCACCTTGGTTCCTCTGGCCTGCCTCCAGTGAGGCGATGTTCTGATCCATCCTCGTGAAGTTCGCCTGACTGGTGGTCATGAAAGCCTGCAAAATATTCTTCAGATCAGATATCTGAGGATCTGGAGCTGCGGCTGCTGGAGGCTGAGCAAACTGGCGCTGGGGCTGCTGGAATGGTTGCCCTTGCCTAGGCTGGTAGGGCTGCTGCTGTGGTGGTGGCCCCTGCCTAGCCGGGAAGGGCTGCCTCTGCTGGAAACCACCTGCTGGTGCTGGGAAACCAGGTGGTTTGTTGGTGTTGCTGCTCCAGGCAAAGTTGGGATGCTGGCGCCATCCCTCATTGTAGGTGTTGCTGTATGGGTCCAGGCGCCGAGCATTTGCTATGAAGTCCACCTGCTCTTGGGGAGTAGAAGACTCCCTCATAGACTGACAATCCTCCACCAGGTGATTCGGGCTCTCACACCACTGACACTGAGCTACTGGAGGCGTAGCTACACCTCGGCCCGGAAGGAGACTGTTAGGCTGCTTCAATGTCTGCACCAACTCAGCCACCTGCTGCTCTAACCCAGATCTGGCCTCAATAGCATGCACACCCCGGTCCCGGGCATTCCTGCCCCTGCTGCTCTGTCCCCAAGAATGATCGCGGGCAGCCAAGGTACTGATCATTTGGTTCAGCTCGGGTGGAGTCTTAGTGAGGATATCCCCTCCTGGGCATAGAGACTCGATCACCCTCTGGCTATCTGGAGTGAGGGCGCTGTAGAAGTTCCCTACTGTGAAAGCATCGCTGAAACCGTGATGGGGACACTGCCAGAAGTATCCCATGTACCGCTCCCATGCATCACGAAGTGACTCATCTGGCTCTTGGCGGAAGTGAGTGATCTCCCGCTGGATCTCCGTGGTCTTCGATGCCGGATAATACCGGTGCACGAACTTGTCAGCCAGATCGTCCCAAGAGGTGATGGACAATGGGGGCTGGGTCTCCAACCACCTCTTAGCATTCCCCGCCAGAGAATGGGGGAAGAGATGAAGGCGGATTGCGTCATCCGGAACACCATTCAACTTGAACCCGTTCGTCAGCTGCAGAAAACGGGAAAGATGTACCCGGGCTTCCTCATCCTTCAAGCCATGGAACTGGATAGAGGATGTGATGAGTTGGATCCAGCATGGCTTGATCTCGAAGTTGTTTGCAGGGATGGGCGGATAGAGGATGACCGGGCGGATGTCAGCAATCCGTGGAGTATAGTAGTACTCCAGGGTGGGACCCGGTGGTGGTGGATGGTGATGGTGCCCAGCTCCCTGGGGGTGTTGGTCGTTCCCCAGGATCTGGTTCTGAGGAGGCGGGTTCTGATCGCCTTCCATCTCGTGCTCTTCCTCGGAGTCGCTGGTCAATTGGCCGTCTCGGCGCTCCACCGTAGCCAGTCTAGCTTGCTGTTGTCTCCGAAGTTGTTTGCAGGTGCGCTCAATCTCAGGATTCAACGGCAGTAAACTTCCCGACTGGCTACGGGTCATGCACTGTCTGCACACAATCAAGCAAAGCAAACCCGTGAAGGCACAAGCGGGAAAAGCAAAAACTCAATGCGAAAATGAAAATGCTAAAGTAACAGAAATCACTTTTCTTCAACAACCTAGCCGTCCCCGGCAACGGCGCCAAAAACTTGACTCGCTGTTACTGTCACTCTAGAAATTGGCCAAGTGTAACCACTTCCTAAAGCGTAGTATAGCGTGTTTGGGTTTTATTGTCAACCCGGGTCCTAGATGTGATGACTACTCAGTGAATTCGTATTATCTAGCAATGAAACTTTAGTGAAGTTCTAAACTAACAAGCACGCAAAACAACTAAAACAGTTGTATTCAGGTTAAGAGAGGTCACCCGGATATGGTTCCCCCTAGTCTGCAGTTAAGCCGGATTATAATTACCAAGTTCAATTTCTATGATAGTTATACTGCGGAAGGTTCTTAATCAGTCTGAAGTCTCGACTAAAGGTCTTCAGACCCTCTCAATCTGAGTCTCTAGCTGGCGACTAACCTACACCGGAGTAAACAGATTGAGGCCCTATGAACAAAACCTCCACTACCGAATGGAATTCGGTACAGAATAGTGAATTGGCTCCTCGACTAAAGTCACCAATTCACTACCTTCGATTAAGGATACTCTATCAACCTAGGCAGATATTATCATTCTAGGTTAAAGCAGAAACAACAGGAATTTAATCAGGATTCATGCCATTCAATCATTCAAACCTCAATCGAATATAATCAAATCATAGAATCAACACTTGGGTTCATACAATCAAACCTAACATACAGAACTAGGGTTTCCCACACCCAGATGAATGGGAGAACTACTCCATGGAGAGAGAAGCAAAAGCAGAATCAGACGCGGAAATCATACTGTGAAGATGGATTTCTGCTCCTGGACGTTGAATCGGCACTTCTCCAAGCTCAAACCAAGCTCCAATGGTGTTGAAGATCGATCTAGGGCACTTGGAGGCTCTTGTTCGTCGCTTTCTCTCTCTAGGAACCGCTCTGTCTCTCAAAAACTCCAATCTCCCACTTTTGGCTCGAATTAGGCTTTAAAACCGGTTTTCCCCGAGTTGCACGGCCAGGTGCACGGCCGTGCACCCCACCATTCTGGCCGTGCAGCTCTAAAACGCAGCGTATCCACTTAAGTCGAACTCAGCCATCTTGCACGGCCAGGTGCACGGCCGTGCAAGCTTCATGGCCTACCCGTGCATGGCCTCGGCGTGAGGCGCACGGCCAAATGGCTCAAGTGCACGGCCGTGCAGCCTCCTGGTCTGCCCGTGCACTCCCCAAAAAGCTCGCCCTTCGTCCGTTCTTCGTCCAATCGACCCCAGACTCGCTCCTAAGCCTTCATTCACGTACTAGGACCTGAAATAACACAAACAAGCACAACCTAGCGTGAAATCGGCCTAAAACACAAGAATCAACACCTCAAACGGTGTAAGTATGAGGGTAAAAACATGTGTAAATGACGGTCTATCAGTCATCTACAAATTGTTGCCTTCCATCTTTTGCCTATTCTCTTTTGCCATTCTTCTCCAACTTCTCCCAACCCCAAAATTACTAACCGACTGGATTGACAGTGTGTGCTCTGGGGACACTCGAGGCTAGAGTACTTAGGGGAGGGGTTTCCTCGCCATACTTTTCCTCTGTTTCTTAAACGGTTAATGACCTTAATTCAACAGCCGACGCTCCTCATGGCAGTGGTCTCTGTTCTTTGGCGCATCTGGCGGTCTAGAAATTGGGTGGTGTTTGAAGGAAAGCAATTTGGGTTCCCCGCGTTGATGAGGCAGTTTTCCCAGCAGTATGAGGAATGGGTGGGGTTGACGGTGGATGTGCCCCCCATGCCTTCTCCCCCGATGGTTCCACGGTCAGGTGGGCCGGGTCAGGCTGCAGGGTTTACTTGCCAGTGGGACGGGGCTACCAGGAAAGGATCACATTCAGCAGGTGGCATGGTTCTTCTGTCTCCTTCTGGGGATGTTCTTATGGCTAACGGGATTCAGTTTCAAGGGATTGATGACCCAGTTGTGGTGGAGTTGCTTGTGCTCCGGGAGGTTATTGCTTGGTGTTTGGGGCAGGGTTTTACGGGGATGAGATTCGAAGGGGATGCCAAGATCATCATTGATAAAATCAATTGCAAGGATGCTAGGGACAACCGGATGGGTGCCATTTTGGAAGAAGTCTTACATTATTTTGGTAATAGCCCTGGGTTTAGTGTGCGGTTTGTAGGTCGGAGTAGTAATAGGGTAGCCCATTTGGTGGCTAGGAAAGCCCTCTCTTTGTACCCGACTATGAGTCGTTTCTTTGATTTTCGAACCTGGCTTGGTTCCAGGGTGTAATTATCTATACTTTGGTATCAATATATGAATATCTTTTGTAAAAAAAAAAAACGGACAGACAGAGGAGAAACTATGTTGGATGCAGCTGGAGGATGGATGAATGGTCCTTGAGCCAAGGTCCAGTAACTCGGCAAAGTTTAAAGACAGAGGGTATGATGTATTGCGAAAAAGAACTTGATCGTGGCTCCTCCTTTCCATTACCCATTATGGCTACTTTCTGTATGCGGGGAAGAATAGCTGGTGGAAGAGGAGACCATTTATTCTTGAATTTATAGTCCTAATACTAACAATGATTTTGTGGATTATGGGGCTCTAATCCCATTTAGGTGGGAGCTTTAGGTGATCCTATGTATATAAGTTGGTCAAAATAGTTAAAGTCGTTGATCTTCCCTGATATACATTGATGGCTTCTACTTTATGGAACAGCTGGCCGGCAGCATTGTTCAGAAACTTAAAATGCCCCCAAAAGGGGGAAAAATCCCACTCTACACATGTTTTTTAAAAAAAATTCTCAAAATACACATGTTATAAAAAAATTCCCAATCTACGCATGTTTGGGCCTTCACCGCGTCAGACTAACGCGGTGATTGCTTCACCGCGTTGAAGAAGAGCGGTGAGTGCATCACCGCGTTAGACAAACACGGTGATTGCATCACCGCTGTAGACAAACACGGTGATTGCTTCACCGCATTCAACGGCCGCGGTGAAGGCCTGACCTGCGTCGAATCTTTAAAAAAACGTAATTTTGTGCTCGGTTATCCGATCGTGATGAAATTTTTTTTGATTCCGCATAATTTTTCGAGATCTTGCAATGCGGAATCAAAAAAAATTTCATCACGATCGGATAACCGAGCACAAAATTACGTTTTTTTAAAGATTTGACGCAGGTCAGGCATTCACCGTGTTTCTCTAACGCGGTGATGCACTCACCGCTCTTCTTTAACGCGGTGAAGCAATCACCGCCTTAGACAGACGCGGTGAAGGCCCAAACATGCGTAGATTGGGAATTTTTTTCATAACATGTGTATTCTGAGAATTTTTTTTAAAAACATGTGTACAGTGGGATTTTTTCCCCCAAAAGGGCAAGAACAAAGAAAAACAGATCACTCTTACACTGACGTCAACTCTTGTGTAAACAGGTCGTCAAATCCAGTGGTGGAGGCAGCATTTCAAACCGCCCCTATCTTTTTTCATAATTTAAATATATACTTATTTAATAAAAAATAATTAAAATTATTTATATTCAATTAATTAATTCATATATTAAAAACAACCGACTATATAATCATTGTTTTCAACAACCACGAAGGGATTTAATATTGTGAAAGAAACGCAAAAATATTCGTTGTCTACACTATTAAAAGTCTCTTTCAATGTATCTCACTAAACAAGAATTAGCAAACTGGTCGCTAAATCGACTTGGAAACTTGTTCTTAATATAACTCAAAGTTGAAAAATGCTCTTTTATACTTGCAGTTGTATTTGGTAGTAGGGGTGAACAAACACACCCGCAAACCGACCCACCCGTCCAACCCGACCCAACCCACCCGTATTTATTGCTAAATCGAAGGTTTTGGGTTGGGTGAGGGTTTTCTTTTGTACAACCCGCCTCTTTTGGGTTGGGTTTGGATTTTGGATTACACAACCCGTAGAACCCGACCCAACCCGTGTTCCAATTATTGGTATGAGTTCGTATCCAAAAAAATATTTATGCCGTATATAGTCATACTTATGAGAAAATTAAGATATTTCGCCATGTTTTTCTCTTAAAGTCTCACTAATCTAACGCATTCTTCGACTTAAAGTTTAGACATATATTTAATATAGCTATGATTCACGTAATTTTTTTTTTCTTGTGTACAATTTTAAAAGAATATCATATTATGGATGCGTTCATTTGTAACCTTTTTAGCCTATTTCAACACATGTCGTGAAAAAAACTAGACATAAGTTGAAGTAAATCAAGTTTTATTAAAATTCAAACAATATTTGTGAATTTTGATACCTTTCACCTCGGTTTATTCGTTTGAATTTTTAATTTGTTATAAAATATTTTTATGATGTAGAATAATTACATATTTTGTGTTGGGTTGGGTTTTTACTTAAAAATATCGCCAACCCAATTAGAAACAAACCGTAGGGTTTAGATTTTTTTGTGTGGGTTTGGGTTTAATATTTCCCAAACCGTAGTGCATCGGTCGGATGATTAAAATGCCTAAACCCGGACCACCCGACCCATGTACACCCCTATTTGGTAGAATCAAAACTAGTGGATTGTCGTTGTCGCTAGACAATTTCAGGGTTTTTGGGGAAAAGATCGAATAGTTATAAGGAGAAAAGAGATTTGATTAGGTCTTTATTACAATTGAAATTTTGTTTGTAGTATAATAAATTAATTTTATGTCAATTTTTGAACAAATAATGAGTTGTGTTACAGTGACGAAATATAATATATATGACGTATTTTTGTTCCTCCGAAATTTACCCATATCCCAAGATAAGACCAAAAGGCCCTGCCTCCACCTATGGTCAAATCTCCAACCCTGATGTCATTGTTGTTTTTATAATTAATCATATATTTAATTTGTATATTTTATAGATATTTTCAAATATTTATAACATTTATTAGTGTAATGGTCTGATTTGGAAGGTTAAGCACTCAAATTGACTAGCTTGTGCCTCAGTTTTCTTTTTAAATAAAAATTTATGTTATTGAGTTCGAGCTTCATCCTCTTCGCTAAGAGTTCGTGTTCTTAATTAAGACTATAAAATTTTGATGCTTGGTATTTTGATTGTTTTTTTACGAATACTTTGATTTTTATATATCAGTTTAATACTGATTAAATCCAATATAAATATACAACATTTTTTTATCGTGTTTTTTTCGTTTCAAAACGCATGATCCCTCTTGATTTCCTCTAGAGTTATTACGGCATGTGTTTGTTCCTTGGCTCATGTTCCAATTTCATAACATTCATCATTCAAAGACCAAATGTTTGAGGAATGATTCTTAGTAGTAGAAAGAGTCCTCCACGTTATGGTTTTGACTTAGGGCTTCTTGTTTTCTCACCCTTTAATTTGTTCTTCTAATTAGATCCATCAGACCATCACGCTTTGCTAGCAGTGATGTCATCCTTCACTGCATGTTGGTCATCGAGTGTCCACGTAGACGCACTTCATGGGCTCAAATCCAAGTCTCATGGCCCATGTATTTATTCCGTAGGGCCTAAAAGAAGGGTCCACTTTGATACTCTTGCGTTACTTTGCATATGTTCCACGATGTTATGTGGTGTTCGTAAAAAAAAAAAAAACGATTTCCAACTTTTTCTTACGACAAATGTTGTAATTTTTTTTATTATTGCAATCGCAACATTTTTTGTTGTCTATTTCCTAAACCGAGCAAAATATAATTTTCCAACCTCAAGTAGGGTTTCTCGTCATTGTAATATTTTCTTACACCATTACCAAAGTCGTACATGATCTATAAATAAATAAAATTGAATAAGAAATACAGAAGATATTGACATATGACAATTGGTCATGAAAAACGAGAAAACATATTGTATGGCAAGAGAAAGAGAGACAAATATGTTCGTTTTAGTTGTTCTCATAGCCGGCATAATAAAGAGTGAGAGAACATGAAATTGTGAGACATTTGCAGATTACTCTTGCGGTATTCTTTGAATTTCGTCGAAGATCTGTGGACTTGTGTGTAATGAATAGATCGAGAAAAAATAAGGAGGAGCAAAATTGAATAATCTTCTATAGCAATAGAGCGTGAGTGATGCAAGTAGCTCAAATACCTTTTTTACCAATAACCCCGAGCTAGAAATAAGAATTGCACGAGCACCAACATTGGTTGATTTTGGAAAGGAAAGTGTATGTAATTTAAGATTCGCCCTCATTTCGAAACTCATAAGTTCATTTTTGAAGACAGATCTAAGTATTGAGTTTGACCTGCCAATGAACATGGCAAAAGTTTGGTGTCCAAGCAGGAATAACAGTTTGACCCTTGCACAGAGCAAAGAGAAAAGGGAAAATTCAAAATACTTCTTGGACTACATCTCATGCTGACGTCATCATGGGATCTCACCACCAGACTCCAACGAACCAAAAGAAAAGTGTAAACTACAGAAAATAAAAAAAGAAATCAAATTCGTACACGTGTCGGCCGTTCAATGGCCCATATTGAAATTCCTAAGATGACATCTTAAGAACGCTATGCTGAGGTCATCGGGGCTGGGCGTGGCCAGCTAATGGACACGGTGTTTGTTAAATAAACGCTAAATCTCTTTGCCTTGTGTTATGCATTGACCTTCCAAAAAAAAAAAAAAAAAACTAATAACAAGACAGGCATGAGAACTGATGAAATCGTCCTAATAATTGATTTTTGTTTTATATTTTTCGACTCTAACTATCCATTCGGCGATCCGTCCTTGTAATTTGTTGTATATAAAGTAGGTTCTTTCCCATTCATCCTCCCAAATTTGCCAGTTCTTTGCAGTTGCTTTCACTGCTAGAAACACAGAGAAAGTAACCCCAGAAAGAAAGAAAACCCACCAAAGCCCCCTAATTTGGAAACGAAAGAAATGCCAGACAGAGAGAATTCTTGCGTCGTTCGTGAATCCCGCCAGGTGGTGAGGAAGTTCCTGGCCAGGCCTCAGCACGAGGGAGTCGGCGCCATTGTTAGAAGGAGCATTGGAAGGTAATGACAGTCTTGTTTTTCTTGCTCATATGAGGGATCAGGTGTTTGATCCTTCATTGGAGTCGTCTTCAATGAATTATAAGGAGTTTGTGATTAATGTCTAATAATGGGTTTTGTTTGTTTTGTCAGATTCGAGCTGAAATACTTCGATCCTTTCCTTGCTCTTGATGAGTTCTCTGGTTGGTGCTCTGTTTTTTACTTTGTTCTTGCTATGCTCTGTTTTCACTCTGTTTGCCCCCTCCTCTGTTTTTTTTCCTTCTTCTTCCTTTTGTTACTAATTTCCCTTTCCTTCTTCTTCTAAACAAACAGTCACTGCGCCAGCAGGGTTCCCCGATCATCCACACAGAGGTCTGGTTTTTTCTCCCTGAAATTTCCACCCTTCCGTTTACATTTCAATCCAGCAATGGGATTAAGAGCGGAAAGACTGAATTTTTCTGTTTACTCTGTTTTCTGTCCAACAGGTTTCGAGACGGTCACGTACATGTTACAGGTAAATTGCCCTGAGGAAAAAAAAATCCAATTTGACTTTGTCATTTGTATCGCCGTTTCTCCACTAGCTACCAAAAAGAATATGATATTCCACAGAAACAAAAGAAGAAAGAAAAAAGAAGTTTCGGAACTTTTATTTTGTGGGCATGGTCGGCAGCAAGATCCCAAGGGCACTAGCTGGGCCATGGTGGTACCAAATACTTTGGATTTGTTTGGATTAAAAAATTGTTTTGAAATTTTCTTACAGGGCTCGGTCCTGCACGAAGATTTCGAAGGTCACAAAGGGACAATCGCAGCCGGCGACTTGCAATGGATGACGGCCGGCAGAGGGATCGTTCACTCCGAGATGCCTGCAGCTCAAGGCACTCAAAAGGGTCTCCAGCTCTGGATCAACCTTTCTTCCAAGCACAAAATGTGAGTTAACTGCCTAATTAAAGCTCCAATCTTTCAATCATTTGTCCATGAATGACTCTCTGCCTAATGTTTGATTATACGTTTCACTAGTAAAATTGACTAGATACCCATTTGATTTAACTTTCCCGAAACAGGATAGAGCCAAGGTACCAAGAAATCTCGAGCAAGGACATCGCGGAAGCATCGAACGAGGACGGAGTGAAGGTGAGAGTGATAGCAGGGGAAGCCTTGGGAGCCAAGTCACCGGTGTACACGAGGACGCCAACCATGTACTTGGATTTCACGCTCGAGCCGGGAGCAAGGCTGCAGCAGCCGATTCCGGCATCGTGGAACGCATTCGTGTACGTGCTCGACGGAGAAGGAGGGTTTGGGAGTGGAAGTAAAGCTGTGACCGCATCGGCTCACCATCTCCTGCTTCTGAGCAGCGGTGGGGGGGATGGGCTGGAGGCGTGGAACAAAACAGCCAAGCCGGCCAGATTCATATTGGTCGGCGGGCAGCCGTTGGGGGAGCCTTTGGCGCAATTGGGTCCGTTTGTGATGAACAACGAGGAAGAGATTGATCAGGCCACTGATGACTTTGAGAAGTGTGTGAATGGGTTTGAGAAGGCTCGGCATTGGAGGTCTGAGAGTGGGATTAGCCTTGGGTTTTAGAGGATGAAACAGGGTTATGGATGGAGAGTAGGATACAGAGATCACTCTCAAAATGTATATTAGGTCTCTCTTTTTGTTTTCGTTATTTGAATGGAAAATGATCTACATTTCACTATTGATTTTTCAAGGGCATTATTTTGTGACGCATGGTAGTCGTATGAGCATGTGCTATTAGGGATGGCAATAGGTAAGACCGGGTGCGGGTTCACCCTATACCATACCTTAATCTGTCGGGTACGATCGGTTAAAATATTCAGTCAAATAGCCACCGAGTACTAAAATGATATAACCATACTCTACCCATCGGGTAATCACGGATATTCAGGTAACCACGAGTATGAATTTATCATCATACTGTAAATAATTATATTCTAAACAATATTGCCATATAAACTTTTAGGGTATGCCTACTATGACATGCATGTCACCGTGACATGGACTTTTCGGTCGACCTAATCCTGAATCCTGATGGCGGTCGACCGAATTGACTAATTTGGGCTGCACGAGAAAGCATTGCGGTCGACCTCAACGACCACCTGGTCGACCACACTTAGTTTAAGTTGTTATTTTTGGTCGACCAGAATAAAACCTCGGTCGGCCATTTCGTTGGCGTCAGAAACAACATGGTCGACCACCTAAGGTATATAGGTCGACCACTTGATGGCAGTCATTAACAAAATGGTCGACCGGATAAGGAAAGAGGTCGACCAGATAGAAGATAAGTGTTCTATCAAAGTGTCCAATCATTTGACGTCAAATGAAGATCAAGTATTGGTTTCGAGGTCGACCTAATCTGGTACGAGGTCGACCGAATACAATAAAGTCAACCTATGCCCCGTTTCTTTTTTGCTTATGTATGTCGATTTTTGTGGTTCTTTTGCTCGTATAAATTATGTTTCAAACCATCATAAATAGTCATAAATAATGATAACAAGGACTCATCAATTCATAGCATAACAACTAAACAAACTAACAAGAAATACAATAAAACAGAAATCATAATTGTTCACACACAAAAATAAAACTAAAAAAATAACAGAATAACAATCAACAATCGTTTTGACCACTTAACAAGAAAAATACACAATCTAAAATCTCCGCGCTCCTACTCATCTCCCCTCTCTCCCTCATCCACATTTTCTTCATTGGTGGTGGTAGCATGATGGTGGTCGGATGTGGTGGGATGCATGTATCTTCCGCTGAAAGATCGCCACTCATCTCACATCTCATTCATGGTCACCTGCATTGTGTTCATCTGGGCGGTCATTTGCCCCATGTAGTCGTACATGCCAGTCATCTGGGTGGACATCTGGCCCATGTACTCGTACATGCCATCCATGCGCTCCCACACAAGCTCTAAGGTGATCGGTGGAGTTGAACTCTGTGCCTCCGGCATTGGCTCGTCTTCGGCTCCTTCATCACCATCATCATCCTCATCATCATCATCATCATCACCACCATGCGCACCATGAGCATTGATTCGGACATACTCACCATTATGCAGCTCAAAGCCCATCTTTTTCAGAGATGAAACAGTATAGAACTCCTGCCTTGTGATTCTTAACCCCACCTCTTTACTTAAATTCACATTAAAATGCTCAAATAGCACGGTGAGGATCATCCCATAGGGAAGATTCCTGTTTGAACTCTCTGCAGCAGTAAGCATGTGGTTAAAGATCAAGTATGGCAAGTTCACCTTCTCGTTTAACAGTAGTTGGTGAGGAGCTCCATGTCGAAGTAGGTGACTGTCTCCTGATGTCCACCCTTTGGCAGAATATTGTAGGAAAGCATGTGGTGAAGAACTCTGGCTTGAACTGTCAGGTGGTTACTCGTTGGCCTACTGCGACCCTCAGCCATTGGCGTAGCCAGAGATATAATTTAGTGGGTCCAAACATAACCAAATACGAAGTTTGACTCGATAGTAAAATCATTGTTTCGGAAAGAGGGGGTCCGTGGTTCTAAATTTACTAATCCCATCTTAAAAATCCACCATTTTTAATGTATATTCATTTTCCAAGTGGGGTCCATGGACCCCACAACCCTTAACCTAGCTCCGCCAATGCCCTCAGCATCTTCCTCTTCATCAAGACCACATACCGTCTGGATTTGCTTGGTTCTCGTGAAATGCGTTTCATTCCAAGCAGTGTAAGAATGGACTCTCTTCCCCTCGTTTGGAGCCTCTAGTACTTGCGCAACACATTCTTGCTGATGCGCATCACCACCCCATTCACATAGGATTTGAATACGTGAATGGTTCCATTTGCATTGCGCTCGTAGACAATGTTGTTGTAGAAGTATTGTACCATTTTTGGGTAGTATGGTACATTCAGAGATATCACCTTCAGCCACTCTTGCTCGATGAAGGGTCCCAGAAACCCGTAATTCTCGAAATGAGAATACGCATCCGTCGTCAATGGCCTTCCAGGAGCCACCCTGCGGTTGTGCATTCTCTTCTCTTCATAGTTGTCACTTTGCTCCTTGGTTTGGAACAAATTGGGATTGAACTCTTCCCATTCCGAACTTGAGGCAGCAGCTTTTTGTGACTTTCTTTTCTTTTTGCCAAACATCCTGCGATCAAACAAGCAAGAATACACGATAGATATATTTTCGAAATTAACAAAACGCGGCCGACCACTCCATAAAGAGGTCGACCTCAGTTACTTTAAAACGAGAATGGGCGGACTCAAACCCGTAACAATTGGAGTACAAAATTGCCTTCATAGGTCGACCTCAGAAGAAGCATAGGTCGACCTCGGAAAATTTAAATCGATTGAAAGCCATATGTGACTTTCAGCAGGAGTGCAGTGCAGGACATTAGGCCACCTTGGAATGCACTCGAAGACACAAACGTCTGCTGCCTTCATCGAGTTCTCCTTTGCAACCGTATGCCGGTTCCAAGGTGGCCTAATGTCCTGCACTGCACTCCTGCTAAAAGTCACAATTGGCTTTCAATCGATTTAAATGGCCCGAGGTCGACCTCAATATCATCACAGGTCGACCTCAATAAGTTTAGCACAAATAAATCGTATTTTTGCCTTCATCGGTCGACCTCAGAAGCATCATAGGTCGACCCCGGCTAATTTGAAACGAGTCTGAAATGACCCAAATGCTTTTAATGTTGAGTGCAAAACATATCAGCTCGACCTCATAATTTGAACAGGTCGACCAGAGTTAGTTTCGCACAAATAATTCCTAGGAGAATGGCACAACAAGAATTTTTGCCTTCATCGGTCGACCTCAGAAGCATCATAGGTCGACACGGGCTAATTTGAAACGAGTCTGAAATGGCCCAAATGCTTTTAATGTTGAGTGCAAAATAGATCCGGTCGACCTCATAATTTCAACAGGTCGACCAGCGTTAGTTTTGCACAAATAATTCCTAGGAGAATGGCACAACAAGAATTTTTTCCTTCGTAGGTCGACCTCAGAAGCATCATAGGTCGACCTCGGCTAATTTGAAACGAGTCTGAAATGGCCCAAATGCTTTTCAAGCTATAGATATAAATAAAAACGCAATAACTCGAAGCAAAACGTCACAGGTCGACCTCAATATCATCACAGGTCGACCTCAGTCCATAGAACAGAAGAACAAAACGATTGAAAGCCAGATGCGGTCGACCACGAGGATAAACAGGTCGACCGCATCTGACGAACAGAAGGGAGAATCCCTCTTTTCCATCTTTAGATCTAAATAAAAAGTCAAAAACTCGTAGCAAAACGTCACAGGTCGACCTCAATATCATAACAGGTCGACCTCAGTCCATAGAACAGAAGAACAAAACGATTGAAAGCTAGATGCGGTCGACCACGAAGATGAACAGGTCGACCGCATCTGACGAACAGAAGAGAGAATCCCTCTTTTCCATCTTTAGATCTAAATAAAAAATCAAAAACTCATAGCAAAACGTCACAGGTCTACCTCAATATCATCACAGGTCGACCTCAGTCCATAGAACAGAAGAACAAAACGATTGAAAGCCAGATGACCAATTCAGTCAAAAGCGCGATTCTACCTAGAAGCGGAAAAGGGGTAAAATCATAAAGCGTAAAATCAAAACGTAAAAGCGTAAGTTTTTGAAGCATACTGAAAAATAACTAAAAAGCTAGGACATATACTATGTAAAATATGAATGCTCGGAATTTAGATAAGTTAATAAATACATGCAATTCATGCCTCAAGTAGAGCAACTTGTAGCATCTTAATAATAAGTTTGTAAACATAAATTTTAACAATAAGCCACTTCTTCCTCTATGCTAATGCATTCGGGAAGAGCCTAGCTGGTGAATTAGATTACTCTATTAAAGTCGAGAATGCATCCAAGTACATGATATGTATCTTTTAATCTCAAATATATCATATTGTTGGTGATTTACTTTTAAAATATACTTTTTATAATTAATTTCATGAAAAGAATACTCATTTAGTGAACTAAAAGCGTAAAAACGTAAAGCGTTTTGGTGAACTAGAAGCGTAAAAGCGTAAGCTTTTAAGCTTTAAAGCGCAATTTAGTCCGATTTTATATACTTAAGTTTTTATATGGAAACGAAAGCGTTTTGGTGACCTAATAGCGTAAAATCGTAAGTTTTTAAGTTTTAAAACGCGATTTTGACTGCATTGCGGTCGACCACGAAGATGAACAGGTCGACCGCATCTGACGAACAGAAGGGAAAATCCCTCTTTTCCATCTTTAGATTTTTTGAAAACAATCTAATCTACCAAAGAAGAAGAGAAAATCGAATCAAATGAAAAGAAGATTGAAAGCTATACCTTGTTCTTCTTCTAAGTGATGATGATGAAATGGAATGGAGGTTCCTTTGAGATTTTGGAAATAGGAGATTTTGGAAATTGGAGAAGAAGATGAACAAGGGAAAGGAGAGGAAGAATGAGTGGATGTGGTGGGATAGGGTTCTGATTGTGGTGTAGAATGAGTGGGGGAGGGTTTCTTAAATAGAGGATTGGGGGATGGGTTGGGGTGGATGTTGGCAAACAAATCGGTTTGGTCGGCCGAATTAAATACGCGGTCGACCGCGTTATTGGTCAGGTCGACCGAAGATGGTCAGGTCGATCGTTTGTTTTATGAGGTCGACCGTTTTATTGTGTTTGTTTATTTCAACCAATAATTAATTAGCTCATAAATTATTAAGATAATTCGAAAAAAATACAATGCAATCATAGTTATAAAAAATTAAATAAACTCCTAAAAAACAGTAGAAGAAATTTAAGATCCTTTTTTGGGACTTTATTTCGAGCACTTAGGGCGAAAATGACCATATTTCCCACATTTCGAACACTTTCTTAAACTTTTGCCCGATGCAGTTCGTGCTGACTTGAATGTCCCCTTGGTCTTCCCAATTTTTGGATCTTTCACACTTCGAAGGGGTGCTGGAGGGTTTGCCGGTGTAGTGTTGTCCGTTCTCTCCCTCGCGAACTCAATTGCCCATTGAGTAAGGTCGTCCAACGTCTTAGAGACATGATTAAAAGCAGCTTCACTACCACACACGATGTCACACAAACGCTTACACTTTAGAGCCAATCCTCCATGTCTTATCAGTTGACCAACTTTCTCTCCCACATCACCTCCAACTCCAGGATGACGATTTAGTGTCTTTGCATTTTGGGTCCATCGAAGCTTGAACCAGGAGGAGGGTAGTGCGGTGTATCCCATATTTTTAATTACTGTAAGCATATGTCTGCATGGAAACCCCTTAGATTCAAATAATGCACACTCGCATTTTAGATCTTGATTGGACGTAGTAAATGTTAACCGCCCTATCCGATCTGGGTTCATGTAGTTCTTCAGAATGAATGTCTCTGTCCCATCTGATTCATTTCTTCTCTCCGCTAATACATAAGAAGCTTCATTCTCTAGTTCAGACTTGAAGATAGCAAATGTACGATGTGTGTAGATACTTTCAGCTTGCATTTCCCAACTGCGAAGGGCATGCTTGCAGACCAACCTCGTGTGCCTAGAAGTATAATCATCCTGCACCTCCGTGAAACGCATCCCCTAAAGTGCTTCATCAATGTCCTGAACAAAACGTTGCAAGCTGTATTGAGTTCCCACATACCCATCTATCCAATGGTTACATGACTCACATCGCGAGGTTGATTGGAGTCCACCGAAATAAATATCCTTCAAGTATACCTCTGCCCACAGTAATTTGTCAGCGTACAAATCCTGCAACCACTTATTTGCAGACAAACCATGCTCACTAATCAAATGATCCCAACGCTTCTCAAACTCCTCAATCGATATACGTGCTTTCGCCAAGTAAGTGAATGCGCTAACGAACTCCCTATTATGAACGGCTGTTGTCGCATTTGTCTCGATATGCCA
The DNA here is from genome assembly GCA_946122785.1 of Linum tenue. NCBI lineage: Eukaryota > Viridiplantae > Streptophyta > Magnoliopsida > Malpighiales > Linaceae > Linum > Linum tenue. The sequence continues at coordinate 21,158,605 of CAMGYJ010000002.1, read as the reverse complement.
AATACACAGACGGTGAGCCACTTCAACCAAAACAGTAGCAATGGCACCACACATAGACTTGTCTCCGTCTGTGATCACTGAAGTTGGCATCTTAGAGTTCATACACTCCAGAAAAGTATTCAACAACCAAACATAGTTGGTGATTGTCTCGTTATCCAACTGGGCAAAACCATATATGATGTTACGGTGGTGGTGATTTACACCAACCATCATAACAAATGGTCGATTGTACTTGTTGCGCTTGTAGCATGCATCGAACGCCAAGACATCCCAAAAAAAATGGTAATATGCTCTAGATGTGGAGTCCGACCAGAAGAGATTGCCTAATTCACCTTCATCGTTGGTTGTGTACTTGAAGAAGCTGCCCGTATCAGAGGTATGTTTACTTTGCAAGTAACCCAATGTTCGGTTAACATCTCCTATTAGATCGTCGTCAACTGTTCGGGATTGCTGAACAACATTATCCAAATCCTTTGGAGTGTACCCCAGATTCTCATATCCTCCAACTTTATTCTTCATGAACTGAACAATGTTGCGTTGTTTTATTCCTGACTGTCGCATCCCTATCGCCATAGCCTTGTCTCCTTCACTCACATTTCGATGAGACTGAAGGAATTGAGTTTCTTCTTCATTGCAGCAACGATGTGAGTGCTTCCTCTCAAACTTAGAAACAACCCACATTTTCTTATTCCGATCAAAGCGTACAGTATACGATGCCTTGCAAGAATGTCTTGTTATCTTTCGATTTTGTCGAGTCCGACCTTCTTTATCTATATGCATCTTCTCTCTAGTCCCCTCTCTCGAACATACCATTGTCCTCCCAATTACTACTCCTCGACGACTCCTCCGAAGATCTCTACGTCGAACGCTAAATCCTTTCGCTTTAGCATAGGAATCGTAAAATTTCTCTGCATCTTCTAATGTTTGGAACTCCATGGAAGGAATTTGTTGTTCATATTCAGTAGCTTCTTCATCATCCATAAATTCTTCTTCAGCACCCTCGGTTTCCTTATCATCCCCAACCACTTCATCATCCGTATTATCTGTATCATCTGAATTATCCATAGATCATTCTCGAGCATCCTTAGATTCCTCATCGAAGTTAACCTCGTCATCATTTCTATCATCTGTATCATCTCTGTTATCCATCCTGCAACGATCGGAATACGAATTTAATGTAAAAAACATACAAAATTAGCTCTCATCAGGTCAACTTGAATGAACTGTACGGTCGACCTTATTACTAAATAACAAAGATGAGGTCGACCTGAATTTACTGTAAGGTCGACCTTATTTTAAAATAACAAAGAAGAGGTCGACCCGAATTTACTGTAAGGTCGACCTAATCATATAATTACACAAATACGGTCGACCGGATGGTGGAGGTGGTCGACCTAATTAGGAAAAAATTTAACCACATACAACCATTAACAAGCACATACGAGACATACCTTACACATACGTTCGACCACTTATTGTTACGGTCTACCGGAATAAGAATAAACCGCCACCAACACACGATCACAATAAGAGCGATGAGATTACAACTTCACTCCAACAAATTGTATAACTCGAAGTACAAATAAAGTCTTAAGACTTCCATCTATTTGTAGAGAATGTAGACGAATTCCTTATCCAATTGGTGAAACATATATAAAATCGTAATTCGACAAGGACAAGTACCCAAAATCCTAATTGTACAAGGACAAGAATCATTACGGTCGACCGCGTTTCACGAATGGTCAACCGTCTTGGGTAAATGTGAAACAGGTCGACCTCTTTACACAAATGGTCGACTGTTGTTTGTAAATGTGAAACAGGTCGACCTCTCTTTGCCTCGTTCCATGCATTCATCTACTACATGCTTGAAAAGATTTTCTCGTGCACGGTTTTCAAAATGTGTAGCCAGATACCATAGTATTTCCTTTCGAGCTGGTAATTTGTGTTCTTCTCCTATCTGCATTATGGCATGTAAGACTTCGTTACAACTAAAAAAAGTATAAATTAAACAATTTATTTGTTTGACGATATACTCACCACTCTATCCAGATCCTTGGATCCATAGCGCATCCACTGCATGACGTGCACACCACACTCGGTACTATTCCTTTGCCCTTGAACCCGTAGCTCTTCAAAATTGAAATCTCCAAAATTTGGTACTGCTACATTGCTCGTTTGAAAATATCATCCAAATTGGACAACTACACACAAATAACAAATATTTTAAGCTTCTAGCATAATACGTGACGCTTAGTAGTCAGAAAATTATAGAAAACACTTACCAATTTCTTGCATAGTGCTGATTTACGCCTACGATTCGCCTCACTAGTTGAAGGTAGACTGTCTAGCAAAAATGCAGTTTTTTGCTGGACATTGACGAGATACAGAAATCAATGACGTGCTTCATCGTCAAGAACTAGCATAAATATCTAGCAACGAAACACTCACTATATGTTATAAACAGCGAATACAAATAAATGCACTTTCGAAATTTAATGATATAGGGACATTGACTAACCTTCTGGCATGCACTAACAATCGACATAAACACCACGCCATCATTCATCAACTTGTTATGAATTTGTCTGGTCTTCATGTTAGCGCGTACCATTTTCTGCACCATGTTTTAATTGAGATGAATTGACATGGTTGACTCACTCCTACTGTCACTCTAGAAAATGGCCAAGTGCAACCACTTCCTAAAGCGTAGTATAGCGGGTTTGGGTTTTATTGTCAACCCGGGTCCTAGATGTGATGACTACTCGGTGAATTCTTGTTATTTAGCGGTGAACTTTTAGTGCAACTCAAGCAAACAAAACACAAAGCAAGTAAACGGTTGTTGTCAAGTCAAGAGAGGTCACCCGGATATGGATCCCCCTAGACTGCAGTTAAGTCGGATTGCAATTTACCAAGTTCAGTTTTCATGAAAATTATACTGCGGAAGGTTCTCAATTAGCCTGAAGTCTCGACTAAAGGTCTCCAGACCCTCTCAATCTGAGTCTCTAGCGGGCGACTAACCTCCACCGGAGTAAACAGATTGAGGCCCTAACGAACCAAACCTCCGCTACCGAATTGAATTCGGTACAGAATAGCGAATTGGCTCCTCGACTAAAGTCACCAATTCGCCACCTTCGATTAAGGGTACTCTATCAACCTAGGCAGATATTCTCATTCTAGGTCAAAGCAGAAACAACAGGAATTTGATCAGGATTCAAGTCATTCAATCATTCAAACCTCAATCGAATATAATCAATTCACAAACTCTGTACTTGGGTTCATACAATCAGACCTAGCATACAAATCTAGGGTTCCCCATACCCAGATGAATGGGGGAAACTACTCCATAGAGAAAGAAGCAAAAGCAGATTCAGACGCGGAATTCATACTATGAAGATGGATTCCTGCTCCTGGACGTTTAATCGCACTTCTCCAAGCTCAAACCGGGCTCCAATGGTGTTGAAGATCGATCTATGGCGCTTGGGAACTCTGGTTCGTCGCTTTCTCTCTCTAGGTATCGCTTTCTCTCTCAAAAACTCGGAACCCTCTGAAAATTGGCCTTCTTTCTCTTTTATCAGCTGCCATCGCGATACCCGGTCGAAATACCCGGTCGGGTATTTAGGGGTTCGACCGGGTATTATCCAAACTCACCGTTTCGTTAAAGGGGAAAATCCCCGGTCTGTTCTCGTAATCCCCGACCGGGGATTTAAGGCATTTGCCCGGGCCCCCTTCTGCTTCTCACGGACGCCCGAAGTGAGAAATACCCAGTCAAGGCCAAAAAATACCCGGTCGGGTATTTCTTCCTTTGGGCGGGTATTTTGGTCCAACAGCCTCCTTTGTCCCAACTTCGCTCCTTTCGACCCGGGACTCATTCATCCGCCTCGATTCCAACGCCGGGACCTGAAATATGACACAAACACACAACCTAGCGTAAAATCGGCTTAAAACACGAGATTCCTCATCACAAACGGCTTCAGAATAGGGGTGAAAATATGTGTAATTAACGATCTATCAAACTCCCCCACACTTAACCGTTTGCTTGTCCCTAAGCAAACCTAACTCAAACCAATGCAACTCTCCAGACCTCTATAGCAACAAACAACCTCGATCGTAGGTAGAGGACTTCCTAGATCATTTAGCAGCTTACGAGGTCAACCGACGCACAAGTCATCTCATAGCTTCTTCGGCGAGAACGCTAGTCTCGAATCGGCATCATGGCAAATAGTGAACAGAGGACAAATGAATCGTGGATGAAGAGACTCTCACAAACAAAAGATCATGGACTCACATTAATTCAAGGTGCTCGATTTTCTTTGTGAACATGGTTGGAACCCTTTTCTTTCTTCTTTTTGCTTGTTTTTTTGTTTTTCTTTTTTTTTCTTCCACGGGTTCCAACCTGTTTCTGCAGAAAACGGGGGCTCCCACCTAGCAAAGGTTTTGCGGGAGCCCGGCTCTTACCGGCCATGCCAGGAGCGGGTGTCTCGAGCCTCGTGCGGGGGAAAGACATGTAAGGGGGCTGGAGGTAGTAGGTGGAAATTGGGAACGGATTCCCGTCTCCCCTTACACACTTTCGCCCTATTCGCACGGGAGACGTTATTTTAAAGCACATTTTCGAGCACCTGTTACTTTCAGAACATGATACAAGAGTCCATGACAGGCAGAGAGTCCACAACACCACACAATTCAAGGGTCCTAAGATCACTAATTCACTCAATCAACCAACACAATATGAAGAAGAAATGAGACTTCTTAAATGCATCAACATCCTCCATAGTGCTACACTACCTCCCTAGGTTGCAAATCACTACAGAGACTGTCAATTCAAAGCATACTGAACAGGCAATTGCAAGGAACATGTACTTGGAGCCCTCAAATTTAAAAATTTGGACAGTGGACTAGGCTCCAAGCACACAAACAGAGCTAATGCAGTCAAAAGATAAACATCCCCCCCACACTTAAGATCGAAATTGCCCTCAATGGAGAAGAGGGAAGGAAAGGGGAACGATGTTACCGGTGTGCACAGACTGCAGGAGACTGGAAATGGACCAGTCGGCATGGGACGGACTGGAGAGAGGACCAGTCGGGAACACAGGCAGAGCTAAAAGAGACCAAAAAGCTCAAACACATACGTTAGGTCCAACGGTCAGCCCAATAGTACAGCATCCAAAATGAAAAGAAAAAGAAACAAAAACCGACACAAAACATACAGTTTGCACGCTGACAAAGATAAACTCTCAAAACATGCCCCTAGGGCCCTCCAAGACCGGAGAAATCAATCTGATCCATAAGGTCGTCGACGCCATCATCCGGTGGCTGCCGTGGCGGTGAATGCTCCCACCGGGTAGGCCAGTGGTGCTCCTCTGGAGGGTGGCAAGCCTGGAGCAGATGCTCGGAATACTCCATCAGACGGCAGCCTCGATCTCTCTCCCGCTCGATGAGAGCAGTAGTCACTCCCATGCTGGTCTCCAGGCGGCCAAGGCGCGCATCAACGCCCGTCATCCTGGACCGGTACTCGGCCTGGTGGGCCGAATACTGCTGGTAGAACTGGACCTGATGGTCCATGAGTTGCTGGTTCTGAAGACCAAGCTGCTGGAACTGGAGCCCCATCTGCTGGAACTGCTCCGTGAAGAAGTCCATCGACGGACCAGAAGGACCAGAGGAGGATTCACCTCTCACCGGTCTCCGTCGAGGCTGAAGATCCCCAGGGGGGGAGAGCGAGGGCTCCGGCTCATCGGCATCCATAGCGCCGTCATCATCATCATCAGCATCCTCATCTACCTCCTCCTCGTCCGAGTAGTCCGCATCCTCCTCGTTCGAGTCCAGATCAATCACCCCCTCGGGGGGCATAGAGAGCCCATCCACCCAGGTGCGGATGTCATCAGTGGCCAGGAGGCGCGCGTTGTGGAGCACGTCCCGGCTGAGGGGTGCGGAGCCGCCCATCACGGTCGCATTGTGAAGCCCCTGAAAGCTGATGTCGAAATGCCTCGCCAACCGTGTGATCAGGGGACCACAGAAGAGGTGAGTGGGATGCCCGCGGATCCGGAAGAAAGTGAGGGCCACGAAGGATCCCAGGTGGAGCATGTGCTCCGGGTCCCCCATCGAGTACATGGCATACAACACCCGCTTCGGGAGCTTATGCGAACCGGTGGCGTTGGGGACGATGGATCGGGTGATCAGCAAGTTCAGGATGTGCCACTGCGGCTTGAGGGTGCTGACGGAGGTCTGGCCAGCATCGAAGTAGTTGTAGCCATGGGCGCGTCTGGCTATCCTGCGGTAGAAAGCATCCTGGTTCCAGTCGGTCGGGTGGGCAACCTCGATCTCATGGGCATCGAAGGGGTGGTAATCGATCCCCAGAGCGTGGGCCAACCCGTCGATGGTCAGCTCCCTGTGGTGGCCACCCATCCGGAATGTCACTGCATACTCGTCCCGGGCCATCGTGCGGTCATAGTGAAAGGTGGTGTAGAACTCCCACACCAGCTCCGTGTAGGTAGGCTCGTCGATGGTCAGCAACGTCCGCCAGTCGCGATGACTGATAGCGGCGCTGAGCTCCTGCAAACAGTGGAGCTGCTCGAACACCGCCCACTCGAGGTGGTGGTGACGCTCCAGTTTCCCCCGGATCACCTTGCGGAACTGATCCGCATACTCCGCGTGCAGGCGCATATCCTGCACAAAGGGATGGTCCTGCGACATGTTCCTACAAAATCAAAACACCATAGGTGGAGCCAAGAAAACTGGTCAGGCCCAACAGCATGGGTTCATCACTTCCCCCACACTTAAGGTCACCTAGGCTAACAATGGTACGCACAGTTGGTTGAATCACAGGCGACGCAACCGGAATCACGCAAGAAGCACAGAACCAATCACATTCACGACAGGGCAGCACATACCCCACAGATAAACTATGCAAGCCTAAGGCATCCCCCACCCTACTCTAGTCCAGGCATGCAAACACAGTTCTCGGTCCTACAGTCTACAGTTCGATTCTCCAGAAAAAGAGTAAGTAATAAGAAACACACCTGGAAACTCAAGTGGAACTGTAGTGCAGACACGAGAAAAAGGGGAAGGACGCGAGGAGGGCAAAAAAAAATCGGCTGAGGAGGTCGCCGGAAAGTGGCCGGAAAGTCGCCGGAAATTGACCGGCGACGGTGGCGGTGGCCGGCGGCGGAAGACGGCGGCCGGAGGCGACGGACGGCGGCGGATAGTGGCGGCCGGCGGCGGCCAAAGAGGAGAGAGGGGAGAGGAAATGAGAGTAGAGAGAGAAGGGATTTTGGAAAAAATGAGGGTAGAGAGAGAAATGACCGGGGGTTTCCTTTAAATAGGAAAAATACCCGGTCGGGTATTTTCGAGTCCACGACCGGGGATTTGCCAAACGCTGCGTATCAAGGGGCAAAAATCCCCGGTCCCTCGCCAAAAATACCCGGCCGGGTATTTTTGGCAGGAGATCGGGGAACCCCTAAACGCAGCGTTTAATGGCAGGGAAATCCCCGGTCTCAAGCCAAAATTAATACCCGGTCGGGTATTTTTGGCCTGAGGTCGGGGATTTGCCCTTTTTCGCCCCGGAAGGCAGAAGGGGGCCCGGGCACGAGCCAAAAATACCCGGTCGGGTATTTTGGCTCATGACCGGGTATTTTACCCTTCCGGCCAAATTTCTCATTCGTCCCAAAATCTCGACCTCTCCTGCACGAAAACACCAAACCGAGGCATCACAGATGACCGAACTTCACGACAGACATGCAACTGACTCGACACGACACCAAAAACTCAGAAAAAAGGGAAAAGAAAATGCAAACCGTGGTGGGGTTGCCTCCCCACAAGCGCTTCTTTACCGTCTTTTAGCTGGACGCCCATGGCGGAGCTAAGGGTCCGCGAGTTCCACCACCAACTCCGCACGTTCGACCTCGTCTCCCAGGTAGAGTTTGAGACGATGGCCATTCACTTTAAACGGCTCAGTCTGCGGGTTGGCAATTTCGATAGTGCCATACGGGAACACCTGGGTGACCGTGAATGGTCCAGACCACCGGGAACGGAGTTTTCCGGGAAAGAGCTTCAGGCGAGAGTTATAGAGAAGAACTCGATCACCAACCTGGAACTCTTTCGGACCCCGCAACCGAGCATCGTAAAGGCGCTTAGTGCGCTCCTTGTACAGCCGGGTGTTCTCATAGGCGTGGTAACGCCACTCTTCCAGCTCCAACATCTGCATTTTGCGCTCAACACCTGCAACATGAACATCCAAGTTGAGCAGCTTAAGGGCCCAGAAGGCCTTGTGCTCTAGCTCCACGGGCAAATGGCATGCCTTTCCATAGACAAGCCGGTACGGTGAAGTACCAATGGACGTCTTGTAGGCAGTGCGATACGCCCACAGAGCATCATCGAGCTTGGTGGACCAATCTTTGCGGGACTGATCCACCGTTTTCTCCAGGATCCGCTTGAGCTCCCGGTTCGTCAGTTCGGCCTGGCCACTGGTCTGGGGATGATAGGCCACGGACACCTTGTGAGTCACACCATAGCGAGACAGTAGTTTATCAAATTGGCCCTGGAAATGGATGCCTCTATCGCTTATGATGGCTCTAGGTGTCCCGAACCGGGAGAATAGCTGCTTCAAAAAAACACAAACACGTCTAGCATCATTGGTGGGCAAAGCTTGCGCCTCAGCCCACCTAGAGACGTAGTCAACAGCAACCAGAATATAGGTGTTACCAAAAGATGGAGGGAAGGGGCCCATGAAGTCGATACCCCAGACATAAAAAATCTCACAAGTGATAAACACATTCTGGGGCATCTCATCACGGGCAGAGATGTTACCTGACCTCTGGCATCGGTCGCACCTGCGTGCGAAGGCGTCTGCATCCATGAAGAGCGTGGGCCAGTAAAAGCCCGACTGGAGCACCTTCCTCGCCGTGCGGTTTCCTCCGTGATGACCGCCAGTAGGTCCCTCATGACAGTGAGATAGAATGCCCTCCATCTCACTCTCCATAACACAACGACGGATGATCCCGTCGGCTCCGATCCGAAAAAGATGCGGGTCATCCCAGAAGTAGTACTTCAGATCGGAGAAAAACTTCCTCTTGGCGTGAGTTGCCATCCCCTTGGGCAGCTGCTGGCCCACCAAATAATTCGCAAAATCAGAGTACCAGGGGGTGACACTCTCCACCAAGCACATCATCATCAACCTCTCATCTGGGAAGGAGTCATCAATCTCCTCCACGAGGTTGTCCGCAGGAGGTGCGTCCAACCGGGAGAGGTGATCAGCTGCAACATTTTCTGCTCCCTTCTTGTCCCGGATCTCAATATCAAACTCCTGCAGCAGTAAGATCCATCGTATGAGCCGAGGCTTGGCATCGGCCTTGCTCATCAGGTATCTAATCGCGGAGTGATCTGTGTACACGGTCACATGGGACAAGACCAGATAGGGGCGAAACTTATCGAAGGCAAACACCACTGCAAGCAGCTCCTTCTCTGTGGTGGTGTAGTTCTCCTGGGCATCATTCAGAGTCTTCGAGGCGTAGTAGATAGGTCGGAAGTATTGATCTCGCCTCTGCCCCAGAACAGCTCCAACAGCAAAGTCACTGGCGTCGCACATCAGCTCAAATGGTAGGGACCAGTCAGGAACAACCATGATAGGAGCCTGGGTGAGCTTCTCCTTCAAGGTGGTGAACGCCGCTGTGCCAGCATCAGTGAACTGGAAGGGGGCATCCTTCTCCAGAAGCTTAGTTAGGGGCAGGGCGATCTTCGAGAAGTCCTTGATGAACCGCCTATAGAAACCTGCATGGCCAAGAAAACTCCGGATCCCCTTTACAGATGTAGGAGGAGGCAGCTTGCTGATAGTCTCGATCTTTGCTCTGTCTACCTCGATCCCCATCTTGGAGATCTTGTGCCCAAGAACTATGCCTTCTCGAACCATGAAGTGACACTTCTCCCAACTCAGTGCCAGGTTCGTTTCTTCACACCGTTTAAGAACAAGTTCCAGGTTATGGAGACAGTGAGAGAAGGAGTCTCCATAACCGAGAAATCGCCGACCAGACGGTCAAAGATGGCGAGCATGCATCGCTGAAAGGTGGCTGGGGCGTTGCATAGCCCGAATGGAATCCTCCGGTAAGCAAATGTGTCGAAGGGGCAGATGAAAGTGGTCTTCGCCTAGTCCTCCGGTGCAATAGGGGTCTGAAAGTACCCGGACATCCCATCCAAGAAGCAGTAGAACTCGTGCCCCGCCAATCTCTCCAGCATCTGATCAATGAACGGCAACGGAAAATGGTCCTTCCGAGTACCGTCGTTGAGACGCCTATAGTCGATACAAACACGGTACCCAGTCACCGTGCGCATCGGGATGAGCTCGTTCTTCTGGTTAGGCACCACGGTCATCCCACCCTTTTTGGGCACCACCTGGGTGGGACTGACCCACTCGCTGTCAGAAATGGCGAAGATGATCCCCGCGTCCATCAGCTTCACGATCTATGCCCGAACCACCGCCTCCAGGTTCGACGTCAATCTCCTCTGCGGCTGCCTCACTGGCCGCATCTCATCCTCCAGCAGTATCCGGTGCGAGCAAAAAGAGGGACTGATCCCCCGGATATCTGTGATCTTCCATGCTAAAGCTCGCTCGTACTGCTTCAGCAAGCCACCAGTCTGGTCTTCTGCTCGGGTGTGAGGGTCGAGCTGATGATAACTGGCAGCTTATTCCCCTCCCGGAGAAATGCATACTCCAAATGAGGAGGGAGGGGCTTAAGCTCCAGCTCTGGTGGTTCCTCAAAGGAAGTAGTGATGCGGGTGGAGGATGAGATCGGTTTAAACAGCATGTCGCCCTCCAAGAAGGGGCCACTCTCCAATGCGGCTAACTGCTCCGCCAGCTGCGGCTCCTGCAATGCCTGCTCACCTAGCAAAATACAACGCTCAAAAGCATCATCAGTACCCGCACTCGTGATGGCGAGTGCGGTCTCAAAATTGGTAAGCACATCACAGTAGTCTATGTCATCATGCAAATGAGAATGTTTCCCATTGTCAGACACAGAAAAAGTAGCATGTTCATCACCAGCACGCAGAATCAATTTACCACTATGCACATCAATAAGCGCCTTGGCGGTGGCGAGAAATGGTCTACCCAAAATCAAAGGCACATCCACATCCTCATTTATATCCAAAATAACAAAATCAACAGGATATGTGAATGTACCAACATTAACAAGCAAGTCCTCAATGATACCCCTAGGATGCACGATAGAACGATCAGCTAACTGAATGCTCATCCTAGTAGCTCTAGGTTCACCTAGGTCTAGCTTCTTAAACAATTTATAGGGCATGACGTTAATGCTAGCGCCTAGGTCCACCAAGGACTTTCCTACATGCACGCTGCCAATAACAAGATGGATAGTGAAACTCCCTGGGTCTTTGCGCTTCTCGGGCAGCTTGTTCTGCAAGATAGCAGAACACTCCTCGCTGAGCATCACTGTCGAAAGATCCCCAAGTTTCTTCTTGTTGGTGAGGAGGTCTTTCATGAACTTGGCATACTTGGGCATGCTGATGTTGACCTGTTTCAATATTGCCATGAACTTGGCAAACTCTGTCTCCAGCTTGTCTTTATGAAGTCGAGTGGGGAAGGGCAGCTGGGGTGTATGCTCCTTAACCACAGGTTGCGGCTTTGGAGCAGGTGTTGTGCTGCCTTCCCCCACCTCTGCAGTATCAGCTGGAGGTGTTGAAGCAGGTAGTGGGTCGTCTCGCCTGGGCTGGGCAGGAGCAGCAGATGTAGTCTTGCCACTCCTGGTGGTGATGGCGTGTGCGGTCTCATACAGGTCCCGTGGATTGGGGATGGTGGTGGCAGGCAGAGTCCCCGGTGCCCTGGTAGTGTTCTGGCGAGCTAGGCTCCCAATCTGATTCTGTAGATCTTGCAGAATGGCACCTTGGTTCCTCTGGCCTGCCTCCAGTGAGGCTATGTTCTGATCCATCCTTGTGAAGTTCGCCTGACTGGTGGTCATGAAAGCCTGCAAAATATTCTTCAGATCAGACATCTGAGTATCTGGAGCTGCGGCTGCGGGAGGCTGAGCAAACTGGCGTTGGGGCTGCTGGAATGGCTGCCCTTGCCTAGGCTGGTAGGGCTGCTGCTGTGGTGGTGGCCCCTGCCTAGCCTGGAAGGGCTGCCGCTGCTGAAAACCACCTGCTGGTGCTGGAAACCCAGGTGGCTTGTTGGTGTTGCTGCCCCAGGCAAAGTTGGGATGCTGGCGCCATCCCTCGTTATAGGTACTGCTGTAAGGATCCAGGCGCCGAGCATTTGCTATGAAGTCCACCTGCTTTTGGGGAGAAGAAGACTCCCTCATAGACTGACAATCCTCCACCAGGTGATTCGGGCTCTCACACCACTGACACTGAGCTACTGGAGGCGTAGCTACACCTCGGCCCGGAAGGAGACTGTTAGGCTGCTTCAATGTCTGCACCAAATCAGCCACCTGCTGCTCTAACCCGGACCTGGCCTCCATAGCATGCACACCCCGGTCCCGGGAGTTCCTGCCTCTGTTGTTCTGCCCCCAGGAGTGGTCTCGGGCAGCCAAGGTACTGATCATCTGGTTCAGCTCGGGTGGAGTCTTAGTAAGGATATCCCCTCCTGGGCATAGAGACTCAATCACCCTCTGGCTGTCTGGAGTAAGGGCGCTGTAGAAGTTCCCTACTGTGAAAGCATCGCTGAAGCCATGATGGGGACACTGCCAGAAGTATCCCATGTACCGCTCCCATGCATCCCGAAGTGACTCATCTGGCTCTTGGCGGAAGTGAGTGATCTCCCGCTGTATCTTCGTGGTCTTCGATGCCGGATAATACCGGTGCACGAACTTGTCAGCCAGATCGTCCCAAGAAGTGATGGACAATGGGGGCTGGGTCTCCAACCACCTCTTAGCATTCCCCGCCAGAGAATGGGGGAAGAGGTGAAGGCGGATTGCGTCATCCGGAACACCATTCAGCTTGAACCCGTTCGTCAGCTGCAGAAAACGGGAAAGATGTACCCGGGCTTCCTCATCCTTCAAGCCATGGAACTGGATAGAGGATGTGATGAGTTGAATCCAGCATGGCTTGATCTCGAAGTTGTTTGCAAGAATGGGTGGATAGAGGATGACCGGCGGATGTCAGCAATCCGTGGAGTATAGTAGTACTCCAAGGTGGGACCCAGTGGTGGATGATGATGGTTTCCAGCTCCCTGGGGATTTGGGTCATTCCCCAGGATCTGGTTCTGAGGAGGCGGGTTCTGATCGCCTTCCATCTCGTACTCGTCCTCGGAGTCGCTGCTCAATTGGCCGTCTCGGCGCTCCACCGTAGCCAGTCTAGCTCGCTGTTGTCTCCGAAGTTGTTTGCAGGTGCGCTCAATCTCAGGATTCAATGGCAGTAAACCTCCCGACTGGCTACGGGTCATGCACTATCTGCACACAATCAAGCAATGCAAACCCGTGAAGGCACAAGTGGGAAGGAACAAACACTCAATGCAAAAATGAATATGCTAAAGTAACAGAAATCACTTTTCTTCAACAACCTAGCCGTCCCCGGCAACGGCGCCAAAAACTTGACTCACTCCTACTGTCACTCTAGAAAATGGCCAAGTGCAACCACTTCCTAAAGCGTAGTATAGCGGGTTTGGGTTTTATTGTCAACCCGGGTCCTAGATGTGATGACTACTCGGTGAATTCTTGTTATTTAGCGGTGAACTTTTAGTGCAACTCAAACAAACAAAACACAAAGCAAGTAAACGGTTGTTGTCAAGTCAAGAGAGGTCACCCGGATATGGATCCCCCTAGACTGCAGTTAAGTCGGATTGCAATTTACCAAGTTCAGTTTTCATGAAAATTATACTGCGGAAGGTTCTCAATTAGCCTGAAGTCTCGACTAAAGGTCTCTAGACCCTCTCAATCTGAGTCTCTAGCGGGCGACTAACCCCCACCGGAGTAAACAGATTGAGGCCCTAACGAACCAAACCTCCACTACCGAATTGAATTCGGTACAGAATAGCGAATTGGCTCCTCGACTAAAGTCACCAATTCGCCACCTTCGATTAAGGGTACTCTATCAACCTAGGCAGATATTCTCATTCTAGGTCAAAGCAGAAACAACAGGAATTTGATCAGGATTCAAGTCATTCAATCATTCAAACCTCAATCGAATATAATCAATTCACAAACTCTGTACTTGGGTTCATACAATCAGACCTAGCATACAAATCTAGGGTTCCCCATACCCAGATGAATGGGGGAAACTACTCCATAGAGAAAGAAGCAAAAGCAGATTCAGACGCGGAATTCATACTGTGAAGATGGATTCCTGCTCCTGGACGTTTAATCGCACTTCTCCAAGCTCAAACCGGGCTCCAATGGTGTTGAAGATCGATCTATGGCGCTTGGGAACTCTGGTTCGTCGCTTTCTCTCTCTAGGTATCGCTTTCTCTCTCAAAAACTCGGAACCCTCTGAAAATTGGCCTTCTTTCTCTTTTATCAGCTGCCATCGCGATACCCGGTCGAAATACCCGGTCGGGTATTTAGGGGTTCGACCGGGTATTATCCAAACTCACCGTTTCGTTAAAGGGGAAAATCCCCGGTCTGTTCTCGTAATCCCCGACCGGGGATTTAAGGCATTTGCCCGGGCCCCCTTCTGCTTCTCACGGACGCCCGAAGTGAGAAATACCCGGTCAAGGCCAGAAAATACCCGGTCGGGTATTTCTTCCTTTGGCCGGGTATTTTGGTCCAACAGCCTCCTTTGTCCCAACTTCGCTCCTTTCGACCCGGGACTCATTCCTCCGCCTCGATTCCAACGCCGGGACCTGAAATATGACACAAACACACAACCTAGCGTAAAATCGGCTTAAAACACGAGATTCCTCATCACAAACGGCTTCAGAATAGGGGTGAAAATATGTGTAATTAACGATCTATCAATGGTACAATATAAATAACTAGGTTATGACAAATAATTTGACATTACGGCTCTTACCGAAAACATATTTGGCAAATACCACACATTTGGCTCTTTCACATCATGTTTTTCAGACATTGTTAGTGCCCTTGCACACAAATCCACTACCTACCATCCAACAATCAAACACAAAATCATCGTAAATCGTAACATAAATAGTGCACAATTCATACGAAAGTCGTAGTAGTATAGTACTTACTGATGAGCAAACCCAGCTATTCTCGCTAACGACCGAAATCAAATAATTTCGTTGCACGTTTTCAGAAAAAAAAGTCAACAACGGTCAAACTGCAAAAATCAAAATAACAGAAATGTCAATTGTGATTTGCAACATACAGGTCGACCTGTTCACAGTCACGGTCGACCTTATTGGAGACCTAAACGGTCGACCACCCGTACTAAAAAAACGTCTTACTTGTCCCAATTCGTGTCCCCAGCCTTCTCTTTAGTAACAACATAATACAAGTCTCAACTGGATTTTGAAGATTTTTGGTGAATCCTTCTAGACCCTCCACTTTCATGACCTAAAATCATAGTTAAAATGAAAGTAACATATGAACACAAACACACATTATAGATGAATATGTAACGTAAACTTACCTCGTGCTTTTCGAAAGGACTCTTAGATTCATCTTCATCGCTGTCAGCACTAAATAATTCTTTTCTTACAAAATGATCCTTCTGTGGGGTGGTGTAGGAGTCACTTTCATATCGAGGTCTCTTGTACTTAGGAGAGGAACCCTTGCTGCCATTCGTTGTTTCACTCTGTCAAACATATAAACAAAACAAATTAGCACTAATGATAGTAATACTAATATCTTCAATCACATATGAATATACTTGGATACCTTTAAATTGTGCTCTTTCAATAAATCGTCTATGCTCTGGTAGCAATTTTCAGAGTCATCATGGTCTTCCTCCTCTTTACCAAAGTCAAATTTCTTTCCTGTACCATCTCTTCCGCCATTCTCCATTCGTTCTGCACTTATATCTTTGATAGCACCTTCTAGCCTCTCAAACCCGTCATGCATCATCCCAGTCATATCTGTCAGTCGAACTGACAATTGCTCCACTCTATCACGCATGGACTTCTGAAAGTCATTGACTTGTGTTTGACACACCACCAGCTTCTCTTGTGTGGCTTTCAACAATTTCATGATTTCACCCAAATCTTGATGCAGTCTCTCATCATGCGTCATCGTCTAAACAATGTAAAGAAAAATTCAAATCATAATTCAACTACAAATTTCTACAATTGACCAGAAAACAAAAACGTGGTCGACCTGACAAATTATTAGGTCGACCTGGAAGACAAATAGTGACTACCCCAACCATTAAGGTCGACCTCTGTTCTTCCTAGGTCGACCTATCCAGCAGGAAAATAACAATTAACAACAAAAAGTAAGTTCAAAATTAAACCGAAAAAAGGATAGGTCGACCAGATATCTGGCGCGGTTGACCTTTTCAAGCACAACATAGTCATACAAACAAAGACAAAGTCGACATTCAGGTTGAATAACCAAAACAAACAGAAACGGTCGACCTTGAAACACATTAGGTCGACCAATTGGGTTGATCTTCGTTACCTCGCAAGTACAGAAGTCCAAGTGTTGTGCCCTAAATTCAAATACGAAGAATTGTCTCGTCAGGTCGACCTGGTTGATGTCTCGATCGACCGAATGGTATTCTGCACGCAACAATAGATCAAATTAGACGGTGGAAATCACGCATTAGAAAAGATGACGGCGAATGCTACATTAGGTCGACCTCACCTTAGACCTGGTCTACCACTTCCAACACGTACAACAGCAACCGCGAACGATCTTCTTCACAAAGGCTCTAAATCGGAAAAAAAACCTAATTCAGACTTGGTGGCGTTGAAGGGGACTTATATTCATATTTATAGAGATTTAGGACGTGAATGGGGCGACCCAATTCGTTTCTTTGTCCAATTGTGGAACCTTTCTGGTGTTGGAATCCATATCCGATATGGATACGGTGTGAATGCGGTCGACCTCTTTATAATGCGGTCGACCTGTTAGGTGCACAAGGGTCGGCCTATGAGGTATTTGGGTCGACCTTTCATTCTGTTAGACCACCAAAGCGGTCGACCATATTATGTATGAGGTCGACCGCGTCTCGGAACCTCACATACATGAATTAGTCAATTCGGTCGACCGCATTATGGATTAGGTCGACCGAAAAGTCCATGTCACGGTGACATGCATGTCACCATAGCAAAATCCAAACTTTTATACACGTACATATTGTCCATTAACTACCTTCAATCCTCAAAATGGTTCAAACGACAATAATTCACAACACACAAGCAAAGCAATGAAGTTTGGGTAGGAAAATTGGAGGAATGAAATTGGAAATATTTATACGAATGAAGTTTGGCTGTTGCTACTAGGGTTAGGCCGACTTACAGCATACATAATTATGGGCGGGTACAATCGGGACGGGTATAGGTGATTGCCGTGTCCGTACCCTACTCATTATTTTTAAACCGGGTATTATCCATATCCGTCCCTTAGTCCGTTAAAGCGGGTAATTACCTTCGTTGACCGGTTACGGTCGGATAGGATACCCATGGTTACCGATTGGATTGACATCCCTATGTGCTAATAGATGTGGTTGTTACTTATCAACAATTTTTATAATTATTTGATGGTTGCCCCAAAAAAGTGAGTGCACCGAATAGACTATCATTATGGTGGCTACTTCGGTGCACTCACTTGACTATTTTGGTGCACTCATTTTTTTGGTGTATTTAATGCACCCAACTCTAAAAGTGGTCATAATACATTAAAATTGTAACTTTAATTGGTAGAATTAATGTAATACGATGATATAACATAGAATCATAACTAATCAATCCATTGCCCTAACCTTTTGACCTTCAATTTTGATTCCCAACCCAAAACCCCAAATTGTAAATCTAAACCCTAACCCTAAATCCCCAAACCCTTAATCATTCAAATTAAAGTTCATTTTGAGTGATTTTTGTAAAAATTAATGTATTTTCTTGTCCATCATACCTAGAATGACGATTATGAGGGGGTGCATTGAAAAAGTGAGTGCACTGAATACACTACCATTATTTGATAATTATCTTTAACGGTTGTCTAATTATTTCCTTAGATTAGTTATGATCGAAAAATTTCATATTATGAGTTCTTATAACTCTCAATATTAATCTCTCAAAAAAAAACTCTCAATATTACCAATTAACTTAGTCACATAAAATAGAGGATTTGAAAAAACTTCAAACTCTCACACACAGAATCACAATTTCTGGTACCAACTATGACTGACTTTTCATATAACTAAGTTGACAAAGAATAACGGGAATGGTGGTTGGAGTAGTCAGTACTATTACTCATCAAGCATGAAATCATGATATGCCTTCTTTCAAATAAGCTACATTTTTTTTATAGCATAGATAGCGTTTATCAATAAGCTATAATTCTTGCTTCAAATTGTGAATTGAATAAGCTTTAGTTAATTATAATTTTGGTCTCATGATCTATTCGTTCTGAGTAAATATTATTTGGTAGTATGCGATCTATAAGGGGTCAAATACGTACTTTCTAAGTCTCTCGGATATTTATGGGATCTAGATACTTTCAAACATATGTATTAAAAACCCTTATCGTTGAAAAGAAACAAACATTTAAGATAAAAACCTTTACAATTTTGTTATAATTCTTACATGATAAATATTTGGGGCTGCCTACTCTAATCGCTCTCTCCAAGATGGCTACCTTTCGTTATCTGGAGGAGAAACTGCTGGAACGCCTACAGAGATGGAAACAGCGTACGTTATCCTGGGCTGCTAAGGAAATTTTGATAAAATCAATTACTTTAGCTTTGCCTCTACATGTCATGTCCTGTTTTAGGCTTCCGCTATCTCTGTGTCGACTCCTAGACAAACACGTGGCCCGCTTCAGGTGGGGAGTTGACGATGGCCATTCCAGGATTCGATGGGTTTCTTAGCGTAATATGTGCAGAAGTAAGCATGATGGAGGGATGTGATTTTGCCGCTTTCAACATTTTAATCAGGCCCTTTTGGCTAAGATTGGCTGGCGTATCCTTAATGAACCTGAGTCCCTGTTAGCCCAGGTGTACAAAGGGAAGTACTTTCCAAATGGGACTTTCCTTAATGCTTCGACTCGGTCCCGTCCGTTTTGGGGCTGGCAAAGTATCATTTATGGTCGTCAGTTGCTGGATATGGGTTTACGTTGGCAGATTGGGAATGGGCGGACTGCTTCTCTCCTTCACTCTAAATGGATTCCTCGGTTGCATCCCTGGCCGTTGATGTATAATCCCCTGATTTTGCCTGCTGGGGGGGGGGGGATTCACCTGTTGCTAAAGTGATCTGCCAAGAGGGCGGGCGCTGGTCGGATGATAAGCTTAGTCAATGGTTTGACCTGGATACGTGTAATGCGATCAAAGCTATTACTCTGCCGCTCAGAATATAGAGGATAGATTGATCTGGCATGCCACAGCTGATGGGGTCTTCAGCGTTAAGTCGACCTATCATTTAGCAGTTTCGATTGATAAAGGCAATGGGCGATGGCGCCATTGGGCTAGTTGGATGGATAAACCTAGCTGGATTCGGTTATGGGAGGCTAATATCCCGCCTAAATTGAAAGTTTTCTACTGGCAAATCTTTGACAGAATCTTGCCGACAACAGAAGCTCTTCGGGAAAGAGGGGTGAATGTACTCCCTAGTTGCTCAGTCTGATGGGCTGATTCTGAAACCATGGAGCACTTGTTTCTTGAATGTCCGGTGACGCGTGCACTTTGGGATTTCTCGGGCATGGAGTATCTTGGCCAAGGGTTGCCACACCATACATTCTATCTCTTCTTTAAAAGATTGATGACTTTAGTACACCAGCCTACGCTATTTATGAAGGTTGTTGCCATCCCGTGGAGGATTTGGTGGTCTCGGAACTGGGTTGTATTTGAGGGCAAACAGTTTGGGATCCCCTTTTTGATGCGTCAATTTAACCAGCAGTATGAGGAATGGGTCCACCTGCCTGTCGACCTTGTCCTGCAACCAATTGTTCCTTTGGTAGGTCACCAGTTATCTGGTACCCCCTTGACGGCTACTTGTATGTGGGATGGGGCGACTAGGAGTGGATCTCACTCGACGGGAGGGATGGTGATTATGGATGCACATGGAGATCTCGTTCTGGCCAAAGGGATTCAGTTTCCGCGAATTGATGTGCCCCTGGTAGTCGAGCTTCTGGTTATTCGGTGGTGCTAGGGCCTAGGATTCACGGAAATGAAATTGAAGGCGATGCCAAGGTCATTATTGATAAGATCAATTGGGCAGACACTAGGGATAGCTAGATGGGGGCGATTCTTCAAAAAGTTGTCAATCTTTTAGCAGTCCATTTTGGGTTTAGTGTGCGGTTTGTAGGTTGGAGTAACAATAGGGTAGCCCATTTGGTGGTTAGAAAAGCTCTGTCTTTGTACCCGATTACGAGTCGGCTCTTTGATTTTCAGGTCTGGCTGATCTCCAAGGTATAACTATCTGTTCTTGAATCAATTTGATTATCTTTTGTGGAAGAGAAAAACAATTGGACCTATGAAATAGTACATATCTTGAAAAATCATCATGATTGTACAAAAAATAAAATCGTATAAAGATCGATTCAAGATGAACAAAATAAGACAAGAGTAGGAATATTACAACTCCTCCTAATGGACTCGGCCTACATCTGATGTCTACATTCTGCTAGCAGTCAAAATCTTGTAACCAAAAACAAGGCCCAAGCGAATTGTCCTCTCCGATGGCGGAAATTCCACCGTCCGGAAAAAGAAGAAAGAAAAAAAAAAGATAAAGGGAGACGACAAAGAAAACGTAGCTGCCCACCCCGAATCAATTTAGGGGAGGAGTCAAGCGTCTGACGGACGCACGTAACGACGACCGCCAAGCCTTTCTTCCTCGGACTCCCCCAACCCATTATTTCCCCATTTCCACCCGCCGGAGCTGCAGAACCGAACCGGAGTTCCTTCCGATTCGGAATGTAGCACGAGAAATCCCGGAAAAGAAGAAACCACTCAAGGGGAATAATATCTGAGATGGGCCGAGATCAGTCGAAGCTCCTCAGGATCCTTATTCCCCTCTTCGCCCTCAACTCCGTCACCATCTTCCTCTACTTCTCCTTCCACCACCACGACGCCCCGCCGCTTCCCACCTCCAGTCGCCAATTCCTCCCCGACCCAATTCACCACCAGCCCTCCAACGCCACCCCCGACGACGGTTACCTCAAGCCCTGGCCCATCCTCCCTTCTTACCTCCCTTGGACTCGCAAACCCAAGGACGACGCCCCCTACCGCTCCTGCGAGGCGTATTTCGGCAACGGATTCACCCGTCGCGTCGATGTCCTCCCGCCTTCCCCCGATCGCTCCGCCGGATGGTTCCGCTGCTTCTTCAGCCGGACGCTGCTGAGCTCGGTCTGCGAGGGCGGCGGGATTCGGATGGTACCCGATAGGATTGCGATGTCGAGGGGCGGGGAGGCGCTGCAGGAGGTTATTGGGCGGGATGAGGAAGATGAGATGCCGATTTTTCAGGACGGCGCGTTTCAGATTCTGGGTTCGTCGGAGGGTAAGGCGAGGAGGTGGAAGAAGAGGAGGAAGCTTGTGGACGAGGGGTTTCTCGGCGAGTACCTGCCGGAGGGAGAAATTGAGAGGCACACGATGCGGCAGCTTGTGGGTTCGATTCAAATGGTGGATGCCACGGAGTTCCAGTGTGATCAGGTTAGAGTTCTGCCTCCTACTCCATCAATGGATCTCCTTCTTTGGCTATTTGATCTCAAGGAAGTGCAGATCAAATATTGAACTATTAATCAGAAGGGGTTTTGCCTATTTCCTTTTCTGAAATGCGAAGTTTAGATGTCGTTTGTAGGACGACATTGAATGCTGTCCTGATCTCCTGATCGATCCGGTGAGAATTAATTGCCAGGGGGATCTGGAAGAGATGTGTAGCTTTACACCGAAATGGATAAATGCCATGCTAATGGTAGTTGCTTGAATATGGATTACGGTGAATTTGGATGAAGTTTATAGTACCATTTTCTGCATCATGTCATGATTTTTGCATCCTTCTTAGCTGTGGCTTTTGATACGGTCTTAATGTTTCTGCATTATACTTGCAGTGGATTGAGGAGCCGACGTTGCTTGTCACCAGATTTGAGTATGCGAACCTTTTCCACACTGTAACAGATTGGTACAGTTCATATGCGGCTTCTAAAGTCACGGAGTTGCCTTACCGGCCTCATTTGGTTTTCGTGGATGGCCATTGTAGAGTATGTTCCCTCTTTGCGCTCTCTCTTTCGATTGGGTTACACATTGAAATGAGAACACATCAACTTAGGGGTCATTTGCTTGTTGGATTTGGATCATGGATTTGATGCCCAAATCCAAAGCTTGATGGATTTACCTCAAGTCTGTTGTTTGTTGATGGGTGCCAAATTTTGTGGGGTCCACAGATCCAGTAAGCAAACAGCTCCTTAATTTATCAGAGATAATGAACAACTATAAAACCAGGAACTTTGGAGCTGATTCTTATTTCTCTATACTTCAAATCTTCAACTTCTCTATGTGATATTGTTTTCATTGCCTCAGCGTATAATCTTATCAAGCCACTTAAGTATTATGATTTTTTGTGTTTTGGGGGAGAAAGATCCTATTTTATGTGATCATTCTGGGGACAAGTTAACTTTGTTATGTGCTTATGATGGTTTCCACGTGCTGTTGCAGAGGGATGATTTGACTTAGATGCATCATAGAGCTTTAGTTCGCGGTATTGATGTGTCATTTCTAATGTCTCTTCTCCTTTGTTTGTTTATAAACATCAATAGCAAAGAGTTGGTTCCTGGAAGCTTGAGCATTTCATCATGGCTTCTTTAGTCTCTCTCTCTCCCCCAATGAATGATGCAGCTTCTTTATAACTAACGTTGGCAATTTAAGTCATATATTTGCTTTAAGCGTATTGGGGAACTCCAGGATTTCACAGTCTCTTATTATTTTTCTTTATACCTTTTGTTTCTTAGTTGGGATATGGCTTCTGTTAGGTCAGGAATTATATTCTAGAGTGAAGTTTACATGCTACGTTCACTATATTAATTTAGTTCAATCATACATTGCATATTGTGCTTCGACCTTGGTTTGTCTGAAGCGTGCTTGTCTAGCTCGCTCAGTGATTTCTCACCTTCCTGAGAAAATTTTCAGGCACCCTTGGAAGAAACCTGGAGTGCTCTCTTCTCTAGCATCCAATATGCTAAAAACTTTACGGGCTCAGTGTGTTACCGCCATGCTGTACTTGTTCCTCTGGGATATGAGACTGCCCTCTTCAAGGGTCTATCTGAAGATATATTCTGTAATGGAGCTCCTGGGAAAGAACTTTGGATGAACCCTGATGAACACAAGACAGCAAGATTGTCAGAGTTTGGAGAAATGATAAGAGCAGCCTTTCACTTCCCGGTCAATAGGCCTGGTTCCGAAAAGCCAGCTTCAGGCCTCAATGTCCTTTTTGTGAGAAGGGAAGATTACTTGGCCCACCCACGCCACGATGGAAAGGTTCAATCGAGACTCAGCAATGAAGAAGAGGTGTTCGATGCTGTACAGAAATGGGCATCATATAAACACAATAATCATTCAGAGTGTAAAGTGAAGGTGGTGAATGGATTATTTGCACACATGCCAATGAGGGAGCAACTGAGAGCCATTCAAGAGGCTTCTGTTATCATAGGCGCTCATGGTGCTGGCTTGACTCACATTGTGTCGGCTACACCAAGAACTGTGATTCTCGAGATTGTGAGCGCAGAGTTCAGACGCCCACATTTTCAGTTGATTGCCCAGTGGAAAGGGCTGGAGTATCACGCAATATATCTCGAGGAGTCGCATGCTGATCCAGTGGTTGTGATCAGCAGGCTGGGACGCATTGTGAGAAGCTTTGAATGTTGAGAAGAAATCTTTCCCCTCTTTAATCAACCGTCCATTAGGGTGAGTTCTTAATGATAAACATCGTTAAGGGATGCTGAGGAGGCCATGGCAGATTCAAATTTTTACCATACGAAGATCAATTTGTGCGATGTGGAGGAGAGCTTGGACTCAATGTGGATGGAAGCTGACGCTGATCGCTGAATGTAAATTTCGTTAGTTTGATCATGACAATTGCAGCGTTCTATGTCGTTGGCGGGCATAGAGGGTGAAAGGTCAAATGGAGGCAATTTTATTCTACTCTGGCTGATAACCGGCAAGGCGGCTGTCCTAACTTGTGACTGCCTTTGTAGAGTTGTGTCATTCAGGTTGTTAGGCGGGTTAGGTGGGGGCTGATTGTTTCTGGGAAATCTCTGTAACATAGGAATACGCAAAACTCATGTCTTGTCATGGAGATGATGGCATCATATGCTCATATCAGTTGGGAGTTGAATGGGAGAAAGAAAGTCGCTGATTGCTGGTTTCTTCATAAACAAGAAGGAACCATGAGTGCTCTCTGAGTATACAACTCGCCATTTTTGTGGTTCCACTCTAAATCTCTGATCATGTACAGCTAATGTTGACGTGACAAACAACAAACAAATAAAAATTAGCTCACTCGCTTACAAGGAGAAACAACTCGATGCAAAAGCCTGCCTTCCATATCCACCTCAACTTGCGAATTAGCTCAACTAAGGACGCCAAGAAGCAAAGGAACGATTCAGATACAGACACAAAACGAGATATAGAATGTCTTAAAGGAGCTGCAACGCAGACTCTGTTCCACCAAACTACGAGCAGTTAGTACAGTAGAGAGAGGCCGACCCTTTTGATTTTGGTGCTCTTTAGTTTCTCGACATCTTCCTTCTCTGCTTCAAAGTAGAATCTGAAGGTAACGGTGAGCCCAGCATATTTGACATACCAAATTTCAGCCTCTTCTAGTATTCTTTGCTTGGTCTCAACTAACAAATTCTCGTCATACCACAAATATACATTATCTTCTGATGCCGTACCATCCAAATGTAAACCATGACTGCTCCAAGAGGCAGCTGTTAAGGTGCCGATGTTGCAATCGCACTTAATATCCAGCCAGTCGATCCAAACATCCGAAGAACACACAACGCCGAATGCAATCCCCTTAATTGGTTGCTTACTGGAGTTTGGAAGCGGCAATTGCACCATCACACATGAATCATTCTTATTGTAAGCAAACCAATCTGGAATCTCACTCCCTGAATATTGAAGATCGCCCTGTTACAAAACAGAGAGGCAGTTTTCATTAGAAAAAATGTCTTCCAACACTTTTCCCAACTGCTAATCATATAAATAACAAAAACATTATATTACTGAAGTTTTCATATACCCGAGGATGTAGATACAAAGTTGCATGAATAGGGAAATTCTGCACCATTTCTTTAGGAAGATTCTTGTCCAATCGCGGGCAATCGTCAAAGCACAGGTACTTCCATCTCAGCTTGCCTAAGTTGCTTGGTAAGGCTTGTAACATCTTGCA
Source organism: Linum tenue (assembly GCA_946122785.1). Lineage (NCBI taxonomy): Eukaryota > Viridiplantae > Streptophyta > Magnoliopsida > Malpighiales > Linaceae > Linum > Linum tenue. The sequence goes on along the minus strand of CAMGYJ010000002.1, from coordinate 21,133,164 downwards.
ACCACTTACATCCAACAGTATAAGATTGGGCGGGAGTTCTGGTAAAGATTGAATCATCGAACAGCCCGTCAAGTACAAAGAGGATAACTTGGCAAGTTTATGGATGGCGCTCGGAACAAGCTCGAGGCTTTTGCTGAAGGACAGATCTAAAAGAGAGAGCTGGTCCAGCTCCTGGATACAAGCAGGCAAAGACGTAATATCTGTGGCACAGAAATAGAGAGCCTGTAAAGATCTCAGATTGTTGATACCAGCTGGAAAACTCTCCAAGTTTCCACATTTGAATATTTGAAGCTCAGTTAAGCCATTAACAGGCTGTGAGACCTCTGGCAAACTTTCAATCAACGGGCAATCATCAAGTACGAGTGTTTGAGAGACCATCGTCCAGATATTCATTGACAAGCTCTTGAGTTGCGGGTTGTCAACCAACTCCAGTTGAACAAATCGTGGCAATAGTAATTCAGAAGAAGCTAGGTGATCTTCATCATAAGATTCCATCTCTCTTATTGTGGTATGGCACAGCCGAAACAAGTTCAAGTTTGCCGAAATTGCTGGGAAGCTGGTGATGTGTTTGCCGCAGAGACGGAGGATACTACCCTGCTTCACATTGAAAATTGCACCCGGCAAGACTGTGACAGCCTGACAGGTGTCTCCATCAAATCTAAATGCACCAATCGTGAATTAATCTCCGGACAACGAATAACCATGGGACAGTTGGACAAGTAAACATGCTCAAGGAATTTTGAGTTGAGTTTCACGGGAAGACTGTGCAGATTTATACAATCACCAAGATCCAGTGTAATCAGCTTGTTCAAATATTGAATATGAGATGGTAGCTCGATCAGGCTTTTACATCCCTGGAGATAAAGGTACTCGAGATTTGGAGAACTCGACAGGTCTGGGACATCAGTTAAATTTATGCAGTCGGACAGGTGAAGCTCCACTAGATTCACAAGCTTTGGCTGCAAAAGAACAAGAATATAAAACAAGGCTAAGATATAATAAATCCCTCTTTGAGTTTTAGGAAAAATGCATTATTAAACACACTTGAGCAATAAAACAATCATTTGTTAGAAAACTGGAATAACTTTTGTTTCAAAATATATCAATGTGAATATGAGAACACATTAAATTTGATTTTTTTTCTTCCTGTGAGAACAGAACTGATATGAATATCACAACTCAAATACGCAATATATGAATAGATGAGCATTAACGCGATAATAAGAAGAAGAGAAGAGAGAACACATCAGATTGCACCAAGTATCACTCACAATCACATGTGGGGCCAAGGATCTAAAATGGCTTTGTTAACATAATAAATCCATGCTTGAACTCATCACAAAAATTTGCAAGTGTTTCCAACATACCTGAACTTCCCAGCATCTTTCTATGAATGGGCTATGTCGTATAGCAAGCAGGACAAGGTTTTCAGGAGAGAATCTTGATGGTAGAGATTTTGAAGGGAATCCATCCCATAGCAGCCACCTCAAGCTGTCAGGAAGCATGTCAAGGCCACCACTTGGTAAATGAACTTTGCGAATTCCATGCTCTTCTGAAAAATAGACGAAGCAGAGAAATCTCAAAGAAGTCATCCCTTCGAATGTGGTAGCTTCTAAATACATCTCATTGGCTTTGAAAAGGTTCAAACTAATGCCTTCTGTTTTCACCTTCCGAATTGTTAAAATCTTGCGAATATCATCAGCATTATTCAACCTACTGCGATTTGCAAGTTCTGATTCCTCATTAACAATGTTCCAAGCCATTTCTCTTAGCAAATCATGAACCTCAATGTTCTCATAATCTTCGCTGGAGACACGGATGAGCAGAGACTTACCAATTAGATCCTCTAGTACATAATTGGCACATTGATAACCAATAGAAAAATATTTCATCACTAAATTTTTCCGCTGCCGATGAAGAAAACAAGCAGTATCGAGAAACAATCTCTTCTCAACAATACCAAGCTCGTCATAGCTCCTCCTAAGCACATCATGAATTTCCGGCTTGGGAATTTTCCGCAGTTCACACAAGAAACTCTCCCAGTAACTTTTGTCTCTGCAATACAAAGTACCTCCTAGAACTTTTATGGCTAAAGGGCTTCCCTTGCAGTAAGATATAGCCACAGCTGATAAACGCATCCAATCATCAGGGGGGAGGTACTGTCTAAATGCATGTATACCAAAGAGTTGAAGAGATTCCTGAGAATGCAAACCCTCAACATAGTATATATTAGCCCTTGCATTTTCAAGCACTCTTCGGTTTCTCGTTGTCACAATAATTCTACTCCCCAAGGCAAACAAATTGAAGGTATTCAAAAGATCTCCCAACAACAAGTGCTCTAGCTCTGAAAAAGTTTCCACATCATCAAAAACAAGGAACACCTTCAGCCGAGAAAGACGATCCCTTCTATAACTAACATCCAAATCTTCATAACTTATGTTGTCCTCGGACAACAATGCTGAATAGTGTTCTTGCACGATTCCTACCATCCCATTTTCCTTTTCACGTGTTTGATGGATGTTTCGAACAAATTGACGCTTTGTTCCTTTCGTAGAGGATGTAAACCTTTGATAGCAAGCTCTAGCCAAAGTGGTCTTCCCTACCCCACCCATCCCCCAAAGTCCAATAATCCGAAAATCATTCACGTTCAAAGCCAGTAGTTTTTCAACCTCACAAATGCGAGCATCCATGCCAATCAACATATCAGACTTCACTCTCGGTGACATGTGGACGAGTCTTTTCAAAACATCACTCACTATCACCTTAACTAACTCGGAGTCAATCCTAAGAATGCAAAAAGGCAAAACAAAGAGAAGACGGGGGAAATCTTCCTTGAGAAAATGGAAATTGAATTTGACAGAAACAATTATTTGCGAGGTATGGCTAGCTCTAAGGAATAAAGGGAAACTTACTTGATTTCTTGCGAGGTATGGCCAGTACAATTAGCCACAGCTTTCAAAGCACCCATCCACCTCTTCCTATCTTCTGGAACGTTGCTAGCTCCATATTTTAGATTAATGGTAGCAGCATAACTCCCACAATCCTCTGAAACATCGGATGGATCCACTTTGTAGAAGATCGGAAGCACCCGGTGTCCGAATTCTTCCATGATTTGAGAAATGGTGGCCACTTCATCCAAACACCAGCTTGAATCTGCGAAATTCTCCGAGAAAATCACGATAGATAGTGCAGATCTTTGTAGGACAGAGATTAGCTCGCCGATGCTCTCTGTTTTTTCGAGCATGTCATCAATGAAGGCTTTGATTTCCTCGCGAGAGAGCGCTTCCATGAGGTGGCTAGTAAAACTATTGCGGGTGTCGGCTCCTCTGAAGCACACAAAAACATCGTACTCCCACTTTCCATTATACATGACCCTATGAGACGAAGAGGAAGAAGAAAGCATTAAAGCTTTAGAAGAGGAGGAAGCCATTAGATTGAAGGATCTTTGATCTGATTATTTCTGATTAACATAGCAAAGGGATAGTCTTCCATTTCCAATACAAATAATTGTGGAATGGCTGGGTTGTGGGGTTGACTTACTTTTCTTTTTTCTTTTCCTTGTTAGCATTAATGGGATTGGCTATATGACTTGTTCTTGGCTCATTGTTTAATTGCTTCCTCACCTAATCCAATTCCTGCTATCGTCATCATCTTCATATATAAACAGCATCTTTCCATTTTTAGATTCACAATTGACAGTTGACGAGAGGTGATCATCACCATAGACGAAACCATCCAAGCATATTACCTAGCCACTTATTTTATTGTGACACTAACCTCTTCATTTCTAAGCATCTAATCCTAGTTACAGTTCAGATTTCTACCAAACAAAAACCAACAGTAGGAAGATGCTTCAGAATTCAAACACATGGCAGTACATATGTACCAAAATTAGAAAGACGATTGAAGATAACAGATAGATAGGCATTACCGGAGAGTGGAAACAGTTATCTCCACCATATCTAATAAACCCAAGCTTGCATTCGGCGACGCATTGATGGATGCCCCCATCTAAAGCTAAAGCCTCCAACTCTCTCTCTCTCTCTCTCTCTCTCTCTCTCTCTCTCTCTCTCTCTCTCTCTCTCTCTCTCTCTCTCGGGAACCTCTGGTAGATCCATGGCGGCACCGTCGATTCGAATGAGGTCATTGATTTGGAGAGCAGAAGAATGAATTCCGGTTTCCAGAGTGTCCTTCATGGCTCAATTACTGAAAGCTTCGAGAGGTAGCGAAGCTGCCGTTTTTTTGTTTAAGGCGAGATGTGTTGGCTTTTTTATGAGCTTTGAAGACCAGGGCAGGGCAGCAGGCCCATTTATTAAAGAATATAATATAATATAATATAATATAATAATATTAAAATATTAATGCTCAAGTAGTAATTAATTATAAATATTCATAAAAAAAAATTGTTGGGTCCATAATAATAATAATTAGTTGAGCGAGCTCGAATGACTATGTTTGAAGCTCAATTCGTGGCCAAGACATATAACTAGCTCATGTCTCTCACCCGGGCGTTGATTTATCAAAATGATGGTTACATCGGAGTGAAACAGACATTATGAAATCGATTTTAACCATAAATGACCATCCTATCTCGATTCGACTTGAGGAATCTTGACTCACTTGTTTGACCGAGTCAAACAATTGAAGCCAATTTAACAAACTTTCTCATCGAATATCAAATGATATCTCCCGGAATCAATGTAAAAATTATAATAATTATTATTTAATCATTATAATAATTATTATTTAATCATTATAATAATTATTCTCAGGATCATAATAATAAGTATTATTGTAGAATAATGATTACATGACATTTTTAGTCACAACAATCATAAAACATAATCATACATATAAAACATAACAATATTTATATTAATTTTATCTTTTATTCATCCTTCCACTCTTTCTCTCTCCATTTGTACCCCAAATTGGGGGGTTAATGAGAATAGTGGATTTGCCTAGGGGTGGAAAACGGTACGGGATTGGCTACCCGTCCCGTTTGAAACGGGTACCCAATCCCATTTGGAGACCAAAGTCCATCCCATATCCCAAACCCAAACGGGTAACGGGTACCCGTCAACCCATACGGGACGGATAATGGGTACCCAAACTACCCGTTTATACCCATTCAACAAATAAAATAACAAAATAAAGCTACTATAGTCTATAACTGAGTTAGAACAACAACATAACGAAGTTTTAGCTACTGCAATTGTCCCATAAGTTGCGTCCCCATAAGTTCAAGCAAATGGGTACTAAATTTAGTACTAAATTTATTTTGTACTGACGCTAGTTAATTTCATTGATGGTGAGTTGGCCATGGCTCAATCCAAGAGCTTTTCAAAGCCTAAGGATGGTTCTGCTGCAGTGGGAGAATATGGCTCCTCTAACTACTGATGGCTACTGTGTGCTAACAATTCACGATAAGTACCTGGCATGCATATTTAGAAGTAGGACTATGTATAGTCTATATATACCCGCGGTTGAAAGACATTTATGTGTTGGTGACTGCCATCGGGATTACTCCTCTACTATATATGTTTATCATGAAGGTAACTTTGTTATTGGATGATTTCCCGTTTCATTTTCATGGATATATTATACGGGTATCTAAAGTACCCAAACGGGTATTAGCGGGTAACCCGCGGGTACCCAATGTTGTGATTCTTAATCCCAAGTCCCATCCCACAATAAATATAACGGGTATTTGGGTACCCGTAACCCTCAAAAAATGGAACGAGTTTGGGTATACCCAAATACCCGTTTCCCGTTGCCCACCTCTAGATTTGCCCCCTAATGTCACCCTCTACACTATTCATAATTTTCCAAATGGGGACAAATGCATTTACCCCCAAACTTGCTCCCCCTCCCATTAACCCCCCTTCCCAAACATAGTGTAATACTTACTCATCAACGGTGCTCACAAAAATGAGTGAATTAGTGTTAAAAAATATTTTTTTTATTAAAAAATATTTTTATTTTAATTGGTAACATTAATCTAATATGATGATATAATATAAGATCAAAACTAATCAATTCATTAACTCTAATCAGTAATTTTTAAAAAAAATTAAATGCAAACTCAAAACAACAAATTATAAACCATAAACCCTAATCCTAAATCTTTAAACTCTAAAATCTTCAAATCAAAGTAAATCTTGAATAATTATTATGCAAACTCATGTGTTTTCTTATTTATAATATCACAAATTATAATTGACATAATTTTGACACGAATCGCCTTCTAAGAATGACGATTATGAGGTAAGTGTATTGAAAAGATTTGAGATTCTTATCATTATAATATTCTTGAACTAATCATAAAAATTCGAACTATCCTCATACGTCAATGTCAGCTCTTAGCAATCAACCATGTTTTTGCACATTAATATTTGTTATTATTAAATTATTATTTTTTAATTATGACATTTCTATGTGATTGTTGACCATGAAGTTCAGACCAAATTTATGATAACTTTTTTTGTTAGATTATCAATAGGATATCCTTGGAGTTTCTAATTATGCATAATTGTTTTATTTTTGTTAGTATAAAAATAAATTAGTAATTCTTAATCTAATGAACAAGCACTTTTTTTCAAAAAAAATACATTTTTCTTATGAAATATGGAAAATATGCGAACAACCGTCAACTATGATGACTTGATCAAGATCTATTAATTAATTATTCATAATCCCACAAATAATAAGTAGCACAAAAACTACTTTTAAATCATGCATGAATTATTTAGGAGATCCCAAATCCAATGAAATATCAAGTAATTAGCACTAATTTGGGTCCGTAAGTTTTTTTTTTAATTCAGTAGAAGGCATGTGTCAGGTGGCTATTGATTTCTATATGCATCTGCTGGGGAAAGTTAACCCGCATGTTGAGCTGGAGTAAGTGGATTTCTACAAGGGTTTGCTAAGGCATAAGCTCAATTCACCACAGGTAACCTCTCTCTGTGCTCCTATCACTGCCACTCAGGTTAAGGATGTTATGTTTAGTTTTAATGGAGATAAGAGTCCAGGCCCGGATGGATATAATGCCAATTTTTTTCAAGCTTCTTGGGGAGTCATTGGGGCTGAAATTATTAATGCTATCCAGAGTTGTTTTGTGTCTGGGAAGATACCTAGAGAGGTAAATGCTACTATCCTTGCTCTGATTCCTATGGTCCAGAATCCAGATGAGATGAAGTTTTTTAGGCCTATTTCTTGCTGCAACATAGTGTATAAATGTATATCAAAGATTGTGGCAAACAGATTTAGTGCTCTGCTTCCCCTAGTAATTAGTAAGAACCAGACTGCATTTGTAAAGGGGAGGGTTATTGGGGAAAATATTCTCCTTGCTCATGAGCTAGTGCATAAGTACTCTAAGAAGAATATTTCCACTAGGTCAGCTTTGAAGATTGATCTTATAAAAGCGTTTGATTCTATGAATTGGCAGTTTCTTTTTGTTGTGCTTGAAGCCATGGGGGTACCTAGTTAGTTCATTGAATGGATAAAGATGTGTGTCACTAGCCCTATGTTGAGTATTGCGTTTAATTGGGAATTAGTGGGCTACTTTCCTGCAAAGCAAAGCTTGAGGCAGGGAGACCCACTCTCCCTATATTTGTTTGTTGTAACTATGGAGGTTTTTTCATGTCTATTGGATCTGGAAGCTAAGAAGGGGAGGTTTCCTTACCACTCAATGTGCAAAAAGATAGGCCTGACTCACTTATGTTTTGCCAATGACCTTTTGGTTTTTTCTGATGGTTCAAACTATGGCATTCAGAGTGTGCAGAGGGTTCTGAGTGTGTTTCACAAGCTCTCTGGTCTCCAGTCAAATCCTAGTAAATGTGAAGTTTTCTTTGGAGGGTTAGAGAAGGAGGGGATGGTGGCTCGAGCTAGCAGATATGGTTATCAGTTAGGTGGGTTCCCAGTGCGTTATCTAGGAGTACCTCTAGTGGCTGGGAAGCTCAAAGTTAGCGCTTGCAGACCTCTCATAGACAGAATTACGAGCAGGGTGCAGGGGTGGAAGACAAAGTCTCTAAACTATGCTGGCAGGGTGGAACTAGTTGGCTCTGTCCTGTATAGTAGGACACAGTATTGGATGAGTGTCTTTATGCTTCCCAAAATGATTATTCGTGAGGTTGAAAGAATCTGTAGCAACTTCCTCTGGGCTGTTGGACCTGGGCTCAAGCTTAAAGCGAAAATGGCAGGGAAGTATCTGTCTATTCCGAAGAAAGAAGGTGGTCTTGGACTCAGGGGCGGAGACACCGTGTAAGTAGGGTGTTCCCCGGCACACCCTTGGGTCGGGGCTAGAACATCAAAAAATAAGGGTATTAGTTTATGCTATTGCTAGGATTTGAACATGAAACCCCCTTACTATTAGTTTTGACATCTTCCACTAAACCACAATTACTTTCGTGATACGCTAATATGTTTTATTGCATATATTTAATTTACCGTTTACAAATAATAAGTAAATTAAATTTAAAAACCTCATAATTACATGCTTATTCAAGCAGTAATCAAAACTTTAGCCCTAACAAGCAAGCTTCTCCCAGTCCCACCCTTGACCCTTCATCTTCCTTCGTTCCTCTTTCTCTTTGGCACCCCCTTACCCAAAATCCTGGCTACGCCACTGCTTGGACTGAGGGACCTCACTACCTAGAACTATGCTTGTGTTTTTAGGTAGGTTTGGGCGATAATGATGCAGCATGGTTCACAGTGGGTAGTTTGGATTCAGGCACATAAGTTGAAAGGTAGGGATTTCTGTATTGTGAATGTGAATGGTTCTTGGAACTGGAAAAGGTTGTTGCGACTTCGTGATAAGATCCCTAACCTATTTAGCTTGAACAATGGCTTGCTTCATTGGATTAATAATGCTATGCCAAGATACTCTATTAAGTTGGTTTGGGAAGTTGTTAGGCCAAAACAAAATGCAGTAAGATGGTATAAGCTTCTCTGGAAGGGGACTTCGATCCCTAGAAATAAATTTCTTGTATGGCTTATCACCCAAAACAAGATACAAACTAAGGACAAGATGAAATAATGAGGATTTGTCGGATCAGACCACTGTTTTCTCTGTGATCAGCCAGATGAGACAAGAGATCACATGTTTTCTGTCTGTCCCTACTATTCCTCTATCCATAAGCTGTTGTTGGGTAAATTTAGTTCTTTCTTGCCGCAAACATGGGAGGAGAATCTTGATTGGGCTATCAGGAAGTCTGGGGCAAATACGCCGTGTGCAATGACAAGACGATTGATTTGGCAGTCAATGGTGAGTCGCACTTGGAGGGAGCGCTGTTGTAGAGATTTTGGTGACAGCAACAAGACCCCTAAAGCTCTGGTTTCCATGGTAAAGAGTGAAGTTAGGGTGTTGGTGCAGGACTCACTGGAGCTTGAAAGTTTCTGGCCTCATGATTCTTAGAATTTCTGGTCTCTTACCCGGGATTGTTCCGTTTTTTGGTTATTCTTTGGTAGTTTTATACTCTTGGGTTTTCTATATAGGAGTTTCCCTTTATGTTTGGTTCTTGAAGGTAGTCTGTTTTGCTGGTTTCTTGAATTCCCATGATCCATACCCCTAGCTGCCAAGGGTGTTGCCAGTAACTCTTTTTGATGAAATGAAAGTATACCGATTCATAAAAAAAAAACTAAGAGGCCCGTAAGTTAATGGGCCTTGCTGGCTTCTGTTTTCCACTTTTCCCCGTCCAGCAATGGTCACAACTACATCTATAAATGTGGGCTTAATTGCAAGTTTGGTCACTCGAATTGCTATAAAATTTCATGTTTGCCACTCGAATTGATTTATTCCATTTATAGTCACTCAAATTAGTTGAACAGTCCAAGTTCGGTCACTCTCCGTTAACCTCCGTTAGACTCCGTTAATGACGACCGTTAAGTGATGACGTGGCTAACAGAAAATCACAGTCAGCATATTTTAACTCTAAAAAATGACGACCCGACCCGCCATGTAATATTTACCCGTCAGTCAGCTATTCTTGCCCAACCTGCGAACCAACCCAATTAATTGACTCAAACCCAAACCCGAGACCCAACCCCCCCTGAAAAGTAAATCGAAACAGAGAGGGTAGGGCACTTTCCCTTCCTCCATCGTCCTCTCATCCTCCAGCGTTGCGTCTCTCCAGAAGCGGCCATCGAAAATCGCCAAAGAAGGAGGATGGAGGTCGCCGCGCCGCCGCCCTAAATCCCTTCCCCCAATCTCTTCCTCCCGCGTATGTTCTTCCTCTTGCGTCTCTTCTTCATCGCGCGCTACTGGTTTTTCCTCTATTTCAACCCGACGCGAAATCTTAAATCGGAGCTCGAATTTTCTCCGGCCGTGGTGGTTGACGAAGGAGAAAGAAGAAGCCCCTTCCTCAAAGCTGTAATCCTCTTCTCTCCTGTTTTCCAGGTAAGGCTTCAGTGGTATTTGCTTCTCCTCGCTTTTAAATATGAGTTGTCGCTGTCCTGGGGAATCTTTTGGGGCTGGATGCTTTACCTTTGTTTATACTGATGGTGGAGGTCCTTCTTGTTGTTTTTCCAGCTCAGTCTTACACGACAACACCATGGTGGGTCATGTGCGTGCACCAAATGCGCCCCAACCAAAATATGGTGAGTCAACTATCTCCTCACACAGCTAGCCTTTATTGGAGTAAATGACAACAGTTTGTTGTTTTTTTGAATTGAAAATTAGGGTTTGTGTGGAATACCAAAACCAGCAGCATTGAATTGGTCATGACATGTCATTTTCATGCTTTTAATACTAGTTGTTGGGTTAAAGAAGTTAGACTGCCTCTGCCCCTTTACTGCTTTGGTCACTTTTAATCACTCATTCTCTCTTTCGTTGTTTGGAACAGGTGCTTCTAGTGAAGAGTTTACATTTGAAGTGCACTTATCAGAAGCATTGAAGAAGAAGGGTGGCAAGCATTTTCTGGATGAGAAGTCTACAAACTACTGGGACTATGCAGATATTGATGAGTTATCAACGCTTGATCTGCCTGACATATACAAGGCATGTGGAGGGAAGATTGACAAGCCGAAGTTCTTATGGAGCTCTCCTTCACTTGATGTTGTGTCAGAGATCACGCCAGATAAAGATATACTCGCCATGTCAACAAGTGCAAATGAAGAAGCGAGGGTCATCGAACTATATGCCATCTCTTAGGAAGACATTGCTGAGTTCATAGACGGTGATGAGGACGAAGATGGAGCTGCCACCAAGGGTAAAAAGGGTAAAGAAGCTGCTAGTCGTGACTCGGGTGATGATGCAGACTATGAGGAAGAAGATGACAATGACTATGAGGCTAGTGAAGAGGAGGAGGACTTTAGCAGAGCTGACAATCTGCAGTTTGAAAGAAGCGTAGCAGCATATGTAGAAGCTGATTTCCACACCGAAGAAGATGAAATTGAGAAGTGCAAGAAGACTATCATAGAAGCAGAAGAGGGTTCATATGTCGACTCAGACAATCGAAGGACAATTTGTAGCTCAGATGAAGATGAGGAAAGTCACCAGGTGGAGGAGTTTCGAGCTGAGAGAGACATGGAGATCCCTACTTTCGCTGTTTCGCAAAGATTTGGCAGTTTCGACGAGTTGAAAGAGGCCATAAAGCAGCATGCCTTTGTGGAAAAGGGTCCTATTTGTTTCAAGAAGAAGGATAAGAGGAAGCTGCAAGCAGTATGTGCTGATCCATGTGATTGGTATATATGGGCCTCCAAGTTGTGGTCAATATGAAGAAGAAGACATTACATGTAGACATTGGGAGTTGACCGGCATTCCGTGTGCGCATGCCATCACGACAATCAGGAAGGCAAAAATGTTGATCAAGGACAATGTTGTTGATTGCTACCTGAGGGAAACAACGACTAAGATATACCAGTTCTCCATTTCACCTACTAATGGCAAGGAGTATTGACCAGTTTCTGATTTGGGGGATTGTGGAGTCCCTCTAGTAGCAAACTCGAAAAAAGGGGCAGACCAAAGAAGCAACGAAGAAAGGGACTCGATGAGGATGAGAAAGGGAATAAGAAATAGAAGAAGGGTGAAAGGGAATCATCAAAGCCGAAAGGAAGGAAGTACGCGTGCATCACATGTGGGGTAGTTGGGTGACACGCTAAAACACAACACCTAACAATGGCCAAGTGTAACCACTGAAAGGGACTGCAGTATAGGCAAGTTTAATTATCAACCCGGGGTCTAGATCTACTGCTTACTCCGTGATTCTCTATTATCTAGCAAACTAAGTCGAGTGAGTGTTGTTTAAAGCAAAAGCAGTAAGAAAGCAGGAAATGGTTCGGTTTTCAAAAGCAGTTAAGAGTCACTCGGGATTGAGTCCCCCTAGCCCCTTAGTTAGGTTCAATTGTAATTCCCTGGGTTGATTTACTGTTGATTAGACTGCGGAAGATCCGACAGTAGCTTGGAATCTCTTAAGCTGACCAAGCCCTCTCAGTCTAACTACCCGGCAGACGACTAGTCTTCACCGGGATAGAAAGCTGAGGCTATGAACACAGAACTCCACTACTGGCGTTAAGAACACCAGTACAAAGCAGTAAACTGGCTAACTCTCGTATAGCCAATCTCCTACTATCGAATGAAGAAGCTCTAACAACCTAATCAGATTCTATCTATCTCAGGTTGAAGCAGAAATTGAAACAAGCTGATCAGACTCAAATCAATTCATGAAACATGCATCATTCGATTAAAATCAAACAATAATATCATCCCAAGTCATTACAATCAAATCCCTAACACAAGGAACTAGGGTTCTTCATACCCAAGTGAGAGAAAGGTTCTACTCCATAGAGAGAGAAAGGAAAACAGAAATCAGAGTAGCCATACTCATAAAGATGAGGAAAATCTGCTCTGGGATGTCAATCTTCACTCCTAGGGACGCAATCTGGGCTTCAATGATGAGAAATCCACTCCAAATCAGCTCCTAGGGTTTGTTCTTCGCTCTTTCTCTCTCTAAAACTCTGTTTTTGCCCAGAAAATCGAATTCCCTCTCCTTGGCTCGAATCTGCCTTCAAAAACCCGACTCTGGGCGAATTACGGGCAGAATTACGGCCGTAATCACTTCCTGCCCGTAATTCGCACCAAAACGCGCGTTTCACTTAAGCTGGCAGAGGAGAAGTTACGGCCGTAATTTCCCAATTACCGCCAGTAATCTGGGAATTACGGCCGTAATTCCTGGGGGTCTTGCCCGTAATTTCACCACCGAGAAGAATTGCTGGGGGAATGCGCGGCCAATTAATTACGGGCATGCCCTGGCTAATTACGGCCGTAATTTAGCAGGGCCTGCCCGTAATTCACTCTGTGACTCGCCAATTGACCTCCAAATGACCCGAAACTTGCGCCTTTGCTCCTCTTTACTTGCTAGGACCTGAAATACGACAAAACAACACAACCTAGCGTAAAATAGGCCAAGGAACAATCAATTCGAGCCAAAATGGACAGGAAACCAGAGTGAAAACACTGTGCAAATACGATGCTATCAAATTCCCCCACACTTAACTGTTTGCTTGTCCCCAAGCAAACCAAGTACTACACAAGGTAAGCTCACATAATTCAGTCAACCAACATCGGGGACAAGTCATAGAGGCACAGAACACGTGAATCAAACTGGTTTTCAAACATCAACACATGAACAACTTTAATAACAACCTGGACAACCACCACAAAGGACATCGAGTGCAGCAAATCGAGTAAAGGAAGAGTCTCCCTCCTGTTCACTGGCCAACCTAGACTTGATTCAACCACTTACTCAAAACAGTCAACTCATGCATCCAACTCAAGACATCAGAATAGAGACCGAGCAATCTAGGTCCTCACCGGGGTACAAGAGCATATAGAAAATGGAAATGAATCACTCACTCTCGACCAGTGGGGTCAGGACAATTTGATGCGAAAGATGCGCATGCTATTTCTCTCAATCCCTATCATCTCTTCACCATGATGGCAGCCTCTAAATGCTAGAGTTCACATATGGGATGTCACCACTAACTAATCAGGAGGTCTTAGACACAGGTTCAAATGACTGGCTAGGGTCTTGGACATGGGGAAAAAGGCCTTTTAGGTGGTGGAAGTATTCATAGCAAAAGGTTCCACATTTCCCAAACACACAAACACAGTCAAACAAACCGGTATTTTCTTTCTGCTATCCTGCATTACTCAATATCTCAAGAGCACAAGAGCGAAGGAGGCATAAACATCAGCATTTCCAAGCCAGACTGCTAAGAAACACTACTTACTGGGCATTATTCAGATTTTTGGTAGTGGCTCTCTTTTGCTTTCAATTTTTTCTTTGTTTTTCTTTTATTTTTCTTTTCATTTCTTAAGAGAGCCACCACTTCTGCATAAATTTCAAACACATGCCCAACTGTTAAGCACGACCTCCAACACTCACATAGACTTTAGCAGAAACAGCAGAGAATATATATAAAACCACTCTGTGGAACCTTCTAAAAGATGCAACAAGGGTGATTTTCTCATTATAGACCAAAAGAAAGGATAACACACGGCTCAAAGGGGCTGACTAGGGGATAAGACACATCAGGACAGTCAGTTTTGGGCGTGGGCTAATCCTATGCCCCCATCATCTTAGCTAGTGACAACGTGAATGCTACACATCATGGAAGAGGGATCTATCGCACAAGAAAGAAACGAGCAGGCTCAAATCTCACATGGCTACCTATCATGCTCTATCTCACATTCTGATACCCTGAACTAGATGCATAAACGACTGTCAAGAACAAGTAATCAGATCAAGTCAGATCAAGTCACAGTTGGCAAGCAAACAGTTGAAAAACTGAACCCCTACATCGTTCTACTGCACATCTCAGTCCTTATCATAGGTTGTCCTAGTCGCAACAAGTTGTCATGCATTAATCCGAAAACCAATCAATTCATCGAACAAAACACAGTGCCAATATGAACAAACAGCAGTACTTGGAGCCCTCAAATCGTAAGATTCGGACAGCGGACTAGGCTCCAAGCACCCATACATACGTTCCAATAAAGACAAAGAACCCCCCCACACTTAAATGCGACAGTGTCCTCAATGGAGCGAAGGGAAGGGGAACGATGTTACCGTGAAACAGTGGTCAGGAACGTTGACTGGATGGCGGACCAGTCAAAAGCAGAGGACTGGACAAGGACCAGTCCGATGGGCACAGAGCTAGAACCAACAGAACACACACAATGGGTGAAATACCATAGTTCCAAGTCAACAATCCACACAACGTGAACAAGAAATAAAAACAAAACACAATTCGGAGTCTAAACTGAAAAGATGGACAAAAGCCAAGCCCCACTCGATGGGCTGATAAAATCAGATCACAGCTCGTCGCCTCCATCGCCAGTGGGAGGCGGGTAGTAGTCCTCATGCCCCGGGGACGCCTCCCAAGGATAACTCACAGCAGCAGGATCCATGTTCCAGTAGCTCATCATGTAATGCTGAGCTGAAATGATGCGGCGGCGACCATCGCGCTCACGGTCGAGGCGGGCGTTGATGTGCTCCTGGCCAGCAAGGATCTGCTCGTTCTGGCGGACAAGGGCTGCCATCTGCTCAGCAAGATAGATAGTGGGCTGCGCAGCAGATGGGCCGGCACCGGAAGTGGAGTCGCCCGGGGCAGAGGGAGTGGACCGAGACCTCGTCCGGCGGGTGGTCCGACGGGCTGCAGCATCACTAGTCTCTGGTGGCTCCTCACCCTCTGGTGCACGAGGAACAGGGCGAGGCAGGCCCCGGATCCAGGTCACGTTCCCTTCGTGCTCCAGTATCAGCTGGCGCCGGAGGGTGTCCCTGGAGAATGGCATCGCCTCCTGGATGAGAGTAAACCGGGAGAGATCGACGTTGTAGTACCGCGCCAGGGCAGTGACCACCGGCCCACATGCCAGAGGTCGATTACACCGCTTATGCTTGGCAACGGTCCGGGCAATGAAAGAGGACAGATGGAGGTTGTCCTCCTCGTGGCTCATGGAGTGCAGGCAGTGCAGGGTGCGGAGCTGAAGATGACTGGTGGAGCCCTCGCTGGGGGTGTAAGATTTCCCCAGCAGCTGGTTGATGATACGCCATTCTGGTCGCAGCTGAGTGGCCGTGGTGTGGCCCGGGGTGAAAACAGATCCAGCATACCCCGGGAGGCAGATCCGCTCGAAGAACTGCTGGTCCCGAAAGATGGGACAGTCGGGCTCCTCGATGGCCAGGTGACAGGGGAACGGTGGAAGTAGCCCCAGTGCCCGACCAAAATCGTCATAGCTCAGAGAGTAGAACTCCCCTCCGAGTCGGAACTGGATGGCGTTGCCGTGCGCTCCATGATGGGTCCGGAAATGCTCGAAGGTGGAGTAGAACTCCCAGAGCAGCTCCTTGTAAATCGGCTCAGCAAGGCAGAGGAGGCGGCGCCAAGAGAAGGCGCGAATGGCAGCCTCCATTGCCTCGCGAGCACCCAGCTGCTCGAAGACCCTCCAGTCGAGGTAGTGGTGCTGAACGACTTTGCGGCGTCGGATGTCCCGCAAAGTCACCCTCTGGTCGGCGTCGAGCATATTCAAGAACGTGTTCATTTTCCTGCAGCCACAAAACAGAAGAAATCCAGCAACATACATGGAAAATCGTCAATGGTGAGGTCACAATCACCCTCACCCGGGGCCCTCGAATCATAAATTCGGACAGTGGACTAGGCCCCGAGAAAGGAAAAACATTCATAACCAATCAGATCATTCACCATTCACAACCAATCAGAATCAGGCATTATTCACAGAAACTCAAACGCACTTGGAGCCCTCGGATTAGAAACCCGGACAGCAAAGTAGGCTCCAAGTAGAACAATCACCACTCACATTACTCGGTAGGCCAGCCGAAAGATAAGCAACCAAAGCAAGCAACAAAGGGGCCTACCGAATTAATTCAATCATAAACCCATACCCGAAATTCCCCACTAACCCCACAATATCAATCCTCCACAAATGACAAGTAAAAGTATAGAAGCACACCTGGAGGCACAAGAGGATATCGTGGGGAAGGTGAAGGAAGACCGAGAGACCACAAAAAATCGCCGGGAAACTCGCCGGGAGGCTCGCCGGAGTTTCGTCGCCGGCGACTTCACCGGAGCAAAACCAACCCAAAACTTTGGGGAATGAAGCCCCAAGCACCAGGAACTCGGTGGTGGTCGCGGTTTCTCGATCGGAGGTCCGAGGAGGGAGATCGGGCCGGTGGAACACCGAAGGGTCGCGATTTTCCGGCGACCCAAACCACCACGAAACTCGACCCCACTGGTACAGCCTTGTGGGCGCCGACGAGAGGAGCACGGGGGTGGTCTCGGATTTTGATTTGGACCTCCGACGAGCGAGATATGGCCGGAAAACCGCCGGAGAAGGTGGTGGTTCGACTTTCAGGTGAGAGGGGAGAGAAAGTGGTTTGAAAAAAATGGAGGAGAGAGAGGGGGGGTCTCGGCCGACAGCTTTTTAAAGCAGGCGCGGGGGGAATTACGGGCACGATTACGACCGTAATTCCCCAGGCCTTGCCCGTAATTTTCACGCCGAGAGCAATTTGCCCTCTCTGGGCTAATTACGGGCAGGGTAGCAAGAATTACGGCCGTAATTCTTACCCCCTTGCCCGTAATTTTTACGCCGAGCCCTTTTCTCACTTAATTCTGCGCTGAAGAAATTACGGGCAGGGGGTGGACAAATTACGGCCGTAATTAGTCCCCCATGCCCGTAATTTTACTGCCGAGGGCCCTGTTTCTCCAATTTTAAGCTGCAAATTCGAACATCCAAAACCCAAACGTGCCCCGGTTCAAAAATTACACCATCATAGACCAAAATAGACCATCCGGGGCACGAGGGACATGCCAGAAAGACTCCAGACAGACTCAATGACTCAAAAACGACAAAAAATTAAAAGGAAAAGGATAGAAATGCAAACCGTGGTGGGGTTGCCTCCCCACAAGCGCTTCTTTACCGTCTTTTAGCTGGACGCCAGTATGGATGCTCAGGGAAGTGTAGGATCAGGTGCTCTCAAGAGCGGATCCACATCGCTCTTGAGGTACAGCTTCAAATGGTGGCCATGTACACGACGAATGTGGCCACCTGCATTTGCCAGCTCGACTTGGCCATCCGGTAGGATGCAAGCGAGTGAATACTCGGATGGCCAAGGTGGGGGCGGGACCAGCTCATAGTGGTCTCCGGCTTTCTTGCGAGCAGGCTTAGGTGCCTGCAGTTTCGGCCGCCACTCCTCCTTGACCTGTTCTTTGGATGATGGAGTGGTCCGGAGTGGCGGCGAAGATGTGAGAGGCGGGTCCTGCAAAACAGGCAGCACAGAAGGATACACGACAGACTCGTGCTCCTGGTGAGATACAGCATGCAGAGGTAACGAAGCAGGTATAGTGTTAGCAACAGAAAATGTTATTCGCTCCTCGCCATCCCTCAGAACTAAGGTCCCATCATGCACATCTATGAGAGCCTTGGCGGTGGCCAGGAAAGGCCTTCCCAGTATAAGAGGCACTTCTGTGTCCTCACTGATGTCCAGGATAACAAAATCCACAGGATATGTGAATTTGCCAACCTTGACCAGAAGGTCTTCCACTATACCCCTAGGATGCACTACCGATCTGTCAGCTAATTGAAGGGTCATCCTAGTAGCACGGGGTTCACCTAGGCCTAGTTTCATGAACAATTTATATGGAATAACATTGATACTAGCACCTAAATCCGCCAAGGACTTCTCTACATGCAATTTACCGATAGAGCACGGGATAGTGAAACTACCTGGGTCCTTTTTCTTCTGCGGCAGCTTGTTCTGCAGAATAGCCGAGCACTCCTCGCTGAGCTCCACAGTGGCCAGCTCACTCAGCTTCTGCTTCTTTGAGAGAAGCTCTTTCAGAAACTTCGCATACTTTGGCATTTGCGATAGTGCCTCAAGAAAGGGCACTTGGACATTCAGCTTCTTGAGCATGGCCATGAAGTTCTCGAACTCTGTCTCCAGCCTGTCTCTGTGCAACCGAGTAGGGAAAGGGAGTTTAGGGACATACTCCTTCACTACTGGTTGCGGTTTAGGTGCAGGCACCTCAACCTCCTTCTCTACTTCATGATCAACCGCCGGAGATGCTGCAACAGGGCTTTCTCTCTCCGGTTCTCGAGCAGGGGGATCGACAGTCAGCTTGCCACTCCTGGTCATGATGGCATTGACCCGCTCATCCGGGGTCTGCGGGTGAGGAATGGTCTGCGCTGG
Organism: Linum tenue; assembly: GCA_946122785.1. Lineage (NCBI taxonomy): Eukaryota > Viridiplantae > Streptophyta > Magnoliopsida > Malpighiales > Linaceae > Linum > Linum tenue. Next base: position 21,113,965 of record CAMGYJ010000002.1, on the reverse strand, counting down.
TAGAGTACCAGGCGCCCTTTGAGCCACTGCTTGGGCCACGCTTCCCAGCTGGGTCTGGATATCCTGCAAAACAGCCCGTGTATTCCTCTGACCAGCTTCCAGAGACAGGAGTTGACCCGAGGCCTTCTCCATGAACTGCTCAAAAGTGTTGAATTTCTGAGCGCTAACACTGGCGAGAGAACCCACCAAGTCCCGCAGTTCAGTCATCTGATCATTCTGCACTGGGGCAGCAGGGGCTGCACCCGGCTGCTGGAATTGCCCCTGTCTGGGCTGATATGGTGGCCTCTGGAAGCCCGGTGGTCCCTGTGGAGCTGGTGGTCTGGGATTCGGCCCAGCCCAGGAGAAGTTAGGATGCTGGCGCCACCCCTCATTGTACGTGTTGCTGTAGGGGTCATTGCGCCTGACATTGTTGATGAAGTTCACCTGCTCCTGGGGTGTGGTCGATTCTTTCATCGCCTGGCAGTCTTCCACCATATGATGGGTGCTCTCGCACCACTGGCAGAGCATCGCCTGCTGCTGTCCGGTCCCTGGAATCATCCCGGACCGATCGATAGCTGAGACCAGCTTCGACTACTACCTGCACCAAATCAGATGACTGGGTGCCCACAGCATGCACACCCCGGCCTGATGCTCTCCTCGATCTCCTGGCAGTGCCCCAATCATAACCATTCTCCGCCATCTCTTCAAAGAGTTGATTCAGCTGTGGCGGGGTTTTGGTCAGCATGTTCCCGCCACAAACCGAATCGATCAGCTGCTTGTCCTCCGGGAAGAGAGCGTGATAGAAGGTGCCCACCTTGAATGCATCATTAAAACCATGATTGGGACACCTGAGAAAAAGACTGTTGTACCTCTCCCATGCATCCCTGATGGTCTCATCCTCATCCTGAGCAAAATGTGTAATTTGCTTCTGCAGGGCAGCTGTCTTGGATGGAGGATGGTAACGGGTGAGGAACTTGTCCGCCAGGTTGGCGAACGTGGTGATGGAGCCCGGAGGTCGAGTGTCTAGCCACTCCTTGGCCTGCCCCTCCAGAGTGAATGGGAAGTACCTCAGCTGGATGGCATCTGCTGGTACCCCATTGATCTTGATTCCATCGATGAGCTCGTGGAATCGCCTGAGATGCGATCGAGGGCACTCTCCCTCCTTACCACGGAACACTACTGAACCGCGCAGCATGGTGATCACGGAGGTGCTCACCTCAAAGTTGTTGGCTGGGACATGAGGGTGTTGAATGGGTGACCTCATGTCTGCAGCCCTAGCGGTCCAGTAGGATCCCATGGTCTGCTCATCTGGGTTGATCACCTCGTGGTTCTGCGGCTCACCCATCTCGCCTTCGTCTTCTTCTCCGATCTGTAGCTGTGACAGCGCCTTCTCCGCAGCCAGTCGCGCCTTTAGAACCCGCTTGGAGTTCCTGCAGGTTCGTTCAAGCTCCTGGTCAAGTGGTAGTAGATCTCCCGACTGGCTAAGTGTAACCATGGCCAAGTGTAACCACTGAAAGGGACTGCAGTATAGGCAAGTTTAATTATCAACCCGGGGTCTAGATCTACTGCTTACTCCGTGATTCTCTATTATCTAGCAAACTAAGTCGAGTGAGTGTTGTTTAAAGCAAAAGCAGTAAGAAAGCAGGAAATGGTTCGGTTTTCAAAAGCAGTTAAGAGTCACTCGGGATTGAGTCCCCCTAGCCCCTTAGTTAGGTTCAATTGTAATTCCCTGGGTTGATTTACTGTTGATTAGACTGCGGAAGATCCGACAGTAGCTTGGAATCTCTTAAGCTGACCAAGCCCTCTCAGTCTAACTACCCGGCAGACGACTAGTCTTCACCGGGATAGAAAGCTGAGGCTATGAACACAGAACTCCACTACTGGCGTTAAAAACACCAGTACAAAGCAGTAAACTGGCTAACTCTCGTATAGCCAATCTCCTACTATCGAATGAAGAAGCTCTAACAACCTAATCAGATTCTATCTATCTCAGGTTGAAGCAGAAACTGAAACAAGCTGATCAGACTCAAATCAATTCATGAAACATGCATCATTCGATTAAAATCAAACAATAATATCATCCCAAGTCATTACAATCAAATCCCTAACACAAGGAACTAGGGTTCTTCATACCCAAGTGAGAGAAAGGTTCTACTCCATAGAGAGAGAAAGGAAAACAGAAATCAGAGTAGCCATACTCATAAAGATGAGGAAAATCTGCTCTGGGATGTCAATCTTCACTCCTTGGGACGCAATCTGGGCTTCAATGATGAGAAATCCACTCCAAATCAGCTCCTAGGGTTTGTTCTTCGCTCTTTCTCTCTCTAAAACTCTGTTTTTGCCCAGAAAATCGAATTCTCTCTCCTTGGCTCGAATCTGCCTTCAAAAACCCGACTCTGGGCGAATTACGGGCATAATTACGGCCGTAATCACTTCCTGCCCGTAATTCGCACCAAAACGCGCGTTTCACTTAAGCTGGCAGAGGAGAAGTTACGGCCGTAATTTCCCAATTACCGCCAGTAATCTGGGAATTACGGCCGTAATTCCTGGGGGTCTTGCCCGTAATTTCACCACCGAGAAGAATTGCTGGGGGAATGCGCGGCCAATTAATTACGGGCATGCCCTGGCTAATTACGGCCGTAATTTAGCAGGGCCTGCCCGTAATTCACTCTGTGACTCGCCAATTGACCTCCAAATGACCCGAAACTTGCGCCTTTGCTCCTCTTTACTTGCTAGGACCTGAAATACGACAAAACAACACAACCTAGCGTAAAATAGGCCAAGGAACAATCAATTCGAGCCAAAATGGACAGGAAACCAGAGTGAAAACATGTGCAAATACGATGCTATCATTGGGCACACCAAACTGTTCCATAATGAAAAAAGGAAGAAACATGCGGAGGAAAGGAGACATGCTAAGGAAGAAGCTAAAAGGGCGAAACAGCTCGAAAGAGCAGAAAAAACGACTGGCAGCCATACAAAGGCAGCAACAGAGGGCTGCAAAAGCGCCATTGAATCAGCCCAACACTGTCCAGCTCATGCCAAATGTATTTATTTATTCACTTGTACAATTTTTCTTTCTAATAATGTCCACTATCTTCTAATGTAGCTTTGACTTTGCAGGGAACTACTAGGAGGCCACGGGTTCAGGCATCACTGCAGCTCAGCCAAGGATCGCAAAATACAAGCCAAGTGACTCAAGAGAACGAGTGAAGATTAGTTGCAGTTTAGGTCCAAATGATAATTACCATTTTGAAGCCTCCAATTGGCTAGTAAATGTAGACGTTGAATGTTGCTTTGTCGTATTATCTAGCCTATTAGGTCATGGTGAATTGCTCTTATGAAAAAACACTGTCCTCGAGGCTATAATTATCATTTGGACCTTGTAAGACTAAGTTTTATGAACGACTATCAGGTTTATCAATCTTCCAGTACATTGGAAGGTTCTTTTGCACAAATACGTGCCTTGTTGTTCCGTTCGTGCTGCTACCTGTGAGTGACCAATTCTGAAACCAATTTTCAATTCAAGTGACCAAAGTTAAAACCATTTTCCATTTACAGTGACCAAACACAGAACAATTTAGCAATTCAAGTGACCAAACATGAAACACTTTAGCAATTCAAGTGACCAAGCATGAAACAATTTATCAATTCAAGTGACTGTAGCTTAAATTGATAATACTAGGATTCACATTGTCAAGAACTAGACAGATCGTTCGACTACATTAGCTACACATCAAAAGATTACAACAACTACAACTACACAGACGACATATCACTTTCCTATCCAAAACAAAAAAGAATACAATAGCTCCTAAAATGATGAACGACACCATTTTCCGATCAAACTTGGACACCTCCTTGTTTTGCCTCTCCTCTAGCTCCCGAATTCGACGATGAAAGTTTAGCAACACATTTCTCATATGCTCATCAAGGGCGGGGTCAAGCCATCTGAAGTAGTTACATGCTCCATTTGTCTACACATCATCGCACATAAATAATAGAAGGATGAAAAGGGCAAAATAATAGTCGAATTGTAACAATAAAAAGGAAACAAAGGTGGATGAAACCTTACCCCATATCTGCTGCATCCATAAAACCTTCTTCCTGGATTCGCCTCAGTCCAGCTCGTCTTCAGATCTGTTGGCTCTCCATAGTGACAGAAGGGTGCCACCATTGGTAGAGGGGAAGTGAGAGGAGGAGGAAAGGAACAGATGAATGGGGAGGGGGCGGTTCTCGCGCAGATTAAAGAGGAAGAGAATAGATGGTTAGGTTAGGGATTCATTTAGGCAAAATACACTTCCATAGCCATAACTTTCGCGTTTGTGACAATAATAGCCACTTTTGGAGAAATACCAGATATAGCCACAATTTGGGATGATTGTATGCCAAATCTAGCCATTTCCGTCACAAACTTTAACGGTGTTAAAGATTCCGTTAGTTAGATTAACAATATGCTGACTAGGATGCCACATCAACGACAACTCACCCTCACTTGCCACGTAGATGCATTGTCATAATTTTCTTTAAATATTTCTTTTGCCTTTTAACACTTCATCTTCTAGCTTCTTCAAATTAATTTCGGCCAAAATCGTGGCGCCTTCCATTACTCTCGCCAAACCCTCAAGGTTGACAAACAAAATCAAGAACAGAGAACACCATCATTAATAAACTCATAACCAAAATTTCAAACCCAGAACCCAAAATCTTAAATCTAGAACCACAAATCACAAATCCAGACCTTTGAATCTGCAGCTTCCTAACCCTTGAAAAATCCCTGTCAACGAAAACAACAATCACCCATCCATCTAAGCACCGAACTTTTTTCGGGCCCAGAAAGAAGAAGAGAAAATAACAAGGACGAGAAGCAGAGGAAGTTTTGTGAGCGACCTTGGTGCCGAGAAGGGAGTGAGTTGCTTTGATAGAAGCGTTTCGGTGGAGAACGAAACAGCACGGTGGATGCCAATCTGGGCAAGCGGCTGCTCCTCGCCGTGCCTGCCAGAAGCCATGGCTCCTGCTGCTTGATTGAAAGCCAGACATAGTGGAAGAAGAAGTACACACGACATAGCCATCATCAAAAGAGGACTCTCTTCAGCCTGCCTACCTCGGAGCTCCCGCCCCTATACTGTATGGATGGAGACTCAAATACAAGGCCGACAGAGTGTGAGTGCCTTCTCTGGTAACGGATTGATTGCTCTGTTTTTATACCGGGGCGAGGCTTCTAAGCTGAGTCTGCAAAAATGCAAACTCTGCCTTTATGATGCCATTCTCTGTAACCTCTTTATCGCTTTTGTCGTTGAGAAGATATTCGCCACCGCTTCATCTCCTTCCTCTCTGGAAGTGCTTTGTGTTCGCCCCTCAGATTTGAACTCGTCGGAGAACCCCCCAGCCCCTCAAATTCGAACTCGTAGTCCTTGAAAAATCCGTTCACTCTCCCCTCTTGCCCATAAACCAACATCGCTAAAGAACCCCCAACAACAAAACCCCCCAAATCGAGCACTGTGAAGGCAGATGCCCCAACAACAAAACTCTTAATCAAATCCACAGAAAAACCCTAAATGCAACCATCCCAATTTCAAACCCGAAAAAATCCTAAATACAACAAAGAGAGTAACTTGACTTCTTCTTCACCCTGGCGGCCTCGTCGTGAGAGCTCGAATCGCCGTTTTGCGATGGCTAGATCTGTTTCGGCGGTGGAGCATCGGAGGGAAAAAACAGTGACGCGTCGCCGGAGAGAGGTCGGGACAGTGAGGAGGCGCCAGAGAGAGGCTAGGACGGCGAGGAGGAAGCGATGGGAAGGATGCTCAGGGAATAGAGGGAGGTGGGGAACGACGAGGAGTTGCCCTGAGAATTTAATATGTCCTAGTCGCAAACAGAGAGGAAGAAGGACATGGAAAAAGGCGAGAGAAGAGAGACCAGAGGGGGTGAAGGAATTTATTTATTTTTTAATTTAATTATAATAATAAAATAATCATTTCCATATGGCATGATTTTGGACAAAAAAAATTGCCACATTAGCAAGAAACGTTAGTCTAGTCAGCATGTTTGATAACACCGTTAAAGAATTGGATGGAATTGGCTATATTTGGTATTTCTCCAAAAGTGGCTATTATTGGCAAAAACGTGAAAGTTTTGGCTATACAAGTGTATTTTGCCATTCATTTATGAGGGGGTAGACTTATAAAATGGCTAGATTCAGGGGGGGTTGGGTCTCGGGTTTGGGTTTGGGTCAATTAATTGGGTTGGTTCGCAGGTTGGGCAAGAATGCTGACTAGGAGGGTAAATATGACGTGGAGGGTCGGGCCGTCATTTTTTAGTGTTAAAATATGCTGACTGTGATTTTCTATTAGCCACGTCATCACTTAACGATCGTCATTAACAGAGTCTAACGGAGGTTAATGGAGAGTAACGGAACTTGTACTGTTCAACTAATTCGAGTGACTATAAATGGAATAAATCAATTCGAGTGGCAAACATAAAATTTTATAGCAATTCGAGTGACCAAACTTGCAATTAAACCATAAATGCGTATAGATACAGCCGACAAGATTCCTACCTAGCCCCCTGCCGCCTGCAAAATCACACAACTGTACCAAGAGGCAAGAGCGATCCACAACAGTAGCCCAGAAGAAGAAGAAGAAGAAAGGCACAAATGGGAATCGAGAAGGAGCTCATCCGCCCGGGAAACGGCCCCAAACCATCTCGCGGCCAGAAAGTCACCGTTCATTGCACCGGCTTTGGTTAGCTTTTTATCTATCCCTGCATTCAAAACCCTCTTATTTGTATTTCGATTTCTCTTCTTCTGCCGGACATCATTCTGCGTGACATTGACGCGTTCATGGCGATGAACCTTTAGGGTTTAGTTTAATAATGAACACAGCTAGGCTTTGGGCGAGATTCATTAGCTGATTGATTATCTTCGTCTATTGATTTGCAGGGAAAAATGGCGATATGTCTGAAAAGTTCTGGAGGTGAAGGCTTATCATTTCTGTTGTTCTATTGAATCATTATTGGTCACTTTGGCCTGCAGAACTTGGTCCAAGTTCCTACCTTTCTATTGTGTTTGTGAGTTGAATAGAACCCCTTTGTTCCTGTATTTCAGCACAAAGGACCCAGGGCAGCAGCCTTTCTCTTTCAATATTGGCAAGGGAAGCGTCATAAAAGGTGAGCCCTCATGTTTTTATTTCCTCGTTTTGAAGTGAAATTCATTGGCTACTTTGTTGTCTTCCACAATATTGTTTTTATTTCCATATAATTCAATAGGCTTTCTCTTCTATGGATAATATATAGTTGCTTATCCTATGCTGTTACCCAATGATTTTTAACATAATCTATCACTGTCTGTTTGGAAGAATGTTTTTTTTTTAAGCTTTAGTCAGTACTGAAAGTATTTGGAAAAGAGAGATTTGACTGGATAATCTTCTCTGCTGCCTCCAGAGTCGATTTGTCTGCATTTGGGTTCTTGTTAGCTCATCCTTGAGAATTCTGTGCTTGTAATCTTTGTATCATTTCTTCTTAGTTCTTGCGCAACTGCTGATAATTCTTGTTAAATATATCTGTAGGGTGGGATGAAGGTGTCATGGGAATGCAAGTGGGAGAAGTCGCTCGTCTGCGGGTAATGTTTCTTGTGTTTTTTCCCCCTCCCCATATGCTGGATTATTGTTTATGCACTAAATAAGAATGAGTTTTTGCTGAGTGTTAATGATACCCAGATTGCATGCCAGGGGTAGAGAGTCTGTTACTTGATAAGGTTGAATCTTTATGTTTCATGGCTCTTTCTAGGTTTTAAGGTTTGAACTTTTTATGGTGAGGTTAATTCCATCCGCTGTTAGGAAAACTTGTCAGGAAAAAAAAGTACAACCTTGTATGTCAGTGCTACTCCAAAACTACCCATCCTGGTTGGTGGATAGGCGACTTGTTATATCCATCCAGGGTTTCAATATCGCAAGTCAATAGTTTGAATTTCAAAACCCTGCTTGGCAAGCCCAGCAAATGACTGCACCCTATTCGATTAGGCTTTGAATGTTGCTATACTTGAGGCTCTTAAAAGTTAAGGTAACACGATTGGCTTTTAATGAGTGGAAGATTTAGTTAGCCATATCATGTCATGAAAGAGTTCCCTCATTTTTCTCTATTCTGCTGCTTGATGATGCACACAGCACCTAATGATGTTGCTCTATGAATGAATTTTCAGTGCTCCCCGGACTACGCCTATGGAGCTGCCGGATTTGGAGCATGGGGAATCCTGCCCAATTCACCTCTGATCTTCGAGATCGAAGTCCTGAGCGCAGAGTGATCCCTCTTAGCAAGTGGCGGAAGAAGATCCATGGAGTTGCAGTATGTTTCGTGGTGTTGTTCAAGTCCTCAGGATTACCTAGAATAATAATGGCCGCCTTGTAACCGAGACATGTCTATGTATGTACCGTAACTGCTCACTTTGAATCATATACTGCCAGCAATCTCTCGGGTTTGAGCATCGATTTGTCAACTCGGTGTACTGTTCTTTGATCATCCACTCATGCTCCACAATTATAATGCATGTTCCACGGGTACAATTTTCATCATCTTAACTGCAAACTGTGGCGTGAAATGAGATGCTTGAAGCAGCAGAATTTCCCTACGCTATGATACACGACTTCAACATTTTTCTCAGAAGCTAAAGGCCCAAGTTAGCACAGGCTTTTACCAAACGGGGAAGAAGTGGGCCGAGTAAAGATGACAACTCCCGAGCCCAGTGCGGAATGTTTGTGTGAGGATTGTCCGAACGGCGCCGTCAATCACGAGTCTACAACTAAGAAGGCAAGAAGTACTAGAGTGCCACTGGCCAACTCAGTCTTCCGTCTTCATCCTCTTGCAAGAAACCTCAGAGGCTTTCTCCCCTCGGTGCTCTGCCTCTGTCGCTGCTGCGGCCCGCGAGTTCCTCTTCTTCCTCTCTATTCTTCTTCGGGTACCTCTTTTGTCTACGCTCTGTCCTTTTCTGCAGAGATTCTCGCTTGAGCAGTTCATAGCTGTACGAATTTCGGTGGCTGGGTTGATTGATATTGCTCTACTAGTTTGAATCGAAGTTAATGGTGGGATTTAGGTTTTCAAATCCGAGGGCGGTTGGTAGTTCCATCAGGTCTGCCTGGAGGGCGCAGCGGTCGCTGAGATCCGGCAATCACTACACGAAAGAATGTAGTCTGGTTAGGTCTTTGGCAACTGCCCCGACTTTGCTTACCTCTGATTCTCCTTCACATTCCAAGCGTTTCAGTTCCAATTCGGTGGCGGGTCGTTCGTCCGCTCTTCTTGGTTTCTACTCTGCGAGAGCCGTTCCTTTCGCCTGTGCGAGCCCTTTCTTGATTCAACGCTCTTGTTTCTCGACCTCCAATGGCAAAGGTGAGAAACCTGGTGGCGATAGTGCAGTCTCTGCTGGAACTGGAACTGGAACTGATGTGCGCGATGGAGGAAACGGAATTTCAGGTGGTGAGTGGATGGATAAGCTTAGCGATGTGTGGCACAGCGTAACTAATGCTGTCAACTATACAGCAGAAAGGGCTAAAGAGGTTACTGATGGAATGACCCCTCATGTCCAGAATGTGCTTGATTCGTATCCCTATCTTAACACTGTGGTTGTTCCTATTGGCTACACACTAACTGGTACCATATTGGCATGGGTGGTTATGCCTAAGCTTCTGAGAAGGCTTCAAAGGTTTGCACTGCGAACTCCTGGTGGAGTACTCTCCACGAGCATAATCGGGCAGGAAATTCCTTACGAGAAAAGTGTCTGGGGTGCTTTGGAGGATCCTATGCGCTATTTGATCACGTTCATGGCATTTTCACAAATGTTAGTTCCTAAAGAGCTGCACAAGTTGCCTTCTGTTGTTTTTCTTTTCAGCTATGCAACTAATAGTTGTGTTCTTTTTCCATGTGTTTTGGACTCGTGTCTTGTAGTTGTACGATGTTGGCTCCAACTACTGTGGCATCACAATATCTCGGACAAGCATGGAAGGGCGCAACAACTATTTCCTTGGTGTGGTTTCTTTATCGGTGGAAGACCAATTTGATCAGTCGTGCGTTGGCTTCACATAGTTTGGCCGTTGCTGATCGAGAGAAGTGGTTAACCTTGGATAGAGTTTCCTCTATTGGGCTTTTTGTTGTTGGCCTAACTGCTTTCGCTGAGGCATCGGGAGTGGCTGTGCAATCTATTTTGACAGTTGGAGGAGTTGGAGGTGTGTCTTAGTGTGGATTGCATTTGTTATACCTCATTGTTTGAAATTTGCATCATTAATTCGGTCTTCTGTTATTTTGTGTATTTTTCTGATAATGCAGGTGTGGCTACTGCATTTGCTGCTCGTGATGTCCTTGGAAATGTTCTCAGTGGTTTATCAATGGAAGCTTCAAAACCTTTTTCACTTGGAGATACGATAAAGGCAAGTGGATCATTTTAAGAATTTGGATAAACTTCTAGATAAATTGTCCTATAGTATTGACTAATAAGCCATCTAGTTAGTTTCTCTTTGTAGCACCACAATAAAACTTTCAGTTATGACATAGATTGATGGAAATCACACTTAAGTTGTATTTAATTGGAATAGGAGGTTCACGGAACCTATGTATGCTTTAGCAAACTGATGTGTGAATCTCTTGAATGCAGGCGGGTTCTATTGAAGGCCAAGTGGTTGAGATGGGACTAACTTCTACAATGTTACTAAATGCTGAGAAGTTTCCAGTAATAGTTCCAAATTCATTGTTTTCTAGTCAGGTGTGTGTTTCATTATGCTTCTATGTTTTCCCCTAGTGGTATTTTCCTCTAGTTGCTGTGATCTTTTAAAGAGCCTCACGACATGTTCTATTTGTTTGATGATGCAAAGTTCTTTTTTTCTTGGCCTGTGCAATTTTAGGTGATTGTAAATAAGTCTCGTGCTCATTTCCGCGCTATGGTGAAAGTAATTCCTCTGGTAGTTGATGATGTGGACAAGGTTGCACAAATTTCGAAGGACATTGAGGGAATGATAAAGTCGAACCCAAAGATTTTCTTGGGGAAGGAGGTTCCTTACTGTTTCTTGTCCAACATTGGAAGCTCCTCTGCAGAATTGACTTTGGGATGCAATCTTAAGCACATGGTAACCTTTCTTTCCTATAGTCTCTTATTTACTAACATCATTCAGCCTTCATTTTTTGTTTCATCATGGAATCTAGTTCCCCAGAAGCATAATTTGCTCTCTGCATAGTTTAGACTACAAACCATATAACCATGTCCATTTCTATGAAGCTAAATAGTGATGCACGAAGTAGAGATTCAAATGGTGGAATGATTTCGTGATTTGCTGTTGCACAAGGTTATGCATAATCGTCCGCTGCAATGGCTTAAGCAAATATCTAAGAGGCTTATTTTATGTGGAAAACATGCATGCATTTGTGTAATCACTGCACTCTTGTTCCTGTTTCTGGTTGCTGGGAATGACTAGGACTGTATTAGTCAATTGCTAATTAGTACCACATGCATACAGCCATCAGTAGCTTAGCAATTTTTAATGTCTATTTTGTCATGTCTAACTAATTCCTTTTCTTCACAGAGCAAATATGATTGTTATGCCACTGAACAGGAGATACTCTTGGAGTCGGCTCGCATAATTAAAGGACATGGTGCCAGACTGGGAAGTACTTGGCAATCATAATTCCGGTGGATGCTGCCCTGGTCTTGTTATTTCCTCGTCATGTAAATGCTCAACTGATCCATTTTGCCAACCAGGACGTCGAAACCCTATACATATAGTCTCACAAATCTGCAGAAATCCTTATGACGGTTAACAACATTGTCTACCACTGATCCATGACTTTTTTTTTTTTTTTTTGTCGTTCACAAGATACATCCCTTGGCCGGTGGGAGATTTTGGGAGATCTTGTTGGTTACTATCTGAAATGTAACTAGGGTTATGAGCTCTATATTCAGAATTAGAAGAACAGTGTCATTGCCTATTTCAATCTTTTGGTTGATGATCTTGTATCTTTTCCCCTTCAAGTTAAGCAAATCATTGGACCATCTCTAGTGTGACAGCTTAATGGTAACTCTTGATTCATGTTCCTGTTGTCACTTAACCCGTGTTAGCAAAGTAGGCACTGTCTATTGGAAATCAAGCTGGTAGGCGATTTTAACACGGTAAAATCACAAGATATCTTATTATTGATTTTTTCGGTGCAATTTTACAATTTTTTTGGCATAGCCATCATGTTATTGCCCGGTTCACCCTCTTAAGCATCTTGTTCACCAACATCCTGCCACGTGGAAAACGAACCTACCACTCAGGGGCGGAGACACAGTATTAGAAGGGTGTTCCACGGCACACCCTTGGATCGGGATTAGAACATGAAAAAATAGGGGTATTAGTTTATGCTATAGCTAGCATTTGAACGTGGAACCCCCTTGCTACTAGCTTTGACATCTTCCACTAAACCACAATTACTTACGTGATACACTAATACGTTTTATTGCATATCGTTTACAAATAATAAGTAAATTAAATTAAAAAATCTCATAATTACATATGCTTATTCAAGAAGTAAACGAAAATTTAACCCTAACAAGCGAGCTTCTTGATATTTTTGATGATGAATGTATTTTACAGACTTTTCAAAATATGAGAACCCGTCGTGGGTCACTATAAAAAATTGATAGTAATTTTAAATTTTTTAATATGGCACCCCCTTACCCAAAATCCTGGCTACGCCACTGCTACCACTGCTGCGCCGTGGCCATGGAAACTTCCAGCTCCGGAAGCCGGGAGGAGCTGGAAGAGAGTGTTGCCGGGGAGATGGGAGAAGAAAGCAGCAAACTCCTTGAAAATGTCACAATGTAGTTGGCATTTGCCCGTTCCTCCAAATAGAAACAAAAACAGAGACCTTCCTCCTCAAAAAACGTCACCATCGAAGGCCCGCCTGCGTACCTATCCACGTCTCCAGAGATGGAGCCCTTTCGGTAACTCCAAAAACCTCATTAAGAAGAAGACTTGGCAGAACCAATATAGAATCATTCTCCATTCTTTCCCCCATTTTCGTTCTCAATTCCCCTGTTTTGACCGTTTCCCAGAGTCTCATCAAAGTGGAAGAAGAAGAAAAAATCCCCAATGGAAAACAGTCTACCAATCAGCAACAAAACCCAGTACGAAGACCTGATGCCGGTGATGGCGGAGAAGCTCGACGTGGAGGGTTTTGTGAAGGAGCTCTGCGGAGGGTTTCAGTTACTCTGCGACGCCGAGAAAGGGCTCATCACGGCGGAGAGCCTGCGGGCGAATTCGGAGCTTGTGGGGATGGAAGCGATGACCGAGCAAGACGCGGAAGCCATGGTGAGAGAAGGAGATCTGGACGGCGACGGGGCGCTGAGCGAGACGGAGTTCTGCATATTGATGGTGAGGCTGAGCCCTGGGATGATGGAAGATGCAGAGGCCTGGCTGGAGAAGGCTCTGCATCAAGAGCTGCTGCGCTCTGAATCACTTCTTTGAAAAGGGCCCTCTGGATTAGGGAATTTTCTTGGTCCTTGTTTTCTTTCTTGCTTTGTTTCTGCGGGTGTGATTCCTGGAAACATAAAGGTTCGTCTTTCTTGCTTTGTAAGTCGTTGACTGTTTGATCGAGTGAAAGAGAGATTGTAAACCAATCTTCAAAAAGTTATTATCCTTATATTTATAGGAAAACTTATGGTTATTAAGTCATCACATAGACAGTTAAATAGATTATGAAAATCGTAAAGTTGTGGAGACATGTCGTGTGTTATATTTATAGGAAAACTCATGCATCTAGTGCTCTACCATCTAAGCTCCATCTCATTGTTGTGCATTGTGATCATATTTAGTTAAAAAATATAAAGTCCAGGTGAATTTGAAGCCTATATTTAACTATAGGAGTGCATTATATTTAAAGGATAATGTAAAATAAATTTTAAGAAATTGAAAAAAAATGTAATATTTTAAAAATCATGGAGATGCAGGGTATCGATCCCCGTACCTCTCGCATGCTAAGCGAGCGCTCTACCATCTGAGCTACATCCCCTTATTGTGCAATTTACTCAAATTCAAGCATATATCGTTTCTGTTATAAATATAAAATGCAAGTGAATTCGAAGCCTGTATTATAGAAGTGCATTATATTTATAGGAGAATTGATGACGATTATTAAGTCATTACATGCTCAACTAAATAAATTTTATGGAGATGCAGTGAGTGCTTTACTATTTATCGTACACTCATTTGTTGTGCATTGAGCTCAAATTGAAGTTTATATCTCTTTAGTTAAAAGTATAAAGTCCAAATGAATTTGAAGCATGTGTATATACTAGTGCATTATATATATAAGAAAATTGATGGTGATTGTTAAGTCATTACATGCTCAATTAAATAAATTGAAAACAATCTGAAAGTTACAAAGATACGGGTATAGATTCTCGTACATCTCACATGCTAAGAGAGTGCTCTCCCATTTGAGTTACATCCCGTTGTTGTACACTCTTCTCATATTGAAGCCTATATCGCTTTAGATAAAAACATAAAATGCAAGTGAATTTGAAGCCTATATTATAGGAGTGCATTACATTTATAGGAAAAAAATTATCATGATTATTAATTCATAACATGCTCAAATAAATAAATTGTATGAAATCTTAAAGTTGCGTAGATGCAACAAGCTCTCTACCATCTAAACTATATCCCTTGTTGTGCACTCTGTTCAGATTGAAGCCTACATCAGTTTAGTTAAAATTATAAAGTCCAAGTGAATTTGAAGCCTTTACCATCTACTCTACCATCTGAGCTACATCTTCTTGTTGTGCACTCTACTAAGGTTGAAGCCTACATCACTTCATATAAAAATATAAAATGCAAGTGAATTTGAAGCCTATATTATAGGAGTGTGTTATATTTATAGGAAAAACAATGATGATTATTAAGTCATTACATGCTTAGATAAATAAATTATACGGAATATTAAATTTGTGGAGATGTAGCAAGCGCTCTACCATCCAAGCTACATCCTCTTGTTGAGCACTGTGTTAATTTTGAAGCTTATATCTTTTTAGTTAAAAATATTTCACGTGAATTTAAAGCCTATATTTACAGGAGTGCAATATATTTATAGCAAAAATGGCGATGATTGTTAAGTCAATATATGCTCATTTAAATAAAATGTAAAATATTTAAGAGCTTTGGAGATGTGGGGTATCAATTCTCGTACCTCCCGCATGCTAAGCAAGCGTTCTACCATCTGACCTACATCCCAATGTTGTGCACTCTACTCAAGGTTATATTGATTGAGTTCAAAATATAAAATGCAAGTGAATTTGGAGGTTCTAGGAGTGCATCTACAAAAGATATAATAGCAAAACAATTGTTAGATTTTCAGGTTTTCAAATTCTTAGCCACCAGAGGGTTTCCCGGAAGGGTAACTTTGTCATTTCACCCCTGTTAATTGAACCCCTGCGTTTTGTTGAGGAGAAGAATGGACATGCCAAATCGCCAACCCCGCCAAATAAAACAGCCCAAACGCAAGTCGGCCCACTTACGGTCCCAAACACCCGTTGGTGAGAATATGATGATCATGTCACCCTTACTAAATGAAACTCACCGTTTTGGCTCAGTCCCCCTCACTGGACAGCTCGATCCATCGACCGGCCCAACTAAAGCCGGCCTTTTTCCAGG
Organism: Linum tenue; assembly: GCA_946122785.1. Taxonomy (NCBI): domain Eukaryota; kingdom Viridiplantae; phylum Streptophyta; class Magnoliopsida; order Malpighiales; family Linaceae; genus Linum; species Linum tenue. The sequence continues at coordinate 21,098,324 of CAMGYJ010000002.1, read as the reverse complement.
CCTGCCCAACACCGTTTGGTCTTCTTCTCTTCTTCACCGTTCTTTTCCCTTTTCCTTCTGGCAAACATAGCGGAAAACAAGAGCCTCAATTCCTCCATCTGGTATCTCGGCTTCATATTCCAAGATTCCTTAGTGCCATTGTCGTTCGCTGTGATGTCCTTCTACTGTGTTGGCTCCAATTTTGATGTTTTCTACTGTACTATACCACACCAGGGTTTTTGGTTCGTCAAGGGTCATCGTGACAGCAACTATGGCCGCAAATCAACATGCTGTTGGTTCCTCTACATGGGGATTACGTGGTCACCAAGTCCATCATTCAAGGAAACAATGTACTTTCTATCCCTGTGTTTTTTCCCATGCCCATTCTTCACCTACGTGGTCAACGTTTGCACACCATATAAGGCTTTGATTTTCCAGGGTTGATGCGAGCAATATTCAAGCCGCCAAAGTCTCCTCCCACACAATAAATTGTTGCTGAGCGGGATTGTCTTAGTCAACGTAGTACAACGGATCCTAATAGTTGTTAAATCAAAGGCCATCATGTTTATTGGATGCAAATAATTTCAGTTTATTTTTTATCCTTTCAGAAATACACAATCTTGAAACACAATTGCGCCATAACGATCGCATGATTGCCCAGGCCAATCGGCACCGGTGACGGGTGATTTTGAACACGTGCTTGCGACCTATGGTGCACCATGCTAGACATGGTAATCATCGCTATCTTTTAGAGGTGTCAATTTATTTTGTGAGGCGTGATATATAATATTATCTGATTTCATTATCCCTACATATGTGACCTACGATAAATATGGATGGGATGAAATTCAATTGTTTGATGAATTGTGTATTAACTAAATGCATTGCCAAATTTGATGCCTCGGATTATACTTCATGCATCTCACGTTTGCGGACAAAACGAGCACGAGTCATGCGATCAATTTATTTGTGCAAAAGGCGGATGGTTCATGTTGTTCCTAGGAGATTTTCCAGTTTTCATGGTTTGTGGTTTCATATTTCATGTTTTTGCACGTGATAAATCTAAATGTTTATGTGTCAATTATCTTATGTAACTACTTTGATTGTAGGGTATCCTGCTGTGGAAGTTTTCAGTCTCGGCCAGCCTTCAAGCATTTGTCAATACTGTGCAGCAATTATGTGGCTAGAAGAAAGTACAACGCCTACTAGGGGTCACGCCAATCCGGTCTTCCCATTATGTTGCAAATCGGGAAAGGTTAAATTGCCTCCCAGACGTGATCCGCCTGCATTTTTGCATGAATTATTAAACTCACCGACACCTATGGGCCGTCATTTCCGCGAAGCTATCCGTATATATAATGATGTATTTTCCTTCATCTCCTTGGGTGGCAAAGTGGATCGTGGGATAAATGATGGATGGGGTGTGTATGTGTACTCTATAAGTGTTCAGATTTATCACTCTATAGGCAGCTTACTTCATGCAACAGGTGAGGCCCCGAGGTTTGCGCAATTGTATATTCATGAATCAAGCTCTGAACTGCAGAATCGTCTGCAACTATTTCCAAGTGATAAATCAATCCAATTCATTGCGGCCGAAGATTGTTGAAGGATTGCAAGAAATGTTTGACAGAAACAATGTTCTGGTCCAAACCTTCCGGATAGCAAGGCAAAAGATTCATGAAGGCAATGTTCAAGAAGTGAAGATCAAATTATTTGCGAAGCATGCACATGATGGGAGATAATATGATATGCCAACAGGAAATGACATAGCAACATTAATTGTTGATGAAACAGGTCAGGATACATTTGAGCCAGATATTATTGTCCAATATAAGAGCTCTCAACTCGAGAGAATTAATTTTCATCATCCATGGCGTTACAATACCCCATTCTATTCCCTTATGGTGAGGATGGATGGCATCCGGATATAAGCTGTAATGATGATCCTGGTGATGATGACGATGGCAATCCTGATGTGATTACTATGCATATCGCATGCAGAGTAGATTTCATGAGTCAAATTCGCTGTTATTAGCTGGAAAACTATTTCAACAGTATGTCGTCAATGCATATGCATTGGTGGAAGCAGAACGACTTGAATGGATCCGCAATAACTAGTCTAAGCTTCGTTCTCATTACGTTAGTGGTTTGCTCGATGCTTTTATACGGGGTGACTCTGATTTAGAGATGACTGGGAAGCATGTGATTTTGGCTGCTTCGCATACTGGGAGCCCACGTTATAAGTATGAAAATTTTCAAGATGCTATGGCTATTTGTAGGTGGCTGGATTATCCTGATTTATTCATTACATTCACCTGCAATGCAAATTGGCCAGAAATACAATTTATGGTGGATTTAGTCAACTCAGATGGTCGAAAAGATTTGAACAGACCTGATATTATTGCTAGAGTCTTCAAGCTGAAACGACATCAACTAATGTATGAGATTAGGGATAAAAAAACGATTTGGAGCCACAACTGGGCATAAGTCATATAGTTTGCTTAACTTTTCCATTTATGTTTATGTTATTTCATTTTATGTTATGTGTGGTAATTGTGTTTCATAGGCATAAAAATTTTCTGTCATTTTCACTTATTGCAAGTATCCAATTTTATGCACGAGTGGCCTTTACTGCATGGCATCTCTCGCACTACACGTAATTGCTTTGTTTGTACTCCTCCCCATGTGTATTAGGTGTGGCAACCAATCAATGTCACTATTGTTTCTTATTCATCAAAGGAATAATTATTATATTGTCATATGGAAGTGTTACTGACACTGAACCTCACATGTTTATGGTTGTCGGTTCCTATTTCCTATGCATGTCATTGCTTCACCCATGGGATTATGTAGAATCCCAAGATTATGTATATTTATTTGACTAATTAGTGGAATTCAAGCTATTTTTATCTCTTCATTTACTGCGTCTTATTAATGGTAAGTGCTTCACTTAAGTACGAGTGAGTTTTTTTTTTGTTTTTTCCTGTTTGATAAATTATTGCCTATCATCATAAATTACTAATTCCATGTTTATGTAATGCACTTAGTGGGTACATATAGACGTACTCATATATACCTCCAAGTTAGACACATAACTGGAAATTTTTAAAATCTCTCAAATTTCCATTGTGTTTTCCTACAAGCCTGAATAGTTAGGATTGTATGTATAAGTAAGTTGGTTTTTTTGTTTGTTTGTTTGTTTGTTTGTTTGTTTGTTTGCAGATGTTATGGCAACTGAGTTTTAGAAGAGGGGCCTCCCACATGCTCATTTGTTAGTGTTCCTAGCTTCTGAATATAAACTAATTGGGTCGAATGACATTGACTCCGTAATATCAGCAGAATTACCAAACCATGACTTTGATCCAGAAGGTTATCGCTCTGTAACGTCATTTATGCTGCATGGTCCATGTGGTGTTTTAGGACGTAATACTCCTTGCACAAAGGGTGGTGTTTGTACGAAACATTTTCCGAAGCAGTTTTGTGAGCAAACAACTATTGATGATAGTCAAATATCGGCGGCGCGATAGTGGGATTTCGTTCACAGTCAACTCTGTGCCCTTGGATAATCATTTCGTTGTTCCGTACAATCGCTATTTGTTGTTGTTCCTGTTTGCATTCTTCAGCATTAGTGGACTTGATTAAAAATCCAATTGGCCATGTAACTCCTTATTGTAGCGTCTCCCAAATCTGGTCCCAAAGATAATGTGTTTGCATTATCTTAAACTGTTGCTGCATTATCCCAAACTAATCAGAATTTCATCAATGGACTGAATTCCATTGAGTTTGCCAGTCCCTAATTTCAGCATGTTTGGGGTATGCGTGCTATATCCTTTAAACTGATCTAGCCATTCTAGAATTTAGATTTCCTTATTGCCGTATTAAAAGTTCAGGAGCATACGTTGGCCTAATCTTTGTCTCTGAACAGCGTTTGTCTTTTGTGGTTTCACTTGATTATCAAGTAAATGAATGCATCCTGACTTATCTCTAAGCTGCAAGGGCATAGTTTCTTTAAGTTTAAGTATATGGAAAGAAGGCAATCTGAAAAACCCAGAGTTATTCCATTTGTGTAGCATTATCTTTTGTAGACTAAACTTCTTTCAAGTGGTCTTAGCATATGAAAACTCAGCAATCTGAAAATTGTGGTCATTCTTCTTACTTGATTCATGGTTTGGTTACAACACTACTAATTTCATTTCATTATTTACCTCTAAGTTGTAAGGGAATAGGTTCTTAAAGTTGAAGTATTGGAAAGAAGGCAATCTGAACAAACAGAGTTATTCCACCTTTGTAGATTATATTTTGCTAGACTAAAGTTCTTTCAGGTGGTGTTTGCATGACTTGGTTGTAAACGCGATCTCCCCAACTAGCATCCTTTTGTATCTTTTTAATCTCCTATAGCCACCAACCTTTTCTTACATAAAATAATTTAATATAGAGGCGATGTTGTGAAGGTCGTTGTATGGGGAAGATTAGTTGCTGCGATTCAGAAGATAATTGACGACCTTCAGAACCAACCAATTACGGTGGTCATTACTGCTCTTATTGTCAAACCCTTCAAAGGTACCTTTTTCGAAGTTATTACTTGCATTTGAAGATGATTCTGTTAGTCAACAATTACAGATTCTAATGTGTTGAATATGTAGGTGCATTTTCATTCTCATCTTCTGGATCCACAATGTTGTATGCTAACCTTGATATCCTAGAAGTTCATGCATTCAAAACTAGGTTTCCACTACTTCTTAGATTGTGCATCATGCTACAAATACATATATTCTACCCGTTTCCATTTACTTTTTTGTTTATTTTAACTTAGGGATGAGCAGCCACAACAGCCTATCTTACTGGAACAAACACCAACAACACAGATTCCATTTATCTCCCTTGCTGAACTTCTCGACCTACAAGCTGATCCTGACATGGAGGTAATCAGTACCCACTGGAGTAGGTTCTAATTAAGGATAGTTCGTTCTTTGTGAAAAAACCACCAGTCTATTCACCTTTTTGTTATTTTGTTCATAGGAAATGGTCGTCTCTGTTGAGTGTAAAGTTGTCGGCATCAAACCAGGTTGGTGCTACATGGGCTGTCCCAACTGTGTCTTCAAGCCTATACAACGCTAGGGTCAGTTTTATTGTGTCCGCTGCAACAAAACTTCACCGCATAAGGCTGCCAAGTAAGTACATAATTAATTACTCAAATTACATGAATGTGAGAACTTATCAATATGAAACTACCTACAACTGATCTATTTTACATGCTCCTGTTCCTAGATATCGCATTCACATTGAGGTCGAAAGTGATTCTAGACGAGACAAATTCACGATGTTTGAATTTGAAGGCAAGCGCTTTTTTGGAGTGAGTGCTGATCAGTTGTTCCACAAAACGGGCCAAAACAATGACTCGCCGCCTGAGGAGTTGCTTCAACATCAAACTCAAGATCAATTTGTATGGTAATGGGCTAGCTGATTTTACTGTGTTGAAGATTAAAGACCCAACACCATAGGTTAGTAGATGTATCCATGCAAATACTCTCATTTCCATTAGCATTGATTAAAAAAGGGAATTATCATTTCCTACTGCATCAGATGCATCTCATGCAGTTTCTGGTCAGTTGACATTTAGTGATAGTAAGAGATTGGCGTTGGGTCTATGATGGTATCCAGGTTTAGTGAACCTAAATGAATGGTGTTGGGGCACAGGTTGATCCTGAGGTTGCACTGTCACTAGCATAGCATGCATGTCCTCCCCTGCCGTTACTTGACTTCTTATTTTTAATCCTTTTACTCTGAATAGTTCCTTTATTTGAATCAGCTAGCCCCTAAGTTATAATGTTTGTTGAAGAAACCAGTCAACACCTGTATTATCACTTTGCTTACATTAGCGCGCTTTGTTTGCATAATTCACATTTCAGGGAAATGAATCAACTTTACACAAAGATGGATCATCTTCATCCATTACCAGTGGTCTTGAATCAAGCTCCCCTTCACCTCACCATTCAGGCGAGAATGGTAGCAAATAAGCTGTTGATGGACAAGGATGAAGCTACCCCCAACTCCAGACAACAAACTCAAGAGAAAGCTGTTGTAGATGTAACTTGCTGAAAAATTGGTAGTGCACATTATTTGATGTCTAGCTCTCCCAATGTCTTTCCATCATCATTTCACAATATTTAGACCCTGATATGTTTTTCAAGACTTTCATATGTGTTGCCAGGATTATTGCTTCCTAATGTTATTATGAACTTTGCCATGAGAGCCTGCTTGTTATCGCATTTCAGTTCATTAAACCTATTCCCTTTAGAACAGGGCATCTTCGTATGCTTGGGTTTTGTTCTGTTAATTTTCCATGATTTAATTTCCCTTCCTTATGATTGTGTATTTTACTTTCCATACCAAGTGCAGTAACCCATGATTAGTTAGTAACGTTAGTGCCTACTGTGAAGTGTTGTATGTATTCAGCCGACCTAATTCATTAGCCTACCTATTGTATGTATTCTGGGCTCAAAATCTGATTGGGCTGAATATTCAAAGCCTGCTTCAACTAACTATAACACAGGTTGGCTAGCTAAAGCCCAATGTGATTTATCTAAATGTCGTCATGTACCCTCCCTATCCATCCCCTCTTTTTTTCCTTAATTTTTTTGGGGCCTTTCTCTCCTTTTTTTTTTTGTGCATGGTACAAGTGTCCTTCCCTCCCTATGTTTCCTCAACATAAATTCCATTGACAACATCCACTTAACCTCTCCCGCATCAGTTGGGGGAACTTATCTCACTCTCTCACGTCCAACGGTATAATTATTATAACGTCTTCCCCAAAAGGAGTATTCATAATCAATCTTTCTCATCTGGTTATTCCATTTCATTCCTTCATCTCTCTCAAAACAGCACATAATCAATTTTGCTAAGTTCCGAGGGTTCATTCCAGTTATATCAACATGTCTTTCGATGCTATATCACAACTAATACCAACCCGGCAATCAACATTGCTGCTGTGGGTTCACGTTCTGCGGGTATGGCCGACGCAGAGCACGACGGGCGATAAAATTTATTGGCTTAACCTCCTGTTCATTAACTATCAGGTAAGCATGGAAGATGTTTATTTTTCCAACATTTTTTTTTATATTCGAAATCAGAATTATCAAAGTGTTTATTTTTTTTAGGGTGCATCAATGAATGATCCACAATCTTGATCTTCCCAAGTTTGACTAAAAAATTGAAGAGGGAAAGATATATGCTATTTCCAAATTTGAGGTTGGCGATGCTCAAAAACGCGATCGAGTCACCGCTTCGACCAAGTGATATTAAAAAATACAACTTCCAATTTCTGAAACGTACCGACTTTGCAACAGCATTTGCAAACGATCGACATTTATCAGGTTCAATTATTTTATCCCATCATTTCACAATCAATGTAATACAAATCAATTTCTATGTCATGCCTTTAGTTAAACGTTTATTCTATGCCATGTGTTATGCATGCATCAATTCAATGCTCATAATTTTTTTTGTTCGGTCATTTATGTGGAGGATACATATAAAAAAAAACGTCGAATTCCTTTGGTGTTTCAATCTGATCATGATTGATCATGTCTTGCACCCATACATATTAAAACAAATGCCCAGCAACTTTGGTGTTTCAATCTGATCATGATAGATCGTGTCCTGCAGCCATACGTATATATCATAAATATATATTTTTTCCCCGTATATTTGTTTCCTGTATATTCCCAACAGTGCATCCCTTTATTTTACCTCATCACGTTTAACTTTTTTGCTCCAATGTTAAATGTATGAGATATGATGCTCATGCCAGATGTAGTTGGTGAAGTCGACCATACGGAACCAACCTACGAATTACATGATGGACCAGCCCGTCAAACCTCAAATAATGTGTACCTAAAATTGGTAGAGTGAGTCCTCTAACTTTTTGATGACTCGATATTTGCACATGTTTTCCCCTTTATTTCTTGATCGTTTAAGCTTGCATTATTGCTTCTTTGGCCTATTTTGCGCTAGGTTGTGTTCCTTTGTTACATTTCAGGTCCTAGCACATAAAGTGAAGCATAGGCGCAAGTTTCAAGTCAATCAAAGATCAATTGGCGATTCGGGAGAAGAAACTCTGGCATGACCTGAAGAAGAATGGATTTCTACCTCACTTTATGTACAAAGAATCATGCAAGTTTGTCATGAAAAGAAAGAGGACGAGATTACGAGCGTCTGGGATCAAACGGCGACTGATTCGGAGTCCGGACGAGGGAGAAACGAAGCATTGAATATAGGGGAACAGGTTCGGCAGTAAAAACACGAGCAGGAGGCCTTCAGAACACGGCCGTGTTCTGTGGCTGTGCTTTTACTGCCAAGAGCTGATTTGAGTTTGGCCAACTCGAGCTGAAAACACGGGCAGGGCCGAGACAAAGCACGGCCGTGTCTGCCCAAAGCACGGCCGTGTTCTCCCAAAAGCACGACCGTGTTTCTCCCAACTGCTGGTAGTGTAATTAACCCTAGCCAAAGCACGGGCGGGCTGAGGCAAAGCACGGCCGTGCCCTCGACCGTGTTCTGGCCAGTGATGCCCTTTTAGGCAGATTTTCAGCCAAAAGAGAGGGGGATTCGAGTTTTAGAGAGACAGAGCGATTCCTAGAGAGAGAAAGCGACGAACAAGAGTCTCCAAGTGCCCTAGCTTGATCTTCATCACCATTGGAGCTTGGCTTGAGCTTGGAAGAGTGCTGATCAACGTCCAGGAGCTGAAATCCATCCTTCACACTATGGTTTCCGCGTCTGATTCTGCTTTTGCTTCTTTCTCCATGGAGTAGTTCTCCCATTCATCTGGGTGTGGGAAACCCTAGATCTGTATGTTAGGATTGATTGTATGAACCCAAGTACTGTTTCTATGATTTGATTATATTCGATTGAGGTTTGAATGATTGAATGGCATGAATCCTGATAAAATTCATGTTGTTTCTGCTTTAACCTAGAATGAGAATATCTGCCTAGGTTGATAGAGCATCCTTAATTGAAGGTAGCGAATTGGTGACTTTAGTCGAGGAGCCAATTCGCTATTCGGTACCGAATTCCATTCGGTAGTGGAGGTTTGGTTCGTTAGGGCCTCAATCTGTTTACTCCAGTGGAGGTTAGTCGCCCGCTAGAGACTCAGATTGAAAGGGTCTGAAGACCTTTAGTCGAGACTTCAGACTGTTTGAGAACCTTCCGCAGTATAACTATCATAGAAATTGAACTTGGTAATTACAATCCGGCTTAACTGCAGTTTAGGGGGAACCATATCCAGGTGACCTCTCTTAACCTGAAAACAACCGTTTAGTTGCTTTGCTTGCTTGTTAGTTTAGATCTTCACTAAAGTTTCATTGCTAGATAATACGAATTCACTGAGTAGTCATCACATCTAGGACCCGGGTTGACATTAAAACCCAAACCCGCTATACTACGCTTTAGGAAGTGGTTACACTTGGCCATTTTCTAGAGTGACAGTAGGAGTGAGTCACTTTTACTATCATTTGATGCTCACTTGCATGTTCCACATGCTCTACCAAAATCACTTTACTTCCTCGTACCTTTTAGGGGAGCCGTCATCTGAGTGGTACTGAGAGGATACTTAATTCCCACATTAGAAGCATTCATGCTTTCTCAACAACAAGCAACGGTGGTATGTGTACTTACTTCAGTATATGTGGAAGAAACAAGAGGTATTCTTGTTATACGAGTTCATTTGTTTGATGCACAATTTCATTTATGTTTCTTCCTTAAAAAAACACCATGTTTTCTTCACTAAGTTACCTCATCATTGTTAGGCAAGTATTTCTTCGTGTCATCCTTAGCATCCAAGATATTTTTCAACTTGAATCAGCCTTTCTTGCACCCACTGCTCAACCCGTGAGTAATTTCACTTACGAACCAACTGGTGTATAACTGCGCATAGCTATAAAAAATAACTTCTCCATTTTTAATTTCTTATGTCAGACTAAGAAAAGTTAAATACATCATTAAAGAGGAGCCTTATGAAGTTGCCAAAGAACGTGCAAAAATGCGTTCAATTGCATACCTAACTGTATTATGATTTCGTGGCCAATTAATGGTAAGAAGTCTTGTAGGGAAACTACTACATTGTTGCTGGTGATATCCATGACATGAGAGCCATACAGGAATTCAATTGCACACAATACATTGTTCAACTCACTATAAGTGACAATTTTGCATCATGTCCGATATATTTCAAATCACACAAATTCAGATCGATTGCACGTGCTGTGATCAACAAAGATGATGACTAATGGGATCAATGCAGTTAAAAGCGCGATTCTACCTAGAAGCGGGAAATGGGTAAAATCGTAAAACGTAGAATCAAAACGTAAAAGCCTAAGTTTTTGACGCACCCTCTAAAATAGCTAAAATATGTTAAGTACAACATATAGTATGTAAAATGGGAGTATGTAGATTTTAGATAAGTGAATAACTACATGAAATTCATAATTAAAATGTAATATCTAACACATAAACTAATTTGTGTTGACTCAAAAGTAAGAAAACTCATAACATTTTAATAATAAGCTCATAAACGTAGATCGTAACCCGTAAACGAGCTTGAGAATCCAAATTCTCATAATCTGGTTTGAGTTTACATAATTACATACGATCAATTATCCATAAACTTTTATCGTAACCCAGGTAAGAGCCACAGGTGAAGATTAAGGGAGAAGACTGATAGAAGGTCAGCGGCTGTTGTGAATATCATTAGGTGTCTTTTCAACCTAATGTGAAGCCCCTATCTCGACACTAGTTGTAGAACGAGTGATGAATCATGTTTTCCTTTTTTTATTCTTTGTTGATATGTCTCCAAAATTACATCATTTTGGGCTAATTAGCACATTTTTATGAGATGATCAAAATCGTATAAAACGCTTCAGAATCGCGATTTTATCGATTTTAAGCGATTTTACCCATGTTTTTATCAGTTTTTGTGACTAAGCGAGTTTAGGTAGAAACTGAAACGTTTTGGTGGCCTGGATAATTCAAAAAGTAAGTTTTTACGTTTTAATGCGCGATTTTGACTGCACTGACTGGGATAAACACTATACAGAGCTACTAAACTCTCTCAGAGATCAATCCTTTTCTTTCCTATTGAGGGTTCATTATGTATGTTTTAGAGGAAGCAACTCTAATCTTGAACTATATGCCCTTCTTAAATAGCAAAACCCTATTTATGTATGGTTTCCTTCTTAAAAAAATTGTATTTCTTTTGATGAAACATATCTCTTATCTTATTAGTATATTTACAGGATGTTATATCTACATTTTTTTTATCTAACCTATTCCCGCCAACGGGCCGGGCCCAGTTCTAGTTATATATAAAGTAAAAAATGTTGATGATTGTTAAGTAACTATATGCTCAACTAAATAGATTTTCGGAAATTGTAAGTGTAATATGGTCAGATTGAAGCTTATCTCTTTACTTAAAAAATATAAAGTCCAAGTGAATTTGAAGCCTGTTAAAAACAGGAATACATTATATTTTATAGGAAAAATGATGATGCTTATTAACTCATTACATACTCAAATCAAATAAATTGTAGGCAAAATACAGTTGTATATTCACAATTATCAAGTTTGTGACAAATATATCCATCACTATCGAAATACATGAAATGTCCAATTCCGTCCAATATTCTGATGGTGTCAATTAACAGTCTGACTGTACTGACGGAATGAGCTGAGTTGGCTATGTTTTGTCCCCACCAATCTATGTGGATTAACAAAAAAAAAAAAAAACCTTATCCCTCCCAACCTCCCCTCTCTCTAGTTGCCCTCCTCCAACCTCATCGCCACTGAAGGTTATTGTGCTTCCATCTCATCCTCTTATTCGTTTCCCACCGCCGGTCACCGTTGTAGGTCCAGTTCTCCAGGTCGTAGCTTCTATCGTCGCCGCTCAACTGCCATTTTGATTCTTGTAGTGAAATCAACAGATCCCATCACAAGACAGTGGCGATTGTAAATCCATAATTCACACGAACCAGGGAGCAGGGTCGACGTCGTTGAAGGGATCGATTCACACGAACCAGGGAGCAGGGGCGACGTCGTTGAATCAACGAGCTTCGATGGCTGGCCGTCGATGGTGAGACAGGGAATACGACGGCAAGATGCAGCGGCAGCTGCGACAACGGCGTGTCCATGAGATCTGGATGTACGGAAATGCGTGCGAGCTTCGATGGTTGGACGACGACCCAGCAACGACAAATGCATTGATGGTGGCGCGACGTTTGCAAATTTTTTTATTTTTCTTTGGATGCAGTGGGAGTTGACAGAGATGAATTGATGGCAGAGGGCAGCCGGGGAGGGAGCGGGGGTTGGAATGGCGGTGGAAGAGGGAGGAGGGGCGGAGGTGGGAGGAAGGGGAAGGGTTTGTGGCAGAGAAGTAATTTATTTATTTATTTTTTATCAGTAAATATTTATAAGTAAATATGACGTGTCACTTGGTGCTAACTTGTCGATGATGTGTGCGCTGAATTGGCGTCCTAATACAGATCTAACGGCGTCACTAACACCGTTATAGTTTCAGACAAAAGTTGATAGATTTGTCACACAACCTTCCGGTTTTTTTATATTTCGTGTATTTCGATAGTTGTGGATATATTTGTCACCAACATGATAGTTGTTGATATACAGCTGTATTTTGCCTAAATTGTAAAATGGTTAAAAGTTCCTCAATTAAATAAATTGTACAATGTTTAAAAATAAAACAGGAATACATTATATTTTATAGGAAAAATATGATGCTTGTTAACTCGTTACATACTCAAATCAAATAAATTGTAAAATGGTTAAAATTTCCTCAATTAAATATATTGTAAAATGTTTAAAAATTCTGGGAGATGCGGGGTATTGATCCCCGTACATCTCGCATGCTAAGCGAGCGCTCTACCATCTTAGCTACATCCCCTTGTTATGCACTATGTTCAATATAGTGCTTCAGTTAAAAATATGAAATGCAAGTGAATTTGAAGCCTATATTATAGGAGTGCATTATATTTATAGGGAAATTAATGATGATTATTGAGTATTTACATGCTCAAATAAATAAATTACATGAAATCTTAACATAAAATTAGTGGTTATTAAAGAATTTAAAAGTTGCGGGCATAAGTCCTAGACTCGGTTAGACAAAGAAAAGGAAAAAAAAAAATAAATTAATGATACGTAATAAACTAATTTATTATGATTAAGACTCATTAGACATTCTTAAATAACTAGATGATATTCATTAAAAAAAATAGTTCATAGATAGTGTTTTAGTATATTAACAGCTGTACTAACCCAAAAGCATGCTAGAGCTCATAATTGGAACTAGGTCCTTTAGCCCCCTCATTTGTTCTCTAGTTCATTAATTAATTTCAAACCATGTCCTGTGTTTTTTATTCGACTATTGTAACTAATTTTTATACGCTATCTATTCTATTAGAAATTTTACAAACAAAAAAAAAAAAAAAATTGAATTACATAGAACACTTGCTATCTAGACTAGTGTCTTTTGGGAGGCTTTGGTATTGTTGGAATTTAAAGTTTGGATTTTTATTTTCTTTTTGAAGAGAATTCTCATTCATGCACTTATAGTATGCAATTTCTATATCATACTGTAAAACTTATAATCCACAATTATTGTCACAGTTTTGGTTGGTGAAGTTCACCATACACAACCATCATTTCAACTTTTATGTATGACCTTTCCATGAAATGTTAAAAAATGTACACCTAAAACTATTAGATTGAGTTATTTGACTATTATTGTCATTTGTAGTCTATTTGCATGTTTTAGATATTCTATCCATCTCACATTATCACCTCATGTGTATTAGGGGCCTTGATCAAAATAGTATCCAAAGACTCATTTATTTCTAAATTTGAAGTTATAATACTAAATCAACTGTGGTATGTGTACTTACTTTAGTACAACATAATCCAACTACTAAGTTGTTTTTATTATTGCTAGGGAAGTATTACTTTGTTGCATCTCCAACATCCAATATATATTTCAACTTGAATTATCTTTCATTGCACCATTTGTTAAACCTGTAAGTAAATTATCTTATGAATATTATAAATATATACATGCTCATTGTTAGAGTTAAATAACCTTGGTATATGTTATTGCTTATGCCAGACTTAGGGGAATGAAAATACTATTAAAGATAGACTCCTACAAAGTTGCCAAATAACGTGCCAACATTTGTTCAATTGTAGACATAATTTCATTTTGATTATCTCTTAAACCATGGTAAGATGTTTGCAAATTGTCATTTTCCACATGGACCTATCTAATCTTATATATTCATAAATCTTTATTTTTTATTATTTTTATATTTATTTCATCAATAAATACATAATTTTTTGTAGGAAAATTACTATATCGTTACTAGTCATATTTGCGACCTGAGAGTCATTTGGGCAGTCACCCTTACACAATACATTATCTAACTAACTATTAGTCACAACTTTTGTATCATTTCATATATATTTCAAATCCTGCAACTTCACTTCCAGTTACCCGCACTGTGAGCACCAAGGATGCTCTCTACGGGGAAAACACTTCTGATATTCAACTATACCGTCTACTCAAGGATTAAGAGACAAATAGTTATATGTATTTCTATTCATAAAAAAATAGTTATATGTATTTCTGTCCTCTTAAATAATTATACCAATTTTTTATATCTTATTTTTTCACGTTTTATTATATTCTAATCACAAGATGCATAGCCAAACATTACATGTATTTTCGAACACCTATCCTATTCATATTATATACCATATTCCCGATCTAATCTCTCCCGGCCAAAGGGTCGGGTCCGGTGCTAGTTATATTTTATAGGAAAAAATGATGATGATTGTTAACTCATACATACTCAAATCAAATAAATTGTAAAATGATTAAACGTTCCACAATTAAATAAATTGTAAAATGTTTAATAATTCTGGAGATGTGAGATATCAATCCCCTACCTTTTGCATGCTAAGTTAGCGCTTTAGCATGTAAGCTACATCCCTTGTTATGCACTATGTTCAAATTGCACAATATATTGCTTCAGTTAAAAATATGAAATGCAAGTGAATTTAAAGCCTATACTATAGGAGTGCATTATATTTATAGGGAAATTAATGACCGAATGCAATGATGGTTCGATCCCTGATCCTAAGATGTCTTTCACTAATAGATCGCGGTCCTCATGAGTTTGGTTTGGTTCGGGCCGGACAGAACCATTAGGGTGTGTTAATTGTTGTGTGGTTTATTTTCATTTGAATAACATACTTTTCTTGAAGAAAAAACCCGAGAGAGAAATAAATGGAGAGCAGAAAAAGAAATCTTGAAATTTTAATCCCTTGATCTATAGATTTTTTTATGCCTCCAAATCTGATAGCATAGGAGTTTGTAAAAGGAAACATTCACCCTCTAGGTTAAAAAAAAAATTCCACCTGGTGTGCGCAAAGTATGGACCATACTGGTGGGTTAAAAATTGAAACAAACTAATTTCTTGATGTGAGGCCTTCGATAAATCTATTTTGGACATGTTCTTCTTTTAGTACTGGGATCGGCTTCTTCACCTCTTTCTAATCGTTCAAATCTAACATATATAAAGCTAAATTTTGATAAAATCTTATACTCTCTTCAATTGAGTGATGATAAGACGTCATTTGATTTTCACTCCTAATAACAAAATACAAAAATTAAAAATAAATTTTAACATTTCATAGGTACACTTTTCTGAAATAAAATATAAAAAATGTGCACACAACACAAAATATAATAAAAAGCTAGTTTTAAAACTAAATATAATGAAAAGCTAATTTTGAACATGTTTGTGAAAAAAATATAAAAAATAGACACAACACAAAAAATACTTGGACCTCAATAGCACAATCCAAATATAAAACTAATTTCATTATTATATATAAAACTAAAATTTTAATAAAAGTAATATGGTTGAAAATGTAACACCTTAGGCGAATCCCACATCGACAAAGCACGGGAGAGATCCATGGGTCATGAGTAAGAAACCGACCTTAACTGATAAGACGCGTTTTGGGGTGAAATGAACGAGTTCTTGTGAGAACTCCGAAGTTAAACGTGCTCGATGTGGAGTACAACAAGGATGGGTGACCTTATGGGAAGTCACCTTGAATTGCACCCCAAGTCAAAAACTGTGAGGGTCGAGGCCCAAAGCGGACAGTGTCTTGTCGGGAAAATGTTCGGGATGTTACAAGTGGTATTAGAGCCTCTCAGCATCCCTCTTGAACGATGATGGGGCAAACCTCAACGAGGGCGTTGAGTCCCTAGGGGGGTGTATGTAACACTTTAGGCGATCCCACATCGACAAAGTACGGGAGAGCTCCATGATTCATAAGTAAGAAACCGACCTTAACTGAGAAGACGCGTTTTGGGGTGAAATGGACAAGTTCTTGTGAGAACTCTGAAGTTAAACATGCTCGATGTGGAGTACAACAAGAATGTGTGACCTTATGAAAAGTCACCTTGAATTGCACACCAAACTATGTGAATTGCACATCATAACTAATATGATGTGGGTAGACACGGTAAGGGAAAAACAGGATCAGTCACTTTCATAGTCTAATGGCAAGGTTGAAATAGAAAAGGAGACGAGTTCATCGACGAACAATTGATTCATGCACTTCGTTTCTATGCATCATCCAAACGCTCTCGATCACTGGTTTGCACTAGATTACAGATCTAAGTTCTTGCAAAGAAAAGTAACACTGATGGTACCAAGTTCACACCAGAGCTAGCAATGCAGAGCGATTGATGCAGAAGAAAATGACCACACCACCTTGAACCAAAACAAAACGGCACATCCAAACTTTTAGAAGATACAGAAATTTATCATTTAACTGAGGGGAGCAGAAAATGACAAATACCCTAAATTATGGTTCAGCAGTAGTGAAGGGATGAAAACTTGGTATCTAACTGTCATATCTCAAAGCAAGTCTAGACGACCACAAGGAATAAAAGCTGACAAATAGATGTTGCTCCAACAAACATATCAAGGTGGTAAGCAAAAATTTTAGGCAGCAGCACCCTTGCCCTTCTTCTTCTGCAACTTCTTCATGTAGAACTCCAGCTCTTTGCCCTCCAAGATGTATCTGTTCAGTCACAAATTGAAACGAAACTGTTAGGATGGAGAATACAGAATCATAGACATGACAGCATAACAATATTGAACACATGAGCTGGAGATTTTGGGAACTCGATACATACCCATCAGCACGGCCGCATTGACCGGGGCGTGATGAAATGCAAGCTAGTAAACGCCCACCACCGAACTGCTCCTCAATATGTGAGTCCAGCTGGCGGGTCTGCTGCCTCTTCTCCAGCTTCCTAGTCACATGGCTGCTTTTCTTCACTTCTTCAGTGACAGCTTCAGCTTCCTATCCACCAAATCAATTTAAAAAAGTAAATACAGGGGAACAGAGTTTGCAGGCTACTATGCTACATAAAAACAAAGCACTGTAAAATTATAGTTTCTCCAATCACATATATTACTACAAAAACAATCTTTACCTCTCCTTCTTTCTTGGCAGCAGCTGCTGCAGCTGGATTTTTCTTCTTGCGACCAATGTCAACTCCATAGTGCTGGAGGTACCACTGCTTAAATGGTGCAGCGTCAACCTGAACAATGGCACTCTTGACCAAGGTCTGAGTACGGACCAACTCATTGTTAGATGCATTGTACACCACATCAAGAAGTCTGGTCTTCCTGGTCACTGCCTCACTACCCCATGAGAAGTTTCCAGTATCAAGCCTCAACGCACGCCACTTTACATTCCCTCCACGAACCCTCACTCTCCTAACTGTCTTGTTGCTCGACAATTTAGTGTTAGCAGGCTGCCTACCGAGCTCATACCTGCACAGCGTTAAAGTTCCACGTGAGTAAGAACTTGCCCTCGATGGATTTTACTCCCCACTCAATAGAAACAAACAACATTGGCATAGAATGCATTCGAACCCCTCCTAAGTAACAGATTGACAATCCACAACTTCGCTACCCACAAGCCCCTTACCATATATCATCAGCTCAAAAGTCGAGGATCACTGCCTTTAGAAATGAACAAATCCATCTAAATTCGACCATCTTGTAACTTACAAATCCAATTCAACAAACTAAACCCTAATCTCATAACTCTATACTTATCCTTGCAGCAGGAAGGAGAAAAAACAGAGCCACATCACACACACACGCCAGCTGGATCAATGAAGAACGCCAGAAAATGAAATTGGAGGGGACTTACTTTCGCTTCTTCCTCCAGGACTTCTTCTTGCCACCAGTGGCACGCCTCTTGTGCATCGAATCACGAGAGATCCCTACCCATATCCAATACAAAACCAGATGACAACATCATCAGAATCAAGCTACGACAATGATTCAAAACCAGAAAAAAATCTAAGATCCTCGAGAATCGGCCACAAATGAGACATACCCATTTTCGCAGAATGAGGAGACGACGCTTTTCTGCGGACCTCCGGATACCAGCAGCCGTCGGGATACAGAAACACACAGCTTCGGCTAAAGAGAAATTGTGCCCAGGCGAAGGCTTAGCTGTTATAGTGCAAAAACCCTAGTTTCAGATTACGTCTTTGTCCTCAATGCTGAGGGTGTTTGGTTTGGGTAAAATCGTAATTTACTATACAGAACAACCGGATAAGCCCAATAATTTAGCCCAGCTAGAGAAAGGCCCGTTTACTTCATATGCGAGTTAGTTGGTCATAGCGCCGGTAACGGGATCCACCCGGCGGCAAGACGGCGAGTCGCTTTCATTCCGTTGTGAACGATGGCACCAAGGCTAGTTGAAGAGGGCAACCCAGATGAAGAAAGGGTTGGCTCTTAGTAAAGCTTCGTCTTTTGCTCATCGACAATCGACCAATGTGCTAGTTAATTCGATTTCTTTATTCCTCCTGGATACATACATGCGGTTGGTATCGACGGCTTTCCATATTCCCGAGCATTTCGGCTGGTGGGTTTTCTTGATACACTATGTTGAGGGCTGAGATGAGCTTTGCAACGGTGAGTAATTTGGGTTCCCTCATTAACTTTAAGAAATTCCATGGGAGAACTGCTGCGGCGTTTCAGTCCTCAAGTGGGAAATGGAGGTTTGGTGTGAATTTCAATTGTCGGGAGTCGCAGCCTTGCCGCCGGAGGAAAAGGTTGCTGTGCAAGAGTGAAGTTGATGATTTCGAGGAGAGGACGAGTCCGCATGAGGTGCGCCCCCACTCCTTTCTCCATGTTCAGATGTTAGATGTTCATTGCTTTTGTGATTGATTTCAATGGTTATGGTTTGTAATGTGGCTTTTGTGTTTGAGATTATGCTTCCAAGTTCATAGCTTTCCCTGGCTTCTGTTTCTGGTCCGTTTCTTATAACTCCACGGTCCCGAGAATAAGCACAGAATTTAGAGTAGGGAAGCTTGCTAGATCAAGGAGCAAGAGTTTGTTGGATATTTTAAGAGTAGATCAGTTGTTGTTCTGAGTGATTCATGATTGGGGCCATCTGATGCTTGCAAATTGTAATAGCAGCTCCGTGGAACTTTTTGGTCATTAGTCTCTAGGTCCGCTTGGTGTTTGAAGTTCTGCTATTATAAACCTTATTGTGGGAGCTTAGTGGTCAGCTTGTGTCTTATTGTTTTGAAGATCAGAAAAGAGGTAGAGCGATGTTACGATCTCATCAATCGAATTGGAAGGGGAACTGTTTATCTGGGATCATCACGAATGGGACCAGATCATCCACATTACTTGAAAGCATTTGAGCTTGGGAGACAGGCAAGTCGGCCTTTGCTGCCTATAGCTTCTACATTTAAATTTCATTTAAAGGGGGTTGAAAAGCATTTCGAGAAGAAGATCACAATGCCATTTCAATCATAAGTTCTGAGAAGAGTTGCTTGTTCTTGTTGTTGTTTCCAGATTGCTGAGCTTTTGGAGTGCACGTCATGGACAGGGGCTGGTCCAGGTCTAATGGATGCTGCTACTAAGGGCGCATTGCAAGCAGGAAAGCCTGTTGGTGGATTTAAGATCGGTAAAGAAGCTGGGGAATGGACGGCTTCAAACTTTCATCCTTACCTACCCACAGAAACCTATCTAACATGCAGGTAAAACAGCAAATTGACTTGTGTTAGTGTTGCTCTAAGCTCTCCATTGTGCCCTCATAGCAGCAATCATATATTTCCAGACAAATGGCAGGTTCTTCTCAGCCAGAAAACACGGGCTGGTAGATGCTGCAGTGAGGAACAAGGCTACTGATCGGACTGCTGTGGTTGCTCTCCCTGGTGGGATCGGTACTCTAGACGAGATGTTTGAGATATTAGCATTGATTCAGCTGGAAAGGATTGGGTCAGAGCTTCCGGTACCCTTCATCGTGATGAACTATGACTCGTTTTACAAAAAGCTGTTGGAGTTTCTAGATGATTGTGAGTACTCGGGCACTGTTTCGAGAGGTGAGGTTGCGTCGTTGTGGAAGATATGCGAGAACAACTCGGAAGCTCTAGCTTACTTGGCTGATTTCTACCATCTATCTCCCTTGGACTGACTGTGAAAGGGCATTAACCGTGTGCTCAGAAGTGCCACTTTACTTTTGAGTCATCTTTGGCTAGTCGGAAAAGTAGCTGAGACTGTAGTTAAGAAGCCCTTTACAACTATGTGCTTGGTACTGGGAAGTTTCACGAAAGATTGTTGGCATTAAGAAGTAGGATAAAAAAACCTATGAGACCCCCTGTTCTAATCTTTTTTCTACCTATTTTTTTTTTTTTTTTACTTGTAACAGAACTACAGAAGGAAGTACCTACTCGAATTCGGAATTCTGAAAAGCAAGCAGGAGATAGAACTAGCTAAGCTTTGACTGATCTATGTCTATTGTTGCCAGTCGTTTCTATCCTTGACTGATCTGACAAACAAAACATCAAAGTTTCATTTGAAAATTCATACTTCTGTTTATGTTAGAGAAAGAGCGATGCTATGAGGAGCAATCTTCCGATTCTGAAGTATTCTGTAAACGTGTTATGTCTCCTGTCGTAGTCCCTTGGTACTGTTACTAACGAGGCTCAAGAGTCGAGAGAGGCTACTCGAGAACGATGGAGGCATTTCGTAGCAAGGACGCGATGAGGGCGTCGCGAGAATAGGTGGGGGAGAATGTCACGCGTGAAGGACGACATGGCGAGTGATGGGGCGGATCATGACCAAGTCAAGCACGTGTGACATTAATGAAGACCCAGTAGCATAGGATGCTCATAGGATTCCCCATCTTGAAAATGAGTTTAATGGTGTACATAAAGAGCCACATTATGAGGTGGTATAATGGTGTGCATTATGAGGGAAACTTAGCATGGTGTGTTAATGGGGGAGAGCATTATGAGAGGTATTTACACCTTGTAAGAGAAGATGGCCTATAAAAGGAGCATCTCCTCCTTATTTGTAATCATCCATCATTTTTGTGAGCAATACAACTAGAGAGTTTCTCCCATCTTCTCGTGTGTTCTTGTGAGTGGAGTGTGTTTGAGAGCTTGTGAGAAGGCTGCCCAGCATCTCTAACGGAATTGAGAGCTAGGGCCGCACGACCAAGAGTAAGGTCGTGACAGTTGGTATCAGAGCCTGGTTCTGAAGAGAAGAATCGGTGTCCTCACTTCCCAAGAAGGAAAAGAAGAAAGAGCGAGAGCCTCACCAAAGATGGTTGGATCAGAAGTTCATGATGATGCTGAGAAGGAGAAGCAACGTGGAAGAGATTCAATAAAGCACTCCAGGCCAAAGAACGCGTCCAGCACTCGTGATCCTATGGTGGCTCTAGAGAAGCGTGTCTCTAGAGTAGAGATGAGGCTTGCTGAAGATGTCACCGTCATCGAGGATTTGGGGGATAATATAGGAACCCTGGTTCCAACGTGACGATAGGTGTTCGTTTTAGGCTCGAACAAGCCGGGAACTGAGTTCCTTTTTCTCACTATAATTCTCTGTCCTTCTTATTTCATTAAGTTATATAAAGGAGAAATCCTAAACACTTGAGATCGAGATTACAACAACTGATTTCCCGTATCTCCTGCTGATATTCAAGATTCACTTAAGGTGATCTCGTTTATTAATACGAGCCCAGTTGTGCTCGTTAGGAATCAAACGCGAGCAACTCACTCTCTCCTTCAATGAACTCGAATCTTAGCAACTTAAACGAAAAATAAAACGGACCAAAGGTGCAATCTTCATGTGGAAGAAGGCTCGACTGGTTTTGAAGCGAAGCTCGACCACGATGGATGCGTTTTCAATCGATATGAAGCAACTCGTAGCTGGAACTCAACCAACACACAAGCTTTGGGAGACAAGTCTCAATTTTCAATTCATCAACTCATACTTGTACACGAGGCTTTCAAGCCTTTAAATAGTCAACAAACTACCTAATTCTAACTCTAAACTGTCAAGGAAATCGTATTCTAAATCTAACATAACAAGGAAACAGAATCCAAACTTAAAAAGGTAACAAACTTCAATTACTTCCTGCCTAAGCTGCTGCCTTCCTGCACAAGTAACAATATCAGCCTTCATAGCATCTTTGGAGTTCTCGATCGGGGTCTTCCAGGGAGGTTCGATCCAAACAAGCTTCAGTCATTTGCTCTCCTGAACTTGTAGAACAAGTGCCAACTCCCCCTTTCCTTCGATGATGCCCCAGCTGCATTTACTAAGCCCCCAAAGTTGGTATCTCAAACCTGTTCCAGACTTAGCCAAAAACATCCAAACTTCCAGTTTCACCATAGCAACTTGCCACTCTTCGCTCAGGGTCTTAGATGCTCGAACTTGTGCAATCGACCCTTCAGAATGATAAACAAACACGAGCTCTCCACTTTCCACCCTTCCTCTCGTTTCTCCATCAACCAGAATGTACGATATAAACCTGTAAAGTAGGCACCACGAAACAATCTGAACACTTAGCCAAATTCTGTCGTTTTTCTTTCCAACATTGATAGATCTTTTGGAGCTTAATTCGAACTTCATCAAGAGGCTAAATGGGATCATATCAGGCCCCCCTTCTTTAAAAAGCTTTGCCCTCAAAGCTGGCTCACTTCTGCGAGGGAAAACGTCAACGACTGATGCCCAGAAAGGCTCGAAAAAGCCAGTCTCGACTGTCGGAAAACAGATCGCCGGCGAGTGTTCAAACCCGCCGAGGTGGTGAGTCTGGCCTGTCCACAGTGCTGAATCCTGCTTTCCTCGCGTTCCATACCCTCTTCCATCCATTCCCATGTCCGAATCACACTTATTAATGATGGATTCGCCATTTGTGCTTTTCCCGCCGTTGAAAAATTTGAATTTTCCAGAATCCGGCGAGAGGAACCCAAAATCCGGCGACCTGAATGTGAAATTGGGGAAAATCAACTCAGGCCCTTTCGAGTCGATTTATTTGCTTCTACACCATCCTTGGGACACTAGAAATCGAACCCAGGTGGTCAATTGCGCCGGATCAACACCAATCTCCACAACCGATTCTGACTTATCTTGGTCGATGTTCTGTTCTTGTCGAACCCAAATCGCCAAATTGGGCGTTTCCTCCTCGAGGCTGTTCGGCCTGTTCTGATCAGTTTTACACATTCCTGGGGTGGAAACGACCATGGTGGCGTGGGCGGATCGATTCGAATCGCTCCCCAATGCTCCACCCAATTCACCCTCTCTCTTTCCCTTCCGCGTCGAAGAAGGAAAACAGGGCACTCCGGCCGCGATCAGTCGAGGGTGAGTAGGTCTCCTCAGGGCAGTCATCATAAAACCCCCACGCACCAAACCTGTTCTTTTTCGTATCCCCCCGATTTCTCCTTCTTCTCGAGCTCGCATCGACGCCATTTGTTGCTGATCGGAGCGAACTTCTGACGGTGACAATGGTTTGAGCACAATCCACTTCCCATTGTACTTAAATCGGTAGCAATTTGTCCCGCCGTCATGTGTGACTGCACGGTCATATTGCCAGGGTCTGCCAAGCAAGAGGTGTGCTGCTTGCATTGGTACAACATCGCACACCATCTCGTCCTTGTAGCCTCCAATTTCAAAAGCAACGGGAGCTCGTTTGGTGACCTTGAGAGCTCCGTAATCGTTCAACCAGTGCAGGCTGTATGGCTCGGGATGCTTAATTGTCTCGAGGCCTAATTTCTTGACGGCGTCGAGACTAATTACATTCGTACAGCTGCCCCCATCAACGACCACGGACAAGCACTTGCCGTTGACGAGACATCGTGTATGAAACAAGTTCGTTCATTGGTCGTGATCAGTCTCGCCTTCCGCTGCCAACACTCGCAAATTCATTCTCGAAAGAAAGGGTCCTTGCTCAGCTTCCATCTCTTCACCAACTTCCTCCGACGAGTCATTCTTCGCGCCTGGACTTTGCGTCTCATCGTCAGAAACATACTCACCGTCTCGCAGGATCATTGTTTTGAGGTTGGGGCATTGGTTTGCCTTGTGGCCTCGCCCATGGCACTTAAAGCATTGGATCGAGCTACTGGATGGACCAACCCGCTCCTGCTGTGCTGGCGTCGAATTTCTTGGAACAGACTTGACTGGTACCGCTCTACTCGTCTCAGCCATACCCTCTGCCTCCACCTTAGGATTCGAAAACCTTCTTCCCGCGAGTGCCTTTTATTGTTTTTCGATCTTGACGGCCAAGTGTACCGCCTCTTCTAGCTCAAAAAAGGACCTAAGCTCGATTTCGTTCCGAATTTCGCGGTTGAGTCCATGAAGAAATCGCGCGACAGTGGCCTCCCTGTCCTCTCGGACGTCGGCCCTCATCATCAACAGCTCCAATTCTCGAAAGTATTCCTCCACTGCACGCGATCCCTGTCGAATCCCCTACAATGACTCGTGTAATTCTCTTTGGTAGTAGCTTGGAACGAACCGCTCCCTGAGGAGTCCTCGCAGCTCAGTCCACGTCACCACTGGAGCTTGTAAGTTTCGTCGGCGACGAAGTTGAAGCTGCTCCCACCATTGCCCCGCATAATCCGAGAATTCGTAGGTCGTCATTGTGACCTTTTGTTGTTCGGTGAACTGTCCACATTGGAAGAAGAGGATTATTTTCCTCTCCCAATACAAATACGCCGCTGGGTTCAAAGTTTCCTGAAATGGAGGAACGGCCAGCTTAATCCCGGGTGGAATCGCCGGCTGCTCTGCTTCGCGCCGATCTCGATGAGGTCGGTCGTGTAGGGGTTCTGCGACGACAAGGCGCCTCTCCAGTTCTTCAACTCTATTCACTAAAGCTTGTTCGGCGGCTGGATCAACGTCACCGTGAGCCTCCCCTACGACTCTGTTTGCTGGTGGCGCGAGTGCGTCAAATCGTTGATCGATGTCGCGACGAAATTGGCCCAATTGCGCCTGGAACCTAGCATCAATCTGGTCCAGGAACTCATTCATATTAAACTGCGGGATGGCCATGGCTGAATTTTTGTTTTGAAACTCGCTGTCACTCTCGTTGCTTTCCCCTGTTTTCTTCTGTCGAATAGCAGGGTCGTTTGAAACTGGCCCCTTCGACCTCGTCCACAGCGTTGTTGCTGCAATGTCGCCCTTCGTTCTATCCACTGTGTTGAACACAGGCTCTGATGCCACTTAATACGAGACCAGTTGTGCTTGTTAGGAATCAAACGCGAGCAACTCACTCTCTCCTTCAATGAACTCGAATCTTAGCAACTTAAACAAAAAATAAAATGGACCAAAGGTGCAATCTTCACGTGGAAGAAGGCTCGATTGGTTTTGAAGCGAAGCTCGACCACGATTGATGCGTTTTCAATCGATACGAAGCAACGCGTAGCTGGAACTCAACCAACACACAAGCTTTGGGAGACAAGTCTCAATTTTCAATTCATCAACTCATGCTTGTACACGAGGCTTTCAAGCCTTTAAATAGTCAACAAACTACCTAATTCTAACTCTAAACTATCAAGGAAATCGTATTCTAAATCTAACATAACAAGGGAACAGAATCCAAACTTAAAAAGGTAACAAACTTCAATTACTTCCTGCCTAAGTTGCTGCCTTCCTGCACAAGTAACAATATCAGCCTTCATAGCATCTTTGGAGTTCTCGATCGGGGTCTTCCAGGGAGGTTCGATCCAAACCAGCTTCAGTCGTTTGCTCTCCTGAACTTGTAGAACAAGTTCCAACTCCCCCTTTCCTTCGATGATACCCCAGCTGCATTTACTAAGCCCCCAAAGTTGGTATCTCAAACCTGTTCCAGACTTAGCCAAAAACAGCCAAACTTCCAGTTTCACCATAGCAACTTGACACTCTTCGCTCAGGGTCTTAGAGTCTCGAACTTGTGCAATCGACCCTTCAGAATGATAAACAAACACGAGCTCTCCACTTTCCACCCTTCCTCTCGTTTCTCCATCAACCAGAATGTACGATATAAACCTGTAAAGTAGGCACCACGAAACAATCTGAACACTTAGCCAAATTATGCCGTTTTTCTTTCCAACATTGATAGATCTTTTGGAGCTTAATTCGAACTTCATCAAGAGGCTAAATGGGATCATATCATTTATCACCTAATCCTAACCGACGTTGCTAGCAAGCCTCTACTCAAATAACAAACAAAATCATGATCAAATACCTAACTAAATCAAAACAAGATTCTAAGGTGGTGTGACCTTGACACACTAAAACACAACACCTAACAATGGCCAAGTGTAACCAATGAAAGGGACTGTAGTATAGGCAAGTTTAATTATCAACCCGGGGTCTAGATCTACTGCTTACTCCGTGATTCTCTATTATCTAGCAAACTAAGTCGAGTGATTGTTGTAAAAAGTAAAAGCAACAAGAAAGCAGTAATTTGTTCGGGTTTCTAAAGCAGGCAAGAGTCACTCGGGATTGAGTCCCCCTAGCCCCTTAGTTAGGTTCAATTACAATTCCCTGGGTTGATTTACTGTTGATTAGACTGCGGAAGATCCGACAGTAGCTTGGAATCTCTTAAGCTGACCAAGCCCTCTCAGTCTAACTACCCGGCAGACGACTAGTCTTCACCGGGATAGAAAGCTGAGGCTATGAACACAGAACTCCACTACTGGCGTCAAGAACACCAGTACAAAGCAGTAAACTGACTAACTCTCGTATATCCAATCTCCTACTATCGAATGAAGAGGCTCTAACAACCTAATCAGATTCTATCTATCTCAGGTTGCAGCAGAAATTGAGACAAGCTGATCAGACTCAAATCAATTGAAATAGCATACACTATGTTGTTGTCAACCTAATAAACAACTACTATACACAAATTCCACCCATAAAGACGAGAAAGTGACTACACTTACGATATTTAGGGATGGGAGCATCTGGTTGCCGCACATGTCCCCCCATATTGCTTGCCAAACGTGACAAACAACCTGGAAAACGACAGCAAAATCCCCACAGTCAAGAACTTTTATCATTTTCTAACTTTTCCCCTTTCAACACTTCGCATGACTATCAACAAAAGGGCCAAAAACAACAAGCACCTTTGTGTCTGCCCCAAAAGCACCTTTGCGTCTTGCCGAGCAACCACCACAAAGCGAATCAGAAGGTAAGGTTTAGGGTTTCTGTCAATTTCATATTGGGAAAATTTTAGGGTTTCAGTAAAACAAATTGGGAAAGGAACGAAAAGGATGGAGAAGGTTAAAATTCAAAACGTACCTCTTCAAGCCTCTGGGATCGTTGTTATTGCAGATCGGAGGGGAATGAGAGAGAGAGAGAGGAGGGGAATCGGCGGTGGCTATGTAGATTGACGGAGCGCCGCCCGATCGAGCGCCTCCACTGGGCGGCCTAACCTCCACCTCCGACCGGCGTCTCCCCTTCTCCCCTGATCGACGTCGCCGCCTCGGGTGAAAACGCAGAGAAGAGAAGTTGAGAGAAGTCGAAGTGGAAGAGGAGAAGTGAAAACCCCAAACCCCCTCCGCCCGATCGAGCGCCTCCACTGGGCGGCCTAACCTCCACCTCCGACCGGCGTCTCCCCTTCTCCCCTGATCGACGTCGCCGCCTCGGGTGAAAACGCAGAGAAGAGAAGTCGAGAGAAGTCGAAGTGGAAGAGGAGAAGTGAAAACCCCAAACCCCCTTCTACTGCCCGATCATTATTTTCACTTTTTACTTTTCAGCTTTTTCCAATAAAAATAAAAGAAAAGAAAAATGAAATACAAAAAAAGGGGTCAATTAAGTTGCTGGGTCGGGGTTGTGGCTGACTAGGCAGTCAAACCCGTATTTTTTAGCCTCTCTGTCAGCCCAGTCAGCACTTCCGTTTGCCACGTCATCAAAAATCTGACGGCGTTAACGGAGTCTGACGGAGACTGACGGAGGGTGACCAACGGTGAAACGATTCGTAAAGTGAGTGGTTAAATTGAAAGAAAATTAATTTGGGTGGCAAAGGTGAAATGTTTATGTAATTCGAGTGACCAAATGTGTAATTTAGCCCAGCAGAAATTGAGACAAGCTGATCAGACTCAAATCAATTCAATAAACATGCATCATTCGATTAAAATCAAACAGTAATATCATCCCAAGTCATTACAATCAAATCCCTAACACAAGGAACTAGGGTTCTTCATACCCAAGTGAGAGAAGGGTTCTACTCCATAGAGAGAGAAGAGAAAACAAGAATCGGATTAGTCATACTCATAACGATGAGGATAATCTGCTCCGGGACGATGATTTTCACTCCTATGACGATCTCCAGGCTCGATTCGATGAAATCCAGCTCTAAGACAGCTTCTAGGATGAGTTCTTCGCACTTTATCTCTCTAGGGCTCTGTTTTTGCTCTGAAAACACGATTCTCCCACTTTTGGCTCGAATTAGGCTTTAAAACTGACTTTCCCGAGTTGCACGGCCAGGTGCACGGCCGTGCACAACACCATTCTGGCCGTGCACCCTCAAAACGCACCGTATCAATTATTCGGCCTTCATCCACCTTGCACGGCCAGGCGCACGGCCGTGCAAGCTTCAGGGTCTGGCCGTGCATGGCCTCGACATGAGGTGCACGGCCAAATGGCTCAAGTGC
Source organism: Linum tenue (assembly GCA_946122785.1). Taxonomy (NCBI): domain Eukaryota; kingdom Viridiplantae; phylum Streptophyta; class Magnoliopsida; order Malpighiales; family Linaceae; genus Linum; species Linum tenue. The sequence goes on along the minus strand of CAMGYJ010000002.1, from coordinate 21,069,319 downwards.
ACGGCCGTGCAGCCTCCTGGTCTGCCCGTGCACTCCCCAAAAAGCTCGCCCTTCGTCCGTTCTTCGTCCAATCGACCCCAGACTCGCTCCTAAGCCTTCATTCACGTACTAGGACCTGAAATAACACAAACAAGCACAACCTAGCGTGAAATCGGCCTAAAACACGAGAATCAACACCTCAAACGGTGTAAGTATGAGGGTAAAAACATGTGTAAATGACGGTCTATCAAACTCCCCCACACTTAACCGTTTGCTTGTCCCCAAGCAAACCAAGTCAGACACTAGGTAAGCTTACATATTTCAATCAACCAACATTGGGGACAAGTCATAAAGGCACAAAACACGTGAATCGCACTGGTTCTCAAACATCAATACATGCACAACCTCACTAACAACCTGGACAACCACCACAAAGGACATTCGAGTGCAGCAAATCGAGTAAAGGAAGAGTCTACCTTCTGTTCACTGGCCAACCTAGACTTGATTCAACCACTTACTCAAAACAGTCAACTCATGCATCCAACTCAAGACATCAGAATAGAGACCGAGCAATCTAGGTCCTCACCGGGGTACAAGAGCATATAGAAAATGAAAATGAATCACTCACTCTCGACCAGTGGGGTCAGGACAATTTTGATGCGAAAGATGCGCATGCTATTTCTCTCAATCCCTATCATCTCTTCACCATGATGGCAGCCTCTAAATGCTAGAGTTCACATATGGGGTGTCACCACTAACTAATCAGGAGGTCTTAGACACAGGTTCAAATGACTGGCTAGGGTCTTGGACATGGGGAAAAGGCCTTTTAGGTGGTGGAAGTATTCATAGCAAAAGATTCCACATTTTCCAAACACACAAACACAGTCAAACAAACCGGTATTTTCTTTCTGCTATTCTGCATTACTCAATATCTTAAGAGCACAAGAGCGAAGGAGGCATAAACATCAGCATTTCCAAGCCAGACTGCTAAGAAACACTACTTACTGGGCATTATTCAGATTTTTAGTAGTGGCTCTCTTTTGCTTTCAATTTTTTCTTTGTTTTCTTTGATTTTTCTTTTCATTTCTTAAGAGAGCCACCACTTCTGCATAAATTTCAAACACTTGCCCAACTTTTAAGCACTACCTCCAACACTCACATAGACTTAAGCAGAAACAGCAGAGAATATATAAAAACCACTCTGTGGAACCTTCTAAAAGATACAACAAGGGTGATTTTTTTCATTATAGACCAAAAGAAAGGATAACACACGGCTCAAAGGGGCTGACTAGGGGATATGACACATCAGGACAGTCAGTTTTGGGCGTGGGCTAATCCTATGCCCCCATCATCTTAGCTAGCGACAACGTGAATGCTACACATCATGGAAGAGGGATCTATCGCACAAGAAAGAAACGAGCAGGCTCAAATCTCACATGGCTACCTATATGCTCTATCTCACATTCTGATACCCTGAACTAGATGCATAAACGACTGTCAAGAACAAGTAATCAGATCAAGTCAGATCAAGTCACAGTTGGCAAGCAAACAGTTGGAAAACTGAACTCCTACATCGTTCTACTGCACATCTCAGTCTTCATCATAGGTTGTCCTAGTCGCAAACAAGTTGTCATGCATTAATCCGAAAACCAATCAATTCATCCATCAAAACACAGTGCCAATATGATCAAACAGCAGTACTTGGAGCCCTCAAATCGTAAGATTCGGACAGCGGACTAGGCTCCAAGCACCATCAAAAATATTCCAACCGATACAAAACATCCCCCCACACTTAAGCACGACATTGCCCTCAATGGAGTAGAGGGAAAGATAAGGGGAACGATGTTACCGGGTAAGAACACTGCTGGGGGACTGGAAGTGGACCAGTCAGCGAGAAACGAACGGGGAAGTGGTCAGTGCTGCACAAATCGAACATCAGAAACACTAGCACACTGGCGTTAGGGATAAGTGTTAGCCCAGACGGCTACATCAAACCACAAAGGAAAAACCAAAAACAAAAACAAACGATAAAAAGTTCAAGCTCCGCACACATGGAGCAAACACTCAAAAGTCTAAAAAAAAACAAACAAAAACAAACACACTGAGACGGGCAACGAGTACAGCCTACTCGTCGCCAAGATCGTCGAGATCGATGTCGTTCATGAACGCATCATCATCAGCAGTGCCAGCCGCGCCGTCATGTGGAGGGGAGTCATCCCAGGGAGTCCTCCAGACAGGGGGATCGCCCGGAATCAGCTGAAGCAGGTGCTGCTGAACCTCCTGCATGCGCCGGGAGCGGCGCTTCTCCCGCTCGATATGGGCGAGAGTCACGCCCTGCTGAGCCTGGATCGTGTCCAGCCTGTGCCAGAACTCGGCCTGATCTGCCGCGTACTGCTGCTGGAACTGCATCTGCTGGTCAAGGAGCAGCTGGTTCTGGATCCTCAGCTGCTCGAACTGCTGGGTGAAGTAGTCCTGGCCCTGGAAAGTGGAGCTGCTACCCCCAAAATGGAAGTCAGTCTGTGGGGGATCATCAGCAGCATCCACAGCAGCATCCACCGCATCGGGGTCCACCTCATCGTCAGCCTCCTCCTCGGGCTCCGCGGGGATAGGAGGCTCCGGAAATCCCTCGACCCACTGAACACCGTTCCTCTCCCGCAACAGCAGCATCTTCCCGATCGTGGCGCTGCCAAAGACGGGGGTCTCCCCCTCCTTGGTGCACCCCTGCAGTGAGAGGCCGAAGAAGGTAACCAGGCGGGTGATGAGGGGGGCGCAGTGGAGGCTCTTCAGCTCTGTGGCCGTCTTCTCGAATGTCTTGGCCACCACCGAACCCAGGTGGAGATGATGGCGGCGCTGGCGGATCGAATCGAGGAAGTACATGGGCCTCTTCGTGATGGCGCCGGCGCTGTCATATGCAGGAGTGTAAGACTTCGTCAGCAGGTGGTGGAGAAGTCGGTACTCGATCCGCAGGGTAGAGGCCTTCGTCCTCCCAGACTTGAAAGGACGCGTCTGGCCAGGCTGAGCAAGACTGGTGTACAGCCTGCTGAAGTCCACCTCCGGTGGCTCATTAACCTCGGTGACGTAGTCCCGACTGTCGTCGAGGTCGAGGTCGAGAGCCTCAGCCAGCTCGTGATAGCTCAAGGACCGGGGAACACCACCCAGCCGGAATTGGACGGCTGTACTGTCATGGTATCTGGTCGTGGAGTTGTGCTTGAAAGTGGTGTAGAACTCCCACACCGGCTCGTAGTAGACCGTCTCGCAGATCTGGAACAGACGACGCCAGGAGGTGTTGGCGAGCACGGCGGAAAGCTGCTCGTAGCAGTGCAGTCGCCGGAATTCCCGTTTTGACCAGCAATGGTGGGCGCCAAACGGGGTTTCCACGACCTTCTTGAAGCGCTCTCCAGTGGAGCCCCTCCTGAGATCCCGGATGAACGGGTGCTGGAAGTTAGGTTGTGCCATTGCCCTGTAAAACAACAACCCAAAGTGGAACCAAAAGAGCCAAAGAAAAGGTCAAGCCCACCCCCACACTTAAGAACAGAAAGCAGCCGAACCATGGTTTCATCCATAGTTCGGGGGTCAGAAACTCGATAAATCAAGCATAATCTGGGTGGGGGGTGCACATTCACAAGAAAGTAGGCAACTCAAGGTTCACATCCATAGCAAATACACCCACAAACTACATCATTAAGGGCCCCAACCGGTGGCCACAACATGGCATGGAAAACAGGCATTTCATCGAACACCTTGTGTGCACTATTAAGTGAAGCATGAAATTGGCCAAATTCTTGCACACAAGGGCTCAAACAAGCAAATGGGACATTGCCCAACATAATTCAATCACATCCCATGCATTCCCCTCAATCAATTTCACACAAATCACAGGATTCAATAAGATTCTCTAACATACACCCTACACACTCAATTCTCCACAATTAACATAGTTAGGGCCAAAATCAAACCTGGAGACTCAAGTAGAGGTGTAGGGGATGATGAGGGGAAGACAAGGGACTCGACGAAATGCCGAAAATCTGCCCGGAAATGCTCGTCGGAGCCTCGCCGGATTCTCGCCGGAAATCGCCTCCGGCGACAAAAATGTCGCCCAAACTCGCTCAAACTCGGGGGCTAGGCCGCTTTGGGTGTAGAAAGACTGGGTTTGGTGTTGGTTTGGTGAAAAAAGTACCCAAAGTGGCCGGAAAAATTGAAATATGGTAGGTTGGGCGCGGTTTTCCGGCGAGGGGGAGAGGTTTCCGGCGAGAAAATTTGGGTTTCTGACCACTATGGCCGTGCACGGCCATTTATATAGCCCGTGCCTCGGCTGCACGGGCAGAGGCGCACGGCCGTGCACCTTGGGTTTTTGCCCGTGCAGGCCGACACGGCCTGGCCGAGGGTGTTGCACGGCCGTGCATTTTGCACTTTTGGCCGTGCACTCCTGGACGAGAGCTCGCACGGCCAGGGGGTGGTACCCGCACGGCCGTGCGAGGCTTCAAGTTGCCCGTGCAAGGCTGCACGGCCTGGCCGAGGATGCTGCACGGCCGTGCACTTTGCACTTTTGGCCGTGCACTCCTGGACGAGAGCTCGCACGGCCAGGCCAGGCTAGGCGCACGGCCGTGCACTCCTATGTTCTGGCCGTGCGACTTGCTGGGGTCCCGAAATCAGCCTGTTTTCACTCAAAAACGACACGTAACTCTAGATCAACGTCTCAAGACTCAAAAATACACAAAATCAAAGGAAAAAGAGTAAGAAAATGCAAACCTCGGTGGGGTTGCCTCCCCACAAGCGCTTCTTTACCGTCTTTTAGCTGGACGCCAATAGAGGAACTAAGGGTCCTCGAGCTTGATCAGCAGCTCTGCGCGCTCGACAGCACCTCCCAAGTACAACTTTAGGAGGTGGCCATTCACCTTGAATGGCTCGGTTTGAGCATTGCTGATCTCCACCGCACTATGCGGGAAAATTTGGGTCACCGTGAAAGGACCCGACCACCTAGAACGGAGCTTGCCCGGAAAGAGTTTCAGGCGTGCATTAAAGAGCAGAACACGATCACCTACCTGAAACTCCTTCGGGCCCCTCAACCTAGCATCGTGGAGACGCTTGGTGCGCTCTTTGTAGAGCAGGGTGTTCTCGTAGGCGTGGTAACGCCACTCCTCCAACTCCAGCAGCTGCAACTTACGTTCTGTACCTGCAACACTCAAATCCATGTTTAGCAGCTTAATGGCCCAGAAGGCCTTGTGCTCTAGCTCTACCGGCAAATGGCACGCCTTCCCATAGACAAGTCTATAGGGAGAAGTGCCAATCGGGTTCTTATAGGCAGTCCTATACGCCCAGAGAGCATCATCGAGCTTGGTGGACCAATCCTTGCGGGACTGATCCACCGTCTTTTCAATTATACGTTTTAACTCCCGGTTCGTCAGCTCGGCCTGCCCATTTGACTGGGGGTGATAGGCCACCGACACCTGATGCTTAACGCCATAGCGAGAGAGGAGTTTAGTGAATTGCCCCTGAAAATGGGTTCCTCTATCACTAATAATGGCGCGAGGTGTCCCGAACCGGGAGAACAGCTGCTTCAGAAATGAGCAGACCCGTCTTGCATCATTGGTGGGCATGGCTTGAGCTTCTGCCCACCTCGAGACGTAGTCCACTGCAACCAAAATGTACAGATTGCCAAAAGATGGAGGGAATGGGCCCATGAAATCGATACCCCAAACATCAAAAATTTCACAAATAACAGATATATGTTGGGGCATCTCATCCCGGGCAGAAATGTTACCTGACCTTTGGCAGCGGTCGCACTGGCGTGCGAAGGTGTCTGCATCCTTGAAGAGCGAGGGCCAATAGAAGCCCGACTGTAGCACCTTCCGCGCCGTGCGGGTTCCTCCATGATGACCGCCAGTAGGTCCTTCGTGACAGTGAGACAGGATGTCTCCCATCTCATGCTCCATGACACAGCGCCGGATCACGCCATCTGCACCGATTCTGAAGAGGTAAGGATCCTCCCAGAAGTAGTGCTTCAGATCGGAGAAGAACTTGTGCTTCGCATGAGTAGCCATCCCCTTGGGTAACTGCTTGCCCACCAGATAATTGGCAAAGTCAGAATACCAGGGGGTAACGCTGTCCACCAGGGTCATCGCCAGCAATCGCTCACCCGGGAAGGAGTCGTCGATCTCTTCCTCGAAGTTGTCCACTGGAGGGGCTTCCAACCGCGAAGATGATCTGCAGCAACATTCTCGGCTCCCTTCTTGTCCCGGATCTCGATATCAAACTCCTGCAGCAGCAGGATCCAGCGGATGAGCCGAGGCTTGGCATCAGCCTTGCTCATCAGATAACGAATCGCCGAGTGGTCAGTGTAGACCACCACATGAGAGAGCACCAGATAGGGTCGGAACTTGTCAAATGCATACACCACAGCGAGGAGCTCCTTCTCTGTGGTGGTGTAGTTCTCCTGTGCATCGTTCAAGGTCTTCGACGCGTAGTAGATGGGCTGGAAGTGTTTCTCGCGTCTCTGACCCAGAACTGCTCCGACTGCATAGTCACTCGCATTGCACATCAGCTCAAAAGGAAGAGACCAGTCAGGAGTCACCATGATAGGGGCATGGGTAAGCTTCTCCTTCAGAGTCTCAAATGCAGCTGTGCACTCTGGCGTGAACTGGAATGGCGCATCCTTCTCCAACAGCTTGGTCAACGGTAGGGCAATCTTCGAGAAGTCTTTGATGAAGCGCCGGTAAAAGCCTGCATGACCCAGAAAACTGCGAATCCCCTTCACAGAAACGGGGGGAGGTAGCTGACTGATCGTCTCAATCTTCGCGCGATCTACCTCAATCCCCTTCTTGGAGATCTTGTGCCCAAGCACGATACCCTCACGAACCATGAAATGGCACTTCTCCCAGCTGAGTGCCAGATTCGTCTCCTCGCACCTCTTCAGAACGAGTTCCAGGTTATGGAGACAATGAGTGAAGGAATCTCCATAAACCGAGAAATCATCCATGAAGACTTCCATGATCTCTCCAACCAGTCGGTCAAAGATAGCCAGCATGCATCTCTGGAAGGTCGCCGGTGCGTTACACAGCCCAAATGGAATCCTCCGGTAAGCAAAAGTGCCGAAGGGGCAAGTGAATGTGGTCTTCTCCTGATCCTCCGGTGCAATAGGAATCTGGAAGTACCCAGACATGCCATCCAGGAAGCAATAGAACTCATGGCCCGCCAACCTCTCCAGCATCTGGTCAATGAAAGGTAGGGGAAAATGATCTTTCCTGGTGGCGTCGTTCAGGCGCCGGTAATCGATGCAGACTCTCCAGCCGGTCATGGTCCGCATCGGGATCAACTCCTTCTTCTCGTTCGGGACCACAGTCATCCCGCCTTTCTTCGGGACCACCTGAGTGGGGCTGACCCACTTGCTATCAGATATAGCAAAGATGATCCATGCATCCATGAGCTTCACGATCTCTGCCCGGACCACTGCCTCCAAGTTAGGAGACAATCTCCTCTGCGGCTGCCTGACTGGCTTAACCTCATCCTCCATCAAGATTCTGTGAGAGCAGAAGGATGGGCTAATGCCTCTGATGTCAGTGATCTTCCATGCCATGGCCCGGGCATACTTCTGCAACAGAGCCACCAGCCTGCTCTTCTGCTCGGGGGTCAGATCCGAGCTAATAATAACCGGGAGCTTATTCCCCTCCCGGAGAAATGCATACTCCAGATGAGATGGGAGGGGTTTAAGCTCCAACTCTGGTGGCTCCTCCAATGATGTAGCGAGCCGGGGCGAGATGGGAATCGGCTTGAATGGCAGCTCTCGCCCCTCGCTCGCAGCCTCGTCCAGCTCCGCCAGCTGCTCCGCCAGCTGCACATCCTGTGATGCCTGTTCCCCTAGCAAAAGACAACGCTCAAGGAAATCATCAGTACCCGCACTCGTGATGGCGAGTGCGGTTTCAAAATCAGCAACAACATCACAGTAATCAAGATCATCATGGAGCTGGGGGTGTTTCATATTATCAGAAACAGAGAAGGTGATTTGTTCACCCCCAGCTCTCAAAATCAGCTTTCCATCATTAACATCAATCAGTGCATTGGCGGTGGCGAGAAAAGGTCTACCCAGTATCAATGGCACATCAACATCCTCATTTATGTCCAAAATCAACAGGATATGAAAATGGCCCTACTGCGACTATCAAGTCCTCTGCTATACCCCTAGGATGCACAATAGATCTATCAGCAAGCTGGATGCTCATCCTAGTATTACTGGGTTCACCTAGGCCTAGCTTCTTAAACAGTGAATATGGCATGACATTAATGCTAGCGCCTAAATCCGCCAAGGACTTCCCTACATGCAAACTACCAATCATGCAAGGGATAGTGAAACTCCCTGGATCTTTTCGCTTCTCTGGTAGTTTGTTCTGCAGGATGGCAGAACACTCCTCGTTTAGCATCACCGTAGACAACTCCCCAAGCTTCCTCTTGTTGGTGAGGAGATCCTTCATGAACTTGGCATACTTGGGCATCTTCGATAATGCCTCCACGAAGGGCATGCTAATATTCACCTGCTTCAGCATTGCCATGAATTTGGCAAACTCAGTCTCCAGTCGGTCTTTGTGCAACCGAGTAGGAAAGGGAAGCTGTGGTACATACTCCTTCACCACTGGTTGCGGTTTAGGAGCAGGCACCTCAACCTCCTTCTCCATTTCTTCCTGATTAGCTGGAAGTGCTGAAACAGGGGTCTCTCTCTCCTCTGCCCGAACAGGTGGATCGGCAGTCACCTTGCCACTCCTGGTCGTGATGGCACTCAAGTTTTCATCCTGGTTCTGCGGGTGAGGAATAGTCTGACCAGCAAGGTACCTGGAGTCCTCCGAGCAACAGCCTGGGCAACACCACCAAGCTGGGTCTGTATATCTCGCAGCACAGCCTGTGTGTTTCTCTAACCAGCTTCTAGCTCCAAGAACTTGCCAGAAGCTTTCTCCATGAACTGCTCAATGTTAGTGAACTTACTCGCACTGGAGGAGGCCAGAGAACCCACCAGATCTCTCAGTTCCGCCATCGGGTCAACCTGTGCTGGGGCTGCCCCTGCCTGTGGAAATGGTCGTGCCTGCGACTGCGGTGGAACTGGCCCCTGTCTGGGCTGGTAGAGTGGCTGCTGTTGCTGCTGAAATTGCCCCTGTCTGGGCTGGTATGGAGGCCTCTGGAAATCGGGAGGTCCCTGGGGAGCTGGTGGTCTGGGATTTGGCCCAGCCCAAGAAAAGTTAGGATGCTGGCGCCACCCCTCATTATAGGTGTTGCTGTATGGGTCAAAGCGCCTGGCATTCCCGATGAAATCCACCTGCTCCTGGGGAGTGGACGACTCCCTCATAGCCTGACAGTCCTCCACGGTGTGATGAGAGCTCTCACACCACTGGCAGTGCATCGCCTGCGGCTGTCCGGTACCTGCAATCAAACTAGAACGATCGATAGCTGAAACCAGCTTCGATACCACCTGCACCAGATCAGATGACTGGGTGCCCACAGCATGCACACCCCTTCCAGGTGCTCGTCTCGATCTCCTGGCAGTGCCCCAGTCATAACCGTTCTCCGCCATCTCCTCAAAGAGTTGATTCAGCTGTGGCGGGGTTTTGGTCAGCATGTTCCCGCCACAAACCGAATCGATCAGCTGCTTGTCCTCCGGGAAGAGGGCGTGATAGAAGGTGCCCACCTTGAACGCATCGTTGAAACCATGATTGGGACACCTGAGGAAAAGACTGTTGTACCTCTCCCATGCATCCCTGATGGTCTCATCCTCATCCTGAGCAAAATGTGTAATTTGCTTCTGCAGGTCAGCTGTCTTGGATGGAGGATGGTAGCGGGTGAGGAACTTGTCCGCCAGGTTGGCGAACGTGGTGATGGAGCCCGGAGGTCGAGTGTCTAGCCACTCCTTGGCCTGCCCCTCCAGAGTGAATGGGAAGTACCTCAGCTGGATGGCATCTGCTGGTACCCCATTGATCTTGATCCCATCGATGAGCTCGTGGAATCGCCTGAGATGTGATCGAGGGCACTCTCCCTCCTTACCACGGAACACTACTGAACCGCGCAGCATGGTGATCACGGAAGTGCTCACCTCAAAGTTGTTGGCTGGGACCTGAGGGTGTTGAATGGGTGACCTCATGTCTGCAGCCCTAGCGGTCCAGTAGGATCCCATGGTCTGCTCTCCGGGGATCACATCGTTGTTCTGCGGATCACCCATCTCTCCTTCTTCTTCTTCTCCGATCTGTAGCTGTGACAGCGCCTTCTCCGCAGCCAGTCGCGCCTGTAGAACCCGCTTGGAGTTCCTGCAGGTTCGTTCAAGCTCCTGGTCAAGTGGTAGTAGATCTCCCGACTGGCTACGGGTCATGCACTACCTGCACACAATCAGCAGAAGCAACCCGTGAAGGCACACAGGTGGAAGAGATAAAATGCAGTAAATAAAAGCTAGAGTAACAAATTCTCACGTTTCCCCAATAACCTAGAGGGTCCCCGGCAACGGCGCCAAAAACTTGACACGCTAAAACACAACACCTAACAATGGCCAAGTGTAACCAATGAAAGGGACTGTAGTATAGGCAAGTTTAATTATCAACCCGGGGTCTAGATCTACTGCTTACTCCGTGATTCTCTATTATCTAGCAAACTAAGTCGAGTGATTGTTGTAAAAAGTAAAAGCAACAAGAAAGCAGTAATTTGTTCGGGTTTCTAAAGCAGGCAAGAGTCACTCGGGATTGAGTCCCCCTAGCCCCTTAGTTAGGTTCAATTGCAATTCCCTGGGTTGATTTACTGTTGATTAGACTGCGGAAGATCCGACAGTAGCTTGGAATCTCTTAAGCTGACCAAGCCCTCTCAGTCTAACTACCCGGCAGACGACTAGTCTTCACCGGGATAGGAAGCTGAGGCTATGAACACAGAACTCCACTACTGGCGTCAAGAACACCAGTACAAAGCAGTAAACTGGCTAACTCTCGTATAGCCAATCTCCTACTATCGAATGAAGAGGCTCTAACAACCTAATCAGATTCTATCTATCTCAGGTTGCAGCAGAAATTGAGACAAGCTGATCAGACTCAAATCAATTCAATAAACATGCATCATTCGATTAAAATCAAACAGTAATATCATCCCAAGTCATTACAATCAAATCCCTAACACAAGGAACTAGGGTTCTTCATACCCAAGTGAGAGAAGGGTTCTACTCCATAGAGTGAGAGAGGAAAACAAGATACAAAGCAGTCATACTCATAACAATGGGAAGAATCTGCTCTGGGATGATGATTTCCACTCCTATGACGATCTCCAAGCTCGATTTGATGAAACCCAACTCCAAGATAGCTTCTAGGATGTGTTCTTCGAACTTTCTCTCTCTAGGGCTCTATTTTTGCTCTGAAAATCCGATTCCCTCACTTGTGGCTCGGAATTGGGTGAAAACCAAGATTTCCCGACTCACACGGGCAGGCCACACGGCCGTGTGGCCCACCCAGTTGCCCGTGTGGCTCAAAACGCGGCGTATCGATTAATTGGATTTTAGGCTTCCACACGGCCAGAGTCACACGGCCGTGTGGAATTTCCATCCTGCCCGTGTTTGCTCTCGGCACAAATCACACGGCCACATTGCTCCTTCACACGGCCGTGTAGAGTTTATTTGTGCCCGTGTGAAGGCTCGCACAATCCCACACGGCCACATTGGTCACTTGCACGGCCGTGTGGGGTTTGTGTGTGCCCGTGTGGCTTCCTCATCGGCTTGCCTCGCGCCCGATCTTCGTCCAATCGACCCCGAACTCGCTCCTAAACCTTCATTCGCTTACTAGGACCTGAAATATCGCAAACAAGCACAACCTAGCGTGAAATCGGCCTAAAACACGAGAATCAACACCTCAAACGGCTCAAGAATAGGGGTGAAAACATGTGTAATTAACGGTCTATCAGGCACTTTAATGGAATAAAGATCGACGCCAACTCATCACGGCATTGGTAGAGAGATGGCGAAAGGAGACACGTTGCTTCAATTTTCGTGAAGGCGAATGCACCATCACACTTAAGGACATCGCCATCCTAACTGATTTTCCCATCGATGGCGATGTTATTTGTGTGGACTCTACGCCACTACCTAAAGTTGTTACCAATATGAGTGGTTGGCAGCATTTTATTTGGACCGTCACCGGGTTGTGTCCGCCAGAAAAGGGAGATCACGATGTGGATGGTAATCCACCATTGTCCAAAGGCCAAGTATCCATCACTTGGTTGACAGCGGAGATCAGGCGTAAGCACAACCCTGAGGTCGGAGGCATTCCCCTCACGGAGGAAAGTTTGGAGCCCGATAAAGACATTTATGCACGTATCTACATCCTCGGTATGATCGGAGGAGTTTCCTTCCACAAGAAATCCAACAATTTAATCAGCAATTCATGGTTGAAGATCATACTTGGAGATTGGGATGATATGGGAAACCTAAGCTGGGCATCTGCTTGCCCAGCTCATCTCTATCGCTCCCTCTGTAATGCTAGTGCGAGAGCGGTGAAGGAGATTGATGGGGTCATGTTCATCATCCAATTTTGGGCTTGGAAGCATTCGCCATGGATTGCGCCGAAAGTAGACCCCAACAAGGAATGGGGACTCGACCATCCCCTACGACATGAAGCTTATGGTTGTAGGTAAATATTTTCTATCCCACTCATAGTTCTCACCTTTTTTTACTAATTCACTATTTATAAAGAAATTTTTAGTATGTATTAACATGATGTACTTTTTGGAATTCATAGGTGGCTTGGTGAAAAAACATGCGACAACCTAGGAGCATAAGTTGGAGGAGTATCGTAGGAGGTTGGATCGCCTTTGGGAAGCAGAGGTAACTATCATAATACACTATTACTTCCTGCTTTATTTTCAACTTATATTATTATGTTTCTTAATGGTCCATTTTTCTGCACAAGTTGTTGCGCATCACGTCCACAAGTTCCCGTTGCATCCCGCTAATGGTGCACCCGAGTGCCACTAATATGCCTCCATATAGTGGAGTGACACTTGCCGGATCGATGTCTACGACAATTCGAACGTGCACAATGCCTACCATTGGAAGTCCCGGCGAGTCAGAGGGTGTACCACGGGAAAGATGGTCGACAAGGATCTACTAATTGGCCCCAGGAGTTTGAAGAATTGATCGTTCTGTGGAACGTTAGGCAAGATCAGGATATTGTGACGGCATCAGATGTGGGGCGGATGGGCTACCATGACCCATACATGGAAACATACCGAATACAATCAGTTCGTTACATGACCCCCGAAGGTGCGGCGGACGGAGCTTTGATAAGTAATTCAATCATATTAATTTTTTATTTACTCCTGAGCATCAATAATTTAGGCATGCGATGCATTACTACTTAAATGGCTAACGTTGTTATTTTCTGCTATTTAGGTTGATGGCATCGAGCATATACACGACCTCGCTCGTATTGCAGATCCTTCGGCTGCAGGTCGAGAGGTGGGGCTCATTCTAAGGATAGCGAACAGTCTGCTTGGCTATATGAGAGTGCACTCCAGTAACCATCACAGATACCCGCCAGTTCCCCCAGTTACACCGCGACCTGTGACGGAAGATTTCCCCCACGTGCCTCCGCCGGTCCATAGAAGGCCAAACAAGGCTACAAGGGATCAAACTCACATGCCCGAGATCGAGCCGATTGAGGTGCGGAAGCTGGCTACTCCATTGGAGGTGTGCAGCGGTGCAAGGTCGAGTACTTAGTATGAACCCCGGTCAAGTTTTCACTACGATCCGCGACCGAGTGCTTTCTACGACCCTAGTACTCAACATGAGCCTCGCCCCAATTTCCACTACGATCCCACGCTTGGTTACCACTATGATCCCCGACCGAGTTTCCAATACAATATCCGGCCCAGTTTTCACTATGATCCCCGGCCAAGTACATTTCAGGACGCCACATCCTCGGCTACTTGGGCCGATGGTTCATACTCAAGTCTCCACCAAGACTTCTCACCTTTGCATCGACCGCAACAACAATGGCAGTCCACTCCCCAGCTTATGAGCGTGGATAGTCCTCGACCGCACACGGAGGGGCCACCTAGCACGGCACCGCGGCGGCATAGCACGAACCAGCGTCCTTCTACGGCGAATAGGAATATTCCACCACTTCCAACCCCTATTACACCCGGTGGACCAGTCGCCTATCGCACAAGAAAACAGAGGGCAATCGTTGAAATAATGCATGAGTGTGACAAGTTGTGTTTATTTCAAGTTATGTTTTGTTTAAGTTAAGTTAAACAAGTTGTTTTTAATTGAAGTTATTTTTTACTTCACGTAGAAGTGTGTTTGTGTGAGTGATGTGTTTATTCAAAAGTATGGAACATTGCATCGAAGAGTGTTAATTTTGCAAATCTCCAATGCCATTTAAGCACACAAATACAAGTACGTAACCATTGAAATCAATACACTCTATGTAAATGCATGAAATCAATCTATGCGCCATTATCCGGGTTCACCACATCAGGCCCTGGATTTTGAGGACCAATTGGTCTGGGACATATTCATTTATCATGCCCTGGTACTTTGAATATGGAACACCGCCTTGGCCCTTGCGGTGGTCTTCCACTTTGATCCATCTCACTTGGAATCCTTTTTACCCGCGGGGGTACCTGTTTCCCGCCTAAGACCAATTTGTGGGATGATGACCTTACCCTCATAAATTGGCCAGTAAGGTTCATCCGGCAATGCACGGAAACTCTTACGATAACTGCTCTTTTGTGAGTCGATGTTGAAGAACGGACTGGCAAAATGACGAGGGTCTTTGCTCCTGTGCCTTATTACATTAATTACATGGGAACAAGGTATACCTCTACCCTGATACTTCTGACAAGAGCACTCCCCTTTTTTAGTCCTAAAATTGACGGTGACTTCATGGCGGTGACCCCCACATTTCCCATCCTCCCAGTGCTCAGTCTCGACCTAAACTCGCCAGCATTTCGGTTCATAACAGTGACCTTGTGCCGAGAGCTCTTCCGATTATGTTTTTCCATTATTTCTGTGGCCTTATCGGAGTGTACCTTACTCTGTGCCTCCCTCTACTCACACCAGTAGATACGGTTGACGAACCATGTGTTTGTTTTCCAGAATGTCATCTCAACAATTGCAGAGATGGGGAGTGCACGACATTCCCTGTAGACGTTGATACTCTCGCTTGAGTTCTTTGTGAAAATACCCCATCTAGTACCTCCGTCCTTATGAACGTCCACATTGCAAGGTCATGTTGATCAAGCCACTGCGCACCTTCAAGGCATAGCTGACGGATATTCTGCATCTTCTCTTTAAATTTCTTCTCTTGGTAAGTGACAACTGATGAATATCGGAACAAAAGCGTAAGCTAAGCAAGGCTTTCGTTATGAGCAATACAAGTACACTAGTAAGACTCTTAGGAGAGGTATACATCTCCTTAGAAACACAGGTTGTTTAACAGAAAAAGGGGGAATCTGAGGATCGCTTAGGACTCGATTTTCTCAGGAAATGGGAGGATCATGATAATCGCTTAAAACCCCATTTCCTTAGGCATGCATTACTTTATAAAGAGTCTAAATAAGTGTTGTATTGTATTGATTTAGTCCTCGTTTTTCCAGTTAACAAAATATACAGAACAATTAAATAGAACGCTTACCATCCACCATAGACTATCAGCAAGCTTCTTTCGCTTGAATTGATGGTTCCAGTTGCTCTTGAAATACCGTATGCACCATCTCTGTGACCAGTTCCAGCCTGGATCCAAGCCTAAGATAGAAGCCCTTATACCGGCGTGGGGATCAGAGATGATGGTTAGGTTCGTCCGCCTGGTGACATTGATTTGAATTTTTCTGAATAACCATCCATAGCTATCGGTATTCTCTCCCTCCACAATGGCAAAGGCTAATGGATATACTGCTCTATTTGCATCTGCTCCGCTGGCGACCAGTAGAGTACCCTTGTACTTGCCGGTAAGGAATGTTCCATCAACTTGAATCACAGGAACACAGAATGGAAAACCATCAATACATGGCTTGAATGACCAGAAAAGACGCTTGAAATGGAGCTTGGTGCCACTTACCAGGCACCGGCTGCTGAATTTCTTCATCTTGATAGCGAGGAGAGAAAATGGTGCTAGGGTTAGACACCTCCAAGGCCAAAATCAATCTGGGAAGGAATGCATATGATTCTTTCCAGTCACCAAACACGGCAGCCAGTGCTTTCTATTTTCCATGCCACGCCTTCTTGTAGTTAATGATATAACCATAATGACTAGAAATATCGGCGATGATGGTTTTCACCTTCAGGCCGGGCTGCTCCACAATTAGATGTTTGATAGCTGCGACAACCACCCTTGATTTCAACTATTGATGGCCTTGGGATGTTATTGACGACTCTCTTGCTCTTGATAGCCCGGACCCTAGCTTGCACCCCTCATTTTGATTTTTGCATCTAACCATCAGCCTCTTCGTGTTGGATGGGTTGTGTGCCATTCAAAACTCCGAGTCATTGCTTCAGTGGCAATAGCGTGTCGTACCTCATTCTTCGTTTCAAATTGTTGGCCCTTCGTAAAGCCAGTGAGTGGACCTCATACTAGCACCTCTGGTGGATCCATGTAGGCATCAACATACCAATCTTCATTTGGAATGTGATTGTAGTACGGGATAGGTACACGGTCGCGAGTACCTCATCAGCGTCTGCGTCGGAATCTGGACCGGAATCATCAGCACCTTCAAGAGGATCGAAGCTGTATGCACTAAGATCGCCTTCCTCTTCTTCAACCTCAGGGTCACTAACTGGACTTGGATTGACCTCTTCTTCCATCTAATGATCATCATGAAAGGCACCTTCACCTTGACCAGCTCTGTAATGGTAGTTGTGGTAACTAACGCCGCTTTGGTAGAAGTTGTACTCGGGTGGGTACTGGTAGCCTGCTTGTTGGTTCTCAATTTCCTATTGAGCTTCTTCTTCTTCTTATGATGGGAAGGATTGATGATGACCTCCAGTTCCATCAAGATACTCCTGCCTCAGCTTGAGTCTTGGTCCTCCTGGTGGGATGATCTTCGTATAATACACTCCCACCGTGGATACCTGATGTTTGGCCATCTCTAGAATGACTTACACCGCCTTCGACGGCCTCGGTGTAAACGAACATCTCCGCTTGTTTAATTTTATTGGTGGTCAAAAATTGGACCATGGCATCAACGTCCTCCTGCGTGGTAAGGAGGAATTCCTCATTCCACAGCGACCCTCCATGTCTGTTTGGATATCGATACACCATACGATCAACTCTTCTAGTGCCATCCATGTAGGTAATCTGAGTGCACATTTGATGGAGCTCTTCAATCATCGGTCTCGTACGGACCTTCATTTTATAAAAATTGCCACCCACGTAACTTACACCCTTTTCGGTCTTTTCCGTGTAACCATTCCACCGCAACCCAAGCGTGAACCTTTGGAATGCCATCTGCAATAAAACTGTAAATAAGTTACTAACCTAAAAATCACAAAGGACAATGAAAAGTAATACAAAACAAACTTACAAATTAACGTTAATTGCAAAAACTAAATAATTTAAAGGTGCACAACTGAAATTTGAAGAAGAAGGAGGAGTGGAGTGAAGATTTTGAGTTTTCTAGACCAGTCTTTTATAGGCGAATTTTACACTACAAACTGCAAGGGGGGAGCGGTTTTAGTCTGGCATGCAGCCCCCACCCCTGCAACCTCCTGCATGCCGACATGTTGGATGTCAAGTGACCAGGCACAAACCGCTGGTGGGGGCAACAGTTTATGTGTCGACATGGTAAACCGCTTCTCTGTTGAGCGTTTTACCATGCAGACATAGAAGCGCTCCCTAAGGAAGCGTTTTGTCGTAGGGCAACCATAAAAATCGCCTTTTCGAAGAGCGGTTTTACCTGAAAAGGTAAACCGCGTGTTGACCAGGCGATTCTAAGGTAAACCGCGGCCTGGTTGTGCGGTTTCTATATTAACCGCCCCTTAGTGGAGCGGTTTTTAATAAACGGTGGTATTTTGGAAATTCTTGGGAATGGGTGGTATTTCTGTAATTTTTTTTAAAACAGTGGTAGTTTTGGATTTTTTCCCGGTTATCGCTGATATCCGACCGAATAATCTTCTCAATAATCACTTTGGCATCACCTTCAAACCTTACTTCCATGAGCCCGTGGCCCAGACACCATAAGATATCCTCCCGGAGCACTAGTAATTCCACCACCATAGGGTCATCAATCCACGGAATTTGAATCCCATTAGCCATTAGGACATCCCTGGCCGGGTTCATAAGAACCATCCCGCCTACTGAATGCGACTCACACCTCGTAGGCTCATCCCATATACAAACCAACATATTGGTCAACCCAAGGGCCAAATGTTGCAGTAAAGGGATGGAAGGCTGAGGCATTCGGTCCATCGGCAAACTTAACCACTCATCATATTGCTGATGAGATTGACGCATCAAGGATGGTATCCCAAACTGTTTACCTTCAAAGACAACCCAGTTACGAGACCGCCAGATCCTCCATAGGATGGCAACCACCGCCATGAACAGAGAAGGTTGATGAATCAACGACATCATCCTCTTTAAAAAGAGTGGGAAAGCGTGACGAGGCAACCCTTACCCAATATACTCCAGTCCTGAATAGTCCCAAAGGGCGCGCGCCACCGGGCAGTATAGAAACAAGTGTTCCAGTGTTTTGAGTTCAGCCCAACAAACCAGGCATCTAGGGAGCATAGGGACATCCTTCTTGATTAGGGCTTCAATAGTTGGGAGGATACGGTGAAAGATTTGCCAGATAAACACCTTCAATTTTGGCGGAATATTGACCTCCCATAAACGAATCCAACTAGTCCTATCCATCCAACTAGCCATGGACCGCCATCGAACCTTGTGCTTTTCAAGTAGAACAACAAGGTGATAAGCCGATTTAACCGTAAATGTCCCATCAACCGTATCATGCCAGATTGGTCTATCCTCCACATTCTGACGCGGAAGAGGAATAGTTTTGATGGCGTGGCAAGTTGGCGGGTCAAACCTGACTTAGCTTCAATCACACTAACGCCCTTCCCCTTGACAAATAACCTCAGCTACTGGTGGGCCTACCCCTACGATAACACTAGAGGATTATACACCGGGGGAGAGGGATGTAATCGAGGGATCAATTTCGAATGAAGTAGCAAAGCAGAATTCCCATTACCAATTTTCCAGCGAAGCCCCATCTCCAACAACTGCCTACCATAGAGGATACTTTGCCAACCCCAAGATGGGCGCGACCGAGCCGTGGCACTGAGGAAAGTCCTTGTCGGAAAATATTTTCCTTTGTAAACCTAGGCTAGAAGTGATTGGGGTTCATTAAGGATACGCCAACCAATTTTGGCTAGCAAGGCCTGATTAAAATGTTCAAAACGACGAAAACCCATACCCCATCATGCTTACTTTTGCACATGTTGCGCCAGGATATCCACCGAATCCTTGAATGACCCACCTCGACTCCCCACCAGAAACGGGCCACATGTTTGTCCAAAAGCCAACACAGAGATAACGGTAGCTTGAAACATGCCATAACATGTAATAGTAACTCTAATGCAATTGATTTAATTAAGTATCCTTAGTTGCCCAAGATAGTGTCCGCTGTTTCCAACCCTGCAGTCGCTCAAGCAACTTCTCCTCCAAATATCGGAAAGTGGCCATTTTTGATCGGGCAATCAGCGTCGGCAATCCGAGATACTTGTCATGGACTCCAACTGCCCCGATCCCAGTAGTTGGGCCAAGAATTCCTGGTCCGGCAGAGCAATGCTTTGCTAAAGCAAACTACTGATTTATCCAAGTTTACACTCTGACCACTCAAATCCTCATATTCATTCAAGACCTCGATCAAATTCTCACATTCCTGGAGGTATCCTCGCAAAAATAAATATGAATCATCTGCAAAAACAACATATGCGAGACTCGTGGAGCTCGAGGAGCCACTTTGACACCTTCCAATTTTTTTGGCTGAAATAGCTCTTTGGAGAAGTGCCGCAAACCCTTCCGTGCAGAGCACAAACAAAAGAGATGAAAGAGGATCCCCTTGACAGAGCCCCCTAGACGGCGAGAAGAAACCGTGGGAGTACCATTCATTAACACCAAACACGCAACTAGGGTAGTTGTCTTCGAGGTGATGATGAATTTGTGGTAAAAACAGAGGGATGGATGGATGAATGGGGAAAACCGAACAAGCAACTTCAACACGAGAGGGAAGAGACTATTAGGGTAGAGATTACCACAAGATCGAGGATGATTGACTCCATCTCTAGGACTGCAATTCTCGGCCAAAACCAAGAACAACTTAGCTCGCAAGCTTGAGAAACTCCTCGGAGTAAACTTTCGATTAAACTTAAAACGACCCTTACAACGAATGAAACGGGCTATTTATAGCCAACTTAACCTCTGTTTTTCTGCCTTAGTAAAAACATGCAAATTTCCAGTTGCAGGATACGGTTTTGCATGACTTGCAATCCAACCCTTTTGGCTTTCTTTCCACGATCCAAGTTCACCAAGTTATAGAGGAACACCCAAGTTTCAAAACAAGCTCTTGACCTTACATTTCAGTAGACCAATTGGGAGAACCAAGCCTCCAAAATAGGGTTCCCAGAATTGTTCCAACACTTAGAAAATTTCCAGCTTTGTGAATTCGAGCTCAAAGTTGCTATTTCAAACTGTCTTTCTGCCTTAGTAAAAAACAGGCAGATTTCCAGTTGCAGGATAGGGTTTTTTGCATGACTTGCAATCCAACCCTTTTGGCTTCCTTTCCACGATCCAAGTGCACCAAGTTATAGAGGAACACCCAAGTTTCAAACAGGGAGAAGCAGCTGGGTTGATGGAGATGGGTCAATCCTTCACACAGGCCAGCCCAACCCTAGCCAACAAGAAATGGATCAGGCCCAAGTAGGTTTTGAATAGTCACCAGTTATGGGAGCCCAGCAAGCCCACAATCCTCACCAGATGACCGAAACTAAAAGCCCAATGGTGGCGGAGGAGCCTAGCCCCAGACCGGAGAAGAAGAGAAAACCAGAACACCGGAACATTCAGTCAAACTCCTCCCCGCAGCAAACTTTTCTACTAACCTAGCTGTTGAGTCTCTGTCTTTCACAGTAGGTGGTAACCAAAGGAATTTCGCAAGGAAGAAACACACAATAAAAAGGAGAAGCATCAAGGATATCAATGCGGATGGGAACCAATATGGTGAAGGTGAATCCAGCTCCCCAAAAGGATACGGCGGCAGGCCATAAGCCGCCTACTAAACCATGAGGATCATCAGCTGGAAATGTAGGGGGTATGGCCAGCCCATTACAAGAAGCTACTGTGGCAGACTTTGCTGAAAATTTGGCCCCTCAGTGGTGTTCCTCATGGAAACCAAGAAAGACGACATTTTCATGGACGAAAAAAAGAGGGCACTGAGGTTTGACCACTCAAAGTACGTTAGCCCTACAGTAGAAGGTAGTGGACTAGCGCTCTGGTGGAAGAATGAAGTCGATATGTGTGTTCTTGATTCCTGTAAGTCCTATATGGACGTTAGTATTAGTAGGGATGGTGTTACCTTCTTTTGTACTTTCATCCATGCTCCGACCACGGCGGTGGAGAGAAGGCCCTTTGGGATCGACTTACGACCTTGAGGATGCCATGATGAGAAGTGGCTTGTACTGGGAGACTTGAATGTTGTTCTGTACCCTTTTGAGAAGCAGGGATGTTGTCCTCTTAGGAATGAAAATGTAGCTCCGTTTAAGTACTTTATCGATCAGAATGCTCTCCTCGACCTGGGCTTTTCTGACCAACTTTTCACCTAGACACACAAGTAACAAGGTAACAATCTTATCAGGGAGAGACTTGATCGGGCTCTCTGCTCTTCTTCCTGGAGACTGAGTTTTGAGTCGGCTATGGTGTTCTATGAGGATTTTGTCGAATTTGATCACTGCTCGATCATAATTGATTTGCATCCCAAGCATCAGTCTAGGCATACCCCCTTCCGGTTTGACAAGAGATGGCGGGACAACGACGAATGTTGTCATATTATAAGTAGATGGAATAGAGGCGGGTAGATTTGTGACATCCTGAAAGGGTGCCAGAAGGAGCTTCAGAACTGGGCATGGATCGATCACAGCAACAAAATCAGGAGGGAATCTGAGATTAAATCTAGGATCCAAGATATTCAAGGCCCAGCGAGGACCCTAGAGATGATTAATGAAGAGAAAAGTCTCCACTAGGAGCTAACCACGATTTGGAACTCTGAGGAGGAATTCTGGGTGCAAAGATCACGAAATTGTTGGCTTCAAGAAGGCGACCAAAACACATGCTTCTTCCACGCCAATACCATCAGGAGGAGGAACAAGAACAGAATTCTAAAGCTGAAGAACTCTGATGGGATTTGGTTGGAGGATGCTCAGGACCTGGATAACCACGTTAATGGTTTCTACCGTGAGCTGTTCACAAGCAAGGGAGGTATGTTTGATCATTCTATTGGGTTCGATAGCTCGAACGCACACTCAAAATATCTTGGTGTGCCGACTGCATAGGGAAGGTCTAAGAAGGAAATCTTCCATTTTCTCATCCAATGGCTGGAGAAGCAAGGAGAAGCGTGGAAAAGCTTGATGTTGTCGCCAGGAGGTAAGGATACGCTGCTCAAAGCATTTTCTGGGCTGTCCCCTCCTTCATCATGTGCTTATTCCTCCTCCCACTCAATCACGAAAGAATGGACGCAATGCTCAAGAGATTCTTTTGGAATGGATCAACTTCAAAGAAATCCATTTACTGGAGGGCAGGAAGGGTTCTGTAAGCCCACAAGTCGGAAGGAGGTCTCGACTTTCGACCGTTCCATATTTTTAACCTTGCGTTACTTGCCAAGCAAGCATGGCGTATCCTCACGAATCCGGATGCTCTCTGGGTCAAGATCCTGAAGGCTTTTTATTTCCCTCGGATGGACTTCACTAAAGCTAGGAAAGGGGGTAAGGCCTCGTGGATCTGGTCTGGTATCTGGGAAGCTAGGAAGTGGATGGAAAAAGGCATTTTCAAGGTAATTGGCATTGGGAGAGACACTACCATGTTCCAGGACCTTGGATGTTTGTTCGGCCAGGTCCCCTTCGACAGCAGTCCATGGGGGACTCCTCTGTTGTTGCCGACTGGATCGATCATGTGTCCTGTGAATGGAGGTTTGGCATTCTTGAAGAATTGCTGAGTCCAGCGAAACTACAAAAAGTGGCAGGTTCGCCGATTGGTCTGAGTTCCATGGAAGAATAATGGGCCTGGCAGTTCACCGATCAAGGAAAATTCAGTGTTAAATCGGCATTTCACCACATCCACCACCACTTTCGGATGACCCAAGGGGAGATTTTGTCGATCCCAGAAACAAGCAAGGACAGATGGAAATGGCTGTGGAGCCTCTCTCACCCTCCAAAATTGAAGTTCTTCATATGGCGATGCTCCAGAGGCGCCCTCGCCACAAGACACATCTCCATGCTCGCCGCTGCTCCCCCTCCACTGTTTGCCCAGTGTGTGACGCGCCCTCGGAGACTATCCACCACTGCCTCTTTTCTTGTCCTCATGCTGCTAATGGTTGGGCTCAGTTGTGGCCGGAGCTGGCAATCCCTCCCCTCTTACGAATATTCTGGAGTCGATGTCCTCCCTCTCGAGAACCTTGTCCACCGATATTGTCCAGAGTATCATCTATTTGTTGTGGCAGACATGGAAGACGAGGAACGAAAAGGTTTTTAAGGACAAGGTCTGTTGGTTTTTAGACCCAAATGTTTGGCTAGAACACAATGAACAAACTGATCTTATTGATCGAAAAAGGAATTACACGAAGAAATTTCAAAATCACTCTGTGTCAAGCTGATGACTCGGTATTTGCACATGTTTTCCCCTTTGTTTCTTGATTGTTTGAGCTTGAATTATCGTGTCTTTGGCCTATTTTACGCTAGGTTGTGTTCCTTTGTCACATTTCAGGTCCTAGCACATAAAGTGAAGCATAGGCGCAAGTTTCAAGTCAATCAGAGATCAATTGACGATTCGGGAGAAGAAACTCGGTATGACCTGAAGAAGAATGGATTTCTACCTCACTTTATGGACAAAAATCATGGAAGCTTGTCATGAAAAGAAAGAGGACGAGACTACGAGCGTCTGGGTTCAAACGGCGACTGATTTGGAGTCCGGACGAGGGAGAAACGAAGCTTTGAACAGAGCGAGAGGAATTACGGGCAGGAGAATTACGACCGTAATTTGGCCTCCCATGCCCGTAATGTCACTGCCGAGAGGAGCTTTGGGTGCGCTAAAACTAACCAAAACGCGTGTTTTGGGCAAAATACGGGCATGGAAGAATTACACCGTAATTCAGCCCGTAATTCGCCCAGAATCGGGTTTTTGAGGCAGATTCGAGCCAAAGGAAAGGGAGAGCTGGGTTTTGGTTCCCAAACACCCAAGGGACGAACCCTAGAGAGAGAGAGAGCGACTTGGGAACATTCTTGGAGCTATTTTGGAGGATTTCTTCGCCATTGGAGCTCGGGAATCAAGCTTGGAGATGGAGATTGAAGATCTAGATCAGATTTCTGCAGTCTCTCTCTTCTCTATGGAGTAACTTCCCTTCACTTAGGTTTTGAGGAACCCTAGTTCCATGTGTTAGGATCTTTCTTGTATGAAGTTTTGGATGCTATATTGTTTGATTATAATCGATTGAGGCATGATTTATTGAGTCAATTGAATCTTGATCAAATTCTCTTGATTTCTGCTTTAACCTATGATAGATAGAATCTGATTAGGTTAAGAGAGCTTCCTTGATTGATAGTGGTGAATTGGTTGTGCGAGAGTCAATCAATTCACTGCTTTGTACTGGAATTCATTCCAGTAGTGGAGATCTGTGTGAATCACAGTCTATCCCGGTGAAGGCTAGTCGCCTGCCGGGTATTCTGTCTGAGAGGGCTTGGTCAGCTTAAGAGATTCCAAGCTAATTTAGGATCTTCCGCAGTTTAATCAATAATAGATCAACCAAAGGTAATTGCAACTTGGACCTAATTGAGGAGCTAGGGGAATCATACCTAAGTGAGTTCCCAACTTGTAATTAGTAAGTAGTCAGTAGAGTAGTTTATAAATCAATCCTTAATCTAGTTTGCTAGATAATGAACTGAAGCTGAGTAATAGTAACTCTAGAGACCCGTGGATTCGATATTTATTACTTGTGCCACTATACTGCAGTCCCTTTCATTGGTTACACTTGGCCATTGTTAGTGTTGTGTTTTAGCGTGTCAAGTTTTTGGCGCCGTTGCCGGGGACTTTCTAGATTATTAGGAAAGGCAGAAGTTTGTTACTTTAGCGTTTTCTTTTTCTTTTCCACCCTTGCTTTTCACTTGGGTGTTTTTTTTTTGTTGGTGCAGATCTGAATCATGGACCTCATGGCTTCTCCAATCATTGGGGTATCCACCACCATCCGAGTGGTATTACCCCGAGACCCCTGGAGCAATCAAGGAGGAGAAGACTATGGATTCGGGTTCCAGTACCAACCCCCTTACTACGGAGAACAACCACCCCTGGGCATATCAAGAACAACCTCATTACCAAGAAGAATTTCTCCCACAACCAGAAGGGCCATCGGAGCTGGAGTTACCCATGGCGGCCTTCACGGCCATTCTGCAGAGCCATGCTACACTCCACAGCCAGATCCAAACTATGAATTGAGGCTTCTCATGGAGCAGTTTGCTCGAGACTGTGAGAGATCATGCTCCAGGATGGATCATTGTGTCCAGGCCTATCGTGAAACAGAGGAGATCCTCCTGAGCCTTAAGAAGAGCGTCGATGATCTTGAGCGATCTTGTACACCTGCTCCAGATCACCCTTCTGCTGCCATACTAGAAGAGGAGGAGGAAGAGAAGGCTACAAGGACATTGTGGAGCACACTGAAGTTGTCACGGAGAGCTCCCGTGATGATCATGATCAGGAATGTCCTGTCGTAGCCGACCACACCTTCCCACATCCCAACAGAGCTTTGAAGAGGCGGGCATGAGTGAGGAGATGCAAGAAGATCTCATGAAAGAAATTGCTTGGCAACTTGCTCCAATCCGTGCTAGAAGAAGAAGAGCAGAAAGGGTGCAGAAAGAAGTTGTGGAGGATGACGAAATGAAGCAGAAGGAGTTCTTGATCATTTCCCAGGGGTGATACCACATGAAGAAGAAAGGGAGGTTGAAGAAGCACTTGGCGTCCAGGCCGAGGACGAGTTGAGGTGGAAGAGGCTGCACCGGCCATGAGTTACATGTGATATCTCCACCAAACTTCGAGGAGCTGCTTGCAAGGACCCATTTGCAGTGTCTCTTTGCCAGACCAAGGCCACATCGACATCGGTCCCTCTTGGTGGACGCGATGGTGGCCAATCGATGTCATATCTGGTTTGGGGCAATGAGACGAGAGAAGAAAGAAGAGTCTCGAGGGTGGAGACTTCATCTGCATCAAGTGCACGAGCCTTCATCACCTGCCACACCACATGCTCGTGACTTGAGACTCCACCTCATCGACGAGAACCTCAACTTCAAGGAGGTTCTAGCATGGACCGAAACTTAGGAGCCATCGTCCGGCTCACGACGTGAAAGAAGCGCTTGTTGGGAGGCAACCCAACCAGTCGGTTTGCATTTCTTTCTCTATTTCTCCTCGGTTGAGTCAGTTTTGTTATTTGATTTTAGAGTCAATAACTCAACCTTTGTGAGATTTTGTGTGGTGTTTGTGTTCTGATTACTCTCTCTTCCTGGAATGCACCGCCTGACCCGTCCATCATCATTCACCCTTGATCTGGTAACTTCGTTCTACCCTCCTTATCTTTCCTCCATTGAGGACAATGTCGTGCTTAAGTGTGGGGGGGTGTTCGATTATGTATGCGGGTGAATGTTTGGCTGTTTGTGTGCTTGGAGCCTAGTTCACTGTCCAAATTTTTAAATTTGAGGGCTCCAAGTACGTGTTTCCTGCAAATTGCCTGCTCAGTATGCTTTGAATTGACAGTCTCTATAGTAATGTGCAACCTAGGGAGGTAGTGTAGCACTATGGAGGATGTTGAAGTATAAGATTTTTCCTATCTAGCTCTCTGCTGTGTCAGTTGATTTTGTGAATTAGTGGAGCTAAGACCGTTGAATTCATGTGGTAATGTGGACTCTGTTTGAATTGTGTTATGGACTCGTGTATTGAACAGGGTGCTCATGTGGAAATGAAAAGCAGTTGGTCCTCCATGTCGAAATCATCAAAAATCTTAAACATGGGGTAAGCCCAACGTGTGTGGCACCGTTCATTGCACAAATCGGGTTTTGGAAGAGATTTTAGTGATCCTTAGTGGGGTACTCCTACAAGGTGAAGCTAAGTGTCTCTAGTACAAGTAAAACTTCCACCCGTTGAACGGTTTGCCTACTTGAGGATGTGTTTTTAAGGGCACGGATAGAGCTTCCGACCCCCCTTAATTTCATTGACCCTCCACACGAGTTGAGGAAAAGGAGTTAAAAGAAGTACTCTGGCGAGCGCCAGATGTACAGAAATTGCTCTTGCTCGACTAATAAGGGTCGACCGTGCAAAAGACTGCAGTTGGAACCCCACCAAATGAAAGAAAAAAAAAAAAATGTAATGAAAGTGAGAAAAAGGGGTTCCAACGGTGAAATGAAGTGAAAGAGCACCCCGGTACAACGAGTCCTTGGTTGTGAATGGTGTGAGTCCTTTATCCATGAACTGACTGTCTTACTTCTACTTTTCTCATGATCCTGGCTTGAGTCTAGTACTCGCATTGAGAGAGATAGGGACGTCTTAGAAGACCAGTTGACCTCGTAAGCTGCTATATGATCTAGGAAATCCTCTACCGACGATCGGGTTGTTGTTTATAGAGCTCTGGAGAGCTGCATTGGTTTGAGTTAGGTTTGCTTGGGGACAAGCAAACAGTTAAGTGTGGGGGGATTTGATGACTCGGTATTTGCACATGTTTTCCCCTTTGTTTCTTGATTGTTTGCTTGATTATCGTGTCTTTGGCCTATTTTACGCTAGGTTGTGTTCCTTTGTCACATTTCAGGTCCTAGCACATAAAGTGAAGCATAGGCGCAAGTTTCAAGTCAATCAGAGATCAATTGGCGATTCGGGAGAAGAAACTCGGTTGACCTGAAGAAGAAGGATTTCTACCTCACTTTATGGACAAAAATCATGGAAGCTTGTTGAAAAGAAAGAGGACGAGACTACGAGCGTCTGGTTCAAACGGCGACTGATTTGGAGTCCGGACGAGGGAGAAACGAAGCTTTGAACAGGAGCGGAGGAAGAATTACGGGCAGGAGAATTACGACCGTAATTTGGCCTCCCATGCCCGTAATTTCACTGCCGAGAGGAGCTTTGGGTGCGCTGAAACTAACCAAAACGCGTGTTTTGGGCAAAATACGGGCATGGAAGAATTACGACCGTAATTCAGCCCGTAATTCGCCCAGAATCGGGTTTTTGAGGCAGATTCGAGCCAAAGGAAAGGGAGAGCTGGGTTTTGGTTCCCAAACACCCAAGGGACGAACCCTAGAGAGAGAGAGCGACTTGGGAACATTCTTGGAGCTTTTGGAGGATTTCTTCGCCATTGGAGCTCGGGAATCAAGCTTGGAGATGGAGATTGAAGATCTAGATCAGATTTCTGCAGTCTCTCTCTTATCTATGGAGTAATTCCCTTCACTTAGGTTTTGAGGAACCCTAGTTCCATGTGTTAGGATCTTTCTTGTATGAAGTTTTGGATGCTATATTGTTTGATTATAATCGATTGAGGCATGATTTATTGAGTCAATTGAATCTTGATCAAATTCTCTTGATTTCTGCTTTAACCTATGATAGAAGAATCTGATTAGGTTAAGAGAGCTTCCTTGATTGATAGTGGTGAATTGGTTGTGCGAGAGTCAATCAATTCACTGCTTCGTACTGGAATTCATTCCAGTAGTGGAGATCTGTGAATCACCTTAGCAGTCTATCCTGAAGGCTAGTCGCTGCCGGGTATTGTCTGAGAGGGCTTGGTCAGCTTAAGAGATTCCAAGCTAATTTAGGATCTTCCGCAGTTTAATCAACAATAGATCAACCAAAGGTAATTGCAACTTGGACCTAATTGAGGAACTAGGGGAATCATACCTAAGTGAGTTCCAAACTTGTAATTAGTAGAGTAGTCAGTAGAGTAGTTTATAAATCAATCCTTAATCTAGTTTGCTAGATAATGAACTGAAGCTGAGTAATAGTAACTCTAGAGACCCGTGGATTCGATATTTATTACTTGTGCCACTATACTGCAGTCCCTTTCATTGGTTACACTTGGCCATTGTTAGGTGTTGTGTTTTAGCGTGTCACAAGCCAACTAAGTTGACACTTTTGAAGACACCCAAACAAAGACACTCTTCCCAATTAGTTCACCCAGAATAACCACTGTGAATCAAGCTACTGAAGAGAACTACAAACGGACTCAAGATAGACTAAGAATTCTCCTAACTCTCTCTCTCTCTCGCTATCACAGTCGCGTTTTAATTTAACAGACAACAATCTATTTATACCTAGAAATCTTCTTTGACCGTTGCGCGAGATTTGTGCCTGACTGATCTTCATCATTTCTTAGTGGATTGTCGGTGATGTCTGTGCTTCATCACCGACGAACTGATTTGAGCTTTCCTTCCGCTCCTCGTAGGTGGGAGGCTAGGGTTGAGTGAATCGATCTCTTTTGTTCAGAGCGAAAGACTTAGAAGGACGATGCTGAACAGAGACGTTTGAAGTCCAAGACGTCGTCGTGTGGAGTTTAGACGCAGCGAGTCCGAGACGTCGTCGTGTGGCTCTGGGACAGAAACGTCGTCGTTCTGGAAGATGTAAATCGCGTTTTTTTCATCAATTTCCCCCTTCGTCCGAGAAGTCTGGAGTTTACCTGAAAATAAACACAACAAAAGAAAGCCAGCAGAAAGCACAGGGATCCGAACTACTATTTCTTGATAAATAAAAGAGAGTTACAAGATAGCAGCAACTAGAACTAAAAAGGACCCAACTCCTTTTAAATGAAAACTTCCCCCTAAACTACTGCAACTACTAGAGACTAACTAAGACTACCTACAAAGGAAAACAATTATCTAAAACTTCCCCCTAAGAACTAGCAGAAGATTTTAAGAAGCGGGAGAGGATGGTCCTTCTTGTGCTGGCCCTGCAGAGTCGTCTGAGGAGGAGTTTCCATCAGAGACTGTAAACACCAGATTAGCATTATTGCTTGATTCTCCAGCAACTGATTTTCCCTTGTTAGAGGTGACAGGTTTTGGGTGGGGACCCAGAAGGGAAGCAGATGGAAGTGGAGGTGGAGATGGAGAAATATCAGTGGGTAGGTCTAGGATCATCAAAACGTTGAGAGCTCCAACGTACATAGTGAGACACACTTCTGTAATCTGAAAGATCAATTCCCAGATTAACCAACATTCGAGTAATGATAGACCCGAATGGAAGAAGTCCTTGGTAATGTTCATCCCCAACTGGAAGGAGTTTGCAAACAGTAGGCTCGAAAAGTTCAACTTGCGTCCTGCCGTTGCACTAGCAATGATCCATAGATCAAGTGGCAGGACAACATCAAGGTTATATGTTCTAGGAAAGAACACATGTGTGATGAAATGGTGGAAGATCCTCAACGTGGAGTCAGCCATCCAATTGGAATCGGCACATCAGTTCCTCCGGTTGGCTCCTGGAGAAGTTTGCATACTCAGTGGGGAGGATGAAGTCATGCTTCCAGAACTTCGAGGGATGAGCAATGTCTAATCCTTGATCAGGAAATCCAAGGATTCCATTTAGGGCTGCTACAGGAATGGTTTAGAAGATGGCCATAGATGACCGTTGAGAAACTTCTGGTACTGATTCCTTGACACCTCAGATTCGAGTAGAAATATTTGACTGCACCAGGACAGGCTGGATGGAGGGGTTGACGCAGTAGATAATCCCATCCGAGAGCCTCAATGAGGGATATGATATCGTATTTGTAGAGGTTAAACTCATATGGGTCGAGTTGAATGATGTGGTGCAGCCTCCTATTCTCGAAATGTTGAAGGTGACGATGATGATTGATCACCACGGGTTCATGAAACATGTACCCGGGATAAGTGTGCACTAACCCTTCAAATTGGAAAGGTCGGGGCAGGTGATCACTCATCTTGGAGATTTGATTTTTTCTGGCAGAGAGATTTTGGTGGGTTTGCTTAAGGTTTGATGAAGATAGGTGAGGAACAGTGACCTCAGGAGAGTGGTTTATATAGAGTATGAGAGCAGAAGGCAGCAGGGAAGTCGAAGAGTTTTTCTCCAATATCGAAGCAGAATGATTAGAGAAAGAAATCCAGGTTTATACGCATGCTCTGAAAGTAGTTTTATTTTGTAAACCAAGATAGTAAAATTACTAGAGTAAACCACATCCATAAACGTTTTTGCTTTTAGAAACTAGATTTAGCTAGAATAGAGACTTAATCCTAATCCTAATGTCCTAGAAATTGTCATATCCAATCGGCTTCCAGCCCTTTTCAGAAACTAGATTTGGCTAAAAGATCTCAGTCCTAATTCAGTACAGAGATTTTGAAGCGATCACTAGCAGAGGCTTTGTGAATAGGTCGGCTAGATGATGCTCAGTGGGTATAAACTGTAAGCTTATATGACCTGCTTGCACCAGATCTCGTATGTAATGAATTTGATTTCAATGTGCTTAGTCCTAGAATGTTGTACAGGGTTTTTTGTCATAGATATTGCACTTGTGTTGTCACACCAGACAGGGATACTTTCTAACTTAAATCCATAATCAGCTAGCTGTGTTTTTATCCACATTATTTGGGTACAACACTTCCAGCTGCGAGATATTCAGCTTCAGCGGTTGATAATGCTACAGCTCCCTGCTTCTTACTAAACCAAGACACAAGAGCTGGCCCTAAGAATTGCACACTTCCTGAAGTGCTTTTCCTATCTACTAAACTTCCACCGAAATCAGATCACTA